>CM040245.1:61970492-62007512 GCA_022545495.1 Chrysanthemum lavandulifolium
TTTTAGTTGAGAAGTAATATGTGTCGTTTTATAATTAGACTCCTTATCTTAATTTTTGGTGGTTAGGAGTTAGAACTTGGAGTTTGTTAGAAGTTAAGCAGGGTTTGTTAAGAAGTGGCGTATGCCATCTCACGATTTAGCCCTTATCTTAATTTTACATGCATTATAATATATCTTTCCATAATAAGCAAGTAAAAAAGTCTGAATTTTTAAGCCTTCTAATTTTAGAAGGCCTAAATGCATTATAAAGTAGTATAGATTGAAGCATATTAAAGCACGCTCGTGTTGGGCTTTTAAGAGCACAAGGTGTCATGACTAAGTAAAACTACTCCTCTGGAGATTTACGAGTGTCACATCATTATGACAAACCTTCACATCATTATAACAAACCTCCACAACTAACCTTCCTCTCACTCACAACAAACTTCAACTTAGGTACTGTTTGTTTTTCATAAAGAGGCTCTTAATGACCTCTTAATCAATCGTTCGCGCGGCCGACATTTTGGTCGTTTTTTTTTTTCCCGCTCGCACGCTGCCTCGAGGCGAAGATTTTAATGGTCTGTAATTGAGAGGGTTTACGAATGTCTCTGTTGTCTCTTGTCGACACAAAAAAAAACCAAAAAATAAGACGATGAAGAAATGTGCGGTTCAAACACGAGTTTTTTTTCCGCTCGAGATGCGGTCGATTCGACATTTACGCCTCAGATTGATTCGATGTGCGGTTCAAATTGATTCAAAACCTCTTAAAAAACAAACACCACCTTACTCATTTGAGGCCATCACTTACAATTTTATTTTTTTCAAATTTCCAAATAAACTAAATTTATTTCATTAAAATTAAAATACATTAAACATAATAATATTACACGAACTTATAATAACAGACGGAAAAAATACGATACGAAAAAAAGATACGGGAAAAAATACAACACATATTAATAATAAGAAACTTAAACATTTTACTAGTCATCCAGGCATTGGCATATTTCTTAATTATTTTTTCTTGTCTCTTTCGAATGATCTTTGCTTTTGCCGGGTCACTAGCCATATTGGGATCTATATCATGAGAAACTTCATCTCCTTCATCTCTACCGCATCAACTTCCTTCTCCCGCCTCGCCTCGTGACAAGCCATTTGAACGTCGGCTTTGAATCCTTTTGGATAATTGTCCCGAAAAAGTACTCGATTGACTCCCACCGAGCTCACAACGCTTCGGCGTTGAAGTCGACTTTTGTTTCTTTGCAGATCGACTCTTTCGGGCGAATATATCCTCGAGACATGTAATGTCTATCGGATCCTCGTATCCCACTTCGGTAATTTTTCAAGATCTAATGCGTGAACATAAAGAAACTCCTTCCACCAAAGCGTTGTTCAAAGTTCGGTTCGCATTATCGAGATGATCGTGGTCATTTCACCACTTCTACGCGCAAATGTTTATAAATAGCATTGAATTTTGACAATCACCGTTAATCCTCGTCCATTTACCCGTGATCATATTTTTGATACGGTGGTCATCATGATCGACCGTTGAACATCTCCATAATTTCGTTCCAAAAGAAATCTTCGGAACGGTCGTTTCCCATATCTATGTCTTGCGAAATTTCTATCTAAATTTGCGCAAGCAACTTTTCTTCGACCTTGCTCCATTTCCTCTTTCCTGTCTGGCCTACTACTTCCACATCATCGTCATCGTCTGCGTCCAAATTCACAGCTTGTTTTGATTTTTTTGCCTTCGTCTTTTTCCCTCTACTTTTGGACGGTTCACATGGTTTTGGTACTTTGAGTTGTGAACGAGCGGTTGTGATTCAATTTGGGAAACGTTGGAGATTGATGAAACGTTGGAGGTTGTGACGAGTTAAAAATTGTGGTCCGAAAATCGTCCGGAAATCGTGAATCCTTGTTGAAACGCATATTGTTGGTTAAGATAAATTTATTGGGGAGACGGGTTATAACTTTGTGAGGAGGATGACGGGTTTGACGAACCCCGTGTGGTGGGTTTGAATTGAGGAGGTTCGTGAAATACCCTCCTTCATTTTTTTTTTTTTTTTTTTTTTTTTTTTGGAGGAACTAAAGAGATATAGAGAGTTTATATATTGGTTGAATTGTAGTGAGAAAATGATGGTTTATGGTTTGGTATTTATAGGGTGTTAAGTTTATTTATTAAAAAAAAAAAAAAAAAAAAAAACTATCTGTTTAATAACGGGAGCTTTTTGAAAATGAAATTTAAACGTTTGGTTTGTTAGGCTTGATGCTCGTTGTACAGATGGCGAACCATTGGATGGCGAGGCATCCCGATGTCACGGCGAGCCAGCCAGCGTGGCACGACAAGCCATGACAAGCCCGACACCGGGTGCTCTAAGTACAACCCGTTTGTAATCTACTTATCTACTTTTTAACCTATTCGGATTCGAGATGTAAAAGAACAAAGTGAGTTGTATGATTTATACGAGTTATCAAACGTTTGAATCATTGTTAATATTCCGATCCTGATTTTATAATATGTGTGCATCAGGTTTCTCTATCCACACTTGCATCTCGTTCTAGCGTTCTCTTTGTCTCGCTCATGCTAACTTAGTCATACTCTGTGTTTATGATACATACTTAACCTTATGGACGCTTACCCGTAGTTCAAATGTCTAAGCGGGACTTCTTTGGGAGTGCTTAACTACTAACACATTAAGTAGAAATGAATGTCAAGTATCATGAACGTGATATGAGCAATCCTTTATCACCAATTCACCATACATATTGTACGCGAGTGTTGACAATTCATTAACTATTGTTCTAAACTTCTAATTAATTTGTGTTTTATATCTTGTACATTAAGGCCAGGATTAATAGTCATTAAATTTTTTTACAAGGATATTAATATAACTTAAAGTTTTTGTAAGGATATATTAGAGGTGGCAAACAGTGGACGGGTGGGCAAGACGCACAACACTGACTAAAATAAAGACGGCCAGAATGAAGACTTGCTTAAACTAAGACGGGTCAAACGGACACACGTTATACAAATCGCTTAATAAAAGACTTAAACGCATGAAATAAATTCCTTAAACGTCACATCTTATTTATATTAAAAAATTAAAAATATTATATAAAAAGAATTTTCTAAAACCATAGTAATATTCTAATTGAAAAAAAAAATGCGCCTATTAATGAATTATTTAAGTTTTCAATAAGTTATATGCTACCATTTAAAAAAAAAATGAAAAGGTTGAAGGGTGCGTTTAGTTGGAGGAAAATCCATTGTTTTCCACAAAATGTTTTGCAAAAACAAGAAAAATGAAGATCGCGTTCAAATCAACGCTTTTCCAACAAAATATTTTCAGAAACACAAACTCCCTATTTTCTAACTTAACTTGAGGAAAATTACAAAAAAATTTTAGATAACACAAAAAATTTCTCCAATTAAACGCACCTAAATGTGCCACACCGCCGCCGCCGTGTCGATTACACAAAGTCACTTCCAGACGAATGCTTAGCCCTAATTTTCAACTACCTAACAACCTCCAAGGACCGAAATAATTCCTCACTTGTCTCCCACCGTTGGTTCCGAATTGAAGCTCAAACCCACACTCACCTCACTCTTAATGTCCAATCGAATTTCCGACCCTTTATTCCCTCTATTTTCACCCGATTCAACTCACTCACTCAACTCGTTCTCCGTAACAACTCTACTTACATTCTTAGCATTAACGATCATGATATCATCCTTATCACATCCATGTCTCCTAATCTCACGCGCCTTAAACTCTGCTACTGCTATAGCATAACTGATTCAGGTATGGCTATTTTTTCCAAAAACTGTAAGAAGTTGAAGGAATTTTCATGTGTTTATTGTGGGTTTAGTGATTTAGGTATCTTTGAGTTGTTAGATAACTGCAGTCAGATTGAGGTTTTGTCTGTTTGGAAGTTAAGATGTAGCTTACCTGCCGTTAAAGCTCCGGCAAAGTATCACGCCGGAGCTGCAGCGAAGTCGCTCAAGGTTATTAAACTTTGTGCTGTCCATAATGAACGATTATTTGAACCATTGATCATAGCTTCCAAGAATTTGAAAAGTTTGAAGTTGATTTGCTGCGGTGGAAAGTGGGACAGGGCGTTGGAGAGTATTGGAGATGATAATTGTTTAGGTGATGTTCATTTGGAAGATGTTAATGTGAGTGATGTCGGTGTTTCATCATTAGCTAAATGTCGTGATTTAATAGCATTATATATTGAGAATTTACTATGCACGGATGTTGGATTGATTAGTGTTGCTAAAATTGTAAGGGGCTAAAGAAGCTTTATGTTGATGATTGCGTCCGAATAAGATAGGAAATGAGGGGTTCATTGCTGTTGGGAAGCATAGTGTGAACCTCGAGGAGCTGGTTTTGATCGGGGTTAATGCTACCTGTGTTAGTTTAGAAGTAATTGCTACAAATTGTCAGAAATTGGTAAGGTTAGAGCTTTCTAGGTGTGAGACGATAACTGATGTGGAGATGATGTGTATTGCTGAGAAATGTGTTGCTTTGAAGATACTGTGTATTAAGAAGTGTTCTGTGTCTGATAAGGGGATTGAGGCTTTTGCATTGGGTTGTCCGAATTTGGCGGAGATTTGGGTGACAAAGTGTAAAAGGTAACTCGTGAAGTTAAGGATAGGTTAAGAGCAAGTAGGGAGTCGTTGTGGTTAAATTATATCCACCAGTGATAGTGGAGTGCAAGAGCATGTAGAGGAGGTTCCACCTGCAGCAAGCGATGTGGCTGTCACTGGACCTGAGCCTGTATCTACTAGCTCTACCTAAAGTGTCCTCAAAATTTAAGGAGAGCTCATGAAACATCCGTTTTTAACAAACACTTGAACTAGTAACAACTTTTCTGTTGTTGATCTCTATCCGTATTTAGATTCTTTTCAGAAATATAATACAAAGTAATATTCTATCTAGTAGGGAATGATAAGTTGACTTGTTATACACGTTACGTGTTGACTTTTGAGAAGTACCGGAATGATGGTAATTTGGTAAGTCATTTATCTTTCAAGTAGACTATTATCTTGTCCGTTTCTTTCATTCTATTTCATTTGGCTTTTGATTTGTCTTCATTGTCTATTTGAGCCGAGCTTATCATTAAACTTTTTTTTTTTTTTTTTTCATTTCTTAATGTTATTTTTGGAATTAAGGTCTTTCATCCATTGGGTGTTCATACGTTCATTAGCTTTTCTTCTTGAGTTTTCGTTTCTTCCAAAATGGGTGGTTTAAGTTATATATGAAATTATGACATCAATTCTATTGGGTCTACCGCTGCTTTAGTTTTACTTCAATGTTTTGATCTCGACACCTATAACTATTGTAAATCGTTACTTGTAAGCGTGACCATGTTTTCCTGCAATTACATGAACTTATAGATGTAGTTATGTTGTAGGCGTGTATAAGTGTGAACGTCTGGTGAAACAATTACACATTTTCCTAAGTCACATAATCAGAAATTTGGTATGATATCTAATGTCACTAAGACATAAGGTAATGTGTCCATGTTTTGAAACCACAATTGGATGCTTACCATTTGAAAAAGACTTATTTGTAATGTCGAATTTCACAATGATAATAACAATAGAAATAACTGTATATTGAAGAAATGTTTTTTTATGCAGGGGCAGCATGTTGTTTATAGACTATGAAATGCGGAATTTCACAATGAAGGAAACCGACTATAAAAGTTAGATAACTGGGATGATAGAGTTTCTAACCAAGTAACCAGACTATATGAAAGAAACCGACAATGGAAGTTAGACGAACAGGATGATAAGATTACTTAACTATATATGTAAAACATGACCAAAGTTAGACGATCAGGATGATAAGATTACTTAGCTATATATGTAAAACATGACCATTATGATTTTTTTTTCTTAACTATTTGACTGTTTTTGCTAACCCAGCATGCCCTTCAATTTTTCATTTTCCTTTCCCTGTTCCACCAACTAAAATGTTGATCAATTGGATTCTAACTCGGAAAATTAGTATGAAAGTCATTTCATCTCTTATCAATTGGACTCTAAACTTGGAAAACGTAACCTTGGTACAATCATTTTAGAGCTGATTCATGAGGAATGGTAATTTTTTTGCATCTTTAGTCAATCGACCGCGATTCAGAACTCACCTGGTTTTAGAAAGTACTGAGATTAGACCTTATCCCATCTTGGACCAGAAACCATTCATTCACGGTTGGTTAGCTTCCTGGGGGAAACTTCATTGTCCTGATATCTCACAAATTCTACGGGGGATCAAGACAAACTTGTATGATATTTGGCTAGTAAATAACAAAGATCGATTGGTTCAAACTATGGCCTTTTCCCAGCGCAATGAGCTGTCTGGATATGCTCTCAACATCAAATTTGAACATGATTAAAAAGAACGTAAATAAAAGTGGTTGTACTTTTGAGATGGTTGGCAAGATGAGCCGCCCAAGCTCATTATACTTTTGAGATAATGTACTCCTATAGCTCTTTTTTAGGCTTCTCTGATTGATTTAATAATCATTTCATGTTATATAGATATCAATACCTAAAAGAGCAAACGAACCAATGTTAAACTAGAATTGGAGAGCCAAGCCAAGACAATAGTGCAACGCCAAGGGGACTCGCAAAGACCCCAATAGCAAACTATTATGGTGGGTCTTTCCCCATAAAAAATAATATTAATATCAAGTGAGCCGATACTACACTTGATCTTAGCCAAAAAGCCGAGAAAGGTACGCCTTACATCCCTTTGGGCCTTGGTTTTTATAGCAGTATCCTCTTAGTTTGACTGCTTTATACATGCTAGCCTTGTGCACTGCTCCTAATTGGCTAATTAAGCTTGCCATAATCAGTATCAATTATGAGCTTCATGCAAAAATTTCAGCCGCTCTTGGCTCCTCGGCCTTTTTTTTTAACCTGAAAATTTCAGCCGCTAACTACATGGATTAATCTATTCGAAATATATCGCTTTAGTCGGACCTAAAAACAAGATGTTATAACATCATATAATGAGGATCCTAACAATCAAACTTCTATTTTCCTCGAGGGACTTCAATTCGTTATTCGAATGCGAAAATCTTTGTTTCTTCTGCAACTCTTGGCTCCTCGGCGATTATATCGGATAATCAAATGTATATACACAACAGCTAAATAACCTATAACAGTCAACTGAGAAGCAAATCATAACAATATAAATAGATAATGTTCATTTCATATCATATACCACAATCTAGCTGCTAAGAATTCTAATAACCTTAACCAGGGAAACTTTATTTACATTGTTCCTTCCACTAGAACCACATCATTATCAAAGAAAGGGTTCACTCAATGTTGAGTGTCTTAACTATTGAAATATGAATCCATAAACACTATCAGAACATAAAAAGCGTAAAAGAAATAATATATATCTTCAATACTAAAGATTTCCAAATATTATATATAAAAGGCCATAAGGCGCCGGTCTTCTCCAAACAAGCTACTAAGGTCGAGCGTTAATAATATTCGGAAGGTCCGATACCTCGAGTCTCTTTATATCATTTGCAGTCACTTTGGTTGACTCAAAGCTCAATGTTTCCAATGGCTTCAAATGCTGAAATCCACTACTGGTTACTCGCGAATTTGATAAGTTTTGAGTGGGCAACTCAGTCAGACATAGGGATGAGCAAAAGCGAAGAATCGGATAGGACCGGATAGGATCGAAAGAACCGAATGAACCAAACATTAATTTTTTAAATATAAAACGATTTAAATAATTTTGTTTAGGGGCTAATTATGTATTTCATTTTCTTTCTAAACCTTTTATGTTAGATTACTAATTTTAGGAGGGGCTAGGAATTAATTGAACTTTTAGCTATTTCTTGATTTATATATATAGGTTTAGATAATCTGGGCAAATAACACCCTCAACTCAATCACTGACGACACCGTAGCGGCGATGGATTACACAAAGTCACTTCCAGACGAATGCTTAGCCCTAATTTTCAACTTTCTAACAACCAACGACGATCTTAACAATTCATCACTCGTCTCTCACCGTTGGCTACGAATTGAAGCTCAAACCCACACTCACCTCACTCTCTACGCCCATCCCTTTATTCCCTCAATTTTCAACCGATTCAACTCACTCACTCAACTCGTTCTCCATAAAAACTCTACATCCGTTGATAGCATAAAAGATAATGATATGATCCTTATCACATCCATGTGTCCTAATCTCACGCGCCTTAAACTCCGCCAGTGTCGTCAATTAACTGATTCAGGTCTGGCTGATTTTCTAAAAACTGTAAAAGCTCAAGGAATTTTCTTGTGTTTTCTGTGGATTTAGTGATTTAGGTATCTTTGAGCTGTTAGATAACTGTAGTCAGCTTGAGGTTTTGTCTGTTTGGGAGTTAATAAGTAGCGTTAAAGCTCCGGCGAAGTTTCACGCCGGAGCTGCAGCGAAATCGCTCAAGGTTATTAAAATTTGTTTTGTCGATAGTGAACGATTATTTGAACCATTGATTATAGCTTCAAGAATTTGACAAGTTTGGACTTGAGTTGCTCTGATGGAAGTTGGGACAGGTCTTTGGAGATGATTCCACACGATAGCTGTTTAGTTGAGGTTCATTTGGAAGATGTTAATGTGACTGATGTTGGATTAATTAGTGTTGCTGAGAATTGTAGGGTGTTAAAGAAGCTTTTTGTTGAGGATTGGACCAAGAGGATTAAGATAGGAGATGAGGGGTTGATTGCTGTTGGGAAGCATAGTGTGAATCTGCAGGAGCTGTCTTTGCTTGGGGTTGATGCTAGCTGTGTTAGTTTAGAAGTAATTGCTACAATTGTCAAAATTTGGTAAGTTTACGGCTTGCTAGGGTGATCGATAACTGATGTCGAGATGATATGTATTGCTTTGAAATGTATTGCTTTGAAGATATTGCATATTGAGAGGTGTTATGCTGTATCTGATGAGGGGATTGAGGCATTTGCATTGGGTTGTCCAAATTTGGCGGAGATTAGGGTAATAGAGTGTTATAAGGTGACTCGTGAAGCTAAGGACTGGTTAATAGCGAGAAGGGGTGGTCAATTTGAATGCATGTAGGGCCAAAGTTGTGAATGCAATTACTAGTGGTAGTGGAGTGCAAGAGCATGTAGATGAGGTTCCACTGGCAGTAAACGAGGTGGCTGTCACTGGACGTGAGCTTGTATCTACTAGCTCTACCTCAAGACGCAATGGTGATCCGTCATCAAACTTTAGAGAGCTCATGAATCATTCTTATTTTTAACAAACACTTGAATTAGTAGGGAATGATAATTTGACTTGTTATATGCGTTAGTCGATGTCTTTTGAGAAGTACTGGAATTATGATAACTTGGTAAGTCATCTCTTACAAGTAGAGACTATTATCTTGTCCGTTTGTTTCATTTTATTTCATTTGACTGTTTTGCTAACCCAGGAAGCCACCCAAATTTTTTTCCCTTATTGGATTCTAACTCAGAACATTAGTATGGAAGTCATTTCATCTCTTATCAATTGGACTTTAAACTTGGAAAACAAGTGTAGCAATTTAAGTAACGTATATAATATATACGTAGCCTCGGTACAATCATATTGGAAATTGCTTGAATGTGAAAGCATAGCAAAAAGTGTAGTACATCATAGCCAACAAGCTAATCTTTGTTTCTTCTGCAACAACTCTTGGCTCCTCGGCAGTTATATCGGATAATCAACAACTAAATAGCCAATAACAGAAGCAAATCATAATAATTTAAATAGATAATGTTCATTTCATATCATATACCACAATCTCGCAGCTAAAGATTCTAATAACCTTAACCACAAAAGCTCTATATACATTGTTTATTCCACTAGAACCACGTCATCATCAAAAGAAGGTTCACTCAATGTTGTGTGTCTTAACTATTGAAATCTTTAAATCCATAAACACTATCAGAACGTAAAAGAAATATTATATATCTTAAATACTAAAGATTTCCAAATTTTATATATACGAGCCATTCAGACCCGTGCGATACACACGGTTTGTATAAAATTGTTCTTTATGTAATGTTCAAAGTAAATTGTTGAAGTATAAATCTACTTGTGTATTGAAACATGCATAATTCTTAGCCACAGATACTCGATAAGTATAAACTTAAACAACACAAAACGAAAATCAAACGCATCCGACTATAAGAACTGTAATATTTTGAATTCTCAAAATAAGTCTTATCATTATTAATTAATCTCTTTAACAAAACAATAACTATAGAAAAGTCAATCTCCTCCTCCTTCCTCTCACATGTCTCGTTCATTCCCGTAGCTACTTGCTCGTTCAATTTATCTGCAATTATGAACTGATTTGGTTATAAAGATGTTTAGTTGTTTCTTATCTATGAATGGTACATCCTCTCCCTTTTGTCAAATATGAGCCATTCCTTACTGTTTTATATAAATGAATCGAGGCTAAGATGGACTATGGTCTTTACAATAATATTAGGTATCCATAAGAATATGAGTATCAATGGCGGTTAAACATACATTATAAGGGTGAATTGGGTAGAAAATTGAGCCAAAATTGTGTACGAGGTAAACTCAGGTTTGTCTAGTGTGCTAGAAGTGCTCTTAGAAGGAAAAGGTGCGTCTTTTGGTGAAACATTGGACGTTTGTTTATCATAGCCGGCCTATATCAATCACTAACAGGTAACAGCCAGAATTGTATGGGACCTATATACATATCATTTTCGGTTGCCAAAATACATCATTTAACATATCGTAAACATGCAATCCTACACACATGTTTTGGTTTCTGCACTTAACATTCACAATGATGTTTATAACGGCGCACCAGACTAAAACCTTTTGGCCGTTCATGTCGAGGCAAGGTATATTCATTGATATCTATCCATTGAACCTACATTCAACAATACTCATTATCAAATAGTTGACAATTTGACATGATGAAGAATGTATGTTGATGAGCCTACACAGAATCGCTTTTGAAAACATAGAAGTTTAAATTTCATCAAATGACCACCCTCTCCATTGGAGGAATAAGTTAACACAATTTCAGACAACGCTATAGTGATTATTGCAACTGTGAGAAGCAATAATCAGTATTAGTTTCTGATATATAAAGTTTGTTGCGGCTTAAGGTCAGATTAAAATAACAGAATTGGGTATCTATGACTAAGGGTAAACTTAATATACCTAGTGTTCTACTTCTATAGTGCAATGTATGAGAACTTCATTCTCATTTGGCAAAATGCCCTCCGTCCTTTTTTTAACTAAAAAGTCCTTTTCGGTCAATATTCAAAGATTGCCAAACACTCAAACACATTATTAACCAATACTTATGGCTTGAGACAACATAATAACATACAAACACTATCTTCCACTAACCATTTCATGATGTGTATACAACCACTCTCCATACACACATCCAAACACCCCTCTCAGTAAGTTAAATGACATACTGAACCTAATAAGCAATGACATAATGAACCTAAGTTTTATTTACATTAGACCCAACACTACAAAAAATTAGTTGAATTCTCCACATTTTAAAGGCCAAATGGCCACATCTAGCCGGTGACCCTGGTGTAAAACAATGCAAAACAATCCCAAGTTTCGGATCATCTATATTTTAAAATATTTTCAATAACTGAGTCTTAATTTCTGTTTTGAGAACCACTTTGTTTCTTTATTCCAATACAAATAAGGTAAAAAGCCAAGTATATTCTGATCACAAAACCCCTATTAAGAATCCATGGTTAAACTAAACATAAGATACTTACCTAAACCAATGGCTTCAAAACTCTTCAGAATCAGTAGTGCAGTCACCATCTTTGTTTGTATAAGTAACAACATATTCTGAACCGCGCAATAAGTCTTTCTGTTTTATCTCACTCTGCTTTTCATTCCTAGGAGCCCTTTGAGATTCTTATTCACGTGAAACATAGCAAAAATGAGAGCAATACCTCTAGTTCTCTGATCTTATACCGACAAATTTCTACTCAAAACTTTAAACTTCACCGTCTCTAAATCCGGAACTAAAAAAAAAACAAAACAAACAAAATCACAAAAAGCGAAAGGGTAAAAGCCATAAAATAACAACGTACTTTTCAAATTTTACCGACTTGAAACACTTACTTTCTTATTACCTTAGTTCACCAACGAACTTTTAAAATTTGTTCGAAACTTCACCCATATGACCGCTTATATTAAAATAATATTATATTACCCTTGTATTCTTTAAAATTTGTTCCGACTTCATCGAACTTTCAAATTTGTTACGACTTCACCCATATGTCGAGGTTAATATAGTCATTTGAGTTATTATTTTAATATAAATGGGTCATATGGGTAATCAACAAATTTTGAAAGTTCATTATGAGCTAATGTAATAAAAAGTAAGTGTTTCAAGTTACAAATTGAAAATCGTTATTATTTTAACTTTACCCAAACAAACAAACCAACAAAACAAAATGTAATAAACATATGTATGTGATCAAAGTTACCGGCCTGTTCAAGCGCAGGAACACATGGTGCAATGACAGTTTCTTGAAAAGCATTAGCCAAGCAAGCATCAGTAAAACATTCAGAATTAGATAATCAGTTGATATCATTTTGGCAAATTTTGATTATTTTACGTAGAATAATGAAATCCCTGTAGGGTATAAACCATAAAAGGGCCTTACCCAATCATTACAATAGAGCCGAACCACCTATACTATACACAATATACATATGCAAGTATTCGATTAACTAAATAGATAATCAAAGCAATACTATTGTGAGCATGCCTAACCTGACTGTTTGACCCTAACCAAACACAATAGACCAACTATTTTTGACTACGATAATCCGACAATAGCATCCAGAACCCAATACCAAACACCCCAAAAGTTGCCCATACTAATCATGAGAAATATACCGAAATAAGTAAAAAAAATTTGGAGCTAATAGTTATACCTTGCAACGATTTGGTGTTCTCTTAAGGAAGAAATCATCAGCGTTTTAGGATGATCAGAGTCTAGAAACATCAAATGAAAAACAAAAACCATTAACATCAAAACCATGTAAACTCTTATCACTTCTTGACAAAAGTTCAATAACAAAATCCATAAACCAATACGTTTATGATGAAATACTTGCCTGAAGGGTACTAATTAAAGAGTCTTTTGGATGGTCACAAGCTGAAAGGGGCTGAAGTTTCAAGAAACCTTAAAACTCCACATTTATGATAAATCTGCAAACCCTTTTGTGTTCCGTAACCCATGATTGAGGGTATTCAATTGAAACCTCCTTTGTATTCTGTGGAGCTGTGATTACCTTGTACCGCACATGTTTTTTTTTTGCACAATTACACTTCCACAATAAATTAAGGAACTGAATCTTTAGATATAGTAGATAAGGCCATAAGGTGCCGATCTTCTTCAAACAACACTTCTCACATATAGTTGACCCACAGTCAATTCAGCCAACACTTCTCACATATAGTTGATTATTGTTTATGTTTAACTAATAACATATACTGCATTATTGTTTCTGAGACAATACCAGCACTTAATCCCATTGATGCATCTGTCAAGTGGTGGTTTTGTGATAGATCCAAAATCCACGAGTCATGTCACTTTCATCCATCAAAATAGACGATTTCAGTTATCTTAATTTTACTCACTTCATGTGATAACTTGTTCCTTGTGCATAAAACGAAACGTTATTACGAATTTGATTGTTGTATAAAACTAATTTCTTCGCTACTGCTATTGTGTCACTCCTAAATTTGTTTAATCTTCTACAATACCACCTTAAAACTAAGCATGAGATAAATATTCTTAGTCAATACTGCTGAAGTACTTCAAGAAAGTTTAGTCCTTATATTAACCTTTACAGCGGCGATAGACAGACACACAAACATCAATAGACATAGCAAGCAATTCATAACATTAGTGTGCCATAAATTTGTGGCTCTAAAACCACATCTGTAATCTCTTTAATTCCATAAGGGACATACATACAAAATTACACATCAATATTTCATAAAAATACAAGTCCCTATATACCCTTAATCAGTTTAGAAAACCTCCATGGGGGCTTCTAGCACACGGTTAGCAGTTTCCTGCCCAAACAACCTTGGCAAGCTCGAGCCCAGATCGATTTCAATAGTTTTGCTTTTAGTCAAATGATCTCTTTTCTCAAATAATCCCTCTCACTATCACCCACCGTCCTTTCACCAAAAGCACAAATATCCAACCAAGTTTTCAACACTTCCATTGCAATTGGTGCGACATGAGTTTCTATCAATTCCTCGAGTTGTTCTGTTTCTATGTGCACCAGGATTGCAGTGGGTGACACAACTGAGCGAATGTAAAGAGATGACGAGTAAGGTTTTACCTCTGAGAGCTTCTCGAGGTGTTGTCTGTGTTGGCCTAGTTGAGTATCTTCATAAAATGTCTTGAGATAATCTCCATTCGTGGAGGTAAGTCAAGTATTATAACCATAGATGTTGGACTTACTTTGGATTAGCTCTACTAAGAGATTGGGCGCATCGATTGATGCGTTTAGATAAGCTGACAGACTTGTGATGTTTAAGGCTCCACATGTTGGTAACTGGCAGTGTAGCCAACTTCCCAGTATGAAGTCAATCTGCAACACATCCATCATTTAACTGAGTCATCAACGTTTGTACATGTATCCAACCAACAAGCAAAATTGATCCCTGCACCTTTAACTATTCTCAAATTCATTTTTTTTCTTACACGTAAATAAGCGTGACCATACTTTTCTGCAATCATAAGAATTTTAATACTTCATTGTTTCAATTGTTTAACCGAAGGAAGTGTGAAAGTTAGGTTCCCAAAACAAGAAGATTAATTTTTAGGTAATCGTCTTTGAACAATATCTATGGATGCTTCAGCAGGGACAGCATCTGGACTTGATATAACCATGTTCCTTTATTGTTACCTCTATTTAGCATGGTAGTAGTCAAATTGTCTAAGCACCCTAATTTTTCTGTTTTACAACACGTAACATTGAGCGATTGAGGTTCTACACTCACAAAATTGGTATCAAAGTCACACACTTTCTTATTCAGAAGGTTATGCGTTGGTGATTCAAGTGTCGTCAACTATATTAGAGACCATTAAGATTCTATGTTAAGCTTGGATACGGGTTAGGAGGTGCACAGTGCACACTCGTTTGAGCTAATATGATTCTGACATCAACAAGACACGGGGGTCAAGGGGCAGCTTCCTTTTCTTTTCTTGACCCAAGCTGGCACAAGTCTCCCCATGATGGGCTATGCATTGGTTGTATAGGTTGGGTTGTTGATAAACGGTAAAAAAGTTGAGATTGGTTATATAAGTGGAAGAATAAGAAAATACTCCGTAATATTTTAATGAGAGAACGGGTTGGAACTTGGGATAGATAACAAACTTCCTATTCTATGTGCTCAATACAATCAGTTCCTATATTATTCCTATGGTACTGATATTGTTTTTATTGCTATTACATTGTTTTCTGTTTCGAAAAGGTTACGAGGAAACAAAGAAAATAAAATGATTACCGGAGATGAGTGAAGGCCAGTTCGGAGATGGAGAGCAGCATGAGCAGTACGAGTTTCATTACCATAACTCTGGACATCAGGTGGAAGACTACAAGGATTCAGTAAACCATCTAGACGACCTTCAACACTGGATACTAAATCCACCATTAGTTTCCTATGTGGTCCTGACACGTATGGAAAGTCCATTAGAAGCTTCTTCTGACCACTTTGTTTCGATGATGATGGTGACGTGGCACAGCAGGTGAACCTAGATGACGTGTGTTGGAAGTAATTAGAAGGAGTGAACAACATGGAAGCCATGATCGTTGGCTTTATTTTGATTTTTTAGTGGCAGGTTATTCAAGTGGATAAGAAGACTATTACACGTGTCGCTTGTACATTTTGTCTCATGATTTAAATGGGTTTGGATCGTGGATGTATTAGCCCATACTAGAGCATGCTCACGTTGGGCTGTAAGTACAACCCGTTTGTTATTTTATTTATTATTATATTTTTTTTTTGAACTAACCCGTTTGTAATCTACTTGTCTAGTTTTTAACCTATCGGGATTCAGGATGTATGATTTATGCGAGTTATCAAGCTCATAGTTGTTAACATTTCGATTTTGATTTTAGAATATTACGATTTTAAGATACAGTTTTACAATATCTAATAATACTTACATCTTGTTAGGGTGTTCTCTTTGTCTCGCTCATGCTAACTTAATTATACTTTGTGTTTGTCATAAAGACCTAACCTTATGGGGACATCTACCCGTAGTTCAAATGTCTAAGCGGGACTTCTTTGGGAATGCTCAACTACTAACACATTAAGATCAAAAGGTGTGTTGGCTCAATGATACATTACATGGCTTTTATATTTATAGTCGAATTTAAATCAAATCAAGCCGACCGAATATGGATTTTGCATCTTTGCCCGGTTAGTTACCTGCGCAAGTTGATGCTATAATGCGCCTTTGAGCCTTGGTGCTCGTCATAGTTATACACTATGGAATGAAGCTTTCTAGAAATGCCACACGGTCAACTATTTAAGTATTTAAGGCCCGTTTGATAGAGGGGTATAAGACTGTTGGGTTAGGATGATTTAAAATTATTTATTTGGTATAGTACTTTAGAAATGGTGTTAGGGAATCGAAATTAAAACCCGTACCATTATAACTTTGTGGCTTTTCCGACAAATCTATTGGGTTTTTACGGCACAAAACATTTCAATTATCTGATTGTTTTTGAGATAAACCAGCCACGAACTTTGATTTTGTATTATTTGCTATCTTGTTTTCTTTTCTTTCTATTTTATTTAAATAATATTTTTAAATCTTTATGACTTTATAAATCAAACTTTTTTATATATAATAATATATATTTTCTTTCCTAATATTTTCCAAAATCTTTCAAACTTTTCTTAAATCTTAATAGTCTAATACCACTTGTAAACCAAACGGCCCCTTATAATTAATACGTATTTGAATATCAAGTGAATTCTCATTTCCAGTTCTAGAAGCTTCGCTAATCTTGTTGATTTTTATAAGTGATACAAAATGTCAATATTAACCTTGTTGACTATTTCGTTTGTATAAAACGCAAGTATAAAGAATGTCAAGTATCATGAACGTGATAGCAATCCTTTATCACCAATTCACTATACATAAATTGTACGCGAGTGTTGACAATTCATTAACTATTGTTCTAAACTTCTAATTAATTTGTGTTGTGTATCTTGTACATTAAGGTGTCATTTGTTTTTTTCAGAGCTTTTACCCATTTATCTGAAATCATATCTGCGAGAAAAAAGCAGCGTATAAAGTTTTCGTCTGCGTAGTAGAAGACATTTGTTTTATCTTTATTAAAGTATTTTTTTTTTTTTTACTATTCTTTGTGATTTGAGAATATAAATCATTTTGTCAAATAATCTTAAAATGTTGAGTGAAAGCAAACAATCGCTTCTACGAATATCAAAGACATTTATTCGTCCGTTTATAAGTTGTCATCCGTTTTATATGTTTTATCGTTTTTATGTTTTCGTCTATTTTTCACGTTCTCATCCGTTTTTGCGTTTTCGTCTATTTTTACGTTTTTGTCCGTTTTTACGCTTTAAATACATTTTTACGTTTAGTCCGTTTTTATGTTTTCATCGGTTTTATTTTCGCCTTTGTTTTACGTTTCGTCCGTTTTACGTTACGAGTACGTTTTGACCGTTTTACCTTTTAAATCGTATTTTACGTTTTCATATGCCTTTTATGTTTTCGTCCGTTTTTGGCTTTCATCTTTTTTTACGTTTAGTCCGCTTTTATGTTTCGTTTGCTTTTACGTTTTGTCCTTTTTACGTTTTGTATGTGTTTTACGTTTTCGTTCATTTAAATACGTTTTCAACCGTTTTACACTTTAAATACATTTTTAGGTTTTTGTCTGTTTTTCGTCCGTTTTTTACGTTCTTTTCCATTTTTACGTTTTGTTACATTTTTGACCGTTTATTTACGTTTTGATACATTGTTTAGGTTTTCAAGAATCATATGAAAATGGACAAAATGTAAAAGCGAGAAAACGTAAAAGCGACAACGTAAAAATACCAAACACAAAAAAGCAGGCGGCGGATGAAAGCAAGAAAGCGAGACAACGTAAAAAGCGAGCGAAAATGGAAAAAGAAGGCAAACGTTAAAATGGATGAAAGCGGACTAGAACGTAAAAAGTGGCGAAAACATAAAAAGCAGACGGCGTAAAATGGATGAAACGTAAAAATACACAAAACGTGAAAAGCGGGAAAAAGCGTAAATAAGCGAAAATGTATAAAAAGCGATCGAAAATGGATAAAAGCGTAAAAAAAGCAGACGGCGTAAAAAGGACAAAATATAAGGAGGGCGAAAATGTAAAAGCGGGGCAACGGACTAAGCGTAAAAATGACGAAACGTAAAAATAATCAAAAGCGTAAAAAAAAACGGACGAAAAGGTAAAAAAAAAAAAAGAAAGGTCGAAAACGTGTAAATGCGGACGAAAACGTAAAAAACGGACGAAAGCGTATGAAAACGTATAAAAACTTAGAAAAAGGTATAAAAACGAATATTAATAAAGAGATGTAGGGTTTGTGAAGAAGAGGTAAAAGTGAAAGATAATGTCGAAATTTATAAAATGATAGAAGCGAAAAGAAACAACATATGCGCAAAACAAACATAAAAAAGTGAAAAGAAGAAAAAAAAATGCTTATTGGGAAAAAAAAAACAAAGCGACACCAAGACTAGGAATAAGACTTTCGAATATTTTTTTCTAGAATTTCCGCTTAAAAATTACATGTCACTCGGAAAAATCACATGGGATTTTTAAAATGAATCACATGTGATTTTTTCATCGAAATTTTTGTAAAAAAAAGTTCGTTGAAAGTATATAAATTGCATATCTATAGAAAGATAATTTAATCTCGTTGCGATTGTGTGATTTACATTGCTTGAAGATTTACCGTTTATAAGATATGTTTGGTTTTAAAAAAGTGAAAATAGTTTTTATTAATTTTGATGAAAAATAGATGGCTAAGATTGATTTATTAGATCTATGGTAAATATGTGATCCATATTGATCTCAACTCCTAGGAATAATAGTTACCAAACTCATGTAAGTCAGTGTCACATTAGCAAACAAGTGTAATATGGCCACTATCAAACAAAACACATAAATGTAAAAATAAGGGGATTGAGGCATTTGCATTGGGTTTTCCGAATTTGGTGGAGATTAGGGTAACAAAATGTAAAAAGGTGACTCGTGAAGTTAAGGATTGGTTAATAGCGAGAAGGGGTGGTCAAATTAAATGCACGTGGGGCCAAAGATGTGAATGCAATTACTAGTGATAGTGGAGTGCAAGAGCATGTAGAGAGGTTCCACAGCGTGACGATGTGGGTGTCACTGGATCTAAGCACAGTATCTACTAACTCCACCTCAGTCGCAATGGTGATCCGTCATCAAACTTTAAGGAAAGCTCATGAATCATCCTTTTTTTAATGAACACTTTAATTAGTAACAACTTTTTTGTTGTTGATCTCTATCCGCATTTAGATTCTTATTCAGAAATAATAATACAAAGTAGTATTCTATCTAGTAGGGAATGATAATTTGACTTTTTATACACGTTACTTGATGACTTTGAGAATCTTGGAATTATGGTAACTTGGTAAGTCATATATCTTTCAAGTAGAGACTATTATCTTGTTTGTTTCTTTCGTTCTATTTCATTTGGCTTTTGATTTGTTCTCATTGCCTATTTGAGTGAGCATTATCACTATTTTTTTCATTTCTTAATGTTACATTTAGAATTGAGGTCTATCATCCATTGGGTGTTCATATTTCATCATTTTTCTTCTTAAGTTTTTCGTTTCTTCCAAAATTGGTGGTTTAAGTGGGACAACATCTGCGACTTGGTTTTACTTCAATGTTTTGATCTCGACACAGTAACTATTGTAAATACTTTACTTATAAGTGTGACCATGTTTTCATGCAATTACATGAACTTATAAATGTAGTTACGTAGTATGTTATAGCCGTGTATAAGTGTGAATTTCTGGAGAAACAATTACACATTTTCCTAAGTCACATAATTATTTCAGTGCCTAGACTTTGAATATAATTAGAAATTTGGTATGGTATCTAATGTCACTGAGACATAACATACCGTGTCCATGTTTTGAAATCACAATTGGATGCTTACCATTTGAAAAAGACTTATTTGTAATGTCGAATTTCACAATGATAATAACAATAGAAATAACGTGTATTGTAGAAATGTTTTTTATGCAAGGGTAGCATCTTTGTTATGACTAATTTCACAATGAAGGAAACCAACTATGAAAGTTAGATAATTGGGATGATAGAATTTTTACCAAGTAACCCGACTATATGAAAGAATCGACAATGGAAGTTACAAGATCGGGATGATAAGATTACTAAACTATGTAAGAGTGTGGATCAAATGAGAAATATAATTAAGATGAGAAGAATGAGAAGGAACCACAAATCTTAGATGCATTCAAAAATATATGCATCTCTCGATTATTTATTTTTCTTATTTGAATTTTATGGCTAAATTTTTTCTCACTCTTCTCATTTCAATAACTCTTCTCACTAGATCCATCCCTACTATAAAAACATGACCATTATGACCCTTTTTTTATTATTATTTTTAACTAATTGTCTGTTTTTCTAACCCAGAAATCCTCCTAGTTCTTTTTTTCCCTGTCCCACCAACTAAAATGCTAATCAATTGGATTTTAACTCGGAAAATTAGTATGAAAGGCATTTCCTCTCGTATCAATTGGACTCTAAACTTGGTAAACAAGTGTAGCAATTTATGTAACAGATATAATATATATGTAGCCTTAATACAATCATTTTAGAGCTGATTCATGAGGAATGTTAGTTTTCTGCATCTTTAGTCAATCGATGGCAGTCGAACTCATTTGGTTTAGAAAAGTGAGATTATACCTTAGCCCATCTTGGACGAAACCATTTTATCCACGGTTGGTTAGCTTCATGGGAGAAACTTGGTGCAATTACAATGCATCTATCACAAATTCTATGGGGATAAGAGCAAACTTGTATGATATTTGGCTAGTAAATAACTAAGATCGATTGGTTCGAACTATGGCCTTTCCCCGCGCAATGAGGTATTTGTCCCATCTTTAAAACATGATATGCTCTCAACATCAAAGTTGATCATGATTAAAAAAAATGTAAATAAAAGTGGCTATACTTTTGAGATGGTGTACTCCTCTAGCTCATTTTTTTTAGGCTTATCAGGTGAGCCAGGCCATGACAATAGTGCAACGCCAAGGCGACTCGCAAAGACCCCAATAGCAAGCTAATGGGGTGGGTCTTTCCTCATGAAAAAAAAGATTAATATTGAGTTAGACGATAGCACAGAAATGATAAGAACAAATACTACACTTGATCTTAGCCAAAAGGCAGAGAAAGGTATGCCTTGTATCTATTAGTGGACAATTAGACCCAAGCCGGTTTGTGGGTTTTGGGAATTAGGGTTTACCATTATAAATAATGGTCATTAATAAAGTTATACTGCGGGAATTATGTAGTCTAACATGGTATCGAGCGGGTAAATCTTGAGACCTACTCGGTCATCAAGCCGCCACCTCTATACCCGTCACACCTACCTATTTCTTAAAACATCCTCACAAACTCTATTTTCTTTTCACACCTCCATCACATGTTACATCTCGCATTGCATGTTTGTAATCATAAACAAGCGTCAACTATCCTTCGTTCATATTAAGCAGTTCCTTTTATCTTTCCTTTATATTGCATATGTGTACTTCCATTTTAATCTGAGATCTCTTTATCATTACAAGTTTACCTCCATTACATCGATCTCCTCGGCCTCATCACAAGTTCAAGAAAAAATATGGGTATTAATTCTCGAGATGATTTTTGTTTGTTTGAATCTAAGGTTCTTATTCAAGGGCGACTTTTGTTGGTGTCGAATCTAGGTTCTTATTCAGGGGCGACTTTTGTTGGTGTCGAATCTAGGGTTCTTATTCTTGAGGCATTGTTTAGGATACTTTGGTTTATCCTTGGATACTTTGGTTATCCGTAAACAAAAAAAAAAAAAAAAGGATACTTTGGGTTATCTCGTTTTATTTTGGTTATTGTTTTATTTTGTTTTCTTAGTTTACTACTCGATTCGAGCTTTAGCGATTTCGCCGCTCGAGCTGAGTAACATAGTGGATAATTAGACCCAAGCCGGTTTATGGGTTTTGGGAATTAGGGTTTTACCATTATAAATAATGGTCATTAATAAAGTTATATCTATGGGAATTATGTAGTCTAACGATATCTCCTTGGGCCTTTGTTTTTATAGCGGTATCCTCTACTTAGTTTCTTTGGTTAGGCGATGTGGGATGCATACCAATTAATCTCTACTTTGAGTACTTTATACATGTCGACCTTGTGCGGTGCTCCTGGCCAATTAAGCTAATTTGCGGTCAATGTCAATTATATAGCCATACCAAAAATTCATTTGCATACTACGCGGATTAATCTCAAAATATATCGACTTTAATCGGACCTCAAAACAAAAAGATGTTATAACATCATAATATGAGGACCTTAACAATCAAACTTCGGTTTTCTTGGCGGACTTCAATTCGTTATTCTCAATGTGAATTCATGCATAAACTATATATCATAGCCAACAACCTTATCTTTATAAAATCATTCGCCTCAATGTATGATTCAAGCTTCCATAAAAATACAAGTCCCAATCGGACCTTAATTAGTTTAGAAACTTCTTGCGGGGTTTCTAGCACCTGATAGCAGTTGCCGAGAGCCTAAAGAAAGCGAGAAAGAGATGAATGTTCCTTATAGGTTCGTATATATATCCCCATAGCAGCTGGGATCACAACCCCATGATGTGGTAAAGGGAGGATATTAGGGAAGCTATTTACTAGTATTGATTAGTTCTAAACTCGCTTCAAGCTCGGTTAGTCAAGGAATCACCATAAGGGGACTCATTGGAATAGTTCCGGACCCGGACAAGGAGGGAATAAAGGCAAGCTTTGAAAGAACTTAAAGGCGTAATAGGAAAAGACTCCATTCTAAAGCCAACAAACGAGTTTAGCAGACTCCGCTCTGGTCGAGTAAGAGATTTTCCACAGTAGAGTAGTCTCCGTATCGGTTTTCAAGATAGGATTTTTGGTTGTAAATCAATGTGAGTAGCCCTACTTTCTCCACTTTCAGCTTGGCCGAACAACCTCGGCAGGCTAGTACCAAATCGATTTCAATGGTCTTAGTTTTAGTCATTTTTTTTAGATAATCCCTCTCACTGTCACCCACTGTTCTTTTACCAAAAGCACACATATCCAACCAAGTTTTCAACACTTCTATACGCACCTTGCAGTGGGAGAGATGACTGAACGAATGTAAAGAGATGAGAAGTAAGGTTTTACCTCTGGGAGCTTCTTGAGATATTGTTTGTGTTGGTCTAGTTGAGTATCTTCATAAAATGTTTTTGAGATAGTCAGGGTTTAATACAAGGTCCAATCTTGGAGGTAAGTCAAGAATTAGAACCATAGATATTGGAATGCTTTGGATGAGATCTACCAAGAGGTTGGGTGCATCAGTTGACGAGTTTAGATATGCAGACAGGCATGTGATGTTCAAAGCTCCCGTGTCGGTAACCCGCTATGTAGCCAACTTCCGATGTGAAATCAATTTGAAACGTATCAATTGAGTGATATACTTGTATGTCGAGATAAATAAAAGCAACCCTCAAATATATCCAACCAACAAGTCAAATTGATCTCGACCTTAACCATCGACAAAATGTATGTTTTTACACGCTTATAAGTGTGATCATAGTTTTTCGCATTACAAGAGCAAAACTTCAAATGGATTTTTTACATTACACAACGCTTATAAAATGTGAATATTAAAGTGTGTAAATCATACATTTGTTTTAGTGCCTTGACTCATGAGAGTCATAACACATATTGACATCCATTATAGCCTTTTGTAGTCGGTACAAAGTTATATGGTTCAATATTTAATGTCAGTAGGACGAAAGGTAATGTGTGTCCATGAAATGAAACTTCAATTGTATGCTTAGTTGCTTACCATTTAGAAAGACTCATTTGTAACTAAATTGAAATGTCGAATTTCGCAAAGATAATAACAATAGATATGACACTCTGTATCTAAGAAATGTAGTTTGTGCAGGATAACATGATATATATAGAGCTTTTAGATGGAAACCCCGACTATATGAAAGAAACCAACTATGAAAGTAAGAAATTCCGGTTAATAGGATATCTAGCCAGACTATATGAAAGAAACGTACTACAGAAGTTAGGAGATCAGGATGATAGGATTTCTTAACTATGTAAAACATGACCATATTTGCCCTTTCTTAGCTAACTTTTCACAATTTTTCTTCACGTAAATAGAACCTGGTGTTTCTTTAATAGCAAAGCCTATAGATTATCTTCGGATATGGGGTTGTAGGGCCATAGTCCCACTCCCTGAATCTAAGAAAAAAAATTAGGAGATAGAGGCATTAAATGCATATTTTTGGGTTATGCCCAAAATAGCAAAGCCTATTGTTTGAAACGCTCCTAAACAGTATTATCAAGTGTTAGTCATTTCTATGTAATAGGTTGCAATATTATGGCTTTTATGTTAGTAATTAAGGCTAGGCTTATGTAGAAAGCCCATGAGCCTATGCAAAGGCCCAAATGGCCAAGGAAGGGACTAGATGTGTTGCCCTAGCTCCCTTCCCCTATAAATACCTTGTTATCTCTCATATGAGAGGTGTTGTTAGCCTTTAATACATTACGCATAACCTTTATCATTCATACGTGTGTTTGTGTGTTCAACCTTCTATCTTCATCTCATTTCTATCATCTACATACTTGTGTTAACTTATGGTGACCTAACAGTGGTATCATACGCCATTTAGTTGGGTGAAACACTTTTGCTTTTGAAGTTTTTTATCGTACGCGTAAGGTAGTATCGTTCTACACTTTTCTCTTGCATAAAGCTTTGATTTTTTCACTTGTAAACTCAAGATTCTTATGGGTTAAGGTTTATTTAGTGTTAAAGTTTCTATTTTTTTGCAAAAGTTACAAACTTTACGTGTTTAGATTGGTTTTTAATCTTGGTTTTTTGTTCGTGTCATTAGTTTACGCGTAAGATAAAACTTTATCTTGGTTCATCAAGTTGCAAACTTTCTTGTTATTTTGTGATTTTGAAGCTGTTTTATCATTAAAATCAAGTTTACAAAACGTTCAGTGCTTAAAAATCAAGTTTGGTGAATTCTGTCAAGTTTACGCATAACAAAACCCTAGTTTTTACGCCTAAGTCAGCAGTTACGCCTAACAGTTATTTACGCGTAAGGAATTTTCGTCAAAGATCTTCAAAGCTGTTGGTTAACTCAGTGTTTTCTTGCTTGGATAAGCCTGAAAACACTTCGACTTGTGGATATCTTTTACACTTGGACAAGTGTAAAGAATTTTGGGTAAAACCCTAGGTTTACGCATAAGCATAAAAGCTTACGAGTAACATCTTACGCCTAAGGTTTCTTACTTCTAAGCATTTAGTTTATGCCTAAGCTTACGTTTAACCTAAAGCTTACGTGTAAGAAGGATTTCGCCTAAGCCTCTTGTTTACGCGTGAAGTGGACGTTACAGCGTAACATCATCGATGTCTGACCTAAGCTTGTTTACGCCTAAAAGTACTTCATCAACAACATCAAGTTTCATTCGACTACAAAGATCCATCATCTACACAAGTTTCAAAGATGTCTCAACCACCATACTCCAACTACTTTCCTCATGAATATCTTCAACAACAACAACAACTACAACAATTTCCTCAACAACAATTTCAACAACCATCATCAGTTTAATTTCCTCAATTTGCACAACCTCTTCTATAACAAATCCCTCAACCAAACCCTCATCAACAATATCAGCATGCTAACTACTTCCAATATCAGTTTCCAGCTAGGTATGCTATGAATGTCTCAACGCAAAAGGAACCCACTTGGTTTGCAAAGATGTGTGAAGCTATAAGTAGCCAACAATCCATTCATGAAACTGGATCCCTTGATAGACCTCCGATGCTTACCCCTGGAAAATATGATCAATGGATGATGCGGTTTTTTAGGTTCTGTGATCTCAAGAAACCACATGGTAAGTTTTTGAAGAAGGTCATCCTAGAAGGTCCTTTTCAAATGCCTACTACAACAGTGCCCGTAGATCCAACTGCTACTCCACCAAGAGATGATGTTACTTCCAATCTCAGAGTAGATCAACTCACTGCTGAACAACTACTTCACTTGGAAGTAGATGAAATGGCAAAGCAATATATCCTTTTGGGTCTACCCAATCCGATTCTTCGCAGTGTTGATGCTCAGAAAATTGCAAAAGCAATGTGGGATCACATTAATCTTTTAATGGAAGAAACAAAACTCAATCAAGAAGACATGGAATCAAAACTTTACTTATCATATGAGAATTTCATGATTGAACCGGGGAATCATTAGAGTCATACTATCATCGGTTCTGAAATCATCAATGACTTGGGCAGACACAACATCATTATGCCAAGTTGCAATCAACACAAAGTTCCTAAAACATGTCTTGGTCACGATTGGGAAAAGTATGTTACATTCATCCGTCGAGCTAAAACCTTCATCAAGCAAAGTACGGGCATTGTATGACTACTTGAAGCACCATCAAAGGAAGTAGACAAAGATAGAGCTCTCCGTGGAGTTATTACAACTTTACCGGATAATCAGACTCTTGCTCTACTTACTCAAGCTTTTTATCCTCAATTTCCAAATCTGCCAACTATCTTCACAAATCCACCACAACAATCAGCCCAGATTACACCATATGATCCTTCACAGCAATCACAAGAAACTCAATTGGTTCCTTACACCAACAACACTGATTCAGCACTCTACAGTGAGATACCTAATGAGGATGCAGAAGCTTTCGATATGATGAATCAAGGATTTTCATTAATTGCTAGAGCCTTCGGGAGATTTGCTAACAAATCCAAAAACCGTATTCGTACCTCATCAAACACAAGGAATCAAGCAATTGTTAACAATGGAAGGGTTGAAGTTCAGAACCGAGGAAATGGTCGTCAGATGGGTAGTGGTCAAGGATTTAATGCTAATGAAAGGAATAACATGGGTGCTCCACAGCAACGGGTTCAAATGGTTGATCGGAAATGTTGAGCAGGAATAATGGTCTTGATGCTACAATTGCAATGAAAAGGGTCATTTGGCGAATGCTTGCCCAAAGCGAGAACAAGGCGACACTTATCACAAGGAGGCTTTATTCTTGGCTCTCGAGGATGAAGGCGGTGGAACACTTACCAACAAGGAGCAATTCATAGCTAATCTGATTCGATGATGACATGGAGGACTTGCAAGCTAACAATTGTAATGTTAATGGCAAACATGCAAGAGCTCCACATGGGTGACACAGGCCAGTGTATGACGATGGCTTGTCTCAGTACGGATCTAACATATGTCTTATACATGATCGATATCTTGTTGCATACGCATCCGATGAGGCACAGAGTGTTCAACATAAGCCTTCTACATCTCATCACGAAGAAAATCAAATGGATCCCCGTAGTTACATTTGACGATCAAGATGACCTTATGGTTACCATTGATAATCAAGTTGACCCCGTGATTACATTTGAGGATCAAAATGATGAATATGTTACTCAAGTTGAACAAAATGAGCCTTTGTCTAATCCAGATCCAGAGCTCATGACCTTATTTCAGACCACCCAATCTCAATTGGAGAAATGCTATGAGATCAATAATTCTCTTCGAGAAAAAGCTACACTATTAACTAAGGACATTGAATGCTATAAGTTACAACTCAACAATTTTGAAACTAAAGAGAAATGTGAATACAGTTTTGAAGTCGCTTTTGCAAAGTCATACCAAAACGAAAAATCTTTAGAAATACAGATACGTGATCTAGTTGTTTCCAAGAATGAATTACTTTCTCAAATAGAACAACAAAATTTGATCATCAACAACAAGTTAACACTCTCACTTGAAACTCAAAAGCCAAGTGCGAGTTGTTATCATGTCAAAAGAGTTTTACGAGTATAAAAACATTCAAGGAGGCGAATAGATCGATTATATTGATGAAATTGTCGACTTAGAAAACAAAATAAAAGAGTTTCAAAATGTTTTTTATAAACATGGTGAGTCAATCACAACAATTCAAAAGTTCACATTTAAGCCAAATCCAGATGGATATGGGCCAATTCTTGCTGATTATAAACCACGTTTTTCACATAGAGCATTCAAACCAAATCCTCAAGTATATAGTGTAGAACATAGAATTGATGATTCTATTATGAGTGTTGTTGAATATAATCGTGAAGAGGAATTGGATGCAGCAGATGAGAGTCGATTGAAAATGGAAAACGTTGAATATAACAAACCATATGATTATTCAAAAGGACCTCTCATAACTTTTGTTAAACAACAGGATAATACAAACACACTTTGGGTTATCACATCAATCCCTGAGTCCTCTTCTAATGTTGGTCCCGTCCAACAAGTTGCACAAATTAATGGTCCTTTACCTTCTTTAAGTGAAATCACACCATTACCCGAACGATGTCAAATCCTCAAATATTTTTATACATTTATGTATGACATTAATCTTTTGGAACATGAAATTGAAATAAATTCAGAAATAAAAGTTGAAACTTTTCAATCACCTTATGCGTGAAAACAAAGAGATGTCTTTCAAAAACATCTTTTACCCCATGTTCGAAATCTTTGTATGTGTGCAACACATTGGTACCGGGATCTTCAGAAGGAGATTGGGCACTTGAAAACAATTTTCAAATCAAATGAGGCATGGACATTGAAAACCAAAAAGAAAAACAAATTTTTTCGAAACCATGGTGATCGACTCTTGGAAGATGTTATCTATGCTGATACCATATCACTTGTTTTGTATCATTCTGATGTTTCTGCTTCTGATAATATTGCTGTTAATTCTGTTGATAAAGTTGAGATTATTGATAATGTGTCTCAAATCGAATCTTTGAAAGCTGAAAATGAGCGTTTGTTAAATGAACTTTCAATTGTAAAACGTCGTCTTCAATGGTGTCAAAAAGATTTTAATGATCGAGAACTTGCTTTACAAAAAAAACTCAAACAGTCGAGTGCTAAAACTTTTGAACCAAAACTCGAACGACTGGATGAGGAAAACGTGTCTTTAAAGTGTCAAAATTTTAAATATGAACAAGAAATTGCAAAAGTCAAGACTGAATATGGTGTCATATTTAATTTGCTCAAAAATACTCGTGCAAAAGCGTCAAACTATATTGATGATCATCTTGCATACACTAAAGAAGTATTAAACCATAATGGCAAAACACGCTCTGAAAACCAAGATTTGTTACACACTATCATAGAGTTGAAAGCGGAGTTGGTGAAACTTAGGAAAGATAAGTCTAGTAACATAAATTTCCTTGCACCTGGAATGTTTAAAATTGACATTAGGAAGCCCACTGACACAACACAAGGTACTAATGTGATTCCTTCCACTTCTACAGGAGTAGTTGCCTCTAATCCTAGCGTTAGCATTTCACAGTCTAGAAGCGTTCACAAGAAGAATAGGAAGTTGCAACGTAAGAGAAGATCAATAAAGACCCCTGTAGTAGAAGAACACACTAGTACTTTGAATTAAACACATGTTGCTTCCACTTTAGACATTTTGTTAGACAAATGTAATAGAAAAAGTGATGTAACGAATGTTAAACCTTTAAGTACTTTTGATGTTGAATTTGAATCTTCTTGTGTTGTATCTCGTAAAAGTATGCTTTCTGATTGTCATGTAACGAAAAAGTGATGTAACGAATGCTAAATCTATCTTATCTCGTTATCAGAAACCTAATAATGGCATTACCTCTAGGCCCACTACTGCTTCTAAGTATGTGCTAGGAAAACTGCCTTCTAGTGTTTCTGAGAACAACATTGATGTACCCATAGCCCCATCCCCCCTCCTAGGAAGAAATTATCACCTAGTCCATTCACTAAGACTAAATCACAAACTAGTTGGACTTAGCAGAGATGGTTACAAAATACACCTGGATTTACATGGATTCCCAAAATTATAAATATGTGTGTTTCATCTGTAACTGTATCGGAACCCTCTAACTCATCGGCTTCCACCTCTACTTCTATTCCACAGTGTAAATGCATGTGTGTCACGGTGTCTGAGATCATCCTTTGGATTGTTGATAGCGGATGTTCCGGCACATGACATGAAACCTCAAACTTCTCACAAACTTTGTATCAAAGTTCATTGGCCTGTCGAGTTCGGAATGATCACTTAGCGACTATCATGGGCTACAAAGACTACATCAATGGGAACATCGAAATTAGCAGGGTTTATTATGTTGAAGGTCTTGGACACAATATTTTCTCAGTCGGCCAATTTTGTGATGGTGATTTGGAAGTTGCTTTTAGGGAAAAACTTGCTTCATTTGTGATCTACAAGGAAACGATCTTATGTCTGGAAACCGCATTTCAAGCCTTTACACAATCTCAATGCAAGACATGATCGCTTCATCTCCCATCTGTTTACTTTCTAAGACAACATCTACAAAATCATGGCTGTGGCACCGACGACTTTCACATTTGAACTTTCAAACCATAACTAATCTTGCGACACAAACTAGTTGAAGGTCTTCCAAGGTTTAGGTATTCAAAAGATCACTTATGCTCAGCTTGTGAACAAGGGAAAAGCACTCGTGCTCATTTTCCTTCAAAGGTAGAAAACAACTCTCAATGTGTTCTTCATCTTCTTCACATGGATTTGTGTGGTCCGATGCATGTGCAGTCGATTAATGGCAAACGCTACATTCTTGTAATCATTGATGACTACTCCAGATGGACTTGGGTTTATTTTCTTCGAAGTAAAGATCAAGCTCCACAAATGATCATCACCTTTCTCACGAAAATTCAAGTTCAGCTCCGTAACACATTTAGACAAGTCAGAACATACAGAGGAACTGAATTTGTGAACCAAACTCTTCGCGAATACTATGAGAATGTGGGAATTGAGCATCATACATCCATTTCACGAACACCAGAACAAAATGGGTTGTCGAAAGATGAAACAAATGCGTTAGTGGAAGCTACAAAACGATGTTGATAAATGCAAAACTTCAGTTACTTATGGGCGAAGCCGTGTCAAGTGCATGCTACACTCGAACCGTTCTATGATAACCAAATGCCACAACAAAACACCTTATGAGCTTATCCAAAGCGAAACCGAATCTCAAACACTTTCATGTATTTGGTGCTCTTTATTACCCGAATAACGATCGTGATGACTTTGGAAAGCTCAAGGCCAAAGCTGACATTGGAGTATTCGTTGGATACTGTGAAAACTTAAAAGGATACCGGATCTGGAATCTTCATACAAAGGAAATTATGGAAACTATTCACGCTAATTTTGATGAGCTCACAGAAATGGCTTCTGAGCAAAACAGCTTGGAACCCGGACATAACCGTCTCAACTTCCCCCAATCATCAGTTGATCAATCATTTTAACTCACTCATCATCAGATGGAAACATTGTTTGCTCCATTTTTTAGTGACGATCTTGAATAACGTGCTCCAGATGTATCAAATGTTTCCGCTGCTCAACCTGATACTAATCCATTACCTAATACACCTGAAACAAAAACAACTGTTGTTGATGCACCTCCGATTGAATCTCCAACAATAGCTTAACAAAGCGCTTCTAATGACAATGACCCAGCTGATGATATTCTTAATCAAGATGAACCTGCACCCGCGGATTATGTTGGAAATGCATTCTTTAACCCTTTCGCTACTAAAGCGCAAATCCGGATGTTCTTGAATCTTCTACCGACCATACGAATCCACCAATCGCACAATGTATACCAACATCAACCCTCCACACACGATGGAATAAAGACCATCCTCTTGTTAACATCATTGGCAACCCAAACCAACCGGTCGTAGCGAGACAACGCCTTGATCGGCGGAGAACATTGCATTTATGCACTCACGTTGTCAATCGAACTCAAAACATTAAAGAAGAAATGACTTATGACAAGCGGATTGAATCCATGCAAGAAGAGCTGAACCATTTAAGCGTTTGAAGTATGGGAATTGGTTGAAAGACCAACAAGGGTGTCGTCATTGGTCTCAAATGGATTTGGAAGAATAAGTTGAATCTTTGAAGATGCGGTTATCCAAAACAAGTCACGTCGGTGGCTAAGGGTTATAAACAGGAAGAGGGTATTGACTTGAAGAATCATTCGCACCGGTAGCTAGACTTGATCTTTGTCACGGATTTTACGGCATTTCGGCTCACTTGAACACTTGTTTATTCAATATCATGGGCACGCATTTTAATTGTTCGATTTATGTGGATGACATCATTTTTGTTCCACCACAAAAGTACTCAAACTCTTTTCACATCTAATGAAAACAAATTTTGAAATGTCAATGATGGGTTAACTTACGTTCTTCTTGGGGCTGCAAGTTCATCAATCACCACGTGGTATTTTCTTAAGTCGGTCCAAATATGCTCTTGAAATATTGAATAAACATGGAATGCGAGTTGTGACACCTATGCAACACCAACAAAGCGGATCTTTGATTTACATGGGAAATTGATTGACCTACCAAATACAGTAGTATTATTGGGTCTCTCATGTATCTAACAACCAGTGGGCCCGACATTGTATTTTACGTATATCTTTGCTCCGTTATCGATCAAGGCCAAGCGAAAGACACCTCTCTAAGGCTAAAGAATTCTACGATCGTCAGGAACCATTAACTTGGGGATCGGTATCAGAAGGATTACGGTTTTGAACTAATAGCTTTTAGAGACGACCACGCGGGATGCTTAGATTCACGGAAAAGTACTTTAGGAGGTTTACAATTCCTTGATGATAAATTAGTGTCATGGCAATCGAAGAAACAAGATTGTACATCGTTGTCATCAGCGAAGTGAATATGTAGCCATGTCTGCGTGTTGTGCTCAAGTCATTTGGATGAGTACACAACTCAAAGATTATGGTTATGTATTTGACGAAATTCGGTGTCTTTGCGACAATGAAGTGCTATTTCAATATCGTGCAACAACATTCAACACTCAAAGTCAAAGCACATTGATCTTGATATCATTTCATCAAAGAGCATGTGGAAAAGTGCAGTTGAATTATACTTTGTAGATGCAGAACACCAATTGGCGGATCTTCTCACTAAAGCCTTGCCTCTGCAAGATTCTTGATTTGATTCACCGTATTGGCATGAGGTGTTTGACTTTAGAAGAAGCTGGACGAACTTTTAAAACATTCTTGAAAAGTCAAACACCAAAACCTCTTTTGTAAATATTTTTCAAAAACAAAAATATAAAATCTTATAAAATCCAAAAATATTCTTCTATCTTAAAATCAAACATTGCAAGTACAAAACTTCTATCAACACTGTGTTCTATCAAACATTTCACAATTTTTCCGAACAAGTGTTGAGGGGGAGAAAGTAAATATTTTTCAGTTTCATAAAACCTTATACTTGCATGTTACCAAAAATACGTTGTTTCTTCTAAATAGTGGATATGTATCTTGTTATATACTCTCCTCGGACTCAAATGTTTACAAATTTCACTATTTCAAAAGTCGAGGGGGAGTATCGTTAAGTTTCTTGCCTAAAATGTGTTTTGTCTAACCAAAATTGAAGTTAATGGGTCTTCGTTGAAAAAGTTTGAGGTTGAGGGACTAAACTTGTTAATTTTTCAAAATAATTTTGAACAAAACCAACCCTCCAACCTCATTCAATGCTTCACCTACTTGTATTTATTCAAAAACCTACCAAGATCCTACGGCTCCTATTCAATCTTCAAATCCGTTCAACAAAATCAAAATCTGTAAGTAGAATAAGGTTTAGATCATGTTTTTAAACAATGGTTTTCAAAATCTTTTCAATCCAACGATTGAATCTTTCAAACTTTTGATTCTTAGCATACGCGTATGCGTAGGATTTAAGGATTACGCATATGTGACTTTGTGTTCAAATGAATGATGTAAAAACATTTCTAAACTTGTATTAAACTCATTTCAAACACCCAATCATACCCACAATAACGAATTGAACGATTTTTGAAATTTTAGGGTTTATGTTCATGTTTGAGGTCTTTCTTATATGAGTGTTCTGCTATGATTAGATGTGTGGAATTGTGTTTGAACATAATATGTAACATGATTTGAGCTCTCAGTCTTACCCATAAACAATAAATCGTAAGAATTAAAAGGTTAGGGTTCCTGAGGTCGTACTATATGAATCCTTTTATTATGTGGTCTATTTGTGTTAAAATTTGTTCCAATACACTCCTTAGACATCTAGGAATGTGCAGAAAACAATCTTGTTTGAATTCCATGGCTGAATCTGTTATGCGTAGGAACTAGGGTTTAGGGTTTAAGCCACTCTTACGCCTAAGCTGTTCTTCGCGTATCTGTTTTAGTCTTGTGCCTGTTTTGTGTTTCTGATTGTGTTAAGATTACTTTGTAATCATGTTGTTATGTTTATGTTTCTCAGGTTGATTACTCGTAAAAGTTCAGACTTAAGGTGTTCCTCATTACGCATAAGGAAAACCTTTATGCGTAAAGGTTACGCATAAGAGAAATCTTAAGCGTAACACTTACACATAAAGGGTCTACAGTGGGAATACGCGTATCCTGGAAGGATATGCGTAAACTAGGATGTTTACGCCTACGCTTTACTCTTACGAGTAAAACTTCGCGTAACATTTTGCTAAAAGCTTCTGGCGTAGCACATAAGCTTTTGTACTAGTTTCTGGCGTAAAATTTCTTCGCCTAAGACTTCTGCCAAGCTTAAGCTTACGCCTCGCCTAAAGCTCCTTTTTCGCATAAATTCACATGTTTACGCAAGCCAACTATTCACCTTGTTTTGAACTGTTACGCGTAGAATGACTTGTAATAGTTACACTTAAGTCAAAAAAAAAAAACCCAATATGTTACTCATAAGCTCTCAAAAGTTAAAATGTTGTGTGTTTAAGTGAAACTTGGACATTAAAACTTCAAAATTAACATATTCACGTAACTTATCACGTCAACTTCAAATTATTGGACTAAAGTGACTTTGTACTCATAACATTCATAAACATGATAACTTCAAACAAGTAATTAGACTATAAATCGAACTAAGACTAACACAATGTCTTTCAATATGTTGGTTCTTTTGTCTAAATATCTTTCAGATCACAAAATGGCTGTCAATCAAGAGAACCTCAATGCCCCAAATGAGCTCACTATGGCTGATATCTTCCCTGCTGGTTACGACAAAGTCATTGAAAAGAAAAATCTTTGTGTCGACTTCAACAACTTCACTTGTTCTGAATCCTCATGCAGAGTTGTTGTTGACATCCTCAAGAATCACCCTTTCCATCTCATGCTTACCAACTCTGCTACCATACCCGATATCTACATTCATCAGTTTTGGCATACTATGGACAAAATAGGCGGTCAAGATGCGGTTAAAGTGACCATGGCACTAAGGAAGTCACAGTCATTGTGGCGAGATCTTCATGTCATTCTTCTTCTTCGGTCATTCCTTCTCTGAATCGTCCGATTCCAAATGAAGAGAAGTATTAGATTTCTTGATTAACATTGGATTTACGAAGCTTGGCATCATCTCCAAGCATTCGAGTTGATCTCAAAATATCCCACAACCACGGAGGACCTACATATCATGATCCCCATTCGGTCTCGAGCGAGATGGTGGTCATGAACACCGGAAGCTTATGCATCTTCAAACTTTATGGGGAATGGTTCATAAGAACTACATTGATTATGCTAGCTTGATCTGGGAAGACATGATGCAACATTACAGGAAGCCTGGTACCAAGATTCCCTTCATCAGATACACCAAGTTATTGATCCACAATCTTACGAGGAAGAACGGGATATCCCACTGAGACTAAATGACCCCGACACGCACTCTATGCTGTCTGAGCCTACCCTAAACTCTGTTAGGTTCAAAGACTCATCAACCCAAAAACAAGGTGCGAAACTCCTTGCTTGCTTGATTACTGATGAAATCAAGGTTCTTCCGTCTTACCAACGTTACAAGGAAGCAGTGCGTGCGGGAAAATTTAGCTTCATGGATGAGAAGAGAACTCCAGTGGCTACTACAAGGTCTAAGAGATCCGGAAGCACTGGAAGCACTAGAAGCACAACAAAGTATAAGAAAAGAAATCCAAGTAGAAAGAGGAAAGTCACAAGAAAAATCATTCATCCTAAAGCAGAACCAGAACCAGTTCAACAAGATGACGATTACGGGCGGGTCGGATGACCTTCTTCTGTCTACTCCGAGTATATCGATTAAGAAGATAGAGGACAACCCTGCTAGTCCTTAATCTGATAAAGGGAAGAAATATCTTGATGATGAAGAAGAAGACGTATCTGATTGGGAGTATGATCCGAATGCTGCAGAGAAACAACTCCAGAAAAATCTGAAGCAACAAAGGATGGAGAAAGCTACTGAAGAGTTCGCACTTCAACAAACTAAAGAACGTGGAGGTTCCAGCGGTGGTGTTATATCTACATCCGTTCCTGATCTGGTTAATCAACCTGGTAAAGGAACCGATGCCACCACCAAGGAACTTACAAAGGAAAAGCAGCAAGAGGATGAAGAGTTGTTTGATTATGGAGGTGACGAACAAGAGCATGATGAGCGAATCGTAGATAAAGATCATGAGGAACCTGAAAAGGAAAGGGCAAAAGAAAAACTTGCTAAGAAGGCTGAAGAGGAACGCATTCGAAGGGAAACTGATGCCTACATCTTAGACAATCCTGACCATAATCCTCAACAATCTTGAAATACCCACCTCAAAGCGAATCATCATCTCACTCATCTCCACCACCATCC
>CM040245.1:62007612-62315173 GCA_022545495.1 Chrysanthemum lavandulifolium
AAATGGAGTAGATGCATTCATGCTTACGAGAAAGAATATCCACTCAAAGTCGGAACTCACCGTGATGTCGTGTACTTCTATAAGAGTTCATGAAGATAGTGAGAAAGTCGAGCATTGTTACTTAGGCTTCAAGATCATCGCTCAAGAGCTATTCGTAATCTAAGGAAGAAGTGAAGTGTTTGAAAGAATTTCAAATCCTTGAAGATAATGAAGATGAAGAAACTAATTGATTTGCAGAGAAATCATAAGTTTAGGATCGATTGTTGGGAATAATCTATTATCACCGATAGTCTTGTGGTTAACATCGTTGATGTTTACACTAGCAAAGTGGAAACTCATTCCCACCGCCAAGACAAATATTACCACCGCTATTAGATAATTATTAAGTAAACGTATTGATAAGTATAGAAAAGATCGTGTATATTCTATATTGTTAGCTTTATACTTATCTTGTAAAGGACTCCTTGTACTATAAAAGGAGGTCCTATGTCATTGTCTTAGGTACATAATAGCTTACAAACATACGATCATTCACATAAGCTTCAAGGTGTAACCCAAAGGATAAGTAAGATCACTCATATTATTCATTAATAATATTGAGCTTATTTTGTGTTTATTTTGTGTTCACTTACAATACATCACATAATTCGCCTTCTAAATATTACTAAGTAAATTCGCAAGGCTTAGTAATATAACTCAAAATATCACTAACACAAGGGTGTGTTTAGATCCATCGAAAATCGTGGTGAAGGGCTTGATGTGCACATGTGTGTCTATGATTGCTTTTTGATGTATCTTACATCATCTAGACCAGATATTATGTTTGCGATGTGCTTGTGCAAGGTTTCGTGTCACTCCTGTGTTCTCACACTTGATTGTTGTGAAGAAGATTTTCGATATCTTAAAGCATTTCCTAACTGGGATTATGGTACCCTAGAGAATCACCTCTAGAATCGGTCACTTACTCGGATAGTGACTATGCCGGAGCTAGTTTGGATCGAAAATCTACAATGTGTGGATGCCAATTTCTTGAAATAGATTGGTGTCATGGCAAGGTAAGAAACAAACAATGGTGGCAAATTCATCAATCGAGGCAGAGTATGTGGTCAGCTGTAAGTTGCAGGTTTCAAGTTCTATGGCTTCAAAATCAACTTTTGGACTATGGGTACAATTTCATGAATACCATCATTTATATTGACAATAGCATTACCATTTGCATAATTAAGAATCCAGTTCAACACACAAAGACTAAACATATTGAAATTAGACACCATTTTATAAGAGATTGTTTTGAGAAACGGCTAATTCAAGTTGTCAAAATCCATACTGATGATAACTATGCCGATTTATTAACAAAAGGACTTGATGGGTAGATTTCAAGATTTGGTAATGTGTATTGGAATGCTTAATCCATAAATCTTATGTGTCTAATGGTCTTTGGTGTTGAGGGAGGTTTTGGTACTAAAATTGTTGTATAAGTTTGTATAAGTTTGCTTGTATTTTGCTTGTCCACTAACTTTTATGCAGAGAATAAGGCTAATGGAAACCACAATACAAGCAAAGTGGTACAAGTTACTCTCACAAGGGAAAAGTAAACAGAGAAATTCGTTGATAAGAAAAGGTTCATTACATCAAATGTAGAGTGCTTACAACCACCATCAAAACACATAAGATAAAAACCTAACACAACCTACATCACCACATCCTACACTAGCTACTCATTGGCTTCTTGCCCTTGCCCCTCACAAATCATGCTTGTTCTTTCGTGCTTTCTTTCTCTTGTTTTCAAAGGTTGACTACATTCTTGGACAAGCAAGACCAAGAACTGTGGAGGAGGCCTTGTAGTCTTGTTGGCTTCTCGGTATGGAAATCGCTTCATGTTGAGAGAGCTGCCCCAATGCTTTGTTAGAGTTCTTAGCAACTCCTTGGACAAGGAGTAGGTCCATCATCATCATCATCGATGAACCTGGATTAGAACTCAAGAGAAGGTGCGTGTTTGCCAACAGGTGCAAGATTGGCAGTCTGCTTTGTTGGCTTCTTGGAAGAAGAGCTTATAGCACAAGGTGGAAAGTAACCTGCCCACCCTGATGCCTTTGAAGATGACTCAAAGCTATCACAATCTCTCGACGTAATCGTAAGAGATGTCAATGATATTGGAAGGATTGCTCATGGTGATTTTTAGAAGTTTGTGAGTTAGAATGTGTTTTGATTAAGACTATGATGTGTCGAGCCCTTTATATAGGCAAAGTCGATCATGAGGGTTCATTAAAGGATATATTTATTTTTCCCTATTTTGGTAGGTTGAAAAGTAAATATAGATATTATCGTTGACTTTGGGAAGATATTTTAGATAGTGGCTTGGTTAAAGTAACTTTGGTTAAAACAAGTTGGTTATGCATATTCTTTGTATTATACTAACAATTGCAGTGTACATAACCAATCTTTACTGGAGTTGATCATAAAAGGTATGTAATCGAGACACATAACAAATGGTTATTGATTCACCATGTCTAATCCACATAAGAATCAACTAGTCCAGAGCAAACGGCTACCGTAAAGACTTAACAAACTGCTTATGGTTGATAGTTTACCAAAACTATATGGTTATCAACTCACCATATTCTATATGATTAAGAGTTGGCTAGTCCATAGCAAACGGCTCATGGTAAAGACATATCAAACCGCTGATAGTGGTAGTTTGCTAAAACTATAATAAGAGCAAGTGTTATTTTCATATGTTTTACTTACCAACGCTTCTTCCAAATTTTTGTGAAAATTACCACCGCTAGTTCACGCTTCCACCGCCCTGTTATTTTTACCATTGATGAACTAGCGTTACAACTATTGTGTCTCAGAATAAACTTTTACTCACCGCTGAGAGTAACTACTTTCTATACTATTAGGGTAAAATTTTTAGAAGATTATCTACTTTCCTATTTGCAATTTATCCTCTTAAGATAAATCTTTTCCTTAGATAATCTTTCTTGCGCAAAACTCTTAAACCCTAATAGTATATATCTTTTTCTTTCAATTGGTAAGTTCTTCATTCAATTCATTCTCACACAACATCTTTTTCATCAAAAGATACTATGGCTCCAATCACCTTTGCAGATGAGCACAACCAAATGGCCTATTTGGAAAAGTCAAATGACAAGAGTGGCCCTGTTTTTCATCAGATTGTGGATTTTCTAAACACTACTCATGTAAGGTGCTTTACTCTCAATCCCACAATCTATGTCTCTCAAATCAAGCGTTTTGGACCTCACACGCCCATCACTATTGAAGATGGAGACACATGAAACCGTGGATACTCTTAGAGCCACAAAGGATGGGGTAACTATTGATGTTATCGAGTCATCCTTGAGGAGAATTTCTAATTGATGATCTCAATGGTATCATCACATTACCCATGCCGTAAATTCATGAACATCTTTCATCCATGGGGTATGATACCACCGACAAAAAGGCTACTTTTAAAGAGTGGTTTCTGTCCTCATTGGAGATTTTTAATACATACTCTTTACATTGCCTAAGTCCTAAGAAAACTTCTTATGAACAATTCGGTTCAACAATGGCTTACCATTTGGTTTGTCTAGCCACGATAGGACTTTAATTGGTCTAAATATATTTTTACAAGTATACAAGGCAATGTAAAGAGTTCAACAAAATTTTGATGTATCCAAGGTTTGTGCAAGCAGTGTTAAATGAATTTCAACCCAACCCCATACAAGAGTTTATAAAATTGCTGCCTTAAGCCCAAATTTTTTCAAACATGGATAAGGATGGTAATAGGTTGTTAAACCTCTTTTCCTCAAATGCTTGCAAAGATTTCACATGTGCATGTGGTGAAGATGCAACAATCCCGCTTGTATCTCAAAACACACCCACACTCACGCCCAAACATAATCTACACTCCACCGCCACTCACACTTATAAGAGGAGGCAAAACATACCAAACTCCTCTCATCACAACACAAAGATGTCCCCGATCCTCTTGGTTTAGGAACAAGTAGTGGTGGCTCCAGGCTTCCACCTAGTCCAACTAAGAGTGAGTCTGAGCAAATGCCCTATGATTAGTTGGGAGGTTGAGGCAAAGCAACCTATGGAATTGATGGAACTTTGTACCGTGTTAACTAAGGTGTTGAATCTCCGGAGAAAGACTTGGCATAAGTAAAGGAGCAACATGCCAAGGATGTTACACAATTGAAAGAAGTGATTCAGACTTTGAAGAAAGAGTTGCAGGGTTGAAATGCATAAAGAGACCCGCAAAGATATTGATATCATCTTCATCCTCACCTCATGATGGCGACTGTGAGGGCTTCATGAAGACTTTGGGAATTCTCCCAAACAGGGAGGAAACAAGCCAAACCAAGGGAGGAAAATAGACTTTGGAGATGAAGGTGATTTTGGTTTTGGAGTTACCGAGAAGTTGATACTCAAGAAGAAGTTCCTCAACAGCAAACAGAGCAAGCAACTTCCACTGCTACAACCGCTAATACAATTCCCACTGCAGAGCAAACAGTTCCCACTGCTGGACAAGATATTTCCACTGCAGAGGAAGAAATTGAAAAGAAGAAGAAGGAGAAAGGTAAAGTAGTTGTGCAGAGTGAAGAGCAACCAAAAAGGAAGGTTTCAAAGAAAGAACAAGATCAAATTGATCATGATGCGTGTTGCTAGAAAACTCATCAAGATGAAGTTGCAAACAAGAAAAGCTAGATGAACTAGATATTGCGTACTTCATGGAGGCTAAAGGCTAGACATAATGGAAACCATCGATCCAATGGATGAAAATCCACTTTCCAATTGCTCCACCCACAATATTCAAAGAAAAGACTCGAGTTTAGCTATGTACCTACGTAATAAGATATTGAGTTCTTGATTACTAATGATCCAAAGAGTCAAGAAGAAGGCAATTGACTTAGTTGCAAATAAGTCTTTAATCAAGAACAAAGAATCTGACAGCTTGAAGGACTTCATTCAAATGAAGAATAATCAAGCACTTGTGATGCAATTGGTTCAATGTAAAGGGTCAAAGAAACCAAGACAACCAACCAAGGCACAAGTTATCTCAATGATGAAAGCTTATTGTTGCGGTGTTGGTGGCTAGAAAAGAATCGCTTAAAGGAATGACCTGATGATCAGTTGAAGGTATCTACTATGTGGTTAAAAGACAAGATAGTGACTTTATTCCTATGAATTTCAAGAAGAAGAAAGAAGATATCCTCATCTCAAGAGAAAACCAAAGATAGTGAACCTCGCATACATAAGAAAACAAAATTTGTCAAGAACAAGAAGTTCAACTGAGAAACTCATGTAAGAACAAATGACCGGCATGATTTTGATTGAAGAAGGAGATTTTATCCCGACCCACCGCAAGTCGACATCCTATTGTTGATTGGGAAGTGTATACCGCTAGCAATTTTGCTCCAACATAGAAGATTACAAGGTTAGTGGTGAAACTTCATCATTCATTCATTTGAAGAACTCATCAAAGCATGTGATGAGTTGATCTTGATACATTATGGAGATTAGTTCAAGAAAGGTTTGATGCTGACAATATTAAAGATATGAAGGAAATGCAGTTATGTGTTGATCTAAGAAGGATCTATGAACCAGATGCTAATGATAATTTCTGGAAGTTTGAAGCTTCATGTGTTGGTACTACATGGACTTACTATGATTCTTGTGAAGTTCATCATGTTTCTACAAATATTGGAGTGGATGCATTTATGTTTGCTGAGAAAGAATATCCACTCAGAGCTAGAACTCTCACTGTGATGTTGTCTTCAACAATAAGAGTTCATGAAGATACTGAGAAGGTCATAGATTTGTTACATAGGCTTCAAGGTCAATGTTCAAGAGCTATTCAGGCTTTAAGTAGAAAGTGAAGTGTTTGGAAGAATTCCCCAAATCCTAACAGATGATGCAGATTGAAGAAACTTGTTGATTTGCAGAGAAATCATAAGTTTAGGGGAGGATTGTTGGGAATAATACAAACAGTTACCACTGATAGGTTTGTGGAAGATACTGCTGAAGAATGCACTAGCAGTGGAAACACATTACCACTGCTAGTACATATTATTACCACTGCTATTAGGATAATTGTTATGTATTCGTGTATAGATAAGTATAGAAAAGATCTTGTGTATATTCTATATAGTTAACATTATACTTATCTTGTAAAGGACTCCTTGTGCTATAAAAGGAGGTCCAAGGTCATTGTTCTAAGTACGTATGCTTCAAGGTGTAACCCTAGTGATAAGCAAGATCACTCGTATTATTCTTAATAATAATGAAGCTTTGTGTTATACTGTTCTCACTTACATTACATCATACAATCCATATTTTGAGTATTACTAAGTATATTCCGCGTACTTATTAATATAATTCAAAGTATCACTAACACAAGGTGTGTGTTTAGATCCATCATTTATCTTCGTCAAAACACGCCCATTCCTTGCGTTTGAGCCATTTAGGTTCGTGGTATTCTCCTCCATCACGATCTTATGATTGGGGTTGCATGTAGGCCATGCCATGGTGTAGTCATCATGCATGATAGTCGGTTCACAAAAGGAATGGTCCAATCAATATCAATAAACCATTCGCTAAAAACATTATGTCCTTGTAACCACTTTTTCCCGATAAGTTTCTCATCTTCCCAAAGACCACCAAACTTCGCAACCTCTTTAATCATTCGAATGAGGTCAATTTCCTCCATTGCATCGCTTTTGAAAAGGAGAACATGTGGCAGTGTTACTTTGGTCCCATCGCTTAAACAAGTATCGTGAACACAATGTTGAATTCTTCCTTTAACAACAGAATCGGGTACGTAAAACGGGATCTCTTCCTCATCTCTTTCATCGCCACTGATCGGTTCCTTGCAAGTGGCCAAAAGATGAAGGCGAAATCTATCGGAATCATCTAATTCAATCCTTGGTGAATCCTTAGTTGTAACAATTTTGTCCGTTCAAGGCTTAAGGTTTTATCCAATTTAAACTCCACTATATCGCCACAAGATCCGCCGTAATATGCGAATGTGTCCGTGAACGTTTAATGAGAATCAAATGTTCCTTTTGTTTTCCCCAAGTCGATTTACTACAAATTCAAATGAAACAAATTTATCGACCTTGATACAAGTACCAATTGTAATTCCTAAAGGGTAATCTTGGTGTCTGTCACCTGGTTCAATCAAGATTTCCATTTCCCAAAGATGGGTCATCTTAAGTTTTAGGAATATGGAAAGCTGCATGATGTTTATACAAGATCCAAAATCAACTACCCCAAAATATTAATACTCCCAAAGAATATGGAATGATTAACCCATTCGCGCTAATATCCTTAATCGAAAATAAACTCGCTCCAAACTCGATACGCTTTCAGATTATGGTTACGCTATAACTGTGGAATTGGTTACGCGTAACCCTCGCTCGATTATTGCTATCGCTATCTCTAATTCATCGGTTGTGGATTTGTGTTCCTCAACCACCTCTTGAGAATTATTGGCGAAAACAACGTTGCATTCCACCATGTGCTTGGTTTCATTAAGTTCAATTTCATCTATCTCAGCACTGAGTTTTTCAATCATTGCTCCAAGGTTTTTTAGGGTTTCGTCGTGCCTGGAACGATTTTTATTTATGTTTTCCTGGAAACCCCTTAACCATATATCTTGTTCTTTTTGTTTCTGGGTTGAAGTTTCCAGGAACTTGTTAATTGTTTCTTCAAGACTGGGCTTTCTTTCTCCATAATACCCACGGTTGTAATTTCCACGATACCCGTTACTATTACGGTTATCTCCGTAAAACCGGTCGATTTTCTCCATACTTGGCTTCTTCAATATTTTCTTCGTCGATATGAGGACAATTCTTCGTGAGATGTCCTCCTCCACATCTTTCACAACCCACTTGGATGGCATGAACGGTTCTCTGACCTTCAACATATCTCGACTAAGATTTTCAATTTTAATAGCGATTGCTGCAATTCCGTAAAAATTTCCGCCTTGGTTTCTTTTGCTTCCTCCGTCGTGCCATTTTTGAGAGTGATCTGTTATTTTTTGAATGGCTTCAATTGCAAGAGTAGGAGTCATGTTTGGGATAGGTCCTTGATAGTCCAGCATTTTTCTTGTAGTTATGTTAATTCCTTTGTAGAAAATGTTGACCTTCTGCTGGTACAACGTTTCATCGTTTTCTTGCTTGAAATTAAGGATCTCCAAGAGCTGGTTAGAGATATTCGATGGCGGACAATATCTCTGAATAAAGTGCTTTTTAAGTAGAGCCCAAGTATTAATTGTCCTTGGGCAATCTTTCAATCCATCTTCCGCGCCCCAGAAGAGTCATTGGGAACACCCTTAGCATAACAAAGATCATAAGACACGCCTAAATGTTGAAAAGGCTTATGATGTATAGGACATTTTCAACGTGATCATATGCATTTTCCCCTGCTTTCTCGAAAAAGGGTTAGCACGAAGATCCCTCATAAATTGGTCTTTGATTTGAAACGACATCCGCCCAATTGCCGGTCTTACGAGACCTGGCCCTTGTTCCGCTCTTGTCAACGCCAAGTATTCCTCGAGAGTGAGGTCATCGATGTTAACAACTTCCATGGTACCTGAAAACTTGAAATATGATCATGAGAAAAGTTTAAAACGAAAAGAAAGACTTAATATTAATCCTAATATAACTCCCCGGCAGTGGCTCCAAAAACTTGATGCAGGTTTTACTGACCATGTTTTAATATTTATAAAGTCTCGTTATACCTATGGTTTACCCTAATGCACTAACGGGCAGTGTACCCGGTCGTGTGTAGTGTAGTAATTGGTAAAGCCGAGGTCGCCCCAAGAGCTATGTGCTGGATTATTACTAAGTCTAGGTGTCAGACATAAAGGTTTCGATAGGGATTTAATTAATTAAACTACTAAAGCGAATAAAAGCGTATAAATGGAAAAGGAAAATCAATAGAGGAGAGTGGTGCTAACCTAGTTAATCCTCCTAGCTAGTAATGTCTACGCTCACTTACTTCCAATTACTTGTGGGTCAAAGTCGAGAGGATGAGATTTGGTCAATTCGTCCTAACGTATCGCCAAAGATGCCACCACATGAGAAGTCGTGTCCCTCACAAGTCTTGTTGTTCCCGGTCCCTAAGCCAAGTCATTAAGTCACCGCCACATGCTAGATTTATAATAGTGAGTGCTCACCGTTAGGAACTTAGACACTCACCCCTAATTCTTAAGTTCATCCAAACGATAGGTGATCACTGGTCAAATCGCACAAGTAGAAAGGGTCGTCATTGGTCATATCTTACCCTTCCCATCTCAAACCGCTCACCTAGGGTCGGGTTGGTCATATCTCCCAGGCAATTGGCCTCTACCACCATTCAAAACTACCGAACCAAGGGTGGCTACCAATAAACTATGCATGCATACACTTAGAAATAATTGTATGGAAGTAAAGTAAACTAAACAAAACAATTAAGGAATCATAACTAGGCCAAGACCAAGAGGTGCTTAGCCGCTCATATTAATCATACAAACCAATTCAATATTCAAAGGTACGAAATACATGAATTGAAAGTAAAGAAAATATAAAATGCTAATGCTTATCGTAGGGGAGTGATTTATCCTGGAGACAGCCCGTATGCTCCTCTAGACCGCCTTTGAGCTTTTTCCCACGCTCCGGTTGTTGTGTGTGGAATGGGATGATTAGAAATGCCGGAATTCATGGGGTATTTATAGGCCGATCGGGTTCTGGCAGAATTAATATAAGAGTTACGCCGTAACCTTCTATTTCATCGTATTTTGCACTAGATCAGCTGTTACTGCAGAACCTTATAAGTGGTTACGCCGTAGTCTTCAATAAACTTGATTACGCCATAGTTGAGGTAATAGTTATGGCGTAAGTATCGAGGCGTGGAACCTCATTTGACCTAATATAGTTACGTCAGAGCCTTTGGGAAGAGTTACCGAAACCTTCCGATAAGTTGGTATTCTCGAGTCACGCAATAGTTACGCGAATGTGAGAGATGAGTTACGTCAGAACTTCTTCAAAGTAGCATACCGTGATAAATCTTTAGATATTTCTCCAGCCCGCCTCTTTAGCTTCAATGCTAGTAATTTACCCGAAAGTGGAAAACAATGGAAAACAAGCGAATCCATATAAATGATATAAATTACAAGAATTATTGGGGAAATTGACACTTAATATTCAGGACTATTTGATGTTATCAACTTCCCAAAGAATTATGATTTATTCATAAAAAGGGAACCTCACAAACACGACTAGTATAACACGCCAAAACCCCAAACCATAAGTTATAGAGCATAAACATCGACCCTAGGCAAAAATTAGAACTCCCAAACCAAAATTTTCAAGGATCACTAAGTCATCAAATTGTCGATATGCCGAATCCCGTGTTGAACTAGACGGATCCTCATACAAGGGATCTATGGGATCCGTGCAACAAAAGATGTAATAAGAAAGAAATGATCACCGTGGAAGTTCCACTACCCACTTTACTCTATCAAAACTCACGAACATAAAACCTATTTACTGCTCACAGGAGCAACTTGATCATCTTCTTCAAGGAAACAATCTCTTGTGTAAGTATAATCTTCACTACATTGTTATTTCCATTCTTTGATTCCTAGGATTACAATTTTCATCTTTAGAAATTGAGCTCAAATGGGTTTGTCACAATTTGTTACCACATTGTTTTCTAAGATAATATAAATCAAAGAATTAACATTGTTAATACAAATTAAACTCATTCTTTGAATTCAATAAAGATGTTTTGAGCAAAATTGAGATTAATCCCTTTAGGCTACTATTCACACAATTAACACCACATTGTGGTTTTGATGTATAGGAACAATCATGCCTAGCAACCGCCAACAAGATTACCATGACACCGCTCACTACATTCCAATGTATCATCGTAAGGAAGGCCTAAGCCCGAAGGATAGAAAAGCCTTCAAGATGTTAGAAAAAAGGCTCTTCCACGAAGGCCGAGTGGTTGAACCATCATTCCTCAACAACACCAACATTCGCCAAGTCTTTGAAGGAATTAACTTCGATTGTCTCTTGGATATTAATGAGAAAATTTGTCCGGTGTTTGTACTTGAGTTTTATAAAACAATGAGAATCGTTCGGAATGAAGATGGGACCATTTTGATAGCCTTCATCATCAATGAGCACGGGTACACCCTCACTTTTGTAGAATTTGCAAGAATACTCCGTGTCCCATATCAAGGAGTGTGTATGTACTCGAACGAATGGTCATTGGCGATGCTACATGACGTGGTAGATCATCATGAAGTATACTTCACAGTCATCCCGGAAGCAACCACGGTAAGGGATATCGTCTTCATGGAAAGAGCATCTCCATCAAGAGTCACGAGAAAATCCAAGGTGATCTATAGAGATCCATTTCAAATGGAGCTTTCAGAAATGTTCCCATTGTACAAGAAATGGGAACTCGTGCTAAGGGAGAACGTCCTTTGCTTGGGAGGGAACAAAGATCATCCCAATGCTTGCCTAAGCTTCATGATTTATTGCCTTGTAACTGGCACTCACTTCAAGCTCGCCAATTACATGGTAAAAAGAATGGCAAGTGTGAAAAGCATGGATAAGATGGTACTCCCTTATGCAATGCTCCTGACCCGTCTAGCAACCTTCATCTTTGCTCTAGATCCTTATCCTTATTCCTATGACCACAGTTTCTGCAACAAGGTCATGATGCCTTTATCCGATGGAAAGACTACAAGGATCACGGTGGATGGCAAGAGACCTCACCCACTAACGGATTCATCGGATGAAAGAGAAAGACAAAGAGAAGGAGAAGGAAGTAGCAACCCCCTTGGCAACACCGGTCTCGATCCTTTAGCATACATCAACCAACTGCTGGATATCCCAAGCCCTTCACAAGAGTGGCAACAAACTAAGGGCATATTTAAATGTTTTGCTAACTTCTTGATGAAGAAGAAGAAGTAGGGATGGTGGGGTGAAGAGTGAAGGGGATAGAGATGGAGATGAAGACGGAGGTGAAATGGGAGAATGAGTGGAGGGAAGGTAAGGTCATAGACCTTAATTTGTGAAAAAATGGTCTGTAAACATCTAAACAATATCTATGTAGATTAGGATGTAGCTTGTAGGAGTTGGCATGATTTGGACTTAGACACTTTAACTTAGGAGCTAGGAAAATGAGATTTTTATGACAACTTGATCTCTTTCAAGTAGTCGCTCTCAGTCATTTTTGATTACATTTTAGTCATCCCACTTGCTATGCGTTATATTTGTTGTTTGCATATGTTTATCGAATATAAAACTGATTAGGATGAGCATTTGCAAGAGTGCAAAACCGCACAATTGTCGAGAAGTCACGTCGCAGAGTCGGATCCTCGGATATAACTAGCGTGATCCTCGATGAGGAACGGGATCCGCCAACGAGATATGCAACTCTGCACCCTTTTTCATCAAATCATTCCCTAGATCACATCATACTAGCTAAACATGATTCTTTAAGACTACTTAAGTCTTCCTCAAGCTCAAGAGGTCTCACCCATAGCTAACTTAGGATCAAATTCAAAGTGCTTTTGATTTATCAATTCACCAAAACTAACCATATTTCTGCTCCAATGCTCACACATTGTTCCTCACATCTCAAAACACTTAGCTTGATATTTCTCTCAATTTTAGCAAATTGATTTTAGTCTTAAAACCAGGTTTTCATTTCTTTTTATTTTTTTTAGAATTTTTCAAATTTCTCTTAAGCCACCATCTGATCTCTAGGATCAATTACCATTATTTGTCATTCTCAAATCAATGAGTATCATCCCTAAACACTTAGTTGCACTCTCCAAAAGTCCACTTTCCTACCAAATACCATCATTAAGTATCCTCACTCCTTATGGTTGGACATTTAAGTCACCTATCACTTAAGACATCTAAGGAAAGTCAAACCCTAAATATTTATAGGTACTAGGCCTTAAAAGAGCATAATCACTCCACTATCTCTCCGTCTCGATGACGGATCCCTCGGTTTATAAGCGCACGGATCCTCGTGAGAGGGAACTGTGGATCCGTGTTCACATAAATCTTGAAATCGCTTTTCTTCCAAATTTAAACCCTCTTTGGTAATCTAAACACTTTTTCTTACCATTTAATGACTCCTTAGAGTAGAACAACACCATATTTGACCTTGGTGCATGCCAAATCTTCTTAGTGGTCATGAATTTAATTCATTTAACTCAAATTCATCCTTTATAAACCAAACACTCTTAAGAGCTTAAGTCACCATTTTTACCACAATCCTAAAAATCAGTAGTTGAAAACCTCTACTACACCCTCTCCTTCACTATGACTAAAGCTTCGAGCAAGAACTCTTCAAACAAAGGTTCATCCAAGAAGAATACTCATATGTTCCATGAGATATCATCCACCGAATCATCACCCGTAAGAAGTCGAAATCCTAGAATCCCACCTCAACAACCTCAATCAACAATAGCTAAAAGAACCGTGAGAATTAGCATTAGACCTTTAGAGTTGGAAAAGACTTCATCAAGCTCTAAACCAAATGCACCTAGTTCTAGTAAAACACCCAAGCCTTCATTTCTAGAACCTAGACTACATTCCTTTACCGAACCTCTTTCCCATCCAAATCTCTACTCATTATAGCACTCACCACCAAGGACTTCCCACTCACCAACCATCTCGTTAAATAGGGAACCACCTACATCACCAAATAGTCTACCTATAGAGACAAGGAATCACCAAAGATCTAACCATATAGAGGACTTTCCATTACCAACTCATACATCATCACCTTCATTATTAGTGGAACCACATCCTACATTACTCAACGCACCTCCACCATCCTTTGTGGAGCCCCCTCAAAACATCCAACCTCCTTCGGTTCCTAGTCTTAACAAAAATTTCTCTAATTGTCAAATCACCCAAGGACTTGTTTAAGAAGTACGAAATGAGTTACATTTCATGTTTAATCATCTCCTTGAACGATTGGACCAAATCAACAAGTCTACTCATCCTTAGATCCAAGCACTTTGATGCTTTTTAGGTCTCCGTTACTCATTAGAAATAGTAGAAATGTATTACATGTTTGAATCATTCTCTTAGTTTTAGAGATATGTAGATCATCTCTCGCATTTTTTATTGAATGAAATTACATGTTTTATGTCATATTGTCTTGATAATATGTTTGGTGCCTTAATATATATCTCATTTTGATGTTAACATCACTTGTTGCATCACTATTGTTGTCTCGATGCTTACGCATGCACGGATCCCCGCTTTTTTTAGACGGATCCTCCAAAGAGGGAACCGGGATCCGTGCAATGTAAGACTTGTTTATTACTAACTTAAGTCTTATTTACAGAAAATTATGCATTATATACTTATTTTCTAACATTTGTTTTGTAGATTTTTAATATACACATGAAGACTTTGACACCCTTAGCTAGGGGGAGTTTCGTGTCAAAGCAATACCTTGCAAAATCATTTGCCATGTCATTCACATTAGGATTACATTACATGAAGTCCTCCTTGCAAAGTTGCAATCATCAAGGGGGAGCATATTCGTCACAAAGATGAAACCATTTGCAAAAATAGTTACAATGCACTAGTTGAGTATTTCTTCTTACTTGATGCCCTCACAAAGGGATGGACTCGTCAAGGCGGAGCTAATTCAAGAATACTTCTCCTCACTTACTCTTTATTTTTTTATTCTTTTCTTTCACATGTTTTCTTAAAACAATGTGTTAGTTTTTTCACGCTCTTTTGTTTCAACAAAAGGGGGGAGTAAGAGTAAAACTCAATTCAAACTTTTATGAATTTATTTTTTCCTTAAAATAATCTTATGTTTTGTCATCAACAAAAAGGGATAGATTGTTAATACAAATAAGCCGTAAAAACGTTTATTTGTATTTTACGATCTTCTAATGTTTTGTCGATAACAAACGTAAAATCATTTTAACGAAACAAATAAAATACGTAAATAGTTTGAGCCAATAGTTTACTAACTCACTTACGTTTTCACATAAAACACTAAACAAGTAATAGTGCTTTCGTGATTTAGTAATGCATATGTACAACAACTAGTGTTTACATATTGGGTAGATATATACATACTTAGTATGTATTATAATGGGTAATAGAATAGGTAGAAGTCTAAAGTATTTGGCCCATTGACTAAATACATTGAATGTAGTTGGGTAAAACCCAAAGTCCATGACCCATACCCATGGAGCATAATCCATAACCCATTGCATGGCATCATGCATAAGTCATGATGGGTATTATCCATGACCCATGGAGCTAACCCATAACCCATGGACTAGATATATTGCATATTCTAGATACATTGTATCTACTTGGATACCCATGGTCCAAAGTCTAGGACCCATGACCCATAACCCATGACCCAAAACCCATGGGCAAAGAGGAGTCCCCACTGTTCCCCTGTTTAGATCGGACGGATCCTCAAGTAAGGGATCCGTGGAACAGTAGCATGTTTTATTCTATAAATAGTGAGCCATTTCTTCATTGTAGGTTACCACTCCTACACATACTTTCACCTAGTATTGTAAACTCTTTAACCTTAGATTCAAAGGATCTTTCTATGTAGTTTGTTTTTGTTTTTGTGTGATTCTCTAGGTCCCTCTTAAAGGCGAGATCACCTTCTCTTGAAGTCGAGCAAGCTCAAGTCCATGAGTTGCCATGCTTCATCATCATCAAGACTACTGAAGTTCTCTTGTTGATAGTTCTTTCTTCCTCGATAGAAGTGTAGTGTCAAAGGTATTAGAGAAGGATGCCAAAAGGGTCAAGACGAAGGCATTAGTGAAAGGTGCTTAACGTTCGTGTCAAAGGCATTAGTGAAGGATGCCAAAAGAGTCAAGACGAAGGCATTAGTGAAAGGTGTCGAACGTCCGTGTCAAAGGCATTAGTGAAAGATGCCAAAAAGGTCAAGTCAAAGGCATTAGTGAAAGATGCCAAGGGTGTACAATCGATATGGTGTATCGATGTACAAATAGAGATAGTTTGTATCCAAGGATATTGATATCCTTGATGATGTTGTAATAAGGATTGGGTCTCCTTTGGGATAGGTGTTGTTTAGTGTTAGGTAATAGTTCCTCCTTTGTAATGGAACCCTGTGATTCTAGCCTTGTAATGGATAAAGTGTAGGCAACGCTAGGATAGCCTGTGGTTCTACCTTGTGGAAGAACCAGTGTCTAGCCTTGTACCGTAAAAAGAGTAGGCGACGCCAGAAGGCTTCTCCGCCATAAGGAGTTGTGTCATGTAGTGCTAATGAACTCTCGAGTAGGTGACTCGGGGAGTAGAGTAGGGCAAGGAAGGTGTCCTTGTAGCCGAACCACTATAAACACTTGTGTCGTGATTTTGTGTCTCTTACTCTTTACCTTTGCATTACATATTTACATATCTATCTATCAAAATCCAACATATATATACATCTAAATAGATTTACATAAGTCGATCTAAATATTTTAAAACAAAGTTTTAATCGGTAAAACTATTCAACCCCCCTTCTAGTTTTTGACACCATCATTTATCAATTGATTGACTTGTGTGTGGCCAAGTCTGATATGCCTGGACTTACCATTGTACACATGATTGTACGCTCTTGATAGTGTATATTGACTATCACAATGCACATAGATTGGGGGCATATGTTTTGGCCAAAAGGTTATGTTTATTAACAAGCCCTGTAGCCATTTTGCTTCTTTGCAGCATCAAGCCAATACCACAAACTCTGCTGCCATAGTAGAGTCTGTTAAACAAGTATCTTTATTTGATCCCAGAGACACTGCACCCCCACCAAAAATGAATATCCATCCACTCGTGGATGCGTGGTCTTCTTGACCAGTTATCAAACTTGCATCAGTATAACCTTCTTATACCGATGGATCTCCACTGTATTCCAAATCATAATCCATGGTTTTCTTCAAGTATTTAAATACTCGATTTACATCATCCCAATGTTCCTTGTCAGGACTACCAGTATGCCTACTTAATCTTCCTATGCCATATGCAATATCACGTCTAGTACATGACATGACATCATAAGACTACCAATAACCTTAGCGTACTTTTTTTTGGATAAGATTCTACCAGTGTTGTAAGTTAACTTGAACCTACTTCGAATGGAGTGCTAATATGTAACAGTTAAAGTTGTCAAAATGCTTTAAGATCTTTTCGATATGGTGAGAGTCTATTTTCCTTTTGAAGAATCTTGATGCCTAGGATAACATCAACTTCTCGTAAATCTTTCATAACGAAGTTTTTAGACAAAAGTTTCTTTGTCATTTTCACTTGTTCTAGGTCGGTTACAAAGATTAACACAAAAGTTTCTTTGTCATTTGCACTTGTTCTAGTTTGGTTCCAAAGATTAACATATCATCTACATATAAGCATATTATAACTCCTTTTCCGTTAACGAATCTACTATATACACACTTGTCTGATTCGTTAGTTCTAAAGCCATTAGATAAGATCACTTGATTAAATTTTTGATGCCATTGTTTGGAGCTTTGCTTAAGTCCGTATCCCATCTAATGATTTAACAAACTTCGACTTTGTTTTCTTGTCCTTGTGTTACTTAAACCTTCCGTTGCTCTATGTACACTTCCTCCTCTAATTCACTTAGGTCACCATAAGTTAACACAAGTATGTAGATGATAGAAATGAGATGAAGAGAGATGGTTGAACACAAATCACACGTATGAATATGGAAATGTTATGCGTAATATTGATAAGGTGAAGAACACCTCTCAAATGAGAGGTAACAAAGTATTTATAGGGGAAGGGAGCTAAGGCAACACATCTAGTCCCTTCCTTGGCCTTTTGGGCCTTTGCATAGGCTCATGGGCTTTCTACATAAGCCTAGCCTTAATTACTAACATAAAAGCCATAATAATGCAACCTATTAAATAGAAATGACTAACACTTGATAATACTGTTTAGGAGCTTTTCCAACAATCTCCCCCTAAGTAATAGTTATAATGTAATAGTGGTTGCTCGACGTCTTCTAGCACTCTTCTTTCTTGTAAGTAGAGATGCTTTAAGTTCCAACAATCTCCCCTTGTTTGGGATCTTGTTTCTTTTGAAATTTTCAGCTTTGACATTGTAGTGTTCTTTGTTCTTTGTTCTTTTGTGGATGTAGTGATAGTATGTTGTTGTCTGCCATTGGTCAGCTTCATCGTTCAGGTGTCTCCACGTCTTTCTCCACCATGCTCACACGTCTTTTGACTTTGGATTTCAGATGTGAAGTTGTTCTCGAGTCTTTAAACTTTGTAGATTCTTTGGCTTTGATGAAGAATCATTTTGACTTTTGAGTTGCCTTTTGAGAGAACTTCATATGTGTTGTTGTTGGTATGAGCATGTGGAGAATCAGCACGATCTTTTCTCCCATGAACTTTGGATCTCCAATCATGCATGTAGACAGTTAGCAATAAAGTTCCCGACGTAAGAGTTTGGATATTTTGTACAGGCATATCCCAATTCGTTGGCGCGGCTTTAGACCAATCTTAAACTGGATGGTCATTGGGATGTCCCCGTACTCAATATCGTTACTCTGTCGTTGTGAGTCGCTGGAGTATACCGAAGTATCACTCCACGACTGTAGACCGTTTGAGACCACCGCGAACACTAAGCGTAACCCACAAGGAGTTAAAGTGACATGCTGTCAGGGCTGTTTGATGTTGACCCTGGCAGGAGTTTCCATTCAATCACTGAGGATCACAATTGTGAATCCCCTCATAAATGTTCTCGGCAGATTGCTAGGATCTGCGAAGGACTCTAGAATGTTTCACTTGCGTTCTTATTTGTTGAACGACAAGTGATGAAAAGTCAAGTGTTCCTAAGAGATCTTTTGATGAATCTCGTGGCTCTAGACTCAATAGTGCGCTTTGGTTTTCCTAAGCGGAGACTAGGGAGAGGGTCTCCTTCTTCAATACCAACAATCTCTAAGAGAGAGCCGATAGATTACGTAGGGTTCCCAGTGAGAATGAAACAAGCTCTATTAAGAGAACTTGAGTGGTTAAGAAGGTTTAGTGCATTGCGTCACTGGGTCCATGACGACTTTGTCTTCAATACCGGTGTCATCTTGTGACAACCAGTAGCATATGAATTGAACCCGGTGTCTGCCCTAAGTTGAATAATTTGGAGGGCTATTTCTTTTCACCCTTTTCTTTACTTTTCTTTTTAATTCTTCAACTCCTTCTTTCTCCGATTCTCATTTTCTCCTTTTTCAATCATACCTAAGGACTTCTAAATACTAACTATTGGTGATGTCCTTGGGTAGATCCCTCCGGCTCTGGCGGATCATAGGACGTTTATTCCTAAACTTAGTCACCTTATAACTCCATGACTATCCTATGTTGCCATAAAACCATTTTCATGAAAATCTCTCAAAGTGTTTATGAATGAAAACATGTTTGTAACACTTTGAGAGTTTTGTATTTTCAGAAATACTCCCCCTCCACATGTGCTTATGAGTTTTGACTGAAATCTGCACAGTGAGGGTAGAGCGCGCACTTTTGAATTGATCGACTCAAGATAGACAATTCCCCGCGAGACACGGTTACATCACTGACTAGGTCAGCTTGAAGTTGTAAACACTCCTTGGTGAGGAGGTTAGACCCGTCAAGGTTCATGTCTACCAAGAGTTTCTCGGATGGTACATTCTACTAAGACTAGTCCTTTGCGAGACACGTTTACATCACTAGCGAACTAGTTTGAAATTATTACCCGTCCCGGACAAGTCTTTTCGATTTATGACATTTTAGAGCTCGTCAATTCAATGGTTAAGTCTATGCACACTTAGATTAAATCACAATCCAACATATTTGTATCACAAATTTTTTTCTCCCCCTCAAAAATGGCATATTAATGTTATTTTTGATGAAATTTTGATATCGAATATGACCATTTCGAGTTTTGCGGGAAGATTTCCACAAAGAACGTTGTTTGAACAAAGATATTTGTAAATACTCCCCCTCAACAAGTGATATTAACTTTTAAGGTTTTGAAAACACGGGAGAGAGTACTTGTTCTTTTGAGCAAAATTTTGAAAATGTTGAAATTTTGATAAATTTTACTCAAAAGTAAGAAGCTTTCGCTCCTTTTATAAGGATTATGGCACTGATTCGTACCACAGGGTCCTTTCATTACTAGATCGGGTTGTACACTGCTATATATGTACAAACCATAATGAATAAATAAATCAAGTATCAAAATACAATCAATAGTGTTTGAAAGAGTACCCAATGATTACACACGACCCGGGAATTTATCTTCACGTTGGAACGTCAAGATAGGGAAACTTTGTCGTCCTCCCACATAGCTTTCCAACCTTCTCATCGATCCGGTGGAACAACCTTTCATCCAACCGGTGATGAACTGCGAACTTCCTTGCGATCTTCTGAATTCCATCTCTTCTTCGGACCAATACCAGCTTCAATATCCTTTAACCGATAAGCTAACCCATCACGAACCATCTTCAACATTGCATCACAAAACTTATGGATCTCGTCAAATGCCATGAAACATGTATGATGATGCTCATTGCGGTAGACGATTCCAAACTTCGGTTTATGCATGATGGTGTACTGAGCTTGTTGATTAAGGTCGGGAAAGTGCAGTAGCGATTTTGTAAGATTAATCGCTTCTGGTATGATTCGACCCCAAGTTGTAGATCTTCAACACGTTCTTGAATAACTTTGCTGTGAATGAAGATCAGCAGAGCAGTGATGAAATGAAGTTGAATCTCTGTTGAGAATTGTCGCATCCTTCCTTGTACCTTGGTGAGATACATGTCTTCGATGTCGTTGAGTGACAATCTCGAGAAATCGGCTTCAGTGAAGTCGTACTCTTGTTCATCTTTTCTTTTGACCTTGATCTTGGACAAGAAAGAATAACCCCACTTTGTTTCAGTGTAACCCCCATTACAACATTTTCTTGTCATTCTTCACCTCCTTGTTTGACCTTTGAACTTGGCAACACGTAGTATAATCTCCTCCTTCGTGGCCAATGATGAATACCATATTTGGCATCAATGTCGTAGTCCACAACCTTGTCAACGTACAATTTGGTGGCGTCTTCTTCAATGGCTACGTTGTCGGAGAAAACTTAGGAGATATGAAACTTAATTATTGAATATTGATTGGTTGTCTCTTATCTTAATTGTTAATGATCTAGTATTGCGATAGGTCATCCGTTTTGTAAGCAGTTGTAGATCTTCAACACGTTCTTGAATAACTTTGTTGCGAATGAAGATTAGCAGGCGTTGATGAACTGAAGTTGAATTTACGTGGAGAATTGTCGCATCCTTCCTTGTACCTTTGTGAGATACATGTCTTCGATGTCGTTGAGTGACAATCTCGAGAAATCGGCCTTCAAGTGAAATCATATTCTTGTTCATCTTGTCTTTTGACCTTGATCTTGGACAAGAATGAATAACCCCACTTTGTTTCCAGTGTAACCCCATTACAACAACTATTTTCTTCTCATTCTTCACCTCCTTGTTTGACCTTTGAACTTGACGACTTCTGTAGTACAATCTCCTCCTTCGTGGCCAATGATGAATACCATATTTAGCATCAATGTCGTACTCCACCACCTTGTCAACGTACAATTTGGTGGCGTCTTCTTCAATGGCAATGTTGTCGGAGAAAACCGCAGTACTCCACCACCTTGGGATGTTGAAGGGAGTGATGTAGCATATTTCTTGCTAACGCTACGCCGTGTTGAAGAAACTCTAGGTCGTTGTTGAAGAAGAAACGGTAAGGAATCTTAGGTTGTTCGGGTCGGCCAATTGTTGGTAGAGGCTTTGTCCAATCAGTGTAGTAGGGAGTGTTATCCTTTCTTGTAAAGTCGATGTTCGATTCGGGATTTAGCCAGTCGATGTTGTTGGACATTGCACGGGCAATGTTGTCCAAATGGTATTCGACCTCAACTGCGCTGCAGGCTCTGTCTTTCAACAAGTTGAATGCGTCATTCTTTATCCTGCGCAGCTCCCGTTTCGTCATCTTTTCACTTTGAACTCATCTTGGATAATCTTCACCTGCTCCATTGTTCGACCGTCTACCGGTTCTTGACCTTCAGGCAATCTGGGTGTAGCATCAACCAACTTGCTAAACCAATCATACTCCTCGGTGTCGTCTTCGTCCAACCATGAGACGACAGAACCTTGCTTCTTCTTCTTGGTTCTGGAGGATGATTCTGGTTGCGGTGATGGTCGAGGTGATGGTTGTTGCTGGGGCTCGGGAATGTCTTGATCCTCACCACCGGTATAAATGAAGTGATCACCAGTTTTCTGCAGTGGTGGTGGAGAATCTGCATCCCGAGGTTTGTCAGATGAGGGAGGTCGTTGAGTAGCTTGTCTTGTGGGTGTGGTGGTGGTCTTAGGAGGTGGTGGTGGCATGGATGATGATGACCCGCCGGTTTTCTTTTGACGTTTAGCATTCGGGTCTTGATCCTTGTCATCATCATGTCTTGGTCGCTTATCCAGACCAGCAGCTTCCTTGCACGATGTCTTTAGTTGATGTGCAAGAAGTACCTCATACAACTTCGATTCATCTGGTGTGAAGGTAGGAGCGCGAGGAGACATCTGAAGCACCAACTGTGAGATCAGATCAGCTTCGGTGACAACTGGAGGCTGGATTGGTCGGGTTTGCATGACCACCGGTGTTGTAGTAATCATTTGCTTGACCAGTGTTTTGAGTGTTGGGTAGAACTGATTTGTGAACATTTCTTTAGTTACAGCAGGAACAGATTTGAGGAGAAAGTGATGAGTGTAGTTCCTGATCTGCTCATTCATTTCTCCTTGGACGTCCCTGGTGAGAAATGCCTTGATCTGTTCTCTTTCTCCCTCGAACTGGTCCATCTGCTGAGAAAGCTCGATGACCTTGTCAGCCAGCATGTTCAATCTTTGTTCCTGAAGACTTTGTTTTCGTTTTCTTGATTGAAGCAATGCTTTCTGGATCTTGGCTTTGGTGCGAGATGCCCAAGTATCGGCCTTCTTCTTGATTGATTTTGAAGATGATTTTGTTGTTGTTTCTTTGGATGGTGGTGGTGATGAGTGAGAAGATGATTCGGTTTTGGAGGTATCACGGGGTGGTTCTGAAGATTGCTCAGGGTTGTGTTCAGGATTGTCCAGAATATAGTTATCTGTTTCCATTCTTATGCGTTCCTCTTCAGCCTTCTTAGCAGCTTTGTCTGCAGCCCTCTCCTTTTCCGCTTCCAAAACATCTTTCTCTGTGATTCTCTCATCAGTATCTTCGTTATCTCCATGATCAAACATTTCCTCATCCTCTTGCTGCTTTTCCTCTGTAGGTTCCTTGGTGGTGGCATCGGTTCCTTTACCGGGTTGATTAACCGAATCAGGAACGGATGTAGAAGAACACCACCACTGGAACCTCCGTGTCCTTTAATTTGTTGAAGTGCAAACTCTTTGACTTTCTCCATCCTTTGTTGCTTTGAGTTTTCGGAGTTGTTTCTTCAAGATTAGGATCATACTCCCAATCGACTTCTTCTTCTTCTTCATCATCGAGAGGTTTCTTCCCTTTGTCGATGAAGGACTAGCGAGGTTTGTCCTCTCATCTTCTTGATAGATGTGTCATCTTTATGTACTTGAGTAGACAAGAAGGTCATCCGACTCCGTTTCGAATCGTCATCTTGTTGAACCGGTTCGGTTACGCTTTAGGATGAACGATTTTGGTGGGACTTTCCTCTTTAGGCTTGGATTTCTTTTCTTATACTTTGTTGTACTAGCGGTGCTTCCAGCTTCTCTTAGCCCTTGTAGTAGCCACTGGAGTCATCTTCTCATCCATGAAGCCAACTTTTCCCGCACGCACTGCTTCCTTGTAACGTTGGTAGGACGGAAGATCCTTGATTGCATCGGTAATCAAACAAGCAGGGAGTTCCGCACATTGTTTTTGAGTTGTTGAGTCTTTGAACCTAACAGAGTTTAAGGTAGGCTCATTCAGCATAGAGTGCATGTCGGGGTCATTCAGTCTCAGTGGGATATCCTGGTGCTTCCCGAGAAGATTGTGGATTAGCAACTTGGTGTATCTGATGAAGGGAATCTTGGTACCAGGCTTCCTGTAGTGTTGCATCATGTCTTCCCAGATTAAACTAGCATAATCAATGTGGTTCATATGAACCATCCCCCAGAAGGTTTGAAGATGCATGAGCTTCGGGTGTTCATGACCACTATCTCTGCCTGAGACTGATTTGGCGATCATGAGATAGATGGTCCTCCAGGGTTGTGGGATATTTTTGAGATCGACTCTGGAATGCTTAGAGATGATGCCAGAAGCTTCGTCGTATCCAATGTTAATCAAGAAATCCAATACTTCCTCTTCATTTGGAATCGGGACGTATTCAGTAGAAGGAATGACCGGAAGAAGAAGAATGACACGAAGATCCGCCACAGTGACCGTGACTTCCTTAGTGCCAAGGGTCACTTTAACCGCATCTTGTCCGTCAATTTTGTCCATAGTATGCCAAAATTGATGAATGTAGATATCGGGTACTGTGGCAGAGTTGGTAAGCATGAGATGGAAAGGGCGATTCTTGAGAATGTCAACAACAACTCTGCATGAGGATTCAGAACACATAAAGTTGTTGAAGTCGACACAAAAATTGTTCTTCCCAATGATTTTGTCGTATCCAGCAAGGAAGATATCAGCCATAGTGAGCTCATTTAGGGCATTGAGGTTCTCTTGATTGACAGCCATTTCGTGATCTGAAAGATATTTAGACAAAAGAACCAACATATTGAAACACATTGTGTTAGTCTTAGTTTGATTTATAGTCCAATTACTTGTTTGAACTTATCATGTTTATGAATGTTACAAGTCCAAAGTCACTTTTAGTCTAATAGTTTGAAGTTGATGTGATAAGTTACGTGAATATGTTAATTTTGAAGTTTTAATGTCCAAATTTCACTTAAACACACAACATATTAACTTTTGAGGGCTTATGAGTAACATTTTGGTTTTGTGACTTAAGTGCAACAAGTTTCAAGTTAGTCAACGCGTAACAGTTCAAAACAAGGTGGATAGTTGGCTAAAGCGTAAACAGGTGAACTTATGCGTAAAGAAGGAGCTTAGGCTTATGCGTAAGCCTAAGCGTAAGGGCAAGTCTTAGACGTAAGAAATTCTTACGCGCAAAACGAGTCTAAAGGTATATGTGCTTACGCGTAAGCTTTATCAAAATGTTACGCGTAAGTTTTACTCGTAAGAGTAAAGCTTAGGCGTAAACATCCTAGTTTACGCATATCCTTCAAGATACGCGTAGTCCCATCAGAGACCCTTTATGCGTAAGAGTTACGCGTAAGATTACTCTTATGCGTAACCTTTACGCATAAAGGTATTCCTTATGCGTAAATCATGAACACCTTTAGTCCGAATTTTACGAGTAATCAAACCGAAACACATAAACATGAAAACTTGATTACAAAGTAATCCTAACACTATCGAAACACAAAACAAGCACAAGATCACAATCATTAAGCCTAGAACAACTTAGGCGTAAGGTTCTTAAACCCTAAACCCTAGAATCCTACGCATAACAGATTCAACCATGGAATTCAATCAAGATTTTTTTCGCACTATCCTAGATGTCTAAGGAGTGGATTAGAACAAATTTTAACACAAATAACCCACAAAATCAAAAGATTCAAATTATGCGAACCTAAGAACCCTAAAACTTAAATTCTTACATTTTGTTGTTTCGGGTAAGATTAAAGGCTCGATTTATTGTTTTGGGTAAGATTGAGGGCAATTCATGTTAATTAAACATGTTCTAACACTAACCTAAGCATCTAATCATAGCAAAACACTCAAACAAGAAAATCCCCAAATATGAACATAAACCCTAATTTTCAAAATGATCAATTGATGTTTACGGGTATGATTTAATGATTGAAATGGGTTTAAAACAAGTTTAGAAAGGTTTTAACATCACCATTTCATCACAAACACACTTAGGCGTAATCCCTAAATCCTACGCATACGCGTAAACTTCAAAATCAAAATTTTGAAAGATTTAACCGTTGGATTGAAAAGATTTTCAAAACCATTGTTTAAAATCATGATCTAAAACTTATACCACTTACGATTTTGATTTTGTTGAACGGATTTGAAGATTGATTAGGAGCCGTTGGATCTTGGTGGTTTAAGAAATAAATGCAAGACAAGGTAAAGCATTGAATGAGGTTGGTTGGGACATTTTGTTTAAAATTATTTTGAAAATTGACAAGTTTAGTCCTTGACCTCAAACATTTTCAACCAAGACCCATTAACTTCCATTTTGGTTAGACAAAACACATATTTGGCAAGAAACTTAACGATACTCCCCCTCGACTTTTGAAATAGTGAAATTTGTAAACATTTGAGTCCGAGGAGGGTATATAACAAGATACATATCCACCATTTAGAAGAAACAACGTATTTTTGGTAACATGCAAGTACAAGGTTTTATGAAACTGAAAAATATTTACTTTCTCCCCCTCAACACTTGTTCGGGAAAAATGGTGAAATGTTTGATGGAACACTGTGTTGATGGAAGTTTTGTACTTGCGATGTTTGGTTTTCAGATAGAAATTTAGATAGAAGAATATTTTTGGATTTTATAAGATTTTATATTTTTGTATTTTGTTTTTGAAAAATATTTACAAAAGAGGTTTTGGTGTTTGACTTTTCAAGAATGTTTTAAAAGTTCGTCCAGTTCTTTTGGAGTCAAACACCTCATACCAATACGGTGAATCAAATCAGTAAATCTTGCGGGAGGCAAGGCTTTAGTGAGAAGATCCGCCAATTGGTGTTCTGTACCTACAAAGTATAATTCAACTGTACTTTTCCACATGCTCTTTGATGAAATGATATCAAGATCGATGTGCTTTGACTTTGAGTGTTGAACGGTGTTGCACGAGATCGCAATAGCACTTCGTTGTCGCGAAGACACCGAAATTCATCAAATACATAACCATAATCTTTGAGTTGTGTTCTCATCCAAATGACTTGAGCACAACACGCAGACATGGCTACATATTCTGCTTCAGTTGATGACAACGATGTACAATCTTGTTTCTTCGATTGCCATGACACCAATTTATCACCAAGGAATTGTAAACCTCCTGAAGTACTTTTCCGTGAATCTAAGCATCCTGCGTGGTCAGCGTCTGAAAAAGCTATTAGTTCAAAACCAGAATCCTTCGGATACCAGATCCCCAAGTTAATGGTTCCCTTGACGTATCGGAGGATTCTTTTAGCCTCAGAGAGGTGTCTTTCAGTTGGCCTTGACTGATAACGGGAGCAAAGATATACAGAAAATACAATGTCGGGTCTACTGGTTGTTAGATACATGAGAGACCCAATAATACTTCGGTATTTGGTAGGGTCAACCAATTTCCCATGTAAATCAGCATCCAGTTTGTTGGTATGTGCCATTGGTGTTGCATAGGTGTCACAACTTTGCATTCCATGTTTATTCAATATTTCAAGAGCATATTTGGACTGACTTAAAAAAATACCACGGGGTGATTGATGAACTTGTAGTCCTAAGAAGAACGTAAGTTCACCCATCATTGACATTTCAAAATTTGTTTTCATTAGATGTGAAAAAGCGTTTGAGTACTTTTTGTGGGTGGAACCAAAAAGATGTCATCCACATAAATCTGAACAATAAAAATGTGTGCCCCATGATATTGAATAAACAGTGTTGGGTCGACCGATCCTTTGATAAAATGATTAGAAAGGAGAAAGGATGACAACTTATCATACCACGCCGAGGGGCTTGTTTGAGACCGTAGAGAGCCTTGTTCGGTTTGTAGACGTGATTAGGGAACTCGGATCAACAAATCCTTCGGTGGCTAACATATACTGTTTCCTTTAGTTGACCATTCAGAAAAGCGTTTTGACATCCATCTGATAGACAGTGATGTTCATGTGAGCCGCAAATGCCAGAAAAATCCGTACAGCCTCAAGTCTAGCTACCGGTGCGAATGATTCTTCGAAGTCAATACCCTCTTCCTGTCTATAACCCTTAGCCACCAGACGTGACTTGTTTCGGATAACCGTACCTTCAACATCTAACTTATTCTTCCAAATCCATTTGAGACCAATGACGTAGACCCCTGTTGGTCTTTCAACCAATTCCCATACTTCTAAACGTTTAAACTGGTTCAACTCTTCTTGCATGGATTCAATCCAGTTGTCGTGAGTCATTGCATCTTTAATGTTTTTGGGTTCAGTTTGACAAACGGTGAGTGCATAAATGCAATGTTCTCCGTCAGTCTGAAGGCGTTGTCTAGTTACGACTGGTTGGTTTGGGTTGCCAATGATGTTAACAAGAGGATGGTCTTTAGTCCATCGGTGTGTGGAGGGTTGATGTTGGTATACATTGTGCAGATTTGGTGGATTCAGATGGCTGGTAGAAGATTCAAGAACATCCGAATTTGCGCTTCGAGAGCGAAAGGGTTAAAGAATGCATTTCCATCATAATCCGCGGGTGCAAGTACATCTTGATTAAGAATATCATCAGCTAGGTCATTGTTATTAGAAGTGGTTTGTTCGGCTGTTGTTTGAGATTCAATCGGAGGTGCATCAACAACAATTGTTGTTGTATCAGGTGTATCAGGTAATGGATTAGTATCAGGTTGAGCAGTGGAAACATTTGATACATTCGTAGCACGTTGATCAAGATCGTCACTAAACAATGGAGCAAACAACGTTTCCATCTGATGACGAGTGAGTTGAAATGATTGATCAGCTGATGATTGGGGGAAGTTGAGACGGTTATGTCGGGTTCCAAGTTGTTTTGCTGCTCGAAGCCATTTCGTGAGCTCATCAAAATTAGCGTGAATGGTTTCCATAATTTCCTTTGTACGACGATTCTAGATCCGGTATCCCTTTGAGTTTTCACAGTATCCAATGAAGACTCCAATGTCAGCTTTGGCCTTGAGCTTTCCAAAGTCATCACGATCATTATTTGGGTAACATAGAGCACCAAATACATGAAAGTGTTTGAGGTTCGGTTTTCTGTTATGGATAAGCTCATAAGGTGTTTTGTTGTGGCGTTTGGTTATCATAGAACGGTTCTGAGTGTAGCATGCAGTTGACACGGCTTCTGCCCATAAGTAATCTGGAAGTTTTGCATTTATCAACATCGTTCTTGCAGCTTCCACTAACGTACGGTTTCGTCTTTCGACAACTCCATTTTGTTCTGGTGTTCGTGCAATGGATGTCTGATGCTCAATTCCCACTTTCTCATAGTATTCTCGAAGAGTTTGGTTCACAAATTCAGTTCCTCTGTCTGTTCTGACTTGTCTAACCGTGTTACGGAGCTGAACTTGAATTTTCGTGAGAAAGGTGATGATCATTTGTGGAGCTTGATCTTTACTTCGAAGAAAATAAACCCAAGTCCATCTGGAGTAGTCATCAACGATTACAAGAATGTAGCGTTTGCCATTAATCGTCTGCACACGCATCGGGCCACACAAATCCATGTGAAGAAGATGAAGAACATGTTGAGAGCTGTTTTCCACCTTTGAAGGAAAATGAGCACGAGTGCTTTTCCCTTGTTCACAAGCTGAGCATAAGTGATCTTTTGAATACCTAAACCTTGGAAGACCTTCAACTAGTTTGTGTCGTGCAAGATTAGTTATGGTTTGAAAGTTTAAATGTGAAAGTCTTATGTGCCACAACCATGATTTTGTAGATGTTGCCTTAGAAAGTAGACAGATGGGAGATGAAGCGATCATGTCTTGCATTGAAATTGTGTAAAGGCTTGAAGTGCGGTTTCCAGACATAAGATCGTTTCCTTGTAGATCACGAATGAAGCAAGTTTTCTCCCTAAAAGCAACTTCCAAATCACCATCACAAAACTGGCCGACTGAGAAAAGATTGTGTCCAAGACCTTCAACATAATAAACCCTGCTAATTTCGATGTTCCCATTGATGTAGTCTCCGTAGCCCATGATAGCTGCGAAGTGATCATTCCCGAACCTGACAGTGCCAATGAACTTTGAAACAAAGTTTGTAAGAAGTTTGAGATTGCCTGTCATGTGCCGGGAACATCCGCTATCAACAATCCAAAGGATGATCTGTATCACCTGCAATACACACAGATGACACAGGTGGAATAGAAGTAGAGGTGGAACCCGAAGAGTTAGAGGTTCCGTTACGATTCTGATTGAAACACACATGTTTATAATTTTAGGAATCCATTTAAATCCAGTGTATTTTGTAACCATCTCGCCAAGTCCAACTAGTTTGTGCTTTGGTCTTAGTGAATGCACTAGGTGATATTCTCTTCCTAGGAGGTGAAGTGGGTTCTATGGGTACATCAATGATATTCTCGAAACACTAGAAGGCGGTTTACCTAGCACTGACTTAGAAGCATTAGTGGGCCTAGAGGTAATTCGATTTCTATGTTTCCGCTTACGAGATAAGATAGATTTAGCAACACATTTATCATGACAACCAGAAAACATGCTTTTACGACAACCAATACAAGATGCTTCAAACAAAACATTCAAAGTACTTAAAGATTCAACATTCGTTACATCACTTTGTCTATTACATTTCTCTAACGCAATGTCTAAAGTAGGTGCAACATGTGTTTTATTCAAAGTCCTAGTATGTTCTTTTACTTCATGGGTCCTTACTGATCTTCTCTTACGTTGCAACTTCCTATTCTTCCTGTATGTGCTCTTAAGCTGTGAAGTGCTAACGCTAGGATTAGAGGCAACTACTCCTGTAGAAGTAGAAGAAGCACATTAGTATCTTGTGGTTTGTCATTAGGCATCCTAGTGTCAATTTTAAACATTCCAGGTGCAAGGACATTTGTGTTACTAGACTTATCTTTCCTAAGTTTCACCAACTCCTCTTTCAACTCTATGATAGTGTGTAACAAATCTTGGTTTTCAGAGCGAATGTTTCCACTAACGTTTAAGACCTCTTTAGTGTATGCAAGATGATTATCAAGTTCTTGTGATGCTTTAGCACGAGTCTTTTTGAGCAAATTAAATATGACACCATATTCTGTTTTGACTTTGGCAATTTCTTGTTCATATTTGAAAATTTGACACTTTAAAGACACGTTTTCCTCATCCAGTCGTTCAAGTTTTGGTTCAAAAGTTTGAGCACTCGACTGTTTGAGTTTGTTTTGCAAAGCAAGTTCTCGATCATTACAATCTTTTTGACACCATAGAAGACGACGTTTTACAATTGAAAGTTCATTTAACAAACGCTCATTTTCAGCTTTCAAAGATTCGATTTGAGACACATTATCAACAATCTCAACATTATCAACAATATCAACAGAATTAACAGCAATATTATCAGAAGCAGAAGCAGCAGAATGATACAAAACAAGTGATATGGTATCAGCACAGATAACATCTTCCAAGAGTCGATCGACATGGTTTCGAAAAATTTTGTTTTTCTTTTTAGTTTTCAAAGTCCATGCCTCTGTTGCATTGAAAATTGTTTTCAAGTGCCCAATCTCCTTTTGAAGATCCCGTTCCCAATATTTTGCACACATACGAAGATTTCGAACATGGGGTAAAAGTTGTTTTTGAAAAATATCTCTTTGTTTTCGCGCATAAGGCGATTGAAAAGTTTCAACTTTTATTTCCGAATTAAGTTCAATTTCGTGTTCCAAAAGATAAATGTCATACATAAATGTATCAAAATATTTAAGGATTTGACATCTTTCGGGTAATGGTGTGATTTTACTCAAAGAAGGTAAAGGACCATTAATTTGTGCAACTTGTTGGACGGGACCAACATTAGAAGAGGACTCAGGAATTGGTGTGATAACCCAAGGTGTGTTTGTATTATCTCGTTGTTTAACAAAAGTTATAAGAGGGCCTTTTGAATAATCAAATGGTTTGTTATATTCAACATTTTCCATTTTCAATCGACTCTCTCTTCGCATCCAATTCCTCTTCACGATTATATTCAACAACACTCATAATGGAATCATCAATTCTATGTTTGACACTATACAACTTGAGGATTTGGTTTGAATGCTCTATGTGAAAAACATGGTTTGTAATCAGCAAGAATTGGCCCATATCCATCTGGATTTGGCTTAAATGTGAACTTTTGAATTGTTGTGATTGACTCACCATGTTTATAAACAACATTTCAAAACTCTTTGATTTTGTTTTGTAAGTCGAGAATTTCATCAAGATACTGATCTATTCATTTCCTTGAATGCTTTTTATACTCAGAAAACTCTTTTTGACACGATAACAACTCAGACTTGGCTTTTTGAGTTTCAAGTGAGAGTGTTAACTTGTTGTTGATGATCAAATTTTTTTGGTTCTATTTGAGAAAGCAATTCATTCTTGGAAACAACTAGATCACGTATCTGTATTTCTAAAGATTTTTCATTTTGGTACGACTTAGCAAAAGCGACTTCAAAACTATATTCACGTTTCTCTTTAGTTTCAAAATTATTGAGTTGTAACTTATAGGATTCAATGTCCTTAGTCAATAGTGCAACTTTTTCTCGAAGATAATTATTGATCTCATTGCACTTCTCCAATTGAGATTGGGTGGTCTGAAATAAGGTCATGAGCTCTGGATCTGGATTAGACAAAAGCTCATTTTGTTCAACTTGAGTCTCAACATATTCATCACTTTGATCCTCAAATGTAATCACGGGGTCAACTTGATTATCAATGGTAACCGTAAGGTCATCTTGATCGTCAAATGTAACTACGGGATCCATTTGATTTTCTTCGTGATGAGATGTAGAAGGCTCATGTTGAACACTTTGTGCCTCGTCGGATGCAGATGCAGGCGGAGATATCAGATCATGTATAAGACATATGTTAGGATCCGGTACCTGAGACAAGCCATCAGTGTCATACACTGGGCCTGTGTCACTCATGTGGAGCTCTTGCATGTTGGCCATTAACATTACAGTTGCGTTAGCTTGCAAGTCCTCCATGTCATCATCAGAATCTGCATTAGCCATGAAGCTCTGTTCCTTGTTGGTAAGTGTTCCACCAGCTTCATCCTTGAGAGCCAAGAGTAAAGCCTCCTTGTGATAAGTGTTGCCTCTTGTTCTCGGCTTTGGGCAAGCATTCGCCAAATGACCCTTTTCATTGCAATTGTAGCATCGAAGACCATTATTCCCAGTCTGAACATTTCCCTGATCAACCATTTGAACCCGTTGTTGTGGAGCACCCATGTTATTCCTTCCATTAGCATTAAATCCTTGACCACTACCCATCTGACGACCATTTCCTCGGTTCTGAACCTCAACCCTTCCATTGTTAACAACTGCTTGATTCCTTGTGTTAGATGAGGTACGAATACGGTTGTTGGATTTGTTAGCAAATCTCCCGAAGGCTCTAGCAATTAACGAAAATCCTTGATTCAACGTATCGAAAGCTTCGCATCCTCATTTGGTGTCTCACTGTAGAGTGTTGAATCAGTGTTGTTGTTGTAAGGAACCAGTTGAGTTTCTTGTGATTGCTGTGAAGGATCATATGGTGTAATCTGGGCTGGTTGTGGTGGATTTGTGAAGACAGTTGGCAGATTTGGAAATTGAGGATAACAAGCTTGAGTAAACAAAGCAAGAGTTTGATTATCCGGTAAAGTTGTAGTAACTCCACGGAGAGCTCTATCTTTGTCTACTTCCTTTTGATGGTGCTTCAAGTAGTCATACAACAACCCGTACTTTGCTTGATGAAGGTTTTTAGCTTGACGGATGAATGTAACATACTTTTCCCAATCAGGACCAAGACAACTTAGGAACTTTGTGTTGATTGCAATCCTTGGCATAATGATGTTGTGTCTGTCCAAGTCATTGATGATGTCTGTAAACCGATGATAGTATGACTCTAATGATTCCCCTGGTTCAATCATGAAATTCTCATATGATAAGTAAAGTTTTGATTCCATGTCTTCTTGATTGAGTTTTGTGCCTTCCATTAGAAGATGGATGTGATCCCACATTGCTTTAGCAGTTTTCTGAGCATCAACACTGCGAAGAATCGGATTGGGTAGACCCAAAAGGATATATTGCATTGCCATTTCATCTGCTTCAAGTGAAGTAGTTGTTCAGCAGTGAGTTGATCTACTCTGAGAGTGGAAGTAACATCATCTCTTGGTGGAGTAGCAGTTGGATCTCCGGGCACTGTTGTAGTAGGCATTTGAAAAGGACCTTCAAGGATGACCTTCTTCAAAAACTTACCATGTGGTTTCTTGAGATCACAGAACCTAAAAAACCTCATCACCCATTGATCATAGTTTTCGGGAGTGAGCATTGGAGGTCTATCAAGGGATCCAGCTTCATGAATGGATTGTTGGCTACTTATAGCTTCACACATCTTTGCAAACCAAGTGGGTTCCTTTTGTGTTGTAACATTCATAGCATACTTGCTGGAAACTGATATTGGAAGTAGTTAGCATACTGATGTTGTTGACGAGGGTTTGGTTGAGGGATTTGTTGTGGAAGAGGTTGTGCAAATTGAGGAAAATAATTTCCAACTTGTTGTGGTTGTTGAAATTGTTGTTGAGGATATTGTTGTTGTTGTTGTTGTTGAGGATATTCATGAGGAAAGTAGTTGGAGTATGGTGGTTGAGACATCTTTGAAACTTGTGTAGATGATGGATCTTTGTAGTCGAATGAAACTTGATGTTGTTGATGAAGTACTTTTAGGCGTAAACAAGCTTAGGCGTAAACTGATGATGTTACGCGTAAAGTCCACTTACGCGTAAACAAGAGGCTTAGGCGTAAATCCTTCTTACACGTAAGCTTTAGGTTAAACGTAAGCTTAGGCGTAAACTAAATGCTTAGAAGTAAGAAACCTTAGGCGTAAGAATTAACTTAGGCGTAAGATGTTACTCGTAAGCTTTTATGCTTATGCGTAAACTTAGGGTTTTACCCAAAATCCTTTACACTTGTCCAAGTGTAAAAGATATCCACAAGTCGAAGTGTTTTCAGGCTTATCCAAGCAAGAAAATCACCGAGTTACCAACAACTTTGAAGATCTTTGATGAAAATTCCTTACGCGTAAAAGCTTAGGCGTAACTTTCGACTTAGGCGTAGGCTTAGGCGTAAAACTAGGGTTTTGTTAGGCGTAACTTTGATGAATTCACCAAACTTATTTTTATGCACTAAAACGTTTTGTAAACTTGTTTTAATGATGAAAAAACTTCAAAATCACCAAAATAACAAGAAAGTTTGAAACTTGATGAACCAAGATGAAATTTTGAGCTTACGCGTAAACCAAGTACACGAACCAAAAACAAGTTAAAAACAATCTAAAACACGTAAAGTTTGAAACTTTTGCAAAAACTAGAAACTTTAACACTAAATAAACCTTAACCCATAAGAATCTTGAGTTTACAAGTGAAAAATCAAAGCTTTATGCAAATGAAAAATGTAGAACGTGAAACTTTACGTGCACGATACAAAACTTCAAAAACAAAAGTGTTTCACCCAACTAAATGGCGATTGATACCATTGTTAGGTCACCATAAGTTAACACAAGTATGTAGATGATAGAAATGAGATGAGAAGGAAGGTTGAACACACAAACACACGTATGATATATAGGAAAGGTTATGCGTAAATGTATGATAAGTGAACAACACCTCTCAAATGAGAGGTAACAAGGTATTTATAGGGAAGGGAGCTAGGGCAACACATCTAGTCCCTTCCTTGGCCTTTTGGGCCTTTGCATAGGCTCATGGGCTTTCTACATAAGCCTAGCCTTAATTACTAACATAAAAGCCATAATAATGCAACCTATTACATAGAAATGACTAACACTTGCTAATCTTGTTTAGGAGTGATTCCAACCCATCTAAAAGCTCTATATATATCATGTTATCCCGCACAAACTACATTTCTTAGATACAGAGTGTCATATCTATTGTTATTATCTTTGCGAAATTCGACATTTCAATTTAGTTACAAATGAGTCTTTCTAAATGGTAAGCAACTAAGCATACAATTGAAGTTTCATTTCATGGACACATTACCTTTCGCCCCATCGACATTAAATATTGAACCATATAACTTTGTACCGACTACAAAAGGCTATAATGGATGTCAATATGTGTTATGACTCATGAGTCAAGGCACTAAAACAAATGTATGATTTACACACTTTAATATTCACATTTTATAAGCGTTGTGTAATGTAAAAATCCATTTGAAGTTTTGCTCTTGTAATGCGAAAACTATGATCACACTTATAAGCGTAAAACATACATTTTGTCGATGGTTAAGGTCGAGATCAATTTGACTTGTTGGTTGGATATATTTGAGGGTTGCTTTTATTTATCTCGACATACAAGTATATCACTCAATTGATACGTTTCAAATTGATTTCATACTGGGAAGTTGGCTACATAGCGGGTTACCGACATGGGGAGCTTTGAACATCACATGCCTGTCTGCATATCTAAACTCGTCAACTGATGCACCCAACCTCTTGGTAGATCTCATCCAAAGCATTCCAATATCTATGGTTCTAATTCTTGACTTACCTCCAAGATTGGACCTTGTATTAAACCCTGACTATCTCAAAACATTTTATGAAGATACTCAACTAGACCAACACAAACAATATCTCAAGAAGCTCCTGAGGTAAAACCTTACTTCTCATCTCTTTACATTCGCTCACCATCTCTCCCATCGCAAGGTGCGATAGAAGTGTTGAAAACTTGGTTGGATATGTGTGCTTTGGTAAAAGAACAAAGGGTGACAAGTGAGAGGATTATCTAAAAAAAATGACTAAAACTAAGACCATTGAAATCGATTTGGTACTAGCCTGCCGAGGTTGTTCGGCCAAGCTGAAAGTGGAGAAAGTAGGGCTACTCACATTGATTTACAACCAAAAATCCTATCTTGAAAACTGATACGGAGACTACTCTACAGGGAAAATCTCTTACTCGACTAGAGCGGAGCTCCGCGTTAAACTCGTTTGTTGGCTTTAGAATGGAGTCTTTTCCTATTACGTCTTTAAGTTCTTTCAAAGCTTGCCTTTATTCCCTCCTTGTCCGGGTCCGGAACTATTCCAGTGAGTCCCCTTATGGTGATTCCTTGACTAACTGAGCTTGAAGCGAGTTTAGAACTAATCAATACTAGTAAATAGCTTCCCCTAATATCCTCCCTTTACCACATCATGGGGGTTGTGATCCCCAGTTGCTATGGGGATATATATACGAACCTATAAGGAACATTCATCTCTTTCTCAGTGCTTTCTTTAGGCTCCTGGCAAACTGCTAACAGGGTGCTAGAAACCCTGCAAGAAGTTTCTAAACTAATTAAGGTCTGATTGGGACTTGTATTTTTTATGGAAGCTTGAATCATACATTGAGGCGGAATGATTTTATAAAGATAAGGTTGTTGGCTATGATATATAGTTTATGCATTGAATTCACATTGAGAATAACGAATTGAAGTCCGTCAAGAAAAACCGAAGTTTGATTGTTAAGGTCCTCATATTATGATGTTATAACATCTTTTTGTTTTGAGGTCTGATTAAAGCTGATATATTTTTGAGATTAATCCGCGTAGTATGCAGCTGAATTTTTTGGTATGAAGCTATATAATTGACATTGACCGGCAGCCTAGCTTAATTGGCCAAGGAGCACTGCACAAGGCTGACATGTATAAAGTACTCAAAGTAGAGATTAATTGGTATGCATCCCACATCGCCTAACCAAAGAAACTAAGTAGGAGGATACCGCTATAAAAACAAAGGCCCAAGGAGATATCGTTAGACTACATAATTCCCATAGATATAACTTTATTAATGACCATTATTTATAATGGTAAAACCCTAATTCCCAAAACCCATAAACCGGCTTGGGTCTAATTATCCACTATGCTACTCAGCTCGAAAGGCGAAATCGCTAAAGCTCGAATCGAGTAGTAAACTAAGAAAACAAAATAAAACAATAACCAAAATAAAACGAGATAACCCAAAGTATCCTTTTTTTCTTTTTTTTTGTTTACGGATAACCAAAGTATCCAAGGATAAACCAAAGTATCCTAAACAATGTCTCAAGAATAAGAACCCTAGATTCGACACCAACAAAAGTCGCCCCTGAATAAGAACCTAGATTCGACACCAACAAAAGTCGCCCCTGAATAAGAACCTTAGATTCGAAACAAACAAAAATCATCTCGAGAATTAATACCCATATTTTTTCTTGAACTTGTGATGAGGCTGAGGAGATCGTATGTAATGGAGGTAAACTTGTAATGATAAAGAGATCTGTATTAAAATGGAAGTACACATATGCAATATAAAGGAAAGATAAAAGGAACTGTTTAATATGAACGAAGGATAGTTGACGTTTGTTTATGATTACAAACATGCAATGTGAGATGTAACATGTGATGGAGGTGTGAAAAGAAAATAGAGTTTGTGAGGATGTTTTAAGAAATAGGTAGGTGTGACGGGGTATAGAGGTGGCGGCTTGATGACCGAGTAGGTCTCAAGATTTACCTGCTCTGATACCATGTTAGACTACATAATTCCCCGCAGGTATAACTTTATTAATGACCATTATTTATAATGGTAAAACCCTAATTCCCAAAACCCACAAACCGGGCTTGGGTCTAATTGTCCACTAATAGATACAAGGCATACCTTTCTCTGCCTTTTGGCTAAGATCAAGTGTAGTATTTGTTCTTATCATTTCTGTGCTATCGTCTAACTCAATATTAATCTTTTTTTTCATGAGGAAAGACCCACCCCATTAGCTTGCTATTGGGGTCTTTGCGAGTCGCCTTGGCGTTGCACTATTGTCATGGCCTGGCTCACCTGATAAGCCTAAAAAAAATGAGCTAGAGGAGTACACCATCTCAAAAGTATAGCCACTTTTATTTACATTTTTTAATCATGATCAACTTTGATGTTGAGAGCATATCATGTTTTAAAGATGGGACAAATACCTCATCATGCTGGGAAAGGCCATAGTTCGAACCAATCGATCTTAGTTATTTACTAGCCAAATATCATACAAGTTTGCTCTTATCCCCCATAGAATTTGTGATAGATGCATTGTAATTGCACCTGAAGTTTCTCCCATGAAGCTAACCAACCGTGGATAAAATGGTTTCTGGTCCAAGATGGGCTAAGGTATAATCTCAGCTCTTTCTAAAACCAGCTGAGTTCTGACTCGCGGTCGATTGACTAAAGATGCAGAAAACTAACATTCCTCATGAATCAGCTCTAAAATGATTGTATTAAGGCTACATATATATTATATCTGTTACATAAATTGCTACACTTGTTTACCAAGTTTAGAGTCCAATTGATACGAGAGGAAATGCCTTTCATACTAATTTTCCGAGTTAAAATCCAATTGATTAGCATTTTAGTTGGTGGGACAGGGAAAAAAAGAACTAGGAGGATTTCTGGGTTAGAAAAACAGTCAATTAGTTAAAAATAATAATAAAAAAAGGGTCATAATGGTCATGTTTTACATAGTAGGGGATGGATCTAGTGAGAAGAGTTATTGAAATGAGAAGAGTGAGAAAAAAATTTAGCCATAAAATTCAAATAAGAAAAAATAAATAATTGAGAGATGCATATATTTTTGTGAATGCATCTAAGATTTGTGGTTCCTTCTCATTCTTCTCATCTTAATTATATTTCTCATTTGATCCACACTCTTACATAGTTTAGTAATCTTATCATCCTGATCTTGTAACTTCCATTGTCAGATTCTTTCATATAGTCGGGTTACTTGGTAAAAAATTCTATCATCCCAATTATCTAACTTTCATAGTTGGTTTCCTTCATTGTGAAATTCGTCATAACAGCATGCTACCCCTTGCATAAAAAAACATTTCTACAATACACAGTTATTTCTATTGTTATTATCATTGTGAAATTCGACATTACAAATAAGTCTTTTTCAAATGGTAAGCATCCAATTGTGATTTCAAAACATGGACACGGTATGTTATGTCTCAGTGACATTAGATACCATACCAAATTTCTAATTATATTCAAAGTCTAGGCACTGAAATAATTATGTGACTTAGGAAAATGTGTAATTGTTTCTCCAGAAATTCACACTTATACACGGCTATAACATACTACGTAACTACATTTATAAGTTCATGTAATTGCATGAAAACATGGTCACACTTATAAGTAAAGTATTTACAATAGTTACAGGTGTCGAGATCAAAACATTGAAGTAAAACTGAAGCTGCAGTATGTTGTCCCACTTAAACCACCAATTTTGGAAGAAACGAAAAACTTAAGAAGAAAAAATGATGAAATATGAACACCCAATGGATGATAGACCTCAATTCTAAATGTAACATTAAGAAATGAAAAAAAAATAGTGATAATGCTCCGCTCAAATAGGCAATGAGAACAAATCAAAAGCCAAATGAAATAGAACGAAAGAAACAAACAAGATAATAGTCTCTACTTGAAAGATATATGACTTACCAAGTTACCATAATTCCAGTACTTCTCAAAGTCATCAAGTAACGTGTATAAAAAGTCAAATTATCATTCCCTACTAGATAGAATACTACTTTGTATTATTATTTCTGAATAAGAATCTAAATGCGGATAGAGATCAACAACAAAAAAGTTGTTACTAATTAAAGTGTTCATTAAAAAAAGGATGATTCATGAGCTTTCCTTAAAGTTTGATGACGGATCACCATTGCGACTTGAGGTGGAGTTAGTAGATACAGGCTTAGATCCAGTGACACCCACATCGTTTGCTGCCTGTGGAACCTCCTCTACATGCTCTTGCACTCCACTATCACTAGTAATTGCATTCACATCTTTGGCCCTACGTGCATTTAATTTGACCACCCCTTCTCGCTATTAACCAATCCTTAACTTCACGAGTCACCTTTTTACATTTTGTTACCCTAATCTCCACCAAATTCGGAAAACCCAATGCAAATGCCTCAATCCCCTTATTTTTACATTTATGTGTTTTGTTTGATAGTGGCCATATTACACTTGTTTGCTAATGTGACACTGACTTACATGAGTTTGGTAACTATTATTCCTAGGAGTTGAGATCAATATGGATCACATATTTACCATAGATCTAATAAATCAATCTTAGCCATCTATTTTTCATCAAAATTAATAAAAAACTATTTTCACTTTTTTTAAAACCAAACATATCTTATAAACGGTAAATCTTCAAGCAACAGAAATCACACAATCGCAACGAGATTAAATTATCTTTCTATAGATATGCAATTCTATATACTTTCAACGAACTTTTTTTTTACAAAAAATTTCGATGAAAAAAATCACATGTGATTCATTTTAAAAATCCCATGTGATTTTTCCGAGTGACATGTAATTTTTTAAGCGGAAATTCTAGAAAAAAAATATTCGAAAGTCTTATTCCTAGTCTTAGGTGTCGTTTGTTTTTTTTTTTCCCCAATAAGCATTTTTTTTTCTTCTTTTCACTTCTTTTATGTTTGTTTTTTGCAGACATAAGTGTTTCTTTTCGCTTCTATCATTTTATAAATTTCTGACATTATCTTTCACTTCTTACCTCTTCTTTCACAAACCCTACATCTCTTTATTAATATTCGCTTTTATACCTTTTCTAAGTTTTTATACGCTTACACGCCGTCCGCTTTTTACGTTTTCGTCCGCATTTACGTTTCGACCTTTTTTTTTTTTTTACCTTTCGTCCGCTTTTTTTTACGCTTTTGATTATTTTTACGTTTCGTCTATTTTTTACGCTTAGTCCGTTTCCCCGCTTTTACATTTTCGCCCTCCTTATATTTTGTCCTTTTTACGCTTTCCTTTTTTTACGTTTTATCCATTTTCGATCGCTTTTTATACATTTCGCCCGCTTATTTACGCTTTTTCCCGTTTTCACGTTTTGTGTATTTTTACGTTTCATCCATTTTACGTTTCTCGCTTTTTATGTTTTCGCCACTTTTTACGTTCTAGTCCGTTTCATCCATTTTAACGTTTTGTCTTCTTTTTCCATTTCGCTCGTTTTTACGTTGTCTTTCTTGCGTTTTCATCCGCCGCCTGCTTTTTGTGTTTGGTATTTTTACGCTCGCTTTTACGTTTTCTCGTTTTACATTTTGTCCATTTTCATATGATTCTTGAAAACCTAAACAATGTATCAAAACGTAAATAAACGGTCAAAATGTAACAAAACGTAAAATGGAAAAGAACGAAAAACGGACGAAAAATGACAAAAACCTAAAAATGCATTTAAAGTGTAAAACGGTTGAAAACGTACGAAAATGAACGAAAACGTAAAAACACATACGAAAACGTAAAAAGGACAAAACGTAAAAGCAAACGAAACATAAAAGCGGACTAAACGTAAAAAAAGATGAAAGCCAAAAACGGACGAAAACATAAAAGGCATATGAAAACGAAAATACGATTTAAAAGGTAAAACGGTCAAAACGTACGTAACGTAAACGGACGAAACGTAAAACAAAGGCGAAATGTAAAAACGATGAAAACATAAAAACGGACTAAACGTAAAAATGTATTTAAAGCGTAAAAACGGACAAAAACGTAAAAATAGACGAAACGCAAAAACGGATGAGAACGTGAAAAATAGACGAAAACATAAAACGCAAAAAACATATAAAACGGATGACAACTTATAAAACGGACGAATAAATGTCTTTGATATCTCGTAGAAGCGATTGTTTGCTTTCACTCAACATTTTAAGATTATTTGACAAAATGATTTATATTCTCAAATCACAAAGAATAGTAAAAAAAAAAAAAATACTTTAATAAAGATAAAAACAAATGTCTTCTACTACGCAGATTGAAAACTTTATATGCTGCTTTTTTCCGCAGATATGATTCAGATAAATGGGTAAAAGTTCGAAAAAAAACAAACGACACCTTAATGTACAAGATACACAACACAAATTAATTAGAAGTTTAGAACAACAGTTAATGAATTGTCAACACTCGCGTACAATTTATGTATAGTGAATTGGTGATAAAGGATTGCTCATATCACGTTCATGATACTTGACATTCTTTATACTTGCGTTTTATACAAACGAAATAGTCAACAAGGTTAATATTGACATTTTGTATCACTTATAAAAATCAACAAGATTAGCGAAGCTTCTAGAACTGGAAATGAGAATTCACTTGATATTCAAATACGTATTAATTATAAGGGGCTGTTTGGTTTACAAGTGGTATTAGACTATTAAGATTTAAGAAAAGTTTGAAAGATTTTGGAAATATTAGGAAAGAAAATATATATTATTATATATAAAAAAGTTTGATTTATAAAGTCATAAAGATTTAAAATATTATTTAAATAAAATAGAAAGAAAAAAAAACAAGATAGCAAATAATACAAAATCAAAGTTCGTGGCTGGTTTATCTCAAAAACAATTGTATAGCTGAAATGTTTTGTGTCAGAAAAAACCCAATAGATTTGTCAGAAAAGCCACAAAGTTATAATGGTACGGGTTTTAATTCTCGATTCCCTAACACCATTTCTAAAGTACTATACCAAATAAATAATTTTAGAAATCATCCTAACCCAACAGTGCTATACCCCTCTATCAAACGGGCCTTAAATACTTAAATAGTTGACCGTGTGGCATTTCTAGAAAGCTTCATTCCATAGTGTATAACTATGACGAGCACCAAGGCTCAAAGGCGCATTATAGCATCAACTTGCGCAGGTAACTAACCGGGCAAAGATGCAAAATCCATGTTCGGCCGGCTTGATTTGATTTAAATTCGACTATAAATATAAAAGCCATGTAATGTATCATTGAGCCAACACACCTTTTGATCTTAATGTGTTAGTAGTTGAGCATTCCCAAAGAAGTCCCGCTTAGACATTTGAACTACGGGTAGATGTCCCCATAAGGTTAGGTCTTTATGACAAACACAAAGTATAATTAAGTTAGCATGAGCGAGACAAAGAGAACACCCTAACAAGATGTAAGTATTATTAGATATCAGAAAGCGTATCTTAAAATCGTAATATTCTAAAATCAAAATCGAAATGTTAACAACTATGAGCTTGATAACTCGCATAAATCATACATCCTGAATCCCGATAGGTTGAAAACTAGACAAGTAGATTACAAACGGGTTAGTTCAAAAAAATATAATAATAAATAAAATAACAAACGGGTTGTACTTACAGCCCAACGTGAGCATGCTCTAGTATGGGCTAATACATCCACGATCCAAACCCATTTAAATCATGAGACAAAATGTACAAGCGACACGTGTAATAGTCTTCTTATCCACTTGAATAACCTGCCACTAAAAATCAAAATAAAGCCAACGATCATGGCTTCCATGTTGCTCACTCCTTCTAATTACTTCCAACACACGTCATCTAGGTTCACCTGCTGTGCCACGTCACCATCATCATCGAAACAAAGTGGTCAGAAGAAGCTTTTAATGGACTTTCCATACGTGTCAGGACCACATAGGAAACTAATGGTGGATTTAGTATCCAGTGTTGAAGGTCGTCTAGATGGTTTACTGAATCCTTGTAGTCTTCCACCTGATGTCCAGAGTTATGGTAATGAAAGTGGTACTGCTCATGCTGCTCTCCATCTTCGAACTGGCCTTCACTCATCTCCGGTAATCATTTTATTTTCTTTGTTTCCTCGTAACCTTTTCGAAACAGAAAACAATGTAATAGCAATAAAAACAATATCAGTACCATAGGAATAATATAGGAACTGATTGTATTGAGCACATAGAATAGGAAGTTTGTTATCTATCCCAAGTTCCAACCCGTTCTCTCATTAAAATATTACGGAGTATTTTCTTATTCTTCCACTTATATAACCAATCTCAACTTTTTTACCGTTTATCAACAACCCAACCTATACAACCAATGCATAGCCCATCATGGGGAGACTTGTGCCAGCTTGGGTCAAGAAAAGAAAAGGAAGCTGCCCCTTGACCCCCGTGTCTTGTTGATGTCAGAATCATATTAGCTCAAACGAGTGTGCACTGTGCACCTCCTAACCCGTATCCAAGCTTAACATAGAATCTTAATGGTCTCTCTAATATAGTTGACGACACTTGAATCACCAACGCATAACCTTCTGAATAAGAAAGTGTGTGACTTTGATACCAATTTTGTGAGTGTAGAACCTCAATCGTTCAATGTTACGTGTTGTAAAACAGAAAAAATTAGGGTGCTTAGACAATTTGACTACTACCATGCTAAATAGAGGTAACAATAAAGGAACATGGTTATATCAAGTCCGTATGCTGTCCCTGCTGAAGCATCCATAGATATTGTTCAAAGACGCATTACCTAAAAATTAATCTTCTTGTTTTGGGAACCTAACTTTTCACACTTCCTTCGGTTAAACAATTGAAACAATGAAGTATTAAAATTCTTATGATTGCAGAAAAGTATGGTCACGCTTATTTACGTGTAAGAAAAAAAATGAATTTGAGAATAGTTAAAGGTGCAGGGATCAATTTTGCTTGTTGGTTGGATACATGTACAAACGTTGATGACTCAGTTAAATGATGGATGTGTTGCAGATTGACTTCATACTGGGAAGTTGGCTACACTGCCAGTTACCAACAGGAGGAGCCTTGAACATCACAAGTCTGTCAGCTTATCTAAACTCATCAACCGATGCGCCAAACCTCTTAGTAGAGCTAATCCAAAGTAGTCCAACATCTATGGTTCTAATTCTTGACTTACCTCCACGAATGGATCTTGTATTGAACCCTGATTATCTCAAGACATTTTATGAAGATACTCAACTAGACCAACACAGACAAAGCCTCGAGAAGCTCTCAGAGGTCAAACCTTACTTCTCGTCATCTCTTTACATTCGCTCAGTTGTGTCACCCACTGCAATCCTGGTGCACATAGAAACAGAACAACTCGAGGAATTGATAGAAACTCATGTCGCACCAATTGCAATGGAAGTGTTGAAAACTTGGTTGGATATTTGTGCTTTTGGTGAAAGGACGGTGGGTGATAGTGAGAGGGATTATTTGAGAAAAGAGATCATTTGACTAAAAGCAAAACTATTGAAATCGATCTGGGCTCGAGCTTGCCAAGGTTGTTTGGGCAGGAAACTGCTAACCGTGTGCTAGAAGCCCTACGGAGGTTTTCTAAACTGATTAAGGGTATATAGGGACTTGTATTTTTATGAAATATTGATGTGTAATTTTGTATGTGTATGTCCCTTATGGAATTAAAGAGATTACAGATGTGGTTTTAGAGCCACAAATTTATGGCACACTAATGTTATGAATTGCTTGCTATGTCTATTGATGTTTGTGTGTCTGTCTATCGCCGTTGTAAAGGTTAATATAAGGACTAAACTTTCTTGAAGTACTTCAGCAGTATTGACTAAGAATATTTATCTCATGCTTAGTTTTAAGGTGGTATTGTAGAAGATTAAACAAATCTAGGAGTGACACAATAGCAGTAGCGAAGAAATTAGTTTTATACAACAATCAAATTCGTAATAACGTTTCGTTTTATGCACAAGGAACAAGTTATCACATGAAGTGAGTAAAATTAAGATAACTGAAATCGTCTATTTTGATGGATGAAAGTGACATGACTCGTGGATTTTGGATCTATCACAAAACCACCACTTGACAGATGCATCAATGGGATTAAGTGCTGGTATTGTCTCAGAAACAATAATGCAGTATATGTTATTAGTTAAACATAAACGGATGCAGGTCTGAATCAACTATATGTGAGAAGTGTTGGCTGAATTGACTGTGGGTCAACTCCAGGTATCGGACCTTCCAAATCTTATTGAGAAGTGTTGTTTGAAGAAGATCGGCACCTTATGGCCTTATCTACTATATCTAAAGATTCAGTTCCTTAATTTATTGTGGAAGTGTAATTGTGCAAAAAAAAACATGTGCGGTACAAGGTAATCACAGCTCCACAGAATACAAAGGAGGTTTCAATTGAATACCCTCAATCATGGGTTACGGAACACAAAAGGGTTTGCAGATTTATCATAAATGTGGAGTTTTAAGGTTTCTTGAAACTTCAGCCCTTTCAGCTTGTGACCATCCAAAAGACTCTTTAATTAGTACCCTTCAGGCAAGTATTTCATCATAAACGTATTGGTTTATGGATTTTGTTATTGAACTTTTGTCAAGAAGTGATAAGAGTTTACATGGTTTTGATGTTAATGGTTTTTGTTTTTCATTTGATGTTTCTAGACTCTGATCATCCTAAAACGCTGATGATTTCTTCCTTAAGAGAACGCCAAATCGTTGCAAGGTATAACTATTAGCTCCAAATTTTTTTACTTATTTCGGTATATTTCTCATGATTAGTATGGGCAACTTTTGGGGTGTTTGGTATTGGGTTCTGGATGCTATTGTCGGATTATCGTAGTCAAAAATAGTTGGTCTATTGTGTTTGGTTAGGGTCAAACAGTCAGGTTAGGCATGCTCACAATAGTATTGCTTTGATTATCTATTTAGTTAATCGGGAATACTTGCATATGTATATTGTGTATAGTATAGGTGGTTCGGCTCTATTGTAATGATTGGGTAAGGCCCTTTTATGGTTTATACCCTACAGGGATTTCATTATTCTACGTAAAATAATCAAAATTTGCCAAAAATGATATCAACTGATTATCTAATTCTGAATGTTTTACTGATGCTTGCTTGGCTAATGCTTTCGCGCAAACTGTCATTGCACCATGTGTTCCTGCGTTTGAACAGGCCGGTAACTTTGATCACATACATATGTTTATTACATTTTGTTTTGTTGGTTTAAGGTTTCGCTTTGGGTAAAGTTAAAATAATAATCGATTTTCAATTGTTAATTGAACACTTACTTTTTATTACATTAGTCATAATCTACTTTCAAATTTATTGATTACCCATATGACCCATTTATATTAAAATAATAACTCAAATGACTATATTAACCTCGACATATGGGTGAAGTCGTAACAAATTTTGAAAGTTCATGGTGAAGTCGGAACAAATTTAAAGAATACAAGGGTAATATAATATTATTTTAATATAAGCGGGTCATATGGGTGAAGTCGGAACAAATTTTAAAAGTTCGTTGGTGAACTAAGGTAATAAGAAAGTAAGTGTTTCAAGTCGGTAAAATTTGAAAAGTACGTTGTTATTTTATGGCTTTTACCCTTTCGCTTTTTGTGATTTTGTTTGTTTTGTTTTTTTTTTAGTTCCGGATTTAGAGACGGTGAAGTTTAAAGTTTTGAGTAGAAATTTGTCGGTATAAGATCAGAGAACTAGAGGTATTGCTCTCATTTTTGCTATGTTTCACGTGAATAAGAATCTCAAAGGGCTCCTAGGAATGAAAAGCAGAGTGAGATAAAACAGAAAGACTTATTTGCGGTTCAGAATATGTTGTTACTTATACAAACAAAGATGGTGACTGCACTACTGATTCTGAAGAGTTTTGAAGCCATTGGTTTAGGTAAGTATCTTATGTTTAGTTTAACCATGGATTCTTAATAGGGTTTTGTGATCAGAATATACTTGGCTTTTTACCTTATTTGTATTGGAATAAAGAAACAAAGTGGTTCTCAAAACAGAAATTAAGACTCAGTTATTGAAAATATTTTAAAATATAGATGATCCGAAACTTGGGATTGTTTTGCATTGTTTTACACCAGGGTCACCGGCTAGATGTGGCCATTTGGCCTTTAAAATGTGGAGAATTCAACTAATTTTTTGTAGTGTTGGGTCTAATGTAAATAAAACTTAGGTTCATTATGTCATTGCTTATTAGGTTCAGTATGTCATTTAACTTACTGAGAGGGGTGTTTGGATGTGTGTATGGAGAGTGGTTGTATACACATCATGAAATGGTTAGTGGAAGATAGTGTTTGTATGTTATTATGTTGTCTCAAGCCATAAGTATTGGTTAATAATGTGTTTGAGTGTTTGGCAATCTTTGAATATTGACCGAAAAGGACTTTTAGTTAAAAAGGACGGAGGGCATTTACCAAATGAGAATGAAGTTCTCATACATTGCACTATAGAAGTAGAACACTAGGTATATTAAGTTTACCCTTAGTCATAGATACCCAATTCTGTTATTTTAATCTGACCTTAAGCGCAACAAACTTTATATATCAGAACTAATACTGATTATTGCTTCTCACAGTTGCAATAATCACTATAGCGTTGTCTGAAATTGTGTTAACTTATTCCTCCAATGGAGAGGGTGGTCATTTGATGAAATTTAAACTTCTATGTTTTCAAAAGCGATTCTGTGTAGGCTCATCAACATACATTCTTCATCATGTCAAATTGTCAACTATTTGATAATGAGTATTGTTGAATGTAGGTTCAATGGATAGATATCAATGAATATACCTTGCCTCGACATGAACGGCCAAAAAGGTTTTAGTCTGGTGCGCCGTTATAAACATCATTGTGAATGTTAAGTGCAGAAATCCAAAACATGTGTGTGTAGGATTGCATGTTTACGATATGTTAAATGATGTATTTTTGGCAACCGAAAATGATATGTATATAGGTCCCATACAATTCTGGCTGTTACCTGTTAGTGATTGATATAGGCCGGCTATGATAAACAAACGTCCAATGTTTCACCAAAAGACGCACCTTTTCCTTCTAAGAGCACTTCTAGCACACTAGACAAACCTGAGTTTACCTCGTACACAATTTTGGCTCAATTTTCTACCCAATTCACCCTTATAATGTATGTTTAACCGCCATTGATACTCATATTCTTACGGATACCTAATATTATTGTAAAGACCATAGTCCATCTTAGCCTCGATTCATTTATATAAAACAGTAAGGAATGGCTCATATTTGACAAAAGGGAGAGGATGTACCATTCATAGATAAGAAACAACTAAACATCTTTATAACCAAATCAGTTCATAATTGCAGATAAATTGGAACGAGCAAGTAGCTACGGGAATGAACGAGACATGTGAGAGGAAGGAGGAGGAGATTGACTTTTCTATAGTTATTGTTTTGTTAAAGAGATTAATTAATAATGATAAGACTTATTTTGAGAATTCAAAATATTACAGTTCTTATAGTCGGATGCGTTTGATTTTCGTTTTGTGTTGTTTAAGTTTATACTTATCGAGTATCTGTGGCTAAGAATTATGCATGTTTCAATACACAAGTAGATTTATACTTCAACAATTTACTTTGAACATTACATAAAGAACAATTTTATACAAACCGTGTGTATCGCACGGTCGAATGGCTCAGATATATAAAATTTGGAAATCTTTAGTATTTAAGATATATAATATTTCTTTTACGTTCTGATAGTGTTTATGGATTTAAAGATTTCAATAGTTAAGACACACAACATTGAGTGAACCTTCTTTTGATGATGACGTGGTTCTAGTGGAATAAACAATGTATATAGAGCTTTTGTGGTTAAGGTTATTAGAATCTTTAGCTGCGAGATTGTGGTATATGATATGAAATGAACATTATCTATTTAAATTATTATGATTTGCTTCTGTTATTGGCTATTTAGTTGTTGATTATCCGATATAACTGCCGAGGAGCCAAGAGTTGTTGCAGAAGAAACAAAGATTAGCTTGTTGGCTATGATGTACTACACTTTTGCTATGCTTTCACATTCAAGCAATTTCCAATATGATTGTACCGAGGCTACGTATATATTATATACGTTACTTAAATTGCTACACTTGTTTTCCAAGTTTAAAGTCCAATTGATAAGAGATGAAATGACTTCCATACTAATGTTCTGAGTTAGAATCCAATAATCACCATTTTAAAACAGGGAAAAAATTTGGGTGGCTTCCTGGGTTAGCAAAACAGTCAAATGAAATAAAATGAAACAAACGGACAAGATAATAGTCTCTACTTGTAAGAGATGACTTACCAAGTTATCATAATTCCAGTACTTCTCAAAAGACATCGACTAACGCATATAACAAGTCAAATTATCATTCCCTACTAATTCAAGTGTTTGTTAAAATAAGAATGATTCATGAGCTCTCTAAAGTTTGATGACGGATCACCATTAGCGTCTTGAGGTAGAGCTAGTAGATACAAGCTCACGTCCAGTGACAGCCACCTCGTTTACTGCCAGTGAACCTCATCTACATGCTCTTGCACTCCACTACCACTAGTAATTGCATTCACAACTTTGGCCCTACATGCATTCAAATTGACCACCCTTCTCGCTATTAACCAGTCCTTAGCTTCACGAGTCACCTTATAACACTCTATTACCCTAATCTCCGCCAAATTTGGACAACCCAATGCAAATGCCTCAATCCCCTCATCAGATACAGCATAACACCTCTCAATATGCAATATCTTCAAAGCAATACATTTCAAAGCAATACATATCATCTCGACATCAGTTATCGTATCACTCCTAGCAAGCCGTAAACTTACCAAATTTTGACAATTCGTAGCAATTACTTCTAAACTAACACAGCTAGCATCAACCCCAAGCAAAGACAGCTCCTGCAGATTCACACTATGCTTCCCAACAGCAATCAACCCCTCATCTCCTATCTTAATCCTCTTGGTCCAATCCTCAACAAAAAGCTTCTTTAACACCCTACAATTCTCAGCAACACTAATTAATCCAACATCAGTCACATTAACATCTTCCAAATGAACCTCAACTAAACAGCTATCGTGTGGAATCATCTCCAAAGACCTGTCCCAACTTCCATCAGAGCAACTCAAGTCCAAACTTGTCAAATTCTTCGAAGCTATAATCAATGGTTCAAATAATCGTTCACTATCGACAAAACAAATTTTAATAACCTTGAGCGACTTCGCTGCAGCTCCGGCGTGAAACTTCGCCGGAGCTTTAACGCTACTTATTAACTCCCAAACAGACAAAACCTCAAGCTGACTACAGTTATCTAACAGCTCAAAGATACCTAAATCACTAAATCCACAGAAAACACAAGAAAATTCCTTGAGCTTCTTACAGTTTTTAGAAAAATCAGCCAGACCTGAATCAGTTAATTGACGACACTGGCGGAGTTTAAGGCGCGTGAGATTAGGACACATGGATGTGATAAGGATCATATCATTATCTTTTATGCTATCAACGGATGTAGAGTTTTTATGGAGAACGAGTTGAGTGAGTGAGTTGAATCGGTTGAAAATTGAGGGAATAAAGGGATGGGCGTAGAGAGTGAGGTGAGTGTGGGTTTGAGCTTCAATTCGTAGCCAACGGTGAGAGACGAGTGATGAATTGTTAAGATCGTCGTTGGTTGTTAGAAAGTTGAAAATTAGGGCTAAGCATTCGTCTGGAAGTGACTTTGTGTAATCCATCGCCGCTACGGTGTCGTCAGTGATTGAGTTGAGGGTAAGTTATTTGCCCAGATTATCTAAACCTATATATATAAATCAAGAAATAGCTAAAAAGTTCAATTAATTCCTAGCCCCCTCCTAAAATTAGTAATCTAACATAAAAGGTTTAGAAAGAAAATGAAATACATAATTAGCCCCTAAACAAAATTATTTAAATCGTTTTATATTTAAAAAATTAATGTTTGGTTCGATTCGGTTCTTGATTGATCCCGGTCCGATTCGATTTTTGGTTCTTTTTTCATCCCTATGTCCGATTGAGTTGCCCACTCAAAACTTATCAAATTCGCGAGTAACTAGTAGTGGATTTCAAGATTTGAAGCCATTGAAACATTGAGCTTTGAGTCAACCAAAGTGATTGCAAATGATATAAAGAGACTCGAGTATCGGACCTTCCGAATATTATTAACGCTCGACCTTAGTAGCTTGTTTGATGAAGACCGCGCCTTATGGCCTTTTATATATAATATTTGGAAATCTTTAGTATTGAAGATATATATTATTTCTTTTACGCTTTTTATGTTCTGATAGTGTTTATGGATTCATATTTCAATAGTTAAGACACTCAACATTGAGTGAACCCTTTCTTTGATAATGATGTGGTTCTAGTGGAAGGAACAATGTAAATAAAGTTTCCCTGGTTAAGGTTATTAGAATTCTTAGCAGCGAGATTGTGGTATATGATATGAAATGAACATTATCTATTTATATTGTTATGATTTGCTTCTCAGTTGACTGTTATAGGTTATTTAGCTGTTGTGTATATACATTTGATTATCCGATATAACTGCCGAGGAGCCAAGAGCTGTTGCAGAAGAAACAAAGATTTTCGCATTCAGAATAACGAATTGAAGTCCCTCGAGGAAAATAGAAGTTTGATTGTTAGGATCCTCATTATATGATGTTATAACATCTTGTTTTTTAGGTCTGACTAAAGCTGATATATTTCGAATAGATTAATCCATGTAGTTAGCGGCTGAAATTTTCAGGTTAAAAAAAAAGGCCGAGGAGCCAAGAGCGGCTGAAATTTTTGCATGAAGCTCATAATTGATACTGATTATGGCAAGCTTAATTAGCCAATTAGGAGCAGTGCACAAGGCTAGCATGTATAAAGCAGTCAAACTAAGAGGATACTGCTATAAAACCAAGGCCCAAAGGGATGTAAGGCGACCTTTCTCGGCCTTTTGGCTAAGATCAAGTGTAGTATCGGCTCACTGATATTAATATTAATTTTATGGGAAAGACCCACCATAATAGTTTGCTATTGGGGTCTTTATGAGTCCCTAGCGTTGCACTATTGTCTTGGCTTGGCTCCCCAATTCTAGTTTAACATTGGTTCGTTTGCTCTTTTAGGTATTGATATCTATATAACATGAAATGACTATTAAATCAATCAGAGAAGCCTAAAAAAGAGCTATAGGAGTACATTATCTCAAAAGTATAATGAGCTTGGGCGGCTCATCTTGCCAACCATCTCAAAAGTACAGCCACTTTTATTTACATTCTTTTTAATCATGTTCAAATTGATGTTGAGAGCATATCCGGGAAGCTCATTGCGCTGGGAAAGGCCATAGTTTGAACCAATCGATCTTTGTTATTTACTAGCCAAATATCATACAAGTTTGTCTTGATCCCCCGTAGAATTTGTGAGATATCAGGACAATGTGAAGTTTCCCCAGGAAGCTAACCAACCGTGAATGAATGGTTTCTGGTCCAAGATGGGATAAGGTCTAATCTCAGTACTTTCTAAAACCAGGTGAGTTCTGAATCGCGGTCGATTGACTAAAGATGCAAAAAAATTACCATTCCTCATGAATCAGCTCTAAAAATGATTGTACCAAGGTTACGTTTTCCAAGTTGAGTCCAATTGATAAGAGATGAAATGACTTTCATACTAATTTTCCGAGTTAGAATCCAATTGATCAACATTTTAGTTGGTGGAACAGGGAAAGGAAAATGAAAAATTGAAGGGCATGCTGGGTTAGCAAAAACAGTCAAATAGTTAAGAAAAAGAAAAAAATCATAATGGTCATGTTTTACATATATAGCTAAGTAATCTTATCATCCTGATCGTCTAACTTTGGTCATGTTTTACATATATAGTTAAGTAATCTTATCATCCTGTTCGTTTTCTAACTTCCATTGTCGGTTTCTTTCATATAGTCTGGTTACTTGGTTAGAAACTCTATCATCCCAGTTATCTAACTTTTATAGTCGGTTTCCTTCATTGTGAAATTCCGCATTTCATAGTCTATAAACAACATGCTGCCCCTGCATAAAAAAACATTTCTTCAATATACAGTTATTTCTATTGTTATTATCATTGTGAAATTCGACATTACAAATAAGTCTTTTTCAAATGGTAAGCATCCAATTGTGGTTTCAAAACATGGACACATTACCTTATGTCTTAGTGACATTAGATATCATACCAAATTTCTGATTATGTGACTTAGGAAAATGTGTAATTGTTTCACCAGACGTTCACACTTATACACGTCTACAACATAACTACATCTATAAGTTCATGTAATTGCAGGAAAACATGGTCACGCTTACAAGTAACGTATTTACAATAGTTATAGGTGTCGAGATCAAAACATTGAAGTAAAACTAAAGCAGCGGTAGACCCAATAGAATTGATGTCATAATTTCATATATATAACTTAAACCACCCATTTTGGAAGAAACGAAAAACTCAAGAAGAAAAGCTAATGAACGTATGAACACCCAATGGATGAAAGACCTTAATTCCAAAAATAACATTAAGAAATGAAAAAAAAAAAAAAAAAAAAAAAAAAAAAAAGTTTAATGATAAGCTCGGCTCAAATAGACAATGAAGACAAATCAAAAGCCAAATGAAATAGAATGAAAGAAACGGACAAGATAATAGTCTACTTGAAAGATAAATGACTTACCAAATTACCATCATTCCGGTACTTCTCAAAAGTCAACACGTAACGTGTATAACAAGTCAACTTATCATTCCCTACTAGATAGAATATTACTTTGTATTATATTTCTGAAAAAGAATCTAAATACGGATAGAGATCAACAACAGAAAAGTTGTTACTAGTTCAAGTGTTTGTTAAAAAAACGGATGTTTCATGAGCTCTCCTTAAATTTTGAGGACACTTTAGGTAGAGCTAGTAGATACAGGCTCAGGTCCAGTGACAGCCACATCGTTTGCTGCAGGTGGAACCTCCTCTACATGCTCTTGCACTCCACTATCACTGGTGGATATAATTTAACCACAACGACTCCCTACTTGCTCTTAACCTATCCTTAACTTCACGAGTTACCTTTTTACACTTTGTCACCCAAATCTCCGCCAAATTCGGACAACCCAATGCAAAAGCCTCAATCCCCTTATCAGACACAGAACACTTCTTAATACACAGTATCTTCAAAGCAACACATTTCTCAGCAATACACATCATCTCCACATCAGTTATCGTCTCACACCTAGAAAGCTCTAACCTTACCAATTTCTGACAATTTGTAGCAATTACTTCTAAACTAACACAGGTAGCATTAACCCCGATCAAAACCAGCTCCTCGAGGTTCACACTATGCTTCCCAACAGCAATGAACCCCTCATTTCCTATCTTATTCCGGACGCAATCATCAACATAAAGCTTCTTTAGCCCCTTACAATTCTTAGCAACACTAATCAATCCAACATCCGTGCATAGTAAATTCTCAATATATAATGCTATTAAATCACGACATTTAGCTAATGATGAAACACCGACATCACTCACATTAACATCTTCCAAATGAACATCACCTAAACAATTATCATCTCCAATACTCTCCAACGCCCTGTCCCACTTTCCACCGCAGCAAATCAACTTCAAACTTTTCAAATTCTTGGAAGCTATGATCAATGGTTCAAATAATCGTTCATTATGGACAGCACAAAGTTTAATAACCTTGAGCGACTTCGCTGCAGCTCCGGCGTGATACTTTGCCGGAGCTTTAACGGCAGGTAAGCTACATCTTAACACCAAACAGACAAAACCTCAATCTGACTGCAGTTATCTAACAACTCAAAGATACCTAAATCACTAAACCCACAATAAACACATGAAAATTCCTTCAACTTCTTACAGTTTTGGAAAAATAGCCATACCTGAATCAGTTATGCTATAGCAGTAGCAGAGTTTAAGGCGCGTGAGATTAGGAGACATGGATGTGATAAGGATGATATCATGATCGTTAATGCTAAGAATGTAAGTAGAGTTGTTACGGAGAACGAGTTGAGTGAGTGAGTTGAATCGGGTGAAAATAGAGGGAATAAAGGGTCGGAAATTCGATTGGACATTAAGAGTGAGGTGAGTGTGGGTTTGAGCTTCAATTCGGAACCAACGGTGGGAGACAAGTGAGGAATTATTTCGGTCCTTGGAGGTTGTTAGGTAGTTGAAAATTAGGGCTAAGCATTCGTCTGGAAGTGACTTTGTGTAATCGACACGGCGGCGGCGGTGTGGCCACTGCGGCGGCGGTGAGGATGGATACATTTGAGTTGAAACTGGTCTACTCAAGGGAAGGTGGGTTGAATCAATTAATTACACGTACGCAACAAAGGCGCAAGGCTATAAAAAGGGAATGGAACGGGAGATATAAGGGCCCGGTTTCTGGCTACGAATAGTAATCTTAGTCCTGAGTCTTGGCCAGGTCATCCGTACCACGCCGCTTTTTTTTTTCTCCAATGACCGACACGACTGGACGCCCAATGACCACCCAAGTTTTTATTTTTTTAAATATCAAAAGATAATATATTTTTTGTATTTGTGTGTTTAAAAATATCGGTAGAAATTTCGACCGATTCTTTCGACGACCATCTTTGACCGACTCTCCACAAAGGCTACAACCGATTTAAACATCGGTCATATGCAATGACCAACCGATATAAAATGGACGATTGCGTCCAGCCTAACAGTCATCGGATTTGGTATTGGGTAGAATGACAATGAATATGAAAAAATGTATTATTACGATTGTTTATGTTTAGTTGATAAATTATGGAATGAAAAAGTGTATAGATATTTGAATTTTATAGTAGAAAAGAGAGGGGCCCGCGGGATGAATTTCATAGACACCAAATTGGTGTGTAATGAATCTATGATTATGATATACCTATTTCATTCCCGAGCCCACTAAACAAACTCTATTAATCGGAATGAAATCCATAAATCCATTCCGATAAGTGCATACCAAACGCACCCTAAGTTTGCGTTTAGTCAGGGAGAGTAAGGATTTAGCGAGAAAAATTATTAAAATCAAAAGAGAGGAGTGGAAAAAAAATTCTAGCCACATATTTTAAAGACTAAAATACATCGTTGGTATCTAAACTTGGCGAAAAGCGTCGTTGTGCATCGTAACTTAGATTTTTCGTCGCCAGTAGTATAAATTATGGGTTTTTTTGACCAAACTGGTCCCTTGACCCGTAATGCCAAGGTCAACGTCCATTTTGTGTTATTTTGTCGAGGGTATAATAGACCATACACATTTATAACATACCTTAATTAAATGTAAGCCAACCCAATCTATTAGTACCATCAACACACATTTGGCGTAATTAACAGAAACATACATTGAACCCTAAATACAAGCAATATACATTTGGTTTACTTGGATTGATTCTTGGTTATTTTGACGGGCAAAAGCCGTTAAGGTAGTCAATCATTAATTTAAGTAATTAAGAAGATTGTTAATTAATAATTTCCAGTGTTGCAAAAAAAGGTCTACAAGGCAGATTAATCACCGATTAGGTGTTACTGGGCCACCGACCTTTTCGATTTGTGTAAATCGTTCAAACAAATCGGTCAACCATGGTCAATGGCGGTTAACGATGGTTAAACTTGCCGAAAACATGGAAATCTTACCGAAAATACCCTAAACTCACCTTAAATTAGTTATAATCACTGTTTATATCTATTACAAGATGTTTTTTAAGGAAAATCTTGCCGAAAGTACCAACACTTGCCGTAAATACCTCAAACTTGCCACAAATGCGAATACAATTAATCACCGATTCGCTATTTTTGCAACCCTAAACAAATATAATCACTTATAGTCACTTTTATATCTATTTCAAGATGTTTTTTTAGGGAAAATCTTTTTGGGAATACCCAAAACTACCCAGAAATACCCAAAACTTAAAATGGCAATCCGATTAATCACCGATTAAACCCGCCTAAACCGATTACAAGCTACAGGGGATCGACCGCCTCACTACCGATTCGCGATTTTTGCAACCTTGATAATTTCTGAATTAATTTAGATTTATTTAGTTGGTTGTTTTGACGGGCAAAAAACCGTTAGGATAATTAATTATTTAAATCTAGTTAATTTTTACCAAGATAAAGAATTGTTTTAAAAATAAAACAATGTTGTTAGAAAATAGTTTTTTTAGACGGGTATTAGTTCAACACTTTTAAACGATAACTCACACTTAATGATCTTTTCACTTCACTTGACAAGCATATCTTTTATTATCATATTTTTAGATTGTTTTTATCATCATTATTTGTAGTTTCCTTTTAATTAATTAAAATAGTTTTTTAAAATCTTTTATAAAACCCAATAAAAAATATTCGATAATCAATCATCAAACAAAAGACATAAACATGAATTTCAATACATCTCTCACCAAGGAAACGACTCCGAAAGATCTAATTATCACTTGTCCTCAAATGATCCTTTCATCTAATGGGATACCTAATTAAAACTGCTCTAACTACCACCGAATCAAAGAGAATAAATTTTGTTGTTTGTTATAAATTAAGAATCCAATATAGAATTTGATAGATATTGAATTCTCTTGTTTGGAACAAACAAAGAATAAACCAAGGCTGTCAAGATCGCGTGTAAACTCGTAGGATCGCACGAGTTCACGATATTCTAGCTAAAACCGTGTAGGATCGTGGTAGGATCGCATATGTGGTAGGATCGTAAGTAAGATCGTGGGATCGACGAAGATCGTAGGATAAATCACGATCCGAGTTCACTTTTTTTTTTTTTTTTTTTTTTTTTATCTTTAAGTCCATCTCAAGGTCAAAAAACAAGCGTGTGTTTTACTAATGTCTAATAAGTAAACCACTGTTGTTTCATTTTCTAAATAGATTATAGTTTATACCTAGTTTTCTACTTTTCTAAATAGATTATAGCCTAAAGTGTTCAATAATTCAATTTACTTTACTTCATTGTGATTAAACTAATCAAAGGTGTGTTTTGGAATCCCAGTAATGAAGTGTTTGTTTCCTTGAAATCATGTAGATGGCTCGTATGTTTTGAGGCTAAATCGTTAATTTAACGATTGAAACTTGATTTTTTTGTGTTTTATTATAACTTTGGTGTTTGAAATTTGAACTTTGTAATTTCCAAGAGGATATTATATGAATTTATCTTTGACGTTGAGTAGAAATGTAAAACAGTTTGACTCGTTTATCATTTATTTACAAACTATGACAAATTGGTAGGATCGTAGGATCGCGATCCGATCTTACGATCTCGATCTTGCAAAGACAAAAACGATCTCACACGGGATCACGATCTTGACAGCCTTGGAATAAACTCATAAGAATGTAAAACATATATTTTAAAGAAGAATAAAAATTAAATACGGTTGATAACATCATGTTTTGATTAGTTTTGTATTTTTTTCCAACTCCATGCAAGTTTATGATCTTCACTTTTTGAACTAGATTCATAGACTACAAACAGATTTTATTCTACATTGTGTTAACAATAATTGCCATTATTTAATTTCTTCCAACACTTTGATATGTATTTTTTTTTTACCCTCGATATGGTTGAATGAAAGGCATGCAAGAGTCATAAAAGTAAAAAATGTGAAGCAGTACGTCATATTTTAGAACAAAAGAATTTTAAGAATTATTAAAAAGAGCAAAGTTAATATAGATATGTATATATGTTCATATCTTTTGTTGAATTGAAACGAAGGTGAACACAATATGTATATGCAAGGCTGTCAAGATCGTGATCCTGTGTGAGATCGTTTTTGTCTTTGCAAGATCGAGATCGTAAGATCGGATCGCGATCCTACGATCCTACCAATTTGTCATAGTTTGTAAATAAATGATAAACGAGTCAAACTGGTTTTACATTTCTACTCAACGTCAAAGATAAATTCATATAATATCCTCTTGGAAATTACAAAGTTCAAATTTCAAACACCAAAGTTATAATAAAACACAAAAAAATCAAGTTTCAATCGTTAAATTAACGATTTAGCCTCAAAACATACGAGCCATCTACATGATTTCAAGGAAACAAACACTTCATTACTGGGATTCCAAAACATACCTTTTGATTAGTTTAATCACAATGAAGTAAAGTAAATTGAATTATTGAACACTTTTAGGCTATAATCTATTTAGAAAAGTAGAAAACTAGGTATAAACTATAATCTATTTAGAAAATGAAACAACAGTGGTTTACTTATTAGACATTAGTAAAACACACGTTTGTTTTTTTGACCTAAGCAAGTGAGATGGACTTAAAAGATTAAAAAAAAAAAAAAAAAAAGTGAACTCGGATCGCGTGACGATCCTACGATCTTACGTGCGATCCCACGATCTTACTTACGATCCTACCACATATGCGATCCTACCACGATCCTACACGGTTTTAGCTAGTAAACACGTAAACTCGTACGATCCTACGAGTTTACACGCGATCTTGACAGCCTTGTGTATATGTTCATATTTATTATTGAATTAGAACAAAGGACAAAATATATGGAGGTGACCTAAAAATTCAAAGAAAATGCTTGATGACAGAAGATAAATCGAGGATGACGGTGATATGAAAATCAAAGAAAAACCGTGATAGGGTTTTTGAGTTTTTTCCCAAATCAATAGCATGTGCCGCTCAAATGACTATGCCTTTTATAATATATTTTTTTTTCAAATAGCCGTATGATTCTTGACTTGAATGTGATAGTGAATGGGTTTTGCTTAAATTTGTTGATTCTCTGTATTCTCCGCTTTTTATAGAGAATGAATCTGGTTGAATGAGTATCGTGTGTTGATTTTCCATTCACATTCTTTATGTCAACCGAACTAAGTCAAACACCCACATTCCATTCTTGTGCTTTCCATTTATCATACCAAACATCCCTTATTCTTCCATCAATAAACGTTAGACAATATATATAACTAGGAACGAACGATGCAATTTTTTTCCCGCTATCTTCTACCGTGATTCTAAAATATGACAATTGACATTTTCAAGTTAATACTAAGACCTAAACTTGAACGTTTTGAACATGTGAATACTTACCTTTATGTATAACCGTTAGTATATCCCGCATACAACGAAAAACAACTTTGAACGTATGCCAAGACTATACTAAGTTTAGTCTACGTCAATAAGTACATTATCACTCTCATGGGCATGTTTTATAAGTCATTTGCATTACATTTTACATAATCACCTAAGTCTTGCATCAAGGTCTTGCATGCATGCCATACTTCACCACCTTTCTTACATAAACATACATATACACTTATACTTTCATAATTTAAACTTTCCTCCCCTCATACCACCAACTAACCGATCCTCACCCTAAATGGAAGCTCCAACACTTGCTTTCTTCCTTATATCTCCCAAATGACCTAAAACATGTTAAATGAGTTTCAGGGCTAACCATACCAGCTCCAGAGTTGCACCACGTCATTTGTTACTCGCTATGAATTCAACAACTCTAAAGGTGTGTTTGGGGAGGGGCTTATGGGGCTTAGGCTTTTTAAATAAGTCGGCTTATAAAATAAGTCTCGTTTGTCATGCGGGCTTATGAAATCATAAGCCCCTAAAAGGGGCTTAAAACTTTAGCTCCGTAAAAGGGGCTAATAACTTTAGCCCGGGGCTTATGAACCATAAATTACATATTTACCTACAAAAATATCTAACATTTACCATAAAACTCATTTAATTATATCATTTTTAGTAATTTTGCAATAATAAGCCCCAACCCATTTGCCAAACAAGTCTACAAAAATACAAATTTTAACTTCGGCTTATAATAGGGGTGTGCAAAAAACCGAGAAACCGAACCTAAACCGAAAAAAACCGAAGAACCAAAACCAAAAAAACCGAAACCGATTGAAAAACCGACGGTTCGGTTTTTAAATTTTGAAAAAACCGAAATTCTTGGTTCGGTTTGGTTTTAGCTTTAAAAACCGACCAATAGAAACCGAACCGACATTTAAAGTCAAAATAATATATCTTGCCTTGTTGTTCATAAATAATATAAGTACTTTATCTTGATATCTTCCTTATACATTATCATTGTCAATGATGCTTTTCAAATGTGTGATAACTATGCTAATATTTTATTTCATAACAATATACATAACACAAATGTGCTTTACGGTAAAAAAAAAATTGGTACACAAATGTCACAAGAACACATTAAGTTTGAATATTAATGGTTGTTCCTGTTGAAAATTGTGCAATTACATCAAAAGATTGAAGAACTTGTTCCAACATCATTCTTTTTTCGTTTACAAACCCTTCAATTGTTTCAGTATACCTTTCAAGCTCTAACAAATCCTTGGAACTTGGAGGCAACTTTGAGAATGTTGGCACTTGATTTAAGACGGTTCTTTACCCGTTTAGTACCGTTGTACCGGTGCGGTTTAAGATATGGTTCTATTTTATGATATATGTCAAATCTACTTTGAAACGCATAAGCTCGTTAAATTGTATAGAAACCGAAAAACCGAAAACCAAACCGAAAAAACCGACAACCGAAAAACCAAACCGACACAAAACCGAAACCGAATGGTTTCTAAAAATCAAAACCGAATTTTCGGTTCGGTTTCGGTTTTATACAAAAACCGAGCCAAACCGAACCATGCTCACCCCTAGCTTATAATAAAAGCATTAGCCCCAGCCCATTGCGCCAAACATACCCTAAATATTGCTCTCTAGAAAGGCTGCAATTTTCTCTATCATTTGTTACTCTACTCTGAATTCAAGAACTCTTGATTTTGTATATTTGATTGAGATCATGTGTGGTTATCCATCCCAATGGAGTGCCAAATATTAGTTCAATATTGCAATTGTTGATCTTTATCATGAATGAATTTGTAGCAGTCATCAATCTTTAGGAGACTATTTGATTTGTGCTTGTGATTGTGTAGGTATTGGAGATCTGGGACTTTTCCACTGTGTGATGGTGGCCATGTAAAGCACAACAGAGCTATCGGAGATAATGTTGGACCTCTGTTATTAAAGAAGCAATATAAGCTCATGGTATGTATGAAGTTATGACCATGTTTTTAATAACCTCCAAATCCAAATGTTGAAAGCTATATTTCCATGAATCTTACTCATAGAGCATTCCCAACAAGGTATTTGATATACATTCCAATCAGGCTTTTTTTTTACACTTTTTTGGTTACCGACGCTTCTAACACGGACTACGCTACATTTATGGTTAGTCTAATATGTCATTTTAAAGGCATGGACATACCAGAAATGGGGGAGGTACAGTACAACTGTTGTTTAGAAAGAAGTAGTTCAAAGGGTATGATCAATGTTAAACAAGTATGTTATACCTTTTTTAAACTTGGATATGCTCTTATCAACAACTTTATTTTAGTTTCACTTTTGTTTTTTTTAACTTCTAGGTGTTTACGGAACGAACGTTTGCTATTCAAGTGTTTGACGTTCACTGCATATCTTTCTCGCAAGACTATCAAATGTGAAAAGACGATACATGCATGTTTATTTTTTTAATGGTTACAAACAAAATTGTTTATCGTATTATAGACATATTACCTATTATTCCTTTCAACAAATAATGGAACTTATTTATGTTCGTTGTTGTTTGTTAATTTATTCACACACGTATCTCCTTAACGAATAATTTCTTTAAAACTCCCCGTGATTTCATGGGTCTATAAGCTAGTTCCCTAATAAATAGAATACTACTCCGTATTACTATTTCCGAATAAGAATTTAAATGAGGATAGAGACCAACAACAGAAAAGTTCTTACTAATTCAAGTTTTTGTTCAAAAAAAGGATGATTTGTGAGCTCTCCTTAAAATTTGATAACGGATCACCATCGCGGCTCGAGGTAGAGCTAGTAGATACATCAGGTCGAGTGACAGCCACATCATTTGCTGCCGGTGGAACCTCCTCTTACAAGCTCTTGCACTCCACTATCTCTAGTTATTGCATTCACGTGCATTCAATTTGACCACCAACGACCCCCTTCTCGCTATTAACCAGTCCTTAACTTCACGAGTCACCTTTTCGCACTTTGTTACCCTAATCTCCGCCAAATTCGGACAACCCAATGCAATCGCCTCAATCCCCTTATTAGATACACCACACTCCTCAATACACAAAATCTTCAAAGCAACACATTTCTCAGCAATACACATCATCTCCGCGTCAGTTATCGTCTTACACCTACAAAGCTCTAACCTTACCAAATCCAGACAATTTGTAGCAATTACTTCTAAACTAACACAGGTAGCATTAACCCCAATCAAAGCCAGCTCATGAAGGTTCCCACTGTGCTTCCCAACAGCAATCAAACCCTCGTCTCCTATCTTACTCTTGTTCCAATCCCCAACCCAAAGCTTCTTTAACGCCCTACAATTCTCAGCAACACTAATCAATCCAACATCTGTGAATCGTGAATTCTCAATATGCAATGCTATTAAATCACGACATTTAGCTAACGATGAAACACCGACATCAGTCACATAAACTTGTTCCAAATGAACCTCAGCTAAACAATTGTCATCTCGAATCATCTCCAACGCCCTGTCCCACTTTCCATCACAGTGAATCAACTTTAAACTTTTCAGATTCTTAGAATCGCTAATAAGCGGTATGAATAATCGTTCACTAGGAACATACGAAAGTTTAATAACCTTGAGCGTCTTCGCGTGCAGCTCTAGCATGGAAATTCGACGGAGCCTTGTCGTCAGATAAGCTACTTTTTAACAACTTTACAGACAAAACCTCAAGCTGACTAGAGTTACGTAACAACTCAAAGATACCTAAATCACTAAACGAACACCAAACACCTGAAAATTCCTTCAGCTTCTTACAGTTTTTAGAAAAAAAAGCCATACCTGAATCAGTTAGTTTACGACACCCGCCCAGTTCAAGGCGCGTGAGATTAGAACACATGGATGTGATAAGGATGATATCATTATCGTTTATGCTAAAACCGAATGAATTCCAGAGAACGAGATGGCTGAGTGAGTTGAATCGGTTGAAGATTGATGGAATAAACGGTTGGAGATTTGTATGGGCGTGGAGAGATAGGTGAGTGCGGGTTTGAGCATAGACTCGTAGCCAACGGTGGGAGACGAGTGAGGAGTTGTTGCGGTCGTCGGTGGTTGTTAGGAGGTTGAAGATTAGGGCTAAGCATTCGTCTGGAAGTGAGTTTGTGCAATCGCGCATATTGTTAGATGGGTGAGTTTGTGTGATTGTGGTGGTGGAATGGCTGCTCCGCGACTGTGTAGGGCCCCTTAAGCAAAACTTTTGGGCTTACACAGATGGAGTAAAGACGTAAATTAACAAAGTACCTATTACCCATATGTTTTTGTTTTGTAAAACTATAAAGGCAACATGGCCCGTGTGGTGCACGGGCTTCGATTACCATGAAGTAGCATTAGTCTGACAACGGTTAATTAGGTGTGTCAACATTAGTCGCGAAACTTAAAGTGTTAAACTAAGGAATTCGCTTTATTAAGCTTTTACAAATACAAATATTTCATATGAAAGATACTTAAATATGCGTTTGACCATTAGTACACGTGGTTGTAAGTAGTAAGTGCACATTTGATTTGCTTCCTTAGAAAGCGGTACTCAGCTTTGATGTTCCTCGATTTGATCGTCCTTCCATGCTGATACTTTGTAAAAAGAAGTTTAAATACAAATTTAGGAAAGTGACATATTTAAATTGAAACGCACGTTTTAAAATTGTTTAAATTTTATTTGAGTATATTGTATAAACATTCTAATGTTAACTACTTGTTATACAAACATATTAATATTTTAGAAAATATTTTATGAGTTATCCCCTTTTTAATTTTTTTTTATTAGAACAAGTAAATAAATAAAAATTAAACTTTTAGAATCTAATTTTGAGAACTTCACTTTTTTGAAATTTTTTTTTTAGCTTCTTTACTTTATCTTTCCTTCAACTTGATTGTATTTGTGAAAAACTAGAAGCAATGCAAAGATAAAGAGTAAAGGAATACAAAACCAGGACACGAGTATTTATAGTGGTTCGACTACAAGTAATGTTTTGAAAGGCTCAAAGCGCACTAAGGCGCGAAGGGGACCAAAGAGCCTCAAGGCGAGGTGCATACCAATGCGCGGGATTCACGAATACGAGGCGCACTAAATACATTAAGTTTTTTTACAATATATGTGACCATTTATGTAACTTAAATAACACAAAATAACATTAAATACTTAATACATGACACATATAGCCATTATAAAGATTAAAATGATCAGTTGTCACTTCTTAAACGGATCAACTCTTTGGCTCGATGAACTAAATATATATTAAAATCCATATCAAACTAAATATGCTTGTGTCCTACACTTGCAGACTTACATCTAACAAAGCTCACAATTTAACCCAAAATATCAAGCAAGCAACATATTAATATTCAAGGCATAATGCCACATTTTCATGATAATATGTCATAAAGAAAATACTTAATGAAACAAAGTAACTTGTTAAAAAATAATAATCAATAAAATAAACATAAAATAAGTTCAATATTACAATTCATACAAATACTCACAAGGACACCTTCATTGCCCTACTCCACTCCCCGAGTTCCCACTCGAGTTCGTAAGCACAACACAACACAAGCTCCTCAATGTGGCGGAAAAGCCTTCACAACGTCGCCTACTCTTTATCCGGTACTAGGCTAGACACCGAGTTCTTCCACGAGGTAGAACCACACCTATCATAACGTCGCCTACACTTTATCCGTTACAAGGTTAGATACCGAGTTCCATTACAAAGGATGAACTACTACCCAACACTACTATACACCACTACACGACTACCCCAAAGGAGACACACTCCTTATTACAACATCATAAGGATATCAATATCCTTTAACCCAAACTAACTATCTTGTACATCGATGCACCATATCGAATGTATACCCTTGGCACCTTTCACTAATGCCTTTGACATGACCCTTTGGCACCTTTCATTAATGCCTTCGACACGACCCTTCCGCACCTTTCACTAATGCCTTCAACACAACACTTCTATGGAGGGAGAAAAGAACTATCAACAAGATACACTTCAGTGGTCTTGATGATGACGAAGCTTAGCAACTCATGACCTTGAGCTTGCACGTCTTCAAGAGGTGGTTATCTCGCCTTTAAGAGGAACCTAGAATATCACACAAACATAAAACTACATAGAATGATCCTTTGGATCTGAGGTTAAAGATGTTACAACACTAAGAGAGAGTATGTGTAAAAGTGGTAGTGAGCAAGAGAGAAATGGCTTACTATTTATAGAAAAAAATGTCTATTGTCCCACGATTCTCACGGATCCCTCCCCGGAGGGATCCGGCTAGTGCAATCTTAGGGATCCATTTCTTTGGGTCGACTTAAGTCCGGTTCGGGTTGCAAACCGGGTTATGGGTTATGGGTTATGAAACATGGGTTATGGGTAATGTTTTATGGATACCCAACAAGATGCAATGTATCTAGATATTGGGTCATGGGTCTTGGGTCATGGATCATAGATAATACCCAACATGACTTTCATGCATGATGTCATGCAATGGGTCATGGGTTATGGATCAAGCTCCATGGGTATGGGTCATGGACTTTGGGTTTTACCAACAACATTCATTGTACCTAGTCAATGGATCATGGGTCATGGGTATGGACTTTGGTTTTTACCCATTACATTACCCATTTCAATATATACAAAGTATATATGTACATTTCCATATTATGTAAACACTAGTTGTTAAACATATGCATTTCTATAAGATGTAAACAATATTACTTGTTTAGTGTTTTATATGAAAATGTAAGTGTGTTAGTAAACTATTGGCTCAAACCATTTACGTATTTTATTTGTTTCGTTAAAATGATTTTACGTTTGTTATCGACAAAACATTAGAAGATCGTAAAATATAAATAAACATTTTTATGGCTTATTTGTATTAACAATCTCCCCCTTTTTGTTGATGACAAAACATAAGATTATTTTAAGGAAAAATAAAATTCGTAAAAGTTTGAATTGGAGTTTTTACTCTTTTCTCCCCATTTTTTGTCGAAATCAAAAGAGCGTCGAAAGAAACTAACACATTGTTTTGAGAAAACGTGTGAAAAATAATAATATGAAAAATAGAGAGTAAGAGAGAGAAGGATTCTCGTCTTAGCTCCCCTGACGGATGCTTCCCTTTGTTGAGGGCGTCAAGTAATTAGGAAGACTAAGCGAGTGTGTTGCAATTATGTTTGCAAATGGTTTCGTCTTTGACGAAATGCTCCCTCTGACGAGTGCTCCCTTTTGAGGAGGACGTCAAGTAGTAAAAAATCCTAAGTGAAAGTATTGCAAGCGTTTTTGCAATTGCTTTGCTTTGACGAAAAAAACTCCCCTTGTTGAGGGTGTCAAATTCTTCATGTGTATTTTGAAAATCTACAAAATAAAGGTTAGAAAGCAAGTATATGATGCATAATTTCCTGCAAATGAGATTCATATTAGTGATAAAATGAGCTTATGTCTCACGGATCCCACGGTTCATTCTTGTGAGGGATCCGTCTAGGCAAAAGTGAGGGATCCGTGTACCTGCATTCTTATGACAACAATGTGGATGTAAAATGTGATGTTAACATCAAAAGGAGTTATTTATTATAGCACCAACCATATTCTCCTGACCATATAGTATACAACATGTAATTTCATGCAATAAAACACGAGAAATGATATACATATCTCCAAAACTAAGAGAATGACAAAAGCATGTAGTACATTTTCTAATAATTCTAAGTTGTGCCAAAAACTAACAAAGAGCATCAATGTGCATGTAATCTCAAGTTCTAAGGACGAGTGGATTTGTTGATTTGGTCAAATCGTTCAAGGAGATGATTAAACATGAAATGCAACTCATTTCGTACTTCTTGAACTAACCCTTGGGTGAGTTGAAAATTAGAGAAATTATTGTCATGAGTAGGAGATGGAGGAGATGGGACGTTTTGAGGAGGTTCCACAAAGAATGGTGGGATTTATGGAGGTGAGTTGAGTGACGTAGGGTGTGGTTTAACTAAGAATGAAGGTGATGATGTATGGGTTGGTGGTGGAGATGGGAAGTCATCTATATGGTTAGGTCTTTGGTGATTCCTTGTTCCTAAAGATGGACTATTTAATGGTGAAGGTGATTGGAATGCGGGTGTTGGTGATGTTTCATCATCAATGTTTTGGTGTGAAGGTGGTTCCCTATTTAATGAGAAGGATGGTGAATGAGAAGTCCTCGGTGGTGAGTCTTCTAAAGAGTAGAGGTTTGGATGTGAAAGAGGCGCGGTAAAGGAGTGTAGTCTAGGTTCTAGAAATGAAGGCTTAGGTGTTTTAGTTGAGTTAGGTGTGTTTGGTTTAGAGGGTATGGTAGTGTTTGGTGAAGGTCTTTCTAAATCAAAAGGTCGAATACTAATTCTAGCGGTTCTTCTAGCTTTGGTTGGTTGAGTTTGTTGAGGAGGAATTATAGTATTTGAGCCCTTGACGGGTGATGACTCGGTTGAGGAAATCTCATGAACCATATGAGCATTTTTCTTGGAGGTACCTTTGGTTGAAGAGGTTGTGATAGATACTTTAGTCATAGTGAAAAATGATAATGTAATGGGTGTCTTAGCTACTGAATATGAATGGTTGTTTGAATGATGGTTTGGGAGCATAAGCACACTTGGTTTATAAAGGATGGAATTAGGTTAGAATTAAATTTTAGACCACTAAGAATTATGGCATGCACTAAGGTCAACTATAGTTTTTTTCTATCCTAGGGAGTCATTTATGGCAAGGTAAAGTGTTTAGATTACCAAAGAGAGTTTGAAATTTGATTAGTAAGGTGAACTTAAGCTGTTCTGTAGACCCGGTTCCCACGGATCCCTAACTTTGGGGATCCGTCTAGTTATAAACTGGGGATCCGTCTTTCAGACAATAATGAAGTGGAGTGATGATGTTCTATCAAGGTCTAGTACCTATAAATCTTGAGTGTTTAGGTCCCTAAGATGTCTTAAATGGTATAGGACTTAAATGTCCAACCATAATGAGTGAGGATATCTAATGATGGTTTTTGGTAAGAAAATGGAGTTTTTATGTATGCAACTAAGTGCTTAAGCATGATACTAAGATTTTGAGGGTGTCAAATGATGTCAAATGATCCTAGAGATCAGATGATAACTCAAAGAAAATTTGGAAAATTCCTTAAAAATCATAAGAAATGAAAAACTAGTTTTTAGCCTATTTTGAGATAAGGATGACTAAAATCAATTTGCTAAAATTGAGAGAAATATCAAGCTAGGTGTTTTAAGATGTGAGAAACAGTGTGTGAACATTGGAGCGGAAATATGGTGAGTTTTGAAGAAGTGAAAAATCAAAAACACCTTGAATGTGATCCTAAGTTAGCTATGAGTGAATGTGAGACCAACTGAGCTTGAGGAAGACTTAAGTGATCCTAAAGTAACATGTTTAACTAGTCTAATAAGGTCTGAAAGATTGGATTGATGTGAAAGTGTAGAACATCCATATTTGTTCATCCGGATCCCACAGATCCTTCATTTGAGGATCCGACTAGTTATAGCCTAGGGATCCGCAGCTGTTGACCGATAGCTTCACGAAATGTGCGAATTTTGCACTTCTCAACAAATTTCAAACATAATCGTTTCTACATCAAGAAATCATGTATGTAAGCAAAGTATATCAAGCATGGTATGTAAAGTGACATATACGCATGCAATTTTGAGGAAGACCAACTTTTTGATATTAAGTCAAATAGTTGTAAAATTCCTATTTAGGGTATCCTAGGTTAGGGTGTCTTTGTTTTTCGTCATACCAACTACTACTACTAAGTTCTAAGATAAAGAAATATTGTTTAAGATGTTTACAACACATTGTTTGAATTAAGGTCCTCGACCTTACCTCCCATCTCTCTCAAACTTCTCCTCCAACACCTCCAAGCTTCACCTTCCAACCCTTCAAGCTTACTTCTTCTTCTTCCCCATAAGAAAGTTGGCAAGACATTTAAACATCCCCTTCGTTTGTTGAAACTCTTGAGATGGGCTTGGGATGTCCGGTAATTGCTCAATGTAAGCCACGGGGTCAAGTTGGTAGTTGCCTATAGGGTTGCTTCCTTCTCCCTCCCTTTCTTTGGATGAGTCCGTCGGTGGATGAGGTCTCTTACCTTCAACCATGAACCTCGTTGTCTTCTCATCGGATAAGGGTACCATGACTTTGTTGCAAAAGAAGTGGTCATCGGTATAGGGAGATGGTTCTAGGGCGAAGACAAAGTTAGCCAAGCGTGTGAGGAGCATGGCATAAGGTAGCACCATCTTGTCCGTCTTTGAAACACTTGCCATCCGTTTGATCATGTAGTAGGCGAGGTTGAAAGGAGTTGAGTTGACAAGGCAATAGATCATGTAAACTAGACATGCGTTGGGATGATCCTTGTTTCCAACCAAGCAAAGTACATTCTCCCTAAGAACTAGTTCCCATTTCTTGTATAAAGGGAACATCTCTGAAAGTTCCATTTGGAAGGGATCCCGATAGATGACCTTTGATTTCCTAGTGACCCTAGATGGGGAGGCTCTTTGAATAAAAATGGTATCTCTTACCGTAGCCGGTTTCGGGAGGGTGTGAAGTAGACCTCATGCTCATCGACCATATCATGAAGGTTGGCTAGTGACCATTCATTGGAGTATAAGCATACTCCTTGGTGAGGGATACGAAGTATCCGAGCAAACTCAACAAGGGTCAAGGTATAGTTGTGTTCATTGATGATAAAAGCAATTGAGATGGTTCCGTCCTCATTCCTTATGATCCTAATACTCTTGTAGAACTCAAGAACAAATACGGGGCATATTTGTTCGTTGATGGTTAGAAGACATTGAAAGTTGATTCCGCAAAGACCTCGGGGATGTCGGTATTGTTGAGAAATGATGGTTCGACTACACGGCCCTCGTGAAACAACCTCTTTTGTAACATTTTGAAAGACTTTCGGTCTTCGGGGCTAAGACCTTCCTTTCTATGGTACATTGGTATGTAGTGTGCCGTATCTTGATAGTCTTGTTGCCTAGAGCTTGGCATGATTGATCCTAAACACCAAAACCATAATGTGGTGTCAACTATGTGAATAGTTCTTTAATGAGGTTCATCACAATTTTTGCTCAACACATCTCTATTGAATTCAAAATGAGTTTTAATTTGTATTAACAATGTTTATTCTTTGATTAGTTTATCTTAGAAAACAATGTGATAACAAATTGTGATAAACCCACTTGAACCAAAGTTCTCAAGATGAAAAATTGTGCTACTAGGAACTAGAGAATGGAAATTACAATGTAGTGAAGATAATACTTACACAAGTGATTGCTTTCCTTGGAATGATGAAGAAGGATCTCCTATGAACAGTAATTTAGGTTTTTTGTTCGTATGTGGAAGAGTAAAGTTGGAAGTAGAAATATACAGTGATCATCAAGCACTTATTCTGTCTTCTGATGTGCCGGTTCCCACGGATCCCTTGAAAAAGGGATCCGGCTAGTTCAATCGCGGGGATCCGGCAGATCAGCAGCAAAAACAGTTTAAGTGAGTTTGATAATTTTGACACGGGAGTTTTGATTTTTGATTCTTGTCAATGGTGTCGCTCTATAACTTAGGGTTTATTTTTGGTTTGAGATTTTGACGAGTTTTCGTGTTTACAAGTCCTTTTTGACGAGGTTCCCATTTTACGAATAAGTCATAAGTTGGGAAGTTAAGAATCATGACAAAATACTATTTTATCATGATATGAAAAGTTTCACATGGACACTATTGACATAGATTACTAATGTAATGCCAAAATCCTTATGTGAGAAATGATCACCAAAAACTTTTGATTAGTCAAGTTATCCTTACGAGGTAAAGACGTATAATGACTAGTTTGTAGTTTTGTCTATAAAAATCAACCAAGAATGCTATTCTTGATGATGTGTTATAGATAACAACCTTTTGGAGAGTTGTGATATTGGAGTATACGCATTAAGTCTACGAGTCTTAACATGCTATATGTAATTACATTATAATACTACATAAAATTAGGAAGCACGTATAATAATTTATCTATAAATAATTAGTATAGAAGAACATACCTTTGCTATATATTCTTTTTATGATTTTTGAAAATCATAGACGCGAAATTCTTCATGAGCTTTTAAAATACCCAAATCCTAGCATGAAGAACTCTTAAAATAAAATGTTAGAATGATCTATCACTATCCAACATTTAAAGTATAATGGTTTCTAAAAACATGACTTTTTGTTTTAAGAAATTTCCTTCTTTGTAGTTTTCAAACATACACGGATCGTATTATGTTTTTAAAGTACAATATATTCTAAGAAAGTTGGTAACGAAGCTCTGGTAGCAATTGTGAGAAACTAGAAGGGGGGGGTTGAATAGTTTTTTACCGATTAAACTTTGATTTAAACTATTTAGATCGACTTATGTCAATCTATTTAATGTGTGTGTTGGATGATGATAGATAAGCATATAAATAAGCAATGCAAAGATAAAGAGTAAAGGAACACAAAACCCCGACATGAGTATTTATAGTGGTTCGGCTATAAGGACACCTTCCTTGCCCTACTCCACTCCCCGATGTAACACCTCCAATTTCGTGATCGCAGTGAATTCAAGCGGGTGTTACTTCATGGCACAATGATCATAACAATAGAAAACGAACTCTAATGGAGTCGTTTTAAAAGATTTATCATTCGATTTATATAAATATCGAGTTTACAAAAATGAGGTCCCGTGGTTTCACGGTTTACAAAATACATTAAATGGGTTTTGAATGATAATAAAATTTATAGCCTTCTTGAGTATCCGTGCTCCTCGTGCCGACCTCATACAATATGGACTGAAATACATGCTTAAAACATCGGGACAAAGGTTGAGTGAAATTCATAGAGTTTAGGAAATCAGTTGAACACAATATTCGTAACGTGAGGTAATTAGTCTCACATTCATAGTTTAGAAAAACAAAACAGATATTATTGCACTAAGCTCATGATACCGAAAACGTTAACAGCTTGTCAATAGAAATTGATATAATAGTAACAGTTGCCCTAATAGGTAATTTGCCAATAAACCTATAGATCTTCAAATATAGTGCGTTTGTTTGCCTACCCGGTCAACACAAACGAGATTCATCAATCCCAATAGGCCTATCCACAATACATGCGTTCACTCGCAAGTGATTAATGGTTTATGATAATAGGGACTTAAGATTAGCAATAGTGGTACTTAGTGCAAATAATACATTCAGATAAGCATACAGTTTCAAAGCATATCATCAAGCCACTTGGCTTGGTGATTCATCATATATGTCGACCTAGGGGTTGTCTTGATGATAAATATCATGCCTTGGTGTTATCTTGTGTTTACGGAGTGTCGTTTAGTCCCGGTAATCGCTAACGGCAAGTCGTTAAGTCATAAAACTTAAAACCGGGTATCTTAAAAATATGAAACTTGTAGAAATGGTTAAACTTATCATTATACTCCATAATAGAATATAAAATGAGTGTTAAGTTCCATCGGGTTGCTTAAGCGTTGTTTAAAGCTGAAGCTTGGTCAAAACGCGTATTCGCGTGAAAGCGAAGCTGAAAACGTAAAATTTCAAAACTTGTGGAATTGTCGTAAAATGGTAGAATTACATATTTCTAATGTTCATAGTGTTTTATGGACATATCGGGATGCCCGAATGACGTTTAAACCCTAAAGTAATTCTCGGACACGGTTTTGTGAAATCGGTTCTGTATGGATTCAACGTACGTCATCAGGACGATTTGTCAAGTTTCAATTATCTTGTTGGTCAGTTATGGTAAAATAAAAATAAAAGTTTTTACGGGATGAATAGTGTTTCGTGAATAGTAAAATTTTGAAATAACCTCTCAAAGTCTCAAACCGACTTAAAAAATGATGAATAGTAACTGGTGAATAGTAATTTCTCGAGATGAATAGTAAAAATTTGAGAATGGATAAAAATCCTAAAAATGCGAATTGTTACAGTCTCACCACCTTAATGGGAATCTCGTCCTGAAATTCAGTGTGTGTTATCCGATGTTGAAGTGTCTAGGAAAATGAGGGTTTATACGCCGAATCCTAATGTTTGCGTTCTCAAGTTTCTGGTCATAGAATGTGTTATGTAACATTTTATGTTTTTGGTGGTGGCTTAAGTTGATCACCTAAAGGTATAAGATGTTGTTGATGTGAAATGGTTTATAATGATGTGATAATTGTCGTTTGTAGGAAAGTCTTGATAGTCGCAAGTGGTTATCCAAACCATTTCCAAAGTTGATCATGTCTTAGGTGGTTTCGGGATGAATGCTATATCGTATAGTGTTTATCTCTACTAGTGTTTGAAAGAAACGTGATACTGTCAAGTTTTACATACTGACTTTCAATGGGGTTCAGATAAGGATGTGATATGTTGATGATTAGAAGAGTTTAGTGTATATTTACCATTATTCTTAGGTAGAGATGTGAAGTTTGCTTTAAAATCATAAGCGAATATTAAAGGATTTTGGCGGAATGATATCCTTGAAACCTAAACAGGCTAGTACTTCTAAGAAATAATGAGAATATTTGATGACTATCCCAAGATAGTAGTTAGGATTATTTCATAAATGAAAACTTTCAAGAATGAAATTAGGTAGTATAATTAAGTATTAAGATCTCGCTTAGTGGTAAGACACTATCATGTCTCTAGATCTTTTTAATGAAATCTAGTGGTTTATCGAGTTTAAGTAGGAAATTAATCTGAACAGAACGCTAGTACAACTATTCTCGGTATTTGAAAATTTTAAGTCGAACATAGCTAGTCAGACTATGTTCCACTATCCCTAGGTTAAATATAGGTGACTAGACTATATTTAGCCGAGGTTCGATAAGTTTTTCAAATACCTAAATTAGGTATACTCGTGATATGTCCATAGCTTTTGAGAAATTGTCCACTAAGCAAAGGCGATATCAAATCATCCAGTTGCAAGTCCTGGCCATAAAAGACTTGTAACATATGTTTTCACATTCCATTGCATAGAAGATAGTATGGGTAGATACGTGTGGAAAAAAGATCTTAAGTAATTCTAAAATAGTCTATACTTGGCTAGAATCACGAACCTTTAACAATGAAGGTTTCAGAAGAGAATTTTGATGAATGTAGAGAAAGTTGCTGAACTTCAGCTTTTGTAGATAATGAATTAGTTTGTCTTTTAGAAATTCCATTTCTTGTATTTCCATTAGGGAAATTGATAGATTGTGACGGGTTTCATGTAAAACAATATCACATAAGGTTTTATAAGATAATTTCTAGAGTCTATTGTATAATTTACAATGTTTATGAAGTAAATTAGACCATTGTGTAACTCACAATGTCTGAAAAGTAGTTGAGACCATTGTGCAACTCACAATGTCTGAGAAATAGTTGAGACCATTGTGTAACTCACAATGTCTAGGAAATAATAGAGACCATTGTGCATCTCACAATGTCTGAGAAATAGTTGAGACCATTGTGTAACTCACAATGTCTGAGAAAGTAAATGAGACCACTGTTTCACTCACAGTGTCCGAGGATATAAGAGAGACCACTGTAGGATTTACAGTGTCTTAAAAAATGAATGAGACCATTGTATCTCACAATGTCTAGGAAGTAGGAAAGACCATTGTAATCAGTTACAATGCCTTGGATAAAGTTTCGTAATCCTAAAATGCACGAGTAGATGCATGATTGGGAGATTAAGAAATTATGATTGTGCCGTAATGCCTTAGAATAGGCATACGCAGATATGTTGAGTACATTGTTTATGATTGAAATTATGTCGAGTGTATATATCAATATACTAGTATGTTTGTAAAGCTTAAAATGCATAAAAGTCACATAATCGTCTGGAGGATGGAAGGCACGGAGAGCGAAAGGCTATAAAATATTTTGTTTGTAAATGTGGTTATAGTTTAGGTCTCGATTAGACCCGTTTCTCTATAACCGTGGCTCTGATACCAATCTGTAACACCCCCAATTTCGTGATACGCGGTGGAATTTAAAGCTGGGTGTTACTTCATGGCACAACTATGATCATAACAATAGAAAACGAACTCTAATGGAGTCGTTTTAAAGATTTATCATTCGATTTATATAAATATCGAGTTCACAAAATGAGGTCCCGTGGTTTCACGGTTTACAAAATACATTAAATGGGTTTTCGAATGATAATAAAATGTATAGCTTCTTGAGTATCTGTGCTCCTCCGTGCCGACCTCGTATAATATGGACACGAAATACATGCTTAAAGCTGTCAACACAAAGGTTGAGTGAAATTCATAAAGTTTAGGAAATCGGTTGAACACAATATTCGTAGCGTGAGGTAATTAGTCTCACATTCATAGTTTAGAAAAACAAAGCAGATATTATTGCACTAAGCTCATCATACCGAAAGCGGTAGCGACTTGTCAATAGAAATTGATATAATAGTGTGATTGCCTAATAGGTAATTTGCCAATAAACCTATAGATCTTCAAATATAGTGCGTTTGTTTGCCTACCGGTCAACACAAACGAGATTCATCAATCCCAATAGGCCTATCCACAATACACGCGTTCACTCGCAAGTGATTAATTGTTCATGATAATAGGGACTTAAGATTGAAAATAGTGGTACTTAGTGCAAATAATACATTCAGATAAGCATACACTTTCAAAGCAATGTGTTCAGTATAAAAATAGCATGTATCCCCCCCAAGGGTTTGTAAAACAATTAAGTAATAAAAAGTGGGGCTATGAACTCACCGTAGTGATCAGCAGTAGTGTACAGTGATATAAGACGTATCGAGAGATCGCGAGCTTTAGTGATAAACTAAAGATATAATACGTGTCTTAGGTTTTTATATACGACGAGAGTTTACAAAATAAACGTAGATATAAGTATTTATAATATTTAGATATTGTACACATTTATAAATTTAAATATGTGTCAAGAATCAAGTTTTTAAACTATTAACAAATCCCTATTTGTAGGTATCTCTAAGGTTCAAGTTTAAAATTATTTTAAAAGTCCGCTATTCCGTTATCAATTATGTCAAGTTTTTATCGTAAGATAAAACAAGTCTAGTTCTCGGTAGTGGGTCCTACCACTCCGGTTTGCAAGTAAACGTGGTCAAGTGGTTTTAATTTATATTTATTCGATGACGTTAAGTTTCTATTAAGTATATTTTGGTTAGCAAAATATATATGGTTTTTGGTCATAAAGGATTATGACATGGTTTATATTTTCTCAAATATGTATTTATGTCTTTACAAGTATAGTAATTTCATAACATTTTTATAATATAACTTATATGTCAAAGCTTATATTTTGCGTCACGATTCGGTTTAAGAGTTTAGTTATTCTAATTTTACGTCTACATTGTTACTAACACCTAAAAGGTCATGAATTGTTTCTTATGTCTTTGAAATTGTATTTAAATGTATACATGATTTCTAGTGACTTTATAACCTTAATTACATCATAATATGATTCAAGTTACTAGTTTATACTTGCGTTTCATTGCAGAAATTTGGACAGCACTCAACAGTCCCGCAGAAAAGGCCATATTTTGAGTTCTACAACACTTTAGGACGCGAGGCTTTTTCCTACATTTAAGTTTATGTCTTATCTACATTTCATAAAAGCCCGACGAGTTCCAGAAATGAACAGAACCGTCCCGTTTAGTCCAATTAAATATGTTGGTCAGTTTTCGACACCTTTTACCGTTTTGGCTCTAATTTACTCATACGGATGAGTTACGGGGTGATCCAAGCGGCAAAACGACCAAAAGACATAGATCTACTACTCTATTATACTCCCTAAGTTTCAGGGTCCACTGATCGTTTTAGTAAATTCGTTAAAAGGGACTGTTTGGATTTTCAGTTTTCAAAAAGTTAACTAGGACTTGTTTTAGTTGCTTTTTCATGTTTTAGAGCTTGTGTACAACATCAAATACATACATACTTATACATATATCATATAAATACATCTAATATACATCTAGCTATTACAACCATATTGAAATAATAGGAAGAACATAAGCATAATCTTACAAGATTTGTGGTGAATTTTAACAAGAACAAGGACACTAACAAACTCCTAATCACTTGTACTCTTTAACCCTTGCTTCCAAAACTTAACCAACTTGATTTTTAACCCTTAGAAGACTCTTGAAAATAGCCTATAACTTCAGCTCCTAATCTTCCTTGTGTAGCTAGTAAATCAACCATGGAATCACCAAATAAACACTAGTTTCATGTAGAGCTTAACTAAGCCTTCAACTCTTATGTATAATTTATAGAATGAAAATTGAAGTATGGATTGAGTATGATGATGATGGGTGGTCGTTCATATGGAGGAGAAAGAAAGGAAATGATAGATTTTTGTGTTTATCTAAATTAAAGATGAGAAATGTGTTAAGTAAGTAAGGATCTAGGTACACTTGTAACAACCTTATGACCAAATGCATATCACCAAGCCACTTGGCTTGGTGATTCATCATATATGTCGACCTAGGGGTTGTCTTGATGATAAATATCATGCCTTGGTGTTATCTTGTGTTTACGGAGTGTCGTTTAGTCCCGGTAATCGCTAACGGTAAGTCGTTAAGTCATAAAACTTAAAACCGGGTATCTTAAAAATATGAAACTTGTAGAAATGATTAAACTTATCATTATACTCCATAATAGAATATAAAATGAGTGTTAAGTTCTATCGGGTTGCTTAGCTGTTTAAAGTGAAACAGCGGTCAAAAAGCAGCGTATTCGCGTAAAAGCGAAGCTGGAAAAGCGTAAAATTTCAAAACTTGTGGAATTGTCGTAAAATGGTAGAAATACATAGTTCTAATGTTCATAGTGTTTTATGGACATATCGGGATGCCCGAATGACGTTTAAACCATAAAGTAATTCTCGGACACGGTTTTGTGAAATCGGTTCTGTATGGATTCAACGTACGTCGTCAGGACGATTTGTCAAGTTTCAATTATCTTGTCATTATGGTAAAATAAGAATAAAAGTTTTTACGGGATGAATAGTGTTTCGTGAATAGTAAAATTTTGAAACAACCTCTTAAAATCTCAAACCGACTTTAAAAATGATGAATAGTAACAGGTGAATAGTAATTTCTCGAGATGAATAGTAAAAATTTGAGAATGGATAAAAATCCTGAAAATGCGAATTGTTATACCCGAGTTCTCCACTCGAGAGTTCGTAAGCACTACACAACACAATCTCCTTAATGTGGCGGAGAAGCCTTCACAACGTCGCCTACTCTTTATCCGGTACTAGGCTAGACACCGAGTTCTTCCACGAGGTAGAACCACACCTATCACAATGTCGCCTACACTTTATCCGGTACAAGGCTAGATACCGAGTTCCATTACAAAGGAGGAACTACTACCCAACACTACTATACACCACTACACGACTACCCCAAAGGAGACACACTCCTTATTACAACATCATAAGGATATCAATTTCCTTTAACCCAAACTAACTATCTTGTACATCGATGCACCATATCGAGTGTACACCCTTGGCACCTTTCACTAATGCCTTTGACACGACCCTTTGGTACCTTTCACTAATGCCTTCAAAACGACCCTTCGGTACCTTTCACTAATGCCTTCAACACAAAACTTCTATGGAGGAGAAAAGAACTATCAACAAGATACACTTGATGGTCTTAATGATAATGACTTAGCGACTCATGACCTTGAGCTTGCGTCTTCAAGAGGTGGTGATCTCGTCTTTAAGAGGAACACGGAGAATCACACAAACATAAAACTACATAGAATGATCCTTTGGATATGAGGTTAGAGATGTTACAATACTAAGAGAGTATGTGTAAAAGTGGTAGTGAGCAAGAGAAATGGCTCACTATTTCTAAACAAAAATGTCTCTTGTCCCACGGTTCCGGGATCCTCCTCGGAGGATCCGGTGATCTAATCCTAGGGATCCCTCTTGGGTCGACTTAAGTCCGGATTTCGGGTTGTAAAACAGGTTATGGGTAATGTTTTATGGATACCTAACAAAATGCAATGTATTTAGACATTGGGTCATGGGTGTTGGGTCATGGATCATGGATAATACCCAACATGACTTCATGCATGATGTCATGCAATGGGTCATGGGTTATGGATCAAGCTCCATGGGTATGGGTCATGGACTTAGGGTTTTACCTAACAACATTCATTGTACCTAGTCAATGGATCATGGGTCATGGACTTTGGTTTTTACCCAATACATTACCCATTTCAATATATGCAAAGTATATATGTACATTTCCATATTATGTAGACACTAGTTGTTATACATATGCATTTCTATAAGATGTAAACAATATTACTTGTTTAGTGTTTTATACGTAAATGTAAGTGTGTTAGTAAACTATTGGCTCAAACCATTTGCGTATTTTATTTGTTTCGTTAAAATGATTTTACGTTTGTTATCGACAAAACATTAGAAGATTGTAAAATATAAATAAACGTTTGATGGCTTATTTGTATTAACAGTATCTATGATAACCATGAAACCCCAGAAAGCATTTTGACGCCACCCACGATGGCGCGTGGCAGCACCGCCACCACCAAACCAAAGTGAACTACCGGTCAAACATAAAATAGTGATTTACATTGATAGTGATTGACATTGATAGTGATTTACATGTTATGTTTAGTTTTTTGTTTTTCACCAATTAATCACGCTGATTAATAGCTGAAACTAATTATGTTGCGTGTTTTTTGGTTTGGCCATGATTTTCTTGACAACGAAAGTAATATGTTTTGATTATAGAGTTATTAGGCATACCTTGTGGTGCTAGTATAGGTTGTTAAAAACCTCTTTATAGACAATGTTCCACATGTAATGTTTTAAGTTCTTGTCAGTGTCTTTCATCATTAGAATTTTCAGTCCTTCCGAGCTGGTGATTCTAGATATCGCCACATAGAGTTGGCCGTGTCTGAATACTGGTGCTGGTAGATACATGCCGACAAAATCAATTGATTGACCTTGACTCTTGTTGATGGTCATTGCATAATATGGTTTAATGGGGAACTGTCTTCTGTTCTGATTTTTGTTTAATGTGAGTGTAGTTCTTGGTATCAATACCACGCCTCCAATGTTAGAGCCGGTGATGATTTTCACTTGTATGTTACTGGGAGTACCCTTGCCTCATAGATCCGAGATCCGCGAGTGAGGTTCACGCACCGTTGCATTGCCTTCACCCTAACGGGGGGCAAGGACACGACTCATCGTGTCACCTTATCGGATCTATTCTATCTCTACTGCATGTTTTCTGAGGGTGTGTACTGTAACATCCTATTCTGGTTGGCTGATTACTTGAGGACTGCTAGCGGTATGAGGTTGGCGGATAGGGTGTATGGTGGTATATTTGTCACCAGGTTGGCTCAGTCCTTTGGCATCCTGAACGGGGAGGTACCTGCGTACCTCAATGTTGTAGCAGAGCCCAAGGTTGTCAGAGCTAAGTCCTTGAAGGCCATGGATGTTATCATGGATTATGGAGGTGGCTACGCATGGTTCCGCACTTGTCCCGCGGTTCAGGATGATGATGATGACAAGGATACCGCCATACCGGCGAGGGATGGGCGGAGGCTCCGCGGCGTCTGAGCACATGTTCGGTGGGGCTGGCGGGCCCACGGGGAGGCGTGGATGGGCCGGATGGACACGTGGATGGCGCAACAGGACTAAAGGGCCAGCTGGACATATGATCATACCGTCAGACAGATGCAACATTTGTCCATGCGCGATCATCTTGACCCACACCTGCAGATTGACCCATTCCCCGGGCGGGAGGAGGATTACCCGCCTTATGGATATATGGAACACCTCCCCCTGGTTATGACTACCGTTATGGACCCCCTCCTTAGTGATTCATGTGTTTATTTGTAAGTTGTTTATGGTCAATTGTGGTTGGTTGTTGATTGAGATAATTTGATTTGGGCATGTAATAACTTAGACTATCTTAACTTGGCGATGATGTGGTGATTTTGGAACAATATGTTATGTATATATTTGTTTGTGGTATGGTTTATCTATTCCTTATTTGGTTGATTTATTTTTATGTGTGTCGTATATCTTTTCATTATTGTATGTTCTCATGTTTGAATTTGTGAAAATGCTTTATTTTGTCTTTAACCTCGTCTTAATTTCATATAAAGGTATTATACAAAAAGGATAAGTGTAGGGAGGATTACACACGTTTTTAAAAGAACGTGAACATGAGAACTACGATTAATGAAATTGATATATATGTGTGTTTGTTAGAGTCAAATGCTTGTATCGAGTCATAATGGATGTTTTGCGGGAATTTTCCGATTTTAAAGGTGTAATTTTTCCGAAAACTTGCAGACCGGTTTACGTCAGGATAACATGACGGCGTCGGGATGGCGAAACAACTTATAAAATTTCTCTCGTTTTACGTGCTAATTATAAATTTTTGGAAATTCTCAGGTCTTAATTTTTCAGAAAATCTACAAACATCCATTCCACAAGCATTATATCCTAGTGTAGTTGAGTCATTAAAAATTTACCGTCGATTTTACGCGAAGGTTTCATCTATTTTCTTAAAGTGTGCAGGTTTTATTTATCAAGAAGAAGAAACATAATATTGGATGAAGCTTATCACGCGTGCATTCTTCTTGGGAAAGTATTTAACCACTACTTCACACGGATCCTACCGAGCTAATCAGGGGAGTACTAGTTTCTTTCTCTTTTAATTACCTTTCGTTATCATAACTTTGATACTTTCGGGGAACATTGGGGACAATGTTCAGTTTAAGTGTAGGGAGGGAGAATAAAACGTGAACTTTAAAACTATGCTTATCCTTGATTATTTGTCTTGTCCTATTTCATTTGTGTAATAAGCTATGAGAAATATTTGTTAGGGCAATTTTAGCACCAAATTTAAATTTTTTCATGACATGTACGGGTGGGACTTTAGTCTTAATAAAGCGTCTCATGGATAGGAGTTATATGACTAGCACAAAAACTTTTTACCACTCAAATTCCACCCCAAAAATGTGAGGCTCGCCCCTAGATCTATAGGAATTAAAGCATTCACCTTTAATGCTTCGAGAGTGTACCGATAGTATAATAGATTTTAGAACTTGTTTTGTGATGCATTCCGAGATCGCTAGTGAGACTACACTTGTGTAGTTAGGAATAACTAAATGATAAGAGGCATTAGGATAACCCTTGTTTGATACCCGTATTATAATTACTTCTTCCACACCGGTCGAGTAATTACCCCACACCCTGCGATGTACTCATCTTTAGTACACGATACCCTAGTTAACCCCTCGAGCCTATCCTTTTCGCGGTTCTCGTGATGTTTCGGTTTTCGAAATATCAATGAAAACATTGTTTACAATCCGCCCCAAATGTACATCAAATCGCCTTAGCCTACCTTGTATACACTCACCTTTAGTGCATTATTGTTATAATACTAAACCCTTAGTTCAATTATCTAGTTACTTGCATGGTTGCTAAGTCGAGTCATATCTTTTGTACACAGTTTTGGGATGATTAGGACTCATGGGTAAAGTAAAATTTTATGGAGTGACGGGAAAGAACGTTAAATTCAAATTCCCTTTATTTACGTAATAAAATGCTCCAAGTGTTTTGATCTTTTCAATTCGGGTCAAATTAGTGTTAAAGTAATAAAAACTCAAGTGTGAGGATGCTCCTATAAATCCCTTATTTTTTGATGTTATCATAGAGGATGGTAAAGTAAAAGTGTTTGCCTATCCAACCAAACCCTTTGTTTCCCTACCGTAAGCCTAACGTTACAACCCTTTAAAAGACCTCTTAGATAGTTGTCCCTAGGTGTTTACGCCAAACAGTGGAGGTTTGATCTAGTCTCAAGTCTATGGTAATCTATGTACTATGACCGGTTAATGAGTGTTTATCTTCCATTTCCATTTACTATATTTCATATACACCCGAGAGATGAGAGAATCCAAACACCCCTTGTGAGGTGCTAGTATATAATTTTCGTGCTTATTATGACTATTGCGGTGCTTTTACTTGTTGTGAATTATGTTAAATCAATCCTTCATGCCCCCTAACTTATAAATTGATTGGCCAAAAGCACATTTGCTTGAGGAAAAACAAATACCAAGTGTAAGGATATTTGATAAGGATTTAAAACGTACACTTTTAAAGGGTCATTTAAGCCCTTAATCGCTCACTTTTATATCCGTTACTGCTTAATTTCGTTCCCTTTCACTTTTTAGGTCTCTTGGAAGCAAAAGGATGGAATGATGCATATTTGGACGAAAAGGAGTGAATATACGAAGAAAATGGCTAAGTCAAGATCGAAGACACTTAAGCTGCTTGAATTGCAGCTGACGACGTCCCAATCAAAGGGCGACATCGTCCCTCTATACGTAGTTAAATCTGCGACGGCTCAGTAGACTTTTTGCTAAAATACACCTGACGGCGTCAGGCTTTGAAGAGGAAGGGCGTCACGAAGACTTTTCATCCCAGACGGCCTATATCCAGTTCGAGACGCGTCATTATCGAAGCCAGCGGCGTCACAACTCAACGTGGCGTCGTCCCAACTATTACTTGGCCAAGGCGAAACCCTAATAGCGGTTATCGGCGGCGTCCACCTATAAAACAGCGCCGTCGCGAATGTAAAACTATATATAGAAATCGAATTTTCAAAATTTTAGGAGGTAGACTTGTGGAGTAAAAACCTAAAAGGATTGTAGTCTGGTTTGGACAATATCTTAGGGTTCTCAAACCCTATTTTACATCAAGATAAGTGTTTTACTTCATTGATTTCATTATGTCTTCGGTTGAATGTGTGTATGCTTGTGTGTTTAACATGTCCGGCTAAATTTTTGTGTGTTTGCTTAGATCTATGAAACCTAGTTATTAATTATTGATTGGTTGTCTCTTATCTTAATTGTAATTGGCATAGGAGTGCACTAGGCTATCGTTGTGTTTGAATGCTTGATTAATCTTTGTGAACCTTAGTTTATGAGTCACTTAGCGGAATTGTAGGCTAAACATCCAAAGATAACCTTAGAGTTAGTTTATGATTGACCTAGAGATTTCGTAGGCAATAACCTTAAGGTAGTCTCAAAGAGTTAGGGAGAAAAACATACCCTATGACTTTAGAAAACACAACGCGTTAAGAATAAGGACGTGACAATTCAACCACCAATAAAAGATAACTAGGGAGTAATAGTATATAGGTAGACACATTTTTAATCATCATACGAGCACACATAAAAAAGACATAGACTACCCATGGTTTAGATAATTAGATAGTAGAAGTAATCGGTGAAGTACCAACCCCAAATCCAAACCCCGAGATTTTACCCTTAGCTTTCTAAAAATATAAAAGATAAAAATAATCTTCCTCAACCTCAACCTTAGCGTAGTACACTTCTTACTAGCATTCTGTTCCCTAAAGAACGATATCAATACCGAGGCTTACCCAATATTACACTACAGCGATTAGGTTCATTGCTGGGGTGTTGAAAAACTTGCTCGATGAAAAGGAAGATCTTTTGACCCCGAACGCGTTATACGCGCATCAGAACTTGCATATTTTTATGGAAGCTTGTATCATATTGATGTGTAATTGTGTATGTCTGTCCCTTATGGAATTATAAAGATTACAGATGTGGTTTTAGAACCACAGTTTTATGTCACGTCAATGTTAAAACTTGCTATACCAACATTACTTTCTATGTTTGTGTGGCTATTCTCGTTGTAGGAGTTGCTATTGGAACTAAACTTTTTTAAAGTACGTCAGCAGTATTGAATAGGATATATACCTCGTGCTTGGTTAAACAATGTTAGAGTGACACAATAGCGCCATCCAAGCAGTTTGTTTTATCTTTCGTTATACAACAATGGAATGCATTATAATGTATCGTTTTATTTGCATAAGGAACGTACAGATCATCACAGGGATCCGGTTAAAGCAAGATCATTGAAATCATTTTTGGTGTGATGGGCGAAAGTGAGATTAGTTTGAAATCGGTTAAATGAGAGATAAATGCATAGTGTAATTATATTTTTATTAAAACATATCATTATTTAAAAGTAAAATAATTTATTCACATTGCACAACTAATTAAAAAAGCACATATACCAAATTAAAAACAACCAATTAAAACACCCTTTACTAAAAAGTACAATAAAATTTTCATAACGTACAATTTAAAAAAAGCTACAATATAATCCAAAAAATAAAATAATTAAACACACTAATTGATGATATTTAAAACACCCTAAAATGAAAAGTACATGTTATTATACATATTATACAGATTAATCAAACACACAAAACTTCATACAAGCTAACAAGTTGATGTTACATATAGTTTTGAAAACCGGACCGGACCAACGTGTTTAACGGGGAACCGGTGTCGCCACCGGTTCGACTAACCGATTAAACCATCCGAAAACGAACCAGAGAGGACCCGTTGAAACCGATACAAACTGGTGAATCGGGTCTCATCGAGATCTATTCTGCGGTTAATCGTCACAGGCACTGTCACCTAAAAAGTGCGGTTTGCGAGTACCATGCTATATACTTTATATAAAGTAAAACCAAAAAGTAAAAAGTGAAAAGTTTAAACTAAAAGTAGAAATGTTGAAGACATATATTTCAAAAGGAAACTATTAATACACATTTAAAGGAAACGAAAACCGAGGTTGACGGGGCGCTTCAAACCCGGCGGGTTGACCCGATTTAATTGACTTGTTTCGACCCAACTGTCGGGTTGACTCGGTTCATCGACTTGTTTTTTGACCGAAGCGGTTCAACCGGTTGAACCATCCGGTCGAACCAGGTTTCAAATTTGACAAAATTATATGAGAAATGATGAAGTAGTTGTGGAACCCGTGACAAATTTGGAAAAACGATAGACCAAGTAATTGTAGTTTTTTGTTGTTTATTTTGCTTTGACACGTGTACGTTGTCATTTGTATAATGTTATTTTGAAAAATGTTGGTCTTGCACCACTTAAAGGACTAGCATATATGATCGTCTTTTAAAAGTTAATATATATTGTATAGCCCTTTGTCCGGTATATCAATAATGTTATGTAAGTTTATTAGAATCACAAAAATTAAATAATATTGTTATCTTTAGCGATGATTATTTGTACCCCAAACAAATAGCTTTGAACAATGCTTAAATATCTATGCAAATTGATAGTACAAGATAATCTTATTATGGTGATATAAATTTGTAAGGTTACAAGTTTAAAAGTCACACACCAAATTATAAACGCTACACATGTAAAAAAAAATAGTTATCACAACCTCAATTACTGACAAAACAAGAAAATGCGGTCACACACGTTGGTTATACTCTAAACTACAATATAGTATTGCCAACTACACAATATCGTTGCTTTTTGTAATGCTTGAATCTATTATTACTAAAATCTTAATAACTTAAAATTTAAAACAATCCTATTAGAAATATACTCTCACACTTATATCGACTCCACATAATTTTCTTGAAAGCGTATATTTACTGCTATGCAACCACACATCGTAATTATAGTTATTCGAAAATGATTCTCTGACGCTACAAATACAGTTTGTTGAAAGAAACTTATGGGTCGTCGGAATTTTGCAGAAAGCTAAACATCGTTGCAGCTAGGCGCGGGTACTCATCTAGTCTTTAAAATGATCTAGCTTCACTCCAACCAAGACCATATATTTCGAGAAATTGCTCCACGCGTATTACAAACCCTATGAGAAATTGTTGAAACTATTCTATAGGTTTGATTAGGGCTGAGCATCGGTCCAAAACCGATCCGAACCGACAAAACCGAAAACCGAAAACCGAAAATCATAAAAAACCTGAACCGAATATGGTCTGTTCGGTTCGGTTTTGTGTTGGGTCCGTCGGTTCGGTTCGGTTTACGTGTGTTTGTGCATGGCTTTGTGTCGGGACCGAACCGAACCAACCCGAAACAGAAAATCGTAAAAAACCAAAACCGAAACCGAACCGAAATGTTGTCGGGTCGGTTCGGTTTTTGTCGGTTTTGTCGGTCCGGTTCGGTTTTGAATCTTCCATGCTTAGCCCTAGGTTTGATGGGTGCTTGATCATATAATAATACAATGGGAATTGATATGTGCACATAGAATTTTAATTTGCACACATACATTAAATGTGTAAAGACAATAATATCCTCATATTGGTGTTTTTTCTTTTTTTTTTTTCAATTTGCCTCCGACTAAATTTTTTAACAGCGCAAGACCCTCTATCCCGATTTCCATTTATCCTTCACCTTGTCATTAGTTATTATTTTTTGGATAAAATCGTCATTGGCTATTATTGACAATGATAACACACGAAATATTGCATACAGGTTGTGAATTTGTGATCGATTTACACATGTCACCCTTCTGGGCCTTGCAGCATGTGTTAATTTATGGACTTACGGTAGATGAGGACCTTGATCAACTGGACAGAGCCTTGTCTTTGGAGGTTGAATTGTTGCTTCATACTCAATATTGTTAAACTTAAAAGATACTCCGTATATATTAAGTCTACATCTATGAAAAGGAGAATCTACTTATGATATTACGATTATGGAGACCATTTTTGGTATCCAGTTTGGCTCAATATTTTGTTGATTAAGAATCGACTAGTTTATTCTTGTTCGACTTATTCCACCGTCAACCACTATAAGTTTATTTTGGGATCCAAATTGAGGTGCTAGTCGAAGGTTGTTAGAACAGTTATTTAAGATGCATAATGGACTGACGCTTGGATTGACGGTGATTTTTACTCATATAATCTCTATGATACATAGCGCCGGTGGAATATGATGGTAAAACGCTCTCAAAAGAATATTAGGTGTTGAAGGGTTATAACAACATGAGGGTATTGTTGTCCTTGCACATTAAAGTAAAATCTTATGTGTATATATCAATTCCTGTCAACATAGTCGTTATAGCTACGGTGAAAGCTCGATAAATTAATCTCGATTATTTAATAAACTCTCAAGATAATATTTTTGTCGGTCCGAGACTAGGGATAAGTCTTAAATTAATAATTCGCTAAAATTATAAGATAATACATTTTGATAATTTCTTTAGACCCCATATAAAATATAAATTAATAATTCCTTATATATAGCATATTACATGAATGATTTATGAAGGTTTCTTGAAAAATATTCGATTGTCTTTTGTTTTTGTTGAAATCAATTTAAATGAATCTAGTCTCTAATTTTCCTTAGCATGGTAAGAACTTACGGTTTGAACTTTCCAAGCCAACCAATAGAAAAAGTAAAGTCTGGAGTATCCACTGGATACATATCTTTCATGAACTTTTTCGCCTTCTCGATGATTAGTTCACCTGTCATATTCACATGTTCTTGATATTGAAGAATTCATTCATAGAGAGATTTTTCTAGGTCAAGAAATTTTGTCGGTTTGTGTCGCTTAACATCGCCTCTTTCGGGAGCAAGTGAGAGATACTCTAAAGAACGCTTAAATGTATTCGATATTGTCGCTTGACTCACCTGCAAACCATAGTTACTATGAACCCATTCTTGCAATTGCTTTTGAGTGAGACTTGGATTATCCTTGTTGTGCTTGCATAATGCTCTTGAATCTAAATCATCATTGTTGTTTTTCACACCTTTAAGATGGGAAGCCATGTTGTGTGTATGATTTGTTTGTGTTAACCTATTTTGATCTTGTATTTATATAGAAAATATTTTTAATGTCCGTAAAGTGATACATTGAGCGAAGCGTAATAAGGTGGGAGATTGAAGGTTTCTTTCAAATTGGGCGTTCATTTGATATACATGCATTGTATACAATAATTAAGTGGAAGCTTGAAGGTGTTTGTAAACTAAGTATTCTACTATAAATTAATAAAATATTAATTAATATATAAATTAATAATTATTAATTTATCGATTAATTAATAACTCTTTTAATTAATAAATTTTGGTGGTCCCAAGTGTATTATATTATAGAGTTTCTACTGTAATATGGTCCGTATGGATGAAGTATATAGCTCGAGTGTTATCGTAACATATATCAAAACAAATATATCTATCAAGTAAGTACTAATGTATCATTTGTATTCTTTAAAGAATAATAAAACATCATAACATAACTTCAGTAGACAAAGATTAATTTAATTATAGTGATCCCTTTGTAGATTATAACATTTTAACTACCAAAGTTTGAAATCAATAAAGTACAAATTTATGAGCCAACCAAGATAGTTCCATGAGTATTAGTAATGGTTCCCACATCGTCTTATGAAGGATGTTACAATATCTTTATATAGAGCAAATAAATCAGTTCAACATCACTGGGCATGATTGCCCTTGCCTTTAACCCAAGTGCGGGTATTAATGTGGGATGGACTATGAGTTTGTTTAAGTTTTGTTGGGTCTGAAATAGCAATATCTGGCTTGCCCATTCCAAGTTGAGAGATGGGTCATGTCGCCTGAGCGAAGGTTCGAGTCACATGGTCCCTAAAGAAGGGGACACTGCGTTAGGCTGGTTTCTCAGAGCTGCGACAACCCCTCGCTCCTGACAGTGCAAGTATAACGAGCTTGTGCTATTCAGGTTCATATAGCCGACTGTACCTTCTCAATAGAACACCCTCTTTTTCTTTTTTTTCTACACATAATCTTTTTATGTGGGATGTTAGGAGTCTTTCTAGAAATGAATTCAGAAACATGAAAGGTATTAGTTGGAGCTAATCCATCCTTGTCCAAAGACCAGACATGTTGGTCCTAAATGCTCTTTGTACACCATCATTTGTGGAGAAAATGAGTTGATCCTAGAAATGAATTCAGAAACATGAAAGGTCTTAGTTGGAGCTAATCCATCCTTGTCCAAAGACCAGACATGTTGGTCCTAAATGCTCTTTGTACACCATCATTTGTGGAGAAAATGAGTTGATCCTTCTATGGATTTTTGGTTAAAGTTGTAAGGTTGAAGTTCAAATATAGAAAGTTTTGAAAACTTAGCCAAATATTTTATCTAACGAGCTTGGTAGCTCGACATCCTTTGTTTCGACTACATGATAATTCTGTGTAACCAAACCTTTCATGACTTCAACTGTTCCTTTTGCTAAAGAAAAGTGAAATTAATAGTTTTTTAGAATTCGTTTTATGCGATGGATTTTTGTTTTCATTTTATATATTCCTTTAGTAACTTTTTAGTGATTGTTTTCAACACGCGGTACCAAAAAAAGAACAAACATCCCTTGGTTCCAGAAGCCAACTTTTGATTAGTGTACCTAAACCATTTACATTGAGTTGGTACTAATTTAGAACATGACTATTCAAAATCAAACGTTTTTAAAAAAAATTACCAAGTTCTATCTAAATATAGGAAAGCAGGCAAAGATATAGATAAGATAGGGTCGTAATTGTCTTGTTTTACAAAGTATAGAAGAAGATTAGTGTATTAAACCATTTACAGTAAGTTGGTACTCAATTAGATCAGAATCAATTAACATTCAACAAGCCTACATACGCAATCGTGGTTGCAATTTAATATATGTCATGACTGTTCAAGAGCACATGATTTTAAGAAAACAACCAGATATTATCTAAATGCATAAAAGCAGACAAATAAATTGTCTTGTTTTACATTAGTTTAGATAACTATCATCCTGTTTCTCTAATATTAATTACTGGTATCTTCTTAAAGCCGATAATGTGGTAAATTTGGTAGTTAAAGATGAACAATAATGAACTGTTTGTGAAAAGTGTTGGCTGGGGCACTTCGGATGCAGGTCTTTCCTAGTTGGTCTCTCGAAACTTATCAAATTCGCAAGTAAACCGTGGTGGATTGCAGCATTTGAAGTCATCAAAGAAGGTAAAATAACAGAGCTTAGAGTCGACCAAGATGACAGCAAATGATATAAAGAGACTCCAGGACCTGAGTAGCTTGTTTGATGTAGACTGTTGTATATAAAGTTTGGAAATCTCTTTACCTTTTGTATGTTCTCGGGGTGTTAATGGATTTGAAGATTTCAATAGTTAAGACACACGGCATCGAGTGAAACTTTTATCTGATGGTGATGTAATTCCAGTAGAAGGATTTTTGCTAGCTGTGTGAGATTGTGGACTTGTGGTTATATGATACCCTATCTATTTACATTATTATGGTTTGTTTCTGAATTGACTGTTATGACCTATTTAGTTGCCGCGTATATACATTTGATTACTATTAATAACTACCGAGGAGCCAAAAGCAGTTGCAATATGCCAAAATCCTTTCCAGTCTTTTTAAATAAGGGATTTTATTAAATCTTAGTGAAGCAGAAGGGGCTGAATTTTTTGTATATATCTGAATAGATTAATCCGCCTAGTACGTAGCTGAATTTTTTTGTATGGCAAAGCTTAGCTTAATTAGCCAGGGAAAATTGCACAAGGCATAATTGCAGTCAAAGTAGAGAACTAAAGTTAACTGGTATGCATCCCACATCGCCTAACCAAAGAAACTAAGTAAGAGGATACTGCTATAAAACCAAGGCTTAGGGATGTACAAGGCATACCTTTCTCGGCCTTTGGCTAAGATCAAGTGTAGTATCTGTTCTTATCAGTTTAATATCGATATGTGAGCCATCGGCTCACTCGATATTAATCTTAATTTTTATGGGAAAGTCCCATCACAATAGCTTGCTATTGGGGTCTTTCTTGATCGTCTTGGCGTTGCACTATTGCCTTGGTTTGGCTCACCCTCCAATTCTAGTATAACATTGGTTTGTTTTCTTTTAGCACTTTTAAAGAACTAAAAAATCTAACTCAGAATAAGATAAGAGCTAGATAAGAACTGAATGAAAGCATAAACTCATCAGCTGGTGTGTCCAACCTAGTCGAACTGAATGAAAGCATTCCACCATCAATGGTTCTATATCTTGATTTACCTCTGAGAAGCTATCATAAATAAATCCTTGCTTCTCATCATCTCTCTACATTCGCTCATTTCTATCTCCCATTGCAATTCTGGTGTGTAGAAACAGAACAGCTTGAGGAAATGATCGAAACTCACGTTAAACCCAATTGCCAAGTGCTAAAAATTTAGTTGGAAATTTGTGCTTTTGAAGATATGACAGTATATGAGATGGCTTTTTAAAGTAAAGACCATTGAAATTGATTTGGGTTCAACCCTGCCAAGGTTGTGCGTGCAAGAAACTGCTAACCGGATGCTAGAAGCCCTATGGGTGGTTTTCTAAACTGCTTACAGTTTCATGGGGACTTGTATTATTTTATGGAAGCTTTTATCATATATTGATGTGTAATTGTGTATGTGTCTGTCCCTTATGGAATTAGAAAGATTACAGATATTGTTTTAGAGCCACAATTTTATGGCACACCAATGTTACAGATTGCTATACCAACATCATTTTCCATGTGTTGTGTCGTTATGCTTATTGTACAGGTGGCTATAAGAACTAAACTTTCTTGAAGTACTTCTGCAGCATTGACTAAGATATATACCTCGTGCTTAGCTATAGCACAGTATTGCCAAAGCTACTGATACAACGATAACAAATCCCCCCTTTGGAAGCTAGTTCTTAAGGCTTACTCGAGAATCATTCCTCCTAAGTTTACAGAGGTAATTCGTATTTCCTAACGTATAAGGTTATCTTCTGTCTGGAAAAACATCATCTATCTTCAGAATAAAGTCGATATAATCAAGGTTTTAGGTTCAAGAGCTTGGAAGTGGGAAGTCAATGTGGGGAACCAGGTAGTATTTTGGAATGACAGGTAAATAGGCCAATCAAATTTTAACATTTTGTTTTCTCGTTTTTCCAAATTATCATCAAATAAAGTGAGAAGGTCAGAGTTTTATTCTTTAGATGAAGTGGGCACACTCTCATAGAATTTAGAGTTTGTTCGACCTCAATATTTCTCGAATCAGCACAACTCCAAGATTTATTGTTGTTATCTGTATTAAGTGGGTGCATAGCATAGATGGGTATTTTCGGTTGCTGATGCTACTCGTATGATGTTGTTCAAACCGCCTATAACTTTACAAGAGAAGTTTTGTCACGTATGGTTCAAAGATGTGTCTCACAAGGTTCAGTGTTTTCAGTAGTTAGCACTCCTAGAAGCAATCCTGGTGAGAGAACTTCTAGCTCATCGTCACATTCTTGCCTTCCACAACAAGTTCTCTGTCTTTGGTGCCAAGAAGAGTCTGAATCAGTATCTCATTTGTTTATGCATTGTCAATGGTCAAATAGCATTTGGAACACTGTATATTTACATTATTATGCCAATTCGAGGGACATCAACAATACACAACAAAACACTTAATTTCTTTCCTAAGACTCAATCCCAAAATGATTTTAACATAATTTATTTTGAAAATTTCCCAACACAAGATTGTGTTTATATGATATCAAACGAACACTATATATTTACATTATTATGATCCGCTTCTCAATTGACTGTTATGGCCTATTTAGTTGTTGTGTATATACGTTTCCAGTTTATATATAACTGCTGAGGAGCCAAGAGCAGTTGCAAAATGCTAAAATCCTTTTCCAGTTTTTGTACAGTAATACAATTATTCTTATGCATAATAAAATGGTGCTTACAGTCCCAGTGAGCAATGCTACCCAATCATGTTAATAAATTTTTGGTTTCAAAAACATGGTTTGACTAATTTAGCTTCCATAAAGGTTTACTGGTAAATTTTAAAAAGAGATATAAGCTGATGAATTGCTGTTTCCACATTTTGCTGGTATTTTCCACTAACTGCTAGAAAAATATAGCAAGCTCATGAAGTGTAAACTAACGAAACAAAAGATACCAATCGCTATCCTCAATAAAGTTGTCAAAGTTTATGCACCAGCATTCAACGCTATATTCTTCTACTTTATATTCAAAAAAGTAGTTCTATGCAGACATACTGTTGATGCAAAAGTTGGACGTTCCTTGTTTGGAGCTCCGGATTCTACACCAATTGAGGATTGTTGCTTAGAACCTGCGCACTAAAAACAAAAGACACCGTTAGGCTTACCGTGGGATTGTTTCCACGATTATCCTCCGCGTGAGTAAGTAATCGGTTTTAGGGTTTTAAGGAGAGTTAGGGTTTTGTAAATCGTACCTTAAGCGAGGGATGTGATTCCCTTATATCGCACGGAATCCTTATTGGTTCCGTGTCCCTCAACCTTCGCGTATCCGCTTTAAGCGGTTGAGAATGATTATCTTCTTGTTTAGAAGATATCCGTATCTATTAAAGTAAATAGATTAGTATATGGGCCTTCATGGGCACGAGCAGCTGTCGGCATAGCCCATCTCGCATGGTTGTATCCATATTAGGTCTTGGGCGGGTTTGTAACCCGGATGTGAGTATCGTCATCATGTCCCCAGGTCTAGTATCTTGCAGTCGAGCTGCGGATGCTGACTAACAACCATAGGTACGGTAGAATATACCAAACGTATTAAAGAAGCCAAAGTAACGTTGCTTTGAATACATTGTATCCGGCCTAAATAATAGAAAATGAGTGCCTCGGAAATCGGGGGAAAGTTACTGCCTGTGTGTCCCATCAAACAATCTCAACCACACAGTAATAAGTAGTGGAATCCACGTGTCAGCCATCGGGTGAAGGAAAAAGGTTATATAACTCCTATACTCCATTTTCACCGTCGTCACACAGAGTAAAAAAGAATCCGCCATTAACAAAGCTATCCCATTATCCAAGCTCTCTAACCGAAATACCGCCAAGGTAACCACGCTGCGGCGTTTGTGTTTGATTAGAATAACACCATGGTGAAAGAATTATCGACTTTACATCCGACATAACGGAAGAAGAACTACAACAGTTCGCATCGACATTACTATATACCCGGTAGCGATTACATCCGGAAGTTCCATTGCGAATGCCTCAATATTGGATTTCCCGATGGGAAAATTGGCGTATACACGCGATTTTTCGGTCATAAATCACGCATCCCGTATCCTATTTTTAAGTGATGTATTAAATTACTACCGCATTCACCGTCACCGCCTTTGTATAGGTGCGGCAAAATTAATCAATTTCGAGGTGGTGCCATTTATTGGCCATAAATCCGACCATCCATTTATTAGGGCATTTTACCACACCACATGGTCAAATGGGTGGGTTTCATTCGCAACGCCGGATCCCTCGATCTTCACCGATAAGTTAGGCAGCTCCGGCGGAGGAAGCGTTTTCGGATTGACAACACATTTTCCATCGATTCGATTTTACGCTAAGGGGACATTGCCAAGGATGGCGCCCCTCACGGATCATATAATGTAGAGGATGCGGAAACTATAAATGCTAACCGCATCCTATAAGCTCTACCGAGGAATTCTTGGTGCATATAGGCTGAGTCGCAATTATTTCTGACCCGGAGGAAGTACCTATTTTCTTGGATGCCGATGATCGAGTGGGTGCTCATTCTTTCGCACTCGTAGAATTACATGTCCGTAAGTTATGGACTTGGTATATTGCGTATTGTTTATAAACTCTATGTGTGTTTTTGTGGTGTGAAATGGATCTGCTCGTGGTGCACTTGGCAAAACCAGCAGAGGTAAGGTGGGGACCCGAGCTACGAAAGAGGAGAGGAACCCGTGTTATCTGATGTAGTGGTCGGACCGTAGCGATGGATCTAAGCGAGGCGGGTGAAAGTTCATCCGTGGCGCTCGTGCAACTCTGTACAAAGCATGCCAGTGGAATAGTACAAACACCACCCGTGCAACCAACGCCTATAACGGCGAGCACGTGGAGGAGATGAAGAGGCGAAGAAAACCACGAATTGGGCGAAGAGAAATGTCTGGCGATGGCGTGCCGCATCCGGAAGAAGCGCCCATCATTTTAGTGTGGAGTCATCATCCGGTGATGTGGCGTCGCGCCCCCATCACCGCCACCGCCATTCCGCGTAAGTAACCGCGAAAGTGTATCTACAAAATTTTTGCAAGATAGCTACGAATAAGCGTGATTATCTCATCTTGTGTGTAGGATTGAACAATCTGCGAGTCGCCCCCAAACAAGTCCAATGCGCGCGAGAATCATGCGGGCGAAAGGACCAGCGCGAGCCTAATACCGGAGGAAGTACCCATGGATATGCTTATTGATGACACGGTTTCACTTGCAACTCGGATAAAAGTGAAGTATTCGGTGATTCTAGCCAAAATGCGGAGAAAGACAAACATATTGCCTTTCTTGAGGCTCAACTGCTCTGCGGGGATGAGGCAAAGACTCTTGGGCGCATGCTACAAAACTAGCAGGAGAAGATGGCACCGATGTGTCAAATTAACCAAGAGCGCTGCAGAGGTCGCAAGCTATAAGTCTACATGCCTATGGGCTATAAAATACTTGGAAAATAGCAAAGATGCATTGACCACTCGACGAAGACTTTGGTACTACGGTGAAAAAAGCATTGGAGACCTGAGAGAGAAGTTCGTAAACTCGGCATAGAATCTGACGAGGAATTATATCATGAACTTCTCTCCACCATAGCCGAGCGAGATGGCTCATAAGCCATGGGCTCGCTTAGCGACGATTGAGTGTCTTGGAGTCTCGAAGTGCGTGACTCCTTTGGGGATGTGGTGAAATCGACTTGGAGCGTGGAAAGTCCGAGGCTATTGAAAAGGCGCAAGAGGTCGATCGCTAAAGGTACCGTGGGCAGTGCGAATTATGATGTAAGGCGTATGATAACTTAGTCGCGGCTATGGAAAAATGAAGGACTTGGAACTCCCAAGATCGTGGTGGGCGTGATCGGGACTATCAATAAGCGTGATATTTGCGGTCGACCTTAGCTCGGCATCGGGTGGAGAGGCATTCTTGTGACCGACTATTATCGAGGCCGATGCATCCCAGCTGAGGTTCTGTTTTTGCCCTGGGACATCTGAATCCGTTTGTTATTGATGGGAAGTCCCGCGAAACAAGTATTGGGCGCGTGCGGCGAGACTTGGAGAGGAAAGGGATTAAGGGTAAGGCCGTAATGTGTGGTGTGGCGCGCGCCTCCCGAGTCGAGGCCAGTGCCGGTGAGTGTGTAGCCGTAGGCGTCGAGATCTTGAGTTATTCAGAGCTCAATAGGATTGGGGAAAATACTAACCGCGTGGGTAGTTCTTCCTTGAAACGAAGTCATAGCTTGTAATTTACTATCTAGTGATGTTTGTAAGAAATAATTCGTAATAGATTTCCTTTTGTGATGTACACCTTGGTCGTATTTACCTCTGCGTAAAAGAAATAGACGTTATGTTTATCAAGGATGTACGCCTTTATACTGTGTATCTTTGCGTAAAAGAAGTATGTGTTATTATTTGTATAGGCAAGTGTGAATAATACAAGGACGCCATAATCATGTATGAAGGTCCAAAAAATGTTAAGTATAATCATGTATATTATTGGTATGCGTCTTGTAAATACAGTGAGGAATCAAGTGTCTTGGTTCCGATTTGTTAAGCGTGCACATGTGCATAGCTGCGCACCGTCGTGGGGTGCGCGCAAGCTATTCAACGTCTTGTGAACAAGGTGTTTAACAAGGATCGTAATCCGTTGTCGACGGGTTTGCAACCCTCTTACTCGACAAGTTGTTTATTAGGTTAACTTATCCTTTTGACCGTCGTGGGTGTATATATTGCATGCGCCATGTAGGCAAAAATATGAGAAAGAAAATGTTAAGACATATAGTATATGGAAGTAACAAATTAAATGGTGTTACGGAGTTAGCTAGAAACCATAGCGTTTTATTAATACTTGCAAGTGTTTATGAAAAGAAAAACATGATACTAAGAAAAGTAAGAAAAACATAGTTATCTATCAAGTACTTTAGTGAAATGCCTCCGCATCGTGCGCTTGGCCATAGCCCATCCTATAGGTAGCATCTTTTGAGATTGCGGATGTTCCATGTCTTGGCGCGATTCCACGACCATCCACCCCGTAGCTTACTTGCACGCCACGGTTCCTAGTGCTTGATGACCTCATAGGGTCCTTCCCACTTCGGTCCAAGCTTACCCATGTCTTCTGCGTGGCTCGCATCATTAGCGCGATAGGCGAAGTCACCGGCTGAAGGAGACACCTCTTACCTTAGCGTCATAGTATCCCTTCATTCTTGATTTCGATTTTTCTTCACGTATAGCGGTACACGCGTTTTCTTCTAGTAGATCCGGTCGGCGCGGTCTTCGTCATTAGTTGCTACATTAATCTCGGCGGGCGGATAGTTGGCATACCAATTTCCGGTGGTATAAGCGTCGGTCCCATAGACTAGAAGGGGTGTCTCTGTCTTGGTTTTGATCGGTGCGATCGCCCACAAGACATGTGATAGTTCTTCACCCACCTCCTTTGTGCTTTTCCGCGTGCCTTAATTCCTTCGCCTAAGCTTCGATTTGCTCGTTCCACTAGGCCATTGGTTTGTGGGTGTTTATGACCTGACGCAGTTTGTGTGATCTTGCACTTTTCACCGATCTCGAAAGGGTTGTCACATGGCTGTTTACCATTATCGAGATGATTTCTCCGGAAGGCCAAAAGCGGCACACGATGTTATCCCACACGGCGCTTCACACGGTTGCCGATGATGGTGACCACCGCCTTTGCTTCAATCCATTTGGTGAAGTAGTCTACAACGACTATGAGGAATTTTAATCCCATTGCGGCGGGAAAAGTGGCTGCGATGTCGATACCCCATTTGTAGAATGGCGGTGATGTTATTGGCGTTAGCTCGTCTTTGTGGTTGGCGTGGGGCGGGTCTATGCACTTGGCAATCGAACACTTCAGTATTAAATCCCGCGTCCGGTGCATGGTGGGCGATAATATCGATCGCATGGCGCGTGCTACAACGGATCGTGGTCACGAATGCATCTTGCATGAACCTTCATGGATTTCGCGACACATAATTTGCTGTAGAGGGCCCCACAGTGAGCCATGGTTGCAAGAAGGGCGTCGGTACAAGATGTTGTCTCGGACTTCAAATCATTGCGCCGTGCGCCGTATCCTGCGACTTCTTTACGCTCTGAGGGTAACATTCCTTAGTTAGGAAGTCCATTATTGGTGTCATCCATGTAGGACCGTCTTCCTCTATGATTGTGGAGACTTCCATCTACGAGATAGACTTACTCTTCAAAGTTTCTACTAGAACTCGCTTTGATAGGTCTTGTAAAACTCGTCGAGGCAATCTTGCTCAGGGCATACGCCTTGCGGTTTTCTCCTCTCAGGGACTGTTTGATAGTGAACCTGTCAAAACCTTTGATTAGCATCTTGGTTTTGGCGGTATTGGATCATGTTGTCTTCCTTAGCTACGTATTCGCCCAATACATGGTTAGCTACGAGCCGAGAGTCCACATTTGCTTCTAGGTTCTGCGCACACCCATTCGAGTGCGATGCGTAGTCCAAAGATGAGAGCTTCATACTCTGCTTCGTTGTTTGTCGTAAATTCAAAGCGCAGTGCATAGGTGAATTCCATACCTTCTGGATTGGTAAGGATAAGGCCAGCTCCTGAACCATCAATGCAAGAAGATCCATCTGTAAACAAGATCCATGGATCATGCCGTTTCGTCTTATTTGGTATGGGTGCCTCATTGGTGTCTGCTTCTCAATTATGAAATCGCGAATCGTCCCTTAATTCTTTGTGCGTGGTCGGTATGAGATATTGTGTTCACTCAAAGAATACACTCCACTCTGGAGTCGACTGATGCATCTGGTTTAGAGATGACTGTTTAATTGGTTGATCGGTAATGTTGCTGCTATCAGGTGCGCTCGAAATATCGTAGCTGTTTAGCGACAAACACCAATGCGAACCAATTTTTCCATGGTCGTATAGTTCACCTCCGTCTTCTTTAGCGCTTTGCTAATAAAGTAGATAGGAGTTTGCATGAATCCTGTCTGTTAGTAGTACCGCCTTGTTGCTCCATCCGCGGACAAATACATGATCGTTCTTCCACGGTCGGGTGCAACGAGTGTTGGGAGTGTTGCGGATGTTGTTTAAGCCGGTGAAGGCTTCTTACGCCTCCGTAGTCCACTTAAAATCGCCTTCTTTATGCACTTCTTGAGTGTTTTAAAAGTGGTAACGATTTTCTGGCGACTTGGATAGGAACCATTCGAGCCGCCCAACTTCCGTTAAGAGATTGAACTTCCTTCAACGTGCGTGGTGAAGGAAGTTCGATGTTGATTTTGTCTTTTCGGACATGGTTTTATGCCGTTAGGTTCAATCGGTATCCCGGGAGCATGCCTCGATGGCGCGAATGTGCATTTTTTGGATTGACTTCATGTTCATCTCTCGTAGTTTTGAACGTCTCCTCAATGTCGCGATTAGCTCATCTTCGATTATGGCTCTTGATGACTAGATCATCGACATAGACTTCAATGTTGCGCCCCTTTGTTTTTGAAAGCGTTGTCAACCAACCGGCGATAGGTGGCCCCGCATTTTTAAACCGAAGGGCATTTTGGTGTAACGAGAAACACCTTGGCCGTGTGGAAGGCCGTCTTTTCTTCATCCTCTTTAGCCATCGAATCGATGGTACCCTCATGCACGCATCTAGAAAACACTTCGGTGGATACCCGCACGAGACTCTATTTTCCGGTCTATTTACGGTAATGGGTATGCGATCCCGTGGCACGCTTTGTTAAGATCCGTAAAGTCAACACACATTCGCCACCATCGTCGCCTTTTGACCATTCTTGGATTTGAAAGCGATCGTGGTAATAGACTTCGCATAATCCCGCATCTACCGCTTGTGTACTTCACCAGATTGCTTATGACGCTCGGGGCTTGGCCCGTTTCTTGGCGCGACAAAGTAGTATCCTTGTCGGATTCGCAGGTTATGCTCTGTGATTGAGCGCGGTACTCCAGTCATGTGTTTTGGCTCCCATGCAAAAATGTCTAAGTTCTTTTGCAGGAGCGCACATACAGCTGATTTGCCAGTATCCGATAGTGATCCTCCAATGGCAATTTCCTGCTCTGGGTATTCTGGGTGGATTGCTACTTTCAGATGTGGGATTCGTAGTCCATTGTCTTTGGGGTTGGTCTTGGTCTCGCATGCAATCGTGTTGCATTCTCGTTGTGGTATAGTGGCATTGTAAAGAGTAACAATGCCACCTTCCACTGGAACTTAAGCATCCCATGCGCTGTTGTTGATCGCGCGATAGTCGAAATTCTGGTCTCCCAATAATGCCATTATATGGCGAGGAGATTTAATCACCATAAATTCCATCCATGCCGTGGCGAGTGTTCTGCTTCCAATCTTGTGGTAATCTTATTTGTCCCATAGGCCATATCTTCTCCCAGTAAAACCGGTCAACGCTGCTCCAACTGGGGTTAAGCGGTTCGCGATTTTGAGACCTTGATCGCTAAAGCAAAGGTTTCGACATGATGTCACGAGGCTCCACCATCAACATACATGCGGCGGATATCGTGACCCCGCGCTATCTCTATAGTAAGTGGTTCTACCACCGCGTTGTTCGCGGTTAAGGTGGGAATGAAATTTCTTTTCCCGCGAAAAGTCCCGACTTACCTTCGCCAGTGACCACCGCCATGATTGTATCATGTAAATGGTGTCGGGCTTGTCCTTAGAGTTTCTTTCTTATTGCTACTCTTTTGCTTGTCCTTCCCTTCCTTGATATTCTTGACGGATGGTCCAATCTACCCTCTTTGACCATTTTGTCAATGAGTTGACGCAATTGGACACATTCGTTAGTAGTGTGGCCCTTTCGCGTGGTAATCACGGTATCCATCGCCGACACGCCCTCCTCGGAGTGCGCATTTGTGGTGGTCTTGGGAAGTTAGCACCCTCATTGCAGTATTTCCTTGGTGATTTGGTAGCGGGGTATATTTGTCATTGTCGCGTCCATTCCTTGGTTGCGATAGTTCTATTACGGTTGTTATTCGTGCGTGGATTGTCTCCCGAGTTGTTCTGTGACCGTAATTGAGTAGCTTTCTTGCTATCATTGCGGCTTCTCCTTGACGAAGGACCGTACGCGCTTATAACCTCATCAAGGATCGGGGAATCGCCATTTAACCTTTAATAAGTTCGTGGTTGTTGATTCCATTCATGAATCACGAGATTTTAAGTACCGGGGACATGCTTTACTTGCATGCACTCATCCTCAAGCGCTCCATGAAAGCGTTTGTGGACTCCCTCGCTGTTGTTTGACTCTAGCAAGTTCAATGGGGTTTTAGCGCACTTTTTCGTTGAGTAAAATTTAGGCGAATGCCTTCCTCAACTCTTCAAAGCCATTGATGCTTCTACGTGGAAGCTTGTTGAACCGTTCGCGCATTCCCCACCGGTGTGGAATTGAACATGTGGCACCATACAAAGTTGTGGCCAATTTTCAATGGTTCTTCACGATTCAAAAATTTTAGGTGATCATCGGGATCACCGCTCCATCATAGGTTTTAACATTAGTAGGCATGCGCCTCTTTTGTTCTCCGAAAAATCACCGATACGTCTAGTGAACGATCTACCTTCCGACGACGCCATGGAGAGACATATCCTCCTCTTCTTGGTCACGGCTTTTTCTTCCGGATTTCCAATGTCCGGTCTCATCGTCTCATTGTCGAGGAATTACTAGAGGATAGTTCCTCTCCCCTTCGGCGCCACGCGGTTATCCTCGAAATTCGTGCTTGGGGACTCTCACTGGGAATATCGCCCCCAATCTATCTTGTACTCTGCGCCACCGAGTCTAGTATGGACACCGTGTGCTTCTCATCTTCCTCACTTTCGGTCATGGGTCGCGAGTCGACGTATTATCTTCCTCAACTCTCCTCCCAATTCTATCAACACCGGGGTCATGATTGCCCTTCCCGTCTCTCCTTATGACGACGCGTTGGAGATATCTCAAACTCGGGTTAAAGTCTAGTCGAGCATGCATGCTTCGACTTGGTCTTTCTTTGCTTCCTCTTGCATGAGGGGACTAGGGCTTCGTAATTTTGAGAGACAAAATTACTGGCTCTAACTGGAACGACTCCCTGCAGAACAGGGTATCTGCTTTCGCCAACACGCCTGTTCCTCGGGTCAAAGGTGCTTTGCGAGTTAGCTTCAGCACCGATTGGAGTGGAGTAAAAGGAGCGCGCGGGTCTCTCGTGCCGGTGGTAGTCGTTGTTGTCCGGGTTGTCCCGAGAGTGGTTCCACTGCAGGAAGGCCGAATCTCGGCTCGATCTCGATTCTTAGCAAGACCGGTTGTTCCGGAGTTACGCTGGGGTTGCCCACCGCACCTTCTTTCCAAGAAATCGCTTGCGATCGCTTCGCCATCCTAGTTCTTGGTTCTTAGTGAATGGTCCCACGGATGGCGCCACTTGTTGATGCAAAAGTTGGACGTTCCTTGTTTGGAGCTCCGGATTCTACACCAATTGAGGATTGTTGCTTAGAACCTGCGCACTAAAAACAAAAGACACCGTTAGGCTTACCGTGGGATTGTTTCCCACGATTATCCTCCGGCGTGAGAGTAAGTAATCGGTTTTAGGGTTTTAAGGAGAGTTAGGGTTTTGTAAATCGTACCTTAAACGAGGGATGTGATTCCCCTTATATACGCACGGAATCCTTATTGGTTCCGTGTCCCTCAACCTTCGGCGTATCCCGCTTTAAACGGTTGAGAATGATTATCTTCTTGTTTAGAAGATATCCCGTATCTATTCCGTAAATAGATTCGTATATGGGCCTTCATGGGCCTGAACGCTTGTCAGCATAGCCCATCTCGCGCTGGGCTGTATCCATATTAGGTCTTGGGGCGGGTTCGTAACCCGGATGTAGAGTATACGTCATCACATACCAATACAAACTGGGATAAAACAAATAACACTTAGGCTTTGAACATACCCATAACTTACACATAACTTATGTCCTTCAGTAATCTAAGACTTAAAAACTTCCTGGCATTCAACTTCATGTGATAAAGCAGTAAATATCATGTAAACTGACAGTGATACTTAAAATGCATGCAACAGTTTTAGGATAGCAACACAAAAAGATGGCGAAGCGATCAGGGTGGGTGCGTTGAGTAACGGGTCAATACACGTGATCTATATGGTACCAACAGTTCTTACAACTTTTTATTTATTATTGCAATTTACGAGTACAAAGAATAATTTAAAACAACATAAACAGAGAGAAGTGAGAAATAGACCTGGCAGTCGCACTTAAATTGATAAAAATATCTGAATACTTGTTTGCCTATCTGGACCACGGGTTTCAATTTAAAGAACTAGTAGATCCAAACCAAAACCATAAGCAGATCACGGAAACCAACAAATAGACCAAAACTTTACAGCGAACTGCAATTTTTGTGACAAAATACCAAACAATATTAGGAAATAGTCAAAAAAGAAACAAAAAATCGCATCACTGCATCTTTTCATCAATCATCCTCCAGTGCAAATGATGCTTAATAGGGGAAACTATAGCACATCCATAGCTCTTAGCTACATAAACACATAATAAAACTACCAAGGGTAAAAGAATATATATCCACAAAACCTCATTGGTAAATTCCTACAAGTAATGAGGATATCTTAGAAAACAAAACTTAACTATCGAATCAATTAGAAAGAAACCTAAAAAACAAATATTATAAAAGAATCGATCATATAAAACTGATACAAGCAAAAGAAATAATGCATTTGCTCTCGTATTCCGTATGTTACCAATAATCTCCACACGAACATGAGCCATCAATAAACGAATGAAAACGATTATTATCACGTAAAACTATCTCTCTGCCAGTAATTTTCGAAAAAAGCTTAATAGCCACATGGCAGTCACCACAAACACGAATGTTTTTCACTACTCGAATAACATCATTAGGCTTAGTACTAATTAGACCAAATGCAATAGCTAACTTTTCACTATGACAACCCAAGAAATGCTCTTTCTCCTCATCCTCAACATCGAATAACACAAACTCTGTGGTCGGCATATAGCCCATTTGCTTTGATTGTAAGGTCAGTTCACTAAGCTTACTATAAATTCTTTCTGACATGGGATGGGATTTATCTCCAACAAGAAACTCATGAACTATGCCATTTACTTCTATCCAACAACATCCTGGTATCTTTCGGATGCTTTTATTACTCATGTTGGATCTTATATTCTCTGCTTCTTCCCATTTTTTATTAGCCGAGAATATATTAGATAAGAGTACATAATTTCCTGAATTCCAAGGTTCTAATTCAATTAACCTTTTTAAAACATATTCAGCCAATTGGGTATCTCGGTGTAACCGACATCCACTCAAAAGGGCTCCCCAAACAATCGCATTAGGCTCCATTGGCATACTTTTAACTAAAAGATGAGCTTCATTTAATAGACCCGCTCGCCCAAGGAGATCTACCATACACCCGTAATGCTCAATTGAAGGGGTTAATGAAAAAACACAGCTCATACTATTGAAGAATCGTTTCCCATCGTCAACAAGACCGGCATGTGTACACCCACAGAGAATGCCTATAAAAGTTTTCCCATCAGGGTGTATCCCCAATTTCTCTAGTTGACCAAAAAGACCTAAGAGTACTCTAGTTTGACCAGTCATCCCAAGACCCGTTATTACAGCATTCCACACAATAAGATCTTTTTCTTTCATCTCTTTAAATACTCTCCATGCACTAGCCATTTGTCCACATTTTGCATACATGTCAATTAATGCTGTACCAACAACAGGGTTATACAAGAAGTCGTTTTTATCAACCAATGTACGTGCCCATTCCCCTAACTCAAGAGCTCCTAAGCTAGAACAAGCAGATAGAACTCCAACTATTGTATAACAATCCGGTTTTATATTATCATTCTTCATTCTGTAAAATGCATCCAAAGCTTCTTTCGGCTTCCCATTCGAAGCATAACCCTGAATCATAGCACCCCACGTAACAGCATCCTTTTCACGCATCTGATCAAACGCCACAAGAGCTCTTTCCATACACCCGCATTTCACATACGCATCCACAAACGCAGTTCCCACAAAGATATTCCTCCCAATTCCAAAACTCGTTAAACAACCATCCAACCACTCCACACTCCTCAAATCCCCTAGCTTCGCACAAGCCGACAAAACCCTCACAATCGTAAAACTATCCGGCCTCAACCCCATCCCCAAAAACTTCCGAAACACCTCAACCGCTTCAAGAAACCTCCCTAACTCCATATACCCACCAACAATCGCACCCCACGAAACGGCATTCTTGTGAGGCATTTCATCAAACACCTTACACGCATCAACCAAGCGTCCACATTTGGCGTAAAAACAAACCAACCCAGTCATGACAAACTCATCATAACCAAAACCCACTTTGACGACAACATTATGCAACTCCAAACCCAACCCGAAATCCAAAACACGCGTACAGGCCTTCAAAACAAGCGGAAAACTGAAATAATTAGGCAAAAAACCCGCTTTTCGCATGCTATAGTAGCATTTTACGGAGTCGTGAAAGTGGTCATGGGAAATAAGGCCTCGGATCAAAGTGTTGTAGACATATGTGTTAGGTTGTTGGGTTTGTTTGAAAATGTGTTGGGAGTAAGTTACTACGTTGTTGTTGTTTTTGGTTAAAGTGAAGGTGTGTTTTAAGAGGAGGTTGATCAGGTAGTTGTCGTTTACGAGATGGAATCGAAGAATTCGCGAGTGTATTTGTTTCAGATGCTTTAATGATTTTGAGCCTTGAAGAACAAGTTGGTTTTTCACTTCTGTGGAAACGCTATTCATGGTTATATGGAGTTGCATGCAACGTCTGAAAGTTAAGAAATCATTTTAAAGGGAAGAGAGAGCTCATTTTCATCAAATCAATAAAATAACTTTTTAAAAATTGAATATCTTACAAGAGTTGATATCCATACAAAACTCATATTCATTATGTAACCAATCAACCAATCATGTTTATTCATTTTTTAATCTAAATTAATAAAAACATTTTTACCCTTTTTAAAAACAACATATCTTAAACCAGAATCTTCGTTACAAAAATACACCATCGTCACGGTAATTAAATTATCTTTATATGACACGCATTGTTATATACTTTCGACGAAGTTTTTTTTTTTTTTTTTTTAATTACTTTAAAATCACACGTATGATTTTTAAAATCACATACGATTCGAAAATCAAACACATATGATTTTAACAAATCATATGTGATTTTTACAAATCACATGTGATTTTTACAAATCACATGTGATTTTTACAAATCACATGTGATTTTTACAAATCACACGTGATTTTTACAAATCACATGTGATTTTTTGGACTAATTTTTTTAAAAAAATTCCGAAAGATATAACAACGCATATCTATGTAAAGATAATTTAATTTCGCCGAGATGGTATGATTTTTTTACGAACGATTAACGGTTTCATGAGATATTTAATTTTTAAAAAGGGTGAATATATTTTAATAAAAGAAATGAGCCACAGGACGGCTCATTGGTTTTTATGACAAATATGTAGCTTATAACGAACTTTTTCTATCTCACAAACCATTAATCGTTAAACGAAACTAATCATACCATCACGACAAGCATAAAATTACCTTTAATTTGATATCGCACATCATATACTTTCGACGAAATTTTTTTTCCGACTTTTTGTGGGTTTAGGTGTTTAGTGAATTATCGAGAATGATCCATTTGATCTTTAATTTTTATGTGATCTCACCTTAGGGAGAAGATACTTTTATAATATCCGCTTTTTTTTTTTTTTTTAATCAAATTTAGTTTAGTTATTAATTTTAATTTTTTTAATGAAAACATTGTATATTGATGTCTCAATCTGATTTGATTTGCTTTAAGTGTGATTAAATTTACGTTGTAGAATTTCTTTTCTTATTTATTCAAAAGTTAATATGAGATCAAAGGTTGGAACTAATGGAATCGTCTATTATGACAGGAGAAACTCACATGCGCCTATCGAGTGAGGAAAACCTAACATTTGGTATTATGGCTTTTATATATTGAAAGATATACTTTGATTATTAGGACATTACAGGGTATTCGAATCACGTTAATATTTGTACAAAATTGTCTTTACAAACTGTGTACGTTATAGTTTGTATGTTGTGAGAGAATCACTATTATTTGTTGTATAAGTTCTAGGCATTTATAATTTTACGCCTTTATTAATATATATTTTTATTCATATACTTTCTCATTCACATACACTCATACACACATATCGATGCTACTTATTTTTGCTCACCGCACACTTTGTCATAGGTTTTTTTAAATAGCCCTTTTTATCTTCTAATAAGGGTGTGGTTGTATATATCATAATTCTATCATACCTCACTCAAAGATAATTGGGCATAGTTATTATTATTGTTGTTTACAAAGGTGCTTGGGATTTAAAAGCACATATACTTTTACAAATAGGCAGTTATGCATTTTGTAATATATTTTAACGAATAATCAAAAGGTATCCCAATCTATACTACTTAAAGCTTATCCCCCTTAATTTAATGTGCAAGGGGGGTTGTGCACAACCAAAAGTACGGTACAAACATGTCTATGCACACCGAAATAACAATTGAATGTCCACATCTATAGTCTTTTCATCACCCGAGCTTTTGTAGTTTCCGGTTATAAGAAAGCCAAAAGCCTCTTTAATTAGTATTCAACCATGAAGATGAATATGAATGCGAAATTACAACAAAAAATAATATGAAAAGTTTGGAAGTTACAACACAAAAAATAGCTTATAAATAGGAGATAAAAACCCTCACAATCGTGAAACCAAGACCCACTCTCACAGTAACCACTTTCAAGATCTGTTTTACAGATCATGAAACTAAGACCAAAAGTAAAAATGTTACTCTCAGTATATGAAACAGGATCCACTCCAATATACTCCCTACACTCGAACAAAACTTGAACTTAAAAATGAAAATACTTAATGATCTCAGTTTTTCTTCTTCGTGGTACAACAAGCCTTTCGAGACCTCAAAGTCAAAAACACGAAAGAAAAATAATCATCGATCTATGAGAAGCTTTGCTTCTTTTAAATATCTGAAATTATCAAGAAAAAAAATAACAAATCTGTTATTTTCTCTCTTTCGTTCAAAGACAAACAAAATGAAATAACACATGTAGAACCTACCTGAGACCCTCCAAATGATCTTGAAGTTGTGATCGTGGTCGTTCCGAATCTCCACTTATAACATGAGTTTGGTGTGTAGAGATGAGATGAATCATCTTGATTGATGACGAATGGATATGAGCTTTGATGGGAGGAGAAAAGTTAGGTTAGTGAGAGAAGGGGGCGGATAAAACAAGGGAGGTGAGATGGGTGGTTATGTTGAAATGAGATAAGTGAAATTAGGGTATATTTTTTATTCGGGTATTATCTTTAATTTTGGATTATATGGGTAAATTGTGTTGTACCTATTAGCCATCTAACTAAAGTGTTGTATGCTACTGTCAACTGCAACTTTAAAGTTATTAGAATTATATGGGTAAATTGTGTTGACATTTTGGTTGCGATTTGTGGTGCAATGTTCGACCACTAGCCCAACAGTAAAGGCAATGGGTCTTATATTTTTGTTTCATTTTGCAATACCAACTCATTAGAAGTAGTACTACACCTTGCACAAATGAATCTTTCAAGTAGTGGATAGTTTAGAGACAAATCATACAAAACAAACTTCTTTATGACCCATATGGTTTATTTTACGCATAGTAGTACGCTGATTAGTTGATTCAAGACTGATTTGGAGTGTTATGCTGTTCTCATTGGCATCTTTACATTAATTCAGTCCGCATGATTGTTGAACGGGTTTTTAGGCACATTAAAAAAGCAAATGACAAGTGCGGAGCATCTCATTAGTTTAAAATAATAGTCGCAAACAAAAGAAGAAAATTTTACTTGACTTCAAATAATCCTCGCTGTCTCGCCCGCAGGTTAGTTGAACTCCATATAAATTCTTGGTTAAAGCTACCCATAGTATTAAAAGTTGGAGGAAATGAACATTATTATTCGCCTTTTGTCTCGCTACAACCGCTCATCTTCTAATCTTGATTATTTCTTTCTTATAACTTACTCAAATTAAAATACTACATATGAAAAGACTATATAATTCCAAATAACAAAAGTCACAAATAAATAAGAAACAAAACACTTATGTAACTTACTCAAATTAAAATACTACATATGAAAAGACTATGTTAATAAAAACTTTTAATGAAAATAAAGTAATATAAATACAAAAGTAATTATACCATTATTAGGCATCTAAATATATATTCCACAAAAATAATATAAACTAAAGTAATAATAACATTATTAGCCATCTAAATAATAAATACAATGCAACTTCTCTAATAGGTATCTAAATACCATCATATACAACATTATGGATAAAAACATTATCCCTCAACCACTAGACCGGGCATCGCACGGGTTGAGGGAAGCCTCGTTCCCAAAATTCTTAAATATGTCAACTTTTATTGAGCACTTAACTTATTAGTTATTACTCACTCCGTCTCAAAATTATTGTCATTAGACAAAAATCATAGTTTAATAAAAGTGGATTCACTTTAATTTTCAACTACTCAAATAAATTATTTCCCCCATTAAATTCTCTAGTTTTTATTTAAAAATGATAATGGACAATTATTTTAAGATATCCCAAAAAGGAATTATGAACTATAATTTTAAGACGAGGGAGTATTAGTTTTTAAGATAAACCATCATTTTATCTTAATGTACCATAGAAAATACCAATTAATGCTGAATGTTAGACGCTACACTTTACAAATAAGGGTAAACACTAAAAATACTCTATGTACTATCCTAGATAACTCAATATGCCTATCGAACGTTCAACATTGTCATTCTACACTCCCAAAATTGTTTGTTGAAGGTAATTTGGTCATTTCACCCAACTTCATCTTCTTCATCTTATTATTTTAATTTTTTGTTTTTTGTTGAAGGTTGTACTCCCCGAAACCAACATGTGGCAACATGTCCCTCTTAAGGATCTCTTTTACATATCTGCAACTATGTTACTTACTATTTGGTTCAAGATACTCTATTTGGTTCAGAAGTGCCAACTATGAGAAGTTGTCGAAACTAATCTAGGTTAGGTGGGCGCTTGTATCATACAACATGATCGTTAAAACTACAATATGAAACCAAAATTGATGTCCTTATTATTCTGGATTCTTATAGTTGTGAGAATGTAATATACTTCTTAAGTTTTCTTAAGGAACTTGCGTTGTATGAATGAAGATTATAGCTTGTGTGTTGTCGTAAATAGTACTCGATGATATTAAAACAAAAGTAGGATTTGCAATATATGGTACATGTATGATGCATCTATCAAGTAAATACTATTGTCTCATTTGTATTGCATAAAGAATAAAACATCATAGAATTATTTCTGTAGACAAGATATTTTGATCTCTTTGTAAGTTATAACATTTTACATTACGAGAAGTTTGAGATTAATCAATTTAACCAATATAGTTTTATGAGTAATAGTAATTGATCCCACATCGCCTTATGAAGAAATTTACAACATGTTTATAAGGACCCCAAAGAAGCTGATTGCCATCGGGCTTCGTAGCGCTTGCTTGTAACCCAAGTGGGGGTATTAATGCGGGCTGGACTATGACTTGGTTTAGCTCGGTTGGGTCTGACATAGCAATATTTGGCTTGCCCATTCCAAGTTGAGAGTTGGGTCATGTGGTTTGAGCGAAGGCTTGAGTCACATGATCCCTAAGGAAGGGGGTATTGCGTTAGGCTGGTTTCACAGAGCTGTGACTACCCCTCGCTCTCAACATTGGAAGGATAACGAGCTTGGGCTATTCAGGCTCATTTAGCCTAGTGAGCCTTCTCATTAGAACATCCAGTTTTTATTTATTTATTTATTCTTACACATAATGTTTCTCATCATCATGTCGATAGCAGGTTGGGAAGGCTTATTCAGGAACATATCATGATAGGACAAGTGGGGGTATTAATGCGGGCTGGACTATGACTTGGTTTAGCTTGGGAGCTTGTGCTATTCAGGCTCATCTAGCCGACTTGACCTTCTCAATATAACATCCACTTTTTTATATTTTCTAATATTATGTTGGGAGACTTATTCTGGAAATGAATTCAGGAACATATCCTTTTGATCGATAGGATAAGGTCATCTCGCTTGGAAAAAGGTATTAGTTGGAGCTCTTTAGCCAATGATCAGACATGTTGATCCTACATGCTCTTTGTACGATTTTTGGTTAAGCCGTACCATTGAAGTGCATTTATAAAAAGTTTTAAAACTTTAGCCAAATATTTAATCTTACAAGCTTGGCCGCTTGATATCTTTTTTCATCTGTAACAAAATCTGCTACAATCAGTAGGCAACTCTTCTTTCGATTGTAAAAGAAACTGTGCAGAATAATGGAGCAGAAGGAACTAGCAGAACACCACCACCTTTGGAAAAATTTTGGAGAGTTAGTCCTAAAACTGTAAAAGAAATTCATAGAAGTGCTAACAAATTTGCTGCTTCAGCTACAAATGTTGAATTGGAGAAGGAAACAGAGAAGGTGGATCATGAGTCAAAGGTAATTGTGGACAATTTTGTGCTTAATAAGCAAAAGCCTACAACTAATGAGTATTAAAAGTGGACGCATGAGATGATGATCTATTTTAAATATAGATGGAAAATAGTGAATACTAATATTGGAATAAGTGATGATGAAGAGGACATTGTTAACAACATGCATGAGAATGAATGTTTGATTGCTGATGAGATTGTGGGAAGGGACACTCAATTAATCAATTGAGTGTTTTGATTTTTTAGTTTTTTAATGGAGTTCAAATTAGGAGTATGGAACATTAGAGGAATGAGTAATGAATTGAAGCAGAATGAAGCCATGCAATTTATTAAGGATGAGAAATTGCAGTGTATGCCTTTATTGAAACTCATCTCAAGCAAAATAATGTTTTGAGAATTGGTAATAGGGTTTTTGGACAATAGGAGTGGATATCTAATGTGCAATATAGTTCATCAAGTTGTAGAATTATACTTGGATGGAATCCTTTTTATGTCAAACTGATGGTTATTAACATGACTGCTTATGTGCATTGTGGAATTGGTTCAAAGTAAAATCAAGTTCAATTGTAGTATTGTGTATGCTAGTAACAATGGAATTGATAGAAAGAAGCTATGGGATGATCTCCTTCTAAATAAGCAGGTTGTGGGTAATAATCCTTGGGTCATTGTGGGTGATTTTAATGTTACTTTGGATGTCTCTGAGCACTCTTTTGGTGGCTCTCACAGTAGTTTGGATATGCAAGATTTTAAAGATGCTGTGAATAATATGGAAGTGGATGATATATGTAGCAGTGGCTTTCATTTCACATGGACTAAGTCATTAAAGAATCCTATGTGTGCAGTTTTAAAGAAATTGGATAGAATTTTAGTAAATGAGGATTTCATTAGAAAATTTCAGAATGCTCATGGTCTGTTTTTACCATACATTGTATATGATCATATTCCTTCAGTTCTTGTTATTAAAGATGGATTACCCAAAAAACAAAGATCTTTCAGGTTTTCTAGCTTCATAGCAGGAAAAGAGGGATTTCTGGACACTGTGAAAAAGGAATGGGATGAAGAAATTCATGGTTGTCACATGTGTAGGTTGGTTAAAAAGTTAAAGAAGCTAAAAAAGCCTTTGAATAATATGAGTTGGAAGAATGGTAATGTCTTTGAGAATGTGAAGGTGCTGAAAGAGGAATTAAAAACTTTGTAGATGGTTGTTGACAAGAATCCTCATGATGAGTCTACTAAAAAAGAAGTTGTTGTTGCTTTAAACAAGTATTTTCAAGCTGCTAATGATGAGATGCGTTTATTGAAGTAGAAGGCTAAAGTTTTATGGCTTCAAAATGGAGATAAAAATACAGCTTATTTCCATAGTATCATTAAAGCTAAAAGAAATAAAAGCAGGGTGGAGAGTATTTGTGATGAGGATGGTAATAGGTTTGAAGGGAATGATGTTGCTGGTCAGTTTGTTAGACATTTTGAGAAGTTCCTAGGAGTTTATGTTCCTGTGAAGCCTGTAGAGGAAAGCATTTTTAGCACCAAATTAAGTAGTTATGAAGCTGAGGATATGATCAAAGATGTTACTGATGCAGAGCTCAAATCAGCAATGTTTGATATTGATAGTGATAAGGCTTCAGGTCCAGATGGTTTCTCCTTTGATTTCTTCCAAAAATATTTGGTTGTGGTTGGTAATGATGTATTTCTTGTTGTTAAAGAATTTTTTAGTAGTAGCAAATTGTTGGGAGAAGTTAATGCCACTTTGATTGCTCTCATTCCAAAGATTAATATCCTAATAAAGTTTCTGAATTTAGGCCCATAGCATGTTGCAATGTCATATATAAATGCATTAGTAAGATTCTTACTAATAGGATTAAGGATGGGCTTGAAAAGGTAGTGCATATAAACCAAAGTGCTTTTATTCCTGATAGACATATCCAGGATAATATCATTATTGCTCAAGAGTTGTTAAGAGGGTCTAATAGGAAGAATGGTCCAAAAAGGTGTGCTATGCAAATTGATATTTAGAAAGCTTATGATACAGTTTGTTGGGCTTTTTTGGAAGATATTCTGAACAAGTTTGGGTTCCACAAGAAGATGTGAAATGGATTATGCAATGTGTTTCACCGCAAAGTTCTCTATTAGTTTAAATGGTGAATCTCATGGATATTTCAAAGGAGGTAGAGGGCTAAGCGTGGAGATCCTATTTCTCCATACCTTTTTACTTTGGTAATGGAAATATTCAATTTGTTTATGATCAAGAATATTGATGAATCTGATGACTTTGGGTATCACTTTGGATGCAAGGAGTTAAAGCTATCTCACATGTGTTTTGTTGATGACTTACTGGTCTTATGTAAAGGTAATAAGGGTTCTATTGAGGTTGTTAAGAGGAACCTTGAGGAGTTCAGTCTTGTCTCAGGGTTGCATCCAAATTTAGGTAAAAGCATTATGTTCTTTGGAAGTATTAAACAGGAAGATAAGCAGGAGTTATTGCAAATTTTACCTTTTAAATGTGGGACCCTTCCTGTGAGATAGTTAGGTGTTCCTCTGCTGGCTAAAAGGTTGAGTGTTCAGGACTGTAGAGTGCTTATTGATAAAGTGGAATCAAAGATTAAGTGTTGGAGAAGTAATATGTTGTCATATGCATGAAGAATTCAGCTTATTGCATAAGTTCTAGCTTCTATGCATCTGTACTGGGCATCTGTGTAATTATTACCTAGATTAGTGGTTGATGATCTTGATAAGCTTTTCAAAAGGTTCTTGTGGAATGATGGTGATTCTATTAAATGAAAAGCTAGAGTTGCCTGGAAAGCAGTGTGTAAGCCAAAAGATCAAGGGGGTTTGGGTATAAAATCTTTGAGTAAGTGGAATATTGTTTTGCTTATTAATCAGTTTTGGAAAATATTAGAGAATAATAAGTCTCTATGGGCAACTTGGGTCAATGTGGTAAGATTAAAAAATAGAAGTATTTGGAGTATTGAAGTTGATCCTGGTGACAGTTGGGGGTGGAAAACAATGCTTGGTATTAGAGATCAAATTAAGGATCATGTGATGAATGAAGTTGGCAATGGCAAATCTATTTCGTATGGTATGATGATGGAGTTCTAATGCACCAATTGGGGATTATGTAAGATATATATATATATATATATATATATATATATATATATATATATATATATATATATATATATATATATATATATATATATATATATATATATATATATATATGATGCTAGACTCAATAAGGATGCAAGAGGGAAGATTTGATCAATGATATTGGGTGGATTTGGCCTAATAGTTTGGTTGAGAAGTACCCAGAAATGCAAAATATTGCAGTTCCTGCATTACATGATAACATGATGGATAAAGTTGTTTGGGTAACTATTAATGGGCTAAAAGTCAATTTTTCTACTGCACAAGCATGGATTGATCTAAGAGAGAATGGGCCAAATGTAAAGTGGAATGAGGTTGTTTGGTTTAAGCAATTAATTCCTAAACACAATTTTGTGTTATGGTTAGCAGTTCAAGGAAAACTTCTGACTCAGGATGATTGGAGAAATGGCATACAAGTGGCAATTTTTTGTGTAGTTTATGTAAGAGTAGGAGTGACTCACATGAGCACCTATTCTTTCAATGTTTCTTTGGTAACAATGTCTGGATGGATATGGTGAAAATGGCAGCTAATTTGGTTGGGATAAGAAGTGGTGGTCTGATGGACTATTGTAACTATATTGCAGATAAACAGGTCAAGAACAATTTTGGTTGGGCTATTGATAAAATAATTGTGGCTGCTAGCCTGCTACTGTTTATTTCATATTGCAAGAAAGAAATTGGAGGCTGTTTAAAGATGAGAGTAGAACTGTAGAGGTGGTGGTAAAATGCATTAAAGATAGTGTGAAGACTAAATTGCTGTCTTTATGTGTCAAAATGTCAATGAAAGCTCAGTTGTTAGCTAACAAATGGGGCTTGAATTGGAATACTAAAGGGTTTTTTGTAGCATGTTAACTGCAGTTTGGGTGAGTTTTGGTATTGGAATGCTCAGTAGCTGTTGGTGAAGTTTGGGTAAGTTTTGGTATGTGATATTGGGATAGTATGAGTTGAGGGTTGGTATCCGATATGGGAGTTTGGCTATAGTATGCCCGATATGTTCCATTGACATATATTTCGTGCCATTACATGGATTAATACCTTGTACCTTGGAGTCTTAACCGGTGTGGCTGTATTTACTTGCCTCGCATTTTCTTGATCAATTTGGCCTTGGGAGGAGTTGATTGAGATGTGTTTTGACAATGAGAGGCCTAATTCAAGATAAATGTACCATAAATAAGTGGTTAACCATTGTGAAGGGTAAATGGCCCAGAGGGAGTGTAAGTAGGATGGAATTGAGAGTCGTGAAAGATGAAGCTTCATGGTCCATTCTTTACATTCCCATAGGAGGTAATGGTTGGTCTCACTCAAGGAGTGCGTTCCCAATTATGTGAAGCCATTTTAGAGATGGAAATGTAGCACAATTGGCATAACCTTTGTTTGGAGAGGTTTGGGTTCCTGATGATGCCTCTCATCTTCTCTACTTGAACTACTGTGGATGATGGTTGAGTGGTTTTAGTAGGTTGATGTAGAGGAAATGTAATCAGATGGTATGGTGCAAAACATAGGTGAATTGAAGCTGCATATAAGACTGCAAACTAGAGATGGTTTGGTGCAGCGTTCTGTGTAATATGATGTTTCTCATGTAGCTTGATGATGACTGCTTTAACAGTTTTTCAGATTGTTTGTATTTTAGAGATTTGGGCTTGTCCATTTCTCTTAATCTCATTGATGTACGTACCTTTTGTTTTATTAATATAAATCACCTTTTGCACCCAAAAAAAAAACTCTTCTTTCGACTACACGATAATTCTTTGTAACCAAATCTTTCATGACTTGATGATTAATGAAATTAATTGTTCCTTTTTAGATAAGTAAAATGAATAGTTCTCTAAACCGCTTTATGAACTCCTTTAATCTTTGTAATGTCGTCTCACTGATTTTTAAGGTGTTGATCTAGAACAATACTCTAATATGGTCGACTTGAGTTGTATTATAATTCAAACAGTTGATGTGTCTAGATTTGAAAAACGTAATATTTCTCATCATTATGCTTTGGTTCTCACTAGGACATCCACTTTTTTTTTCTTACACATAATATTTCTCATCATTATGTCGATAGCAGGTTGGGACGGCTTATTGCTGGTTTCACAGAGCTGTGACTACCCCTCTCTCTCAACAATGGAAGGATAACGAGCTTGGGCTATTCAGGCTCATTTAGCCGACTGAGCCTTCTCACTAGAACATCCACTTTTTTTCTTTTCTTACACATAATATTTCTCATCATTATGTCGATAGCAGGTTTGGGAGGGCTTATTGCTGGTTTCACAGAGCTGCGACTACCCCTCGTTCTCAACAGTGGAAGGATAACGAGCTTGGGCTATTCAGGCTCATTTAATGACCGAGCCTTCTCACTAGAACATCTACTCTTTTCTTTTTTCTTTTTTTTTCTTACACATAATATTTCTCATCATTATGTCGATAGCAGGTTGGGAGGGCTTATTCAGGAACATATCCTGATAGGACAAGGTCGTCTCGTTTGGAAAAGTCTTAGTTGGAGCTAATCCATCCGTGGCTAAAGACCAGACATGTTGGTCCTATAAGCTTTTTGTACACCCATCATTTGTGGGGGATGGTCTAAGATTTTATCCTTCAAGGAATAACCGAACCGTCTATGGATTTTTAGTTTAAGCTGTACAATTGAAGTGCATGTATAAAAAGCTTTGAAACTTTAGCCAAATAATATATCTAACCACTTCAGTAGATTGACATCCTTTTAGTCGTTAAACAAATTGTCGTAATTAGTATGCAATTTTCTATCAACTATATGATAATTCTTTGTAACCAAACCCTTCATGACTTGATACTAAGATCAAGAGTTCCTTTTGCTAAATAAAGAATAGTGAAACCAATATTTCCTTAAAATTCGCTATTTTTGCAGTGGATTAATGTTTTCATTTTATATATTACTTTCATTACTTCATTTAAAGTGATTGTTTTGTAAATGCAAGACTCAAAAAAGAACCAAACATCCATTGGTTCCAAAAGTCGACTTTATACAAGAACAAGAAGAAGATTGGTGTACTTAAACCATTTACCATGAGGTGGTATAAACCGATTTGGATCAATATTTCAACAAGCCTACATACACAATCGTGGCTCGAATTTACGATACGCCATGACTGCTCAAGAGCACATGATTTAAAAAAATTAACCAGATCTATCTAAATGCGTAAAAGCGCACAAGAAATATAGATAAGATAGGGTCGAATTGTCTTGTTTTACGAGTTTACATAACTATCATTCTGCTTTCTAACATTAATTACTAGTATCTTCTTAAATTCGATAATGCGGTAAAATGTATTAGTTAAAGATAATGAACTATTTATGGAAGTGTTGGCGGGTCACCGGATGGAGATCCGATTCATTGGTCTCTATACTTATCAAATTCATGAGTAACCAAGAGGGTGATCGCCGATTATGGCAAGGCCTAGCTTAATTAGCCAAGGAGCATTGCACAAGCCTGGCATGTATAAAGCGCATAAGCAACAAAGTAGAGAACCAAAGGTTAATTGGTATGCATCCCACATCGCCCGACCAAAGAAACTAAGCAAGAGGATTCTGCTATAAAAACAAAGGCCCAAAGAGATAGAAGCATACCTTTCTCGCCTTTTGGCTAAGATCAAGTGTAGTATCTCGTTTTATCGTTTAATATTCGATATGTGAGCCATCGGCTCACTCGATATTAATCTTATTTTTTATGGGGAAAGATCCACCACAATAGCTTGCTATTGGGGTCTTTGCGAGTCGCCTTGGCGTTGCACTATTGCCTTGGCTTGGCTCACCCCTCCAATTCTAGTATAAAATTATTTCACTTGCATTTTTGGCTATCCATAAAACATGAAATGACTAAAAAATAATATGAAAAGCTTAAAAAAAATAGCTAGAGCTCAAAAGTATAATGAGCTTGGGTGATACAGGATCATCTTTCCGATTGACCAGTCTTGAAAGTACACCCACTTTTTTTTCTTCATATGTAGTATTTCAATCATGGTCAACTTTGAAGTTGAGACTTGAGAGTTGAGAGCATATCCTTTTGAATGATAAAACACTCATCATACTGGAAAGGTCTAAGTTCAACCCAATCGATCCTTGTTATTTACTAGCCAAATATCACAAAAGTTGTTCCTGTTCCCCATGGATTGTGGAGGATATCGTGATACCGCATTGCAATTGAACCTCGAACTTATCCACCGTGAAGCTAAACCAATCTTTCTGGTCCGTGATGGTCTAAGGTCTAAGTTGAGTTCGACTCATGTTCGAGTGACTAAAGATGCTAAAATGACCATTCCTCAAGAATCAGCTCTAAAATGATTGTACTGACATCGAGGCTTCAGATCTACTATCGCTACTCTTGTTTGAAAGTCTAGAGTCCAATGGATAAGAGATGCAATATTTCTCATACTAGTTTTTGAGTTAGAATCCAATTGATCAAGATTTCAATTAGTGGAACAGATGGGAAAAAGAAATAGGAAAAGTTATAAACCATGAGTTTTCAAGAGAAAACACAACATTAAAAAGACCGGTTCTATTTATATGAAGAAAAGCAACAAATAGTAAAAAGGGTTGTAATGGTCATGTTTTAAATAGTTAATCTTATTATTTTGATCGCCTAATTTCCACCGTCTGCTTTTCATACGCCTAGGTTACATGGTTAGAAATCCTATCATCCCAATTGTCTTCACTTCATAGTCGTTTATTTCATATGGTCTAGTTCACCTTTCCAAATTAAGCTCTATAAACAACATGCTACCCTTGCACAAAAACATTTTTACATACGCAGTTATATCTATTGTTATTATCATTGTGAAATTTCTTTAATAGTTATAGGTGCCGGATCAAGTTTTCGTGTCGGTTGGATACATTTGAGAGTAGCTATGATATATCTTGACCAACATGTACAAAACTACAAAAGTTCACCACTCAATGGTTCATGAAAGGATCTTGTAGTAAACCTTGATTATCTCGTAATATTTTATGAAGAGACTCAACTAGACCAACATGCATAAGATCTTGAGAAGCTCTCGTAAGTAAGACCTTACTTATCATATCTTTACATTCGCCTCGCTTGTATCTCCCACATCAATTAAGTGCGATAGAACCGTAACAACTTGAGGAAATGATAGAAACTCACGAACCCCAATTTCCAAGGAAGGGTGAATGCTTTGTTGGATATTTGTAAGAAAGAGATGATATGACTAAAAGCAAGACCATTAAAATTGAGTCGGGTTCGAGCCTCGCCTAGATTGTTTGGGCAAGAAATCGCTAATAGCGCTAGAAGCCCCATGAGAAGTTATCTAAACCGATCGGTCAAACAGTCTTCCTATCATATAATGTTGCTCAACTATTATCATTCCTTTTTAATTGGAGACATCACGATGTGGATCCTAAACAACAATATGGAACCAACATCGTTGTCCTTATTTTTCACAATTGTAATCGTTGCAAGAGTATAGTATAACTCTAATTTTTCTTAAATATAACTCTTGTAACATATTTGATGTCATACCAATAGTAGGATTTGCAATATATGTTACATGTATTATTTAGAAATAATGTATAATCAGATTAAGGATAAGACAAAATATTTCACACTCTTTGTAAATTGTAACATTTTTGGATCACCAAAAGTTAAAAGTGAAGCAAGATCCCACATCGCCTTATGAACATATTTACAACATGTTTATAAGGAAACCAAAGAAGTCGTTACCACCGGCTTGGTAGCGCTTGCTCAGAACCCAAGTGGGGTATTATTGTGGCTCGACTATGATTTGGTTCATATCACCGGGTCTAGATAGCAATATCCGCTTGCCCATTCCAAGTTGAAAGTTGGGTCATGTGATCCGAGCGAAGGCTCGAGTCACATGGTCCCTAAAGTAGGGGCAATGCGTTAGGTCGGTTTCACGTAGTCGCGACTACCCCGGATCCCGACAAGGAAGGATAACGAGCTTGGGCTATTTAGGCTCATTCAGCCGATTGAACCTTCTCAACAGAACACCCACTTTTTTGTTTTCCAACACATAGTATTTTTCATCATTATGTCAGGAACATATTCTGATAGGACAAGGTCATCTTAGTTGGAGCTAATCCATCCTTGGCTAAAGACCAGACATGATGGTCTAAGATTTTATCCAACAAGGAATAACCAAATTGTAAGGTTGAATTTCAAGTATAGAAAGTTTTGAAACTTTAGCCAAATAATATATCTAACCAGCTCGGTAGCTCGACATCTTTTTTATCTGTTACACAAATTGCTACAATTGGCCCATCTCCAAGGCCCATGCTAACAGGGTAGAGGTGGCAGAACTGAGAATGCTAAGATGGACTTGTGGTAAAACCTTGCTTGACATGATCCCGAACGGAGTTTTCAGAGCAAAACTGGAAGTCGGAAATATTATTGCGAAGATGAGAGAAGGAAGGTTGAGGTGGTTCAGCCATGTCAGGAGGAGGCCTCAAACGGCGCCGGTTAGAAGGGTCGAGGCGCTAGTAGTAGATGGCGTGAGAAGAAGGGCGCACCCAAACTCGTGTGGAGGATAGACTTAAGCTTGACATGTCGGAGCTTCGCTTATCGGAGGACATGACCTCAGATAGGAAAGGGTGGAAAGATAGGATTAGGATATGCGTTAGTTTTTGGCTTGGTGCTTTGTGGGTCTAGGTGGGTTGAGTGGGATAGGCTTTAGGCGCCTCGTTATTTTGCCTTGCCCCAATGGTTTCGGTTTTGATGCCTCCTTTGCTTTGTCAGTAGTTTTAGGCCCCATGCTGCTTTTTGCCCCCGTGGTGCTTAGGCTTGCCTACTTTTCGTGCCCTCGCTTGCTTTGGTGCCTTGTTTTGCTCGCTTAGCTTTAGGCCTGCATGTTGTTTTTGCTTTGCTCTTTGTTGCTCCCTTAGGTTTGCCTCGCTTAGTGCTTTTCTTTGTTGCCTTGCATTGTTTTGCTTGCTTCCTCTTGCCCGTGCTTTGTTGTTTTATCGCTTTTGCTTTCTTTCTCTCACCCACACACTTGCACTTGTCTGAGGTCTCGTTGGAAGCGCCTCTTCTCCCGGTTTACCCCGGGAAGGGTAGGATCTGCTCACATTTTACCTCCCCATACCGCCTCGACCGGATTGGGTATGTTGTTGTTGTTGTTGTTGTTGTAGTATGCAATTCTTCTATCAACCATCGTACATGATAATTCTTTGTAACCAAACCTTTCATGACTTGATACTAAAATTGAACAGTTTTTTGTTAAAAAAATAGTGAAATCAATATTTCTTAAAATGCTTTTTGCAATGGATTGCTTTCATTTTATATATTACTTACATAACTTCATTTTAAGTGGTTGTTTGTAGATGCAGATCAAACATCCCTTGGTTCCGTGTCGACTTTATACCATGAGGTGATACAAATCGATTTGAATCAATTATCATTCAACAAGCCTACATACACAATCGTGGCTCGAATTTAAAATCTATAATTATTAGTATCTTCTTAAAATCTATAATGCGGTAAAACTTATTAGTCAAAGATGAACAATAATGAACTATGTATGGGAAAGTGTTGGCTGGGCCATTTCGGATGCGTGTCCGACTGCTGGTCTCTCTAAACGTTATATATTTACATTATTATGATTCGCTTCAATTGATCATATGGCCTATTTAGTTGATGTGTATATATGTTTATAATCGCTGAGAGCCAAGAGCATTGCAAAATGCTAAAATCCTTTTCCGCCAGAATTAATATGGGATAATAAATCTTAGTGAAGAACAAGGGCAAAGAGTAATGGTATTGGCGATTTAAAACTTGGGCTCAACTCTTCAAGATTAATGTGTTCTTATTTAAGATTTTATGAAAGATGTGTGTAAATATGAAACCCCTCGAGTAATCATTGATAATGGACAAATACTATAAATATGATATCTAAACTATGCGATTATGGCAAGGCCTAGCTTAATTAGCCAAGGAGCATTGCACAAGCCCGGCATGTATAAAGCAGTCATAGTAGAGAACCAAAGGTTAATTGGTATGCATCCCACATCGCTCGACCCAAGAAACTAAGCAAGAGGATTCTCGCTATAAAACAAAGGCCCAAAGAGATAGAAGGCATACCTTTCTCGGCCTTTGGCTAAGATCAAGTGTAGTATCTGTTTTATCGCTTAATATATGATATATGAGCCATCGGCTCACTCGATATTAATCTTATTTTTTATGGGGAAAGATCCACCACAATAGCTTGCTATTGGGGTCTTTGCGAGTCGCCTTGGCGTTGCACTATTGCCTTGGCTTGGCTCACCCCTCCAATTCTAGTAAAAAAAATACTTCACTTGCTTTTTTAGCTTTCTATATAACAAGAAACGATTAATAAATCAAATTGAGAAGCTTAAAAAAAGAGCTAAGAGTCAAGAGTATATCGAGCTTGAGTTGTACTGGTTCATCTAGCCGATTTTCCTGTCATAAATAACACCCACTTTCTTTTTTTATTTTCTTCATATGTATTTCATAATTTCAACCATGGTCAATTTTGAAGTTGAGAGTAGGTCCTTTGAATGATATGACACTCATTGCGCCATCGAACCTTGTTATATACTAGCCAAATATCACAATAGTTGATCATGTTCCCCATGGATTGTGGAGGATATCGTGATATCGCATTGCAATGAACCCGAACCTCCACCGTGAAGCTAAACCAATCTTTCCGTCCAGATGGTGGTCTAAGGTCTAAGTTGAGTTCGACTCTGCTCGCTTGACTAAAGATGCCGAAATTACCATTCCTCAAGAATCACTCTAAAATGATTGTACCGAGTCTTCAGATCTACTATATCTGTTACCTAAATCACTACTCTTGTTTGAAAGTTTATAGTCGAATGGATAAGAGATGCAAGAATTCTCATACTAATTTTCTCGAGTCGTAATCCAATTGATCAAGATTTCAATTAGTGGAACAGTGGAAAAAGAAATAGGGGCTTACCGGTTAGATAAAGTTGTATACCATGAGTTTTTGGGGTAAAAGGCTTTACACCGTAAATAATACCATGAGTTTTCAAGAGGAAACATGACACTAAAAAAGACCGTGTTCTATTTATAGGAAGAAAACAACAAATAGTTAAAAAAAAAAAAAAAAAAAAAAAAGGTCGAATGGTCATGTTTTACGAGTTTAGTAATCTTATCATTTTGATCGCCTAATTTACATCGTCTGCTTTTTTCATATAGTCGAGGTTACATGGTTAGAAATCCTATCATCACAAGTCTGTCACCTTATCTAAACTCATCAAACCGATCGCCGAACCTCTTAGTAGAACCGATTCAAAGTACCCAACATCAATGGTTCATGAAAGATTATCCTCGTGATATTTTACGAAGACACTCACAACAGACCGTAACAAACAAATTTTGAGAAGCTTTAAGTAAGATCCTACTTCTCATCATATCTTTACATTCACTCGTTGTATCTCCCACAAGCAATTTGGTGCGTATAGAACCGTAACAACTTGAGGAAATGATAGAAACTCACATAACGCCAATTTCCAAGAATGGTGAATGCTTTGTTGGATATTTGTAAAAAGAGATGATATGACTAAAAGCAAGACCATTGAAATTGAGCTGGGTTCGAGCTCGCCAAGGTTGTTTGGGCAAGAAACTGCTAATAGCGTGCTAGAAGCCCCATGAGAAGTCAGTTTAAACCGATCTAGGTCTCTTGGGAAGACGTTGTCTCAAGCATGAAGGTGTTAGAATTGTATATCATGACAATCAATAATAAAACACAAAACATCAAAGAATACATGCGGAAGCGTATAAGAAAGATTAATGAATAATTAATTAACATAAACAAGAATATGCGTACCTTTATTGATTTAGCCGAACAATAATCAAATCCACAAAACTAGCAATTGGATGAACCCTAATTAGGGTTTATAGGATTATGTGAATTACCCTTTACCGATTTTGTAATTCAATCCAAAAATACTAACAATAATGTGTTAGTACTACTTTCTTGTACACACGTACTATAACGAATTAAAGGGATGCTAGCTTTAATTAAACAAAACAATTTTGGTTTGGAAAAGATGATGATCGATCCCCTAGGGAGGGTGCACGATCGGTTATGGCAAAAAACACACACAAACAATTTTAGGTTTTAGCCAATGAGTACAAGAGATACAAATCCAAGACCCCTAGCTTGTATATATACTCAACTAAACTTGAGAACAAGTTGAGTTTGAGATGGGTCGATACCCCTTGGGCCGATCGGTTGTGTGTCCCCAAGGATTCCGTAACCTTCCCAATATTAGTTTGCAATCTAGTCCTTTCCAATTCCATTTAACGACCGTTAGTCCATTACACTTAATTACTTAACGTCGTTATAATTATTTCGCTTAATTAATAAATAAATATAACATTTACATTTAATTATTAACTTTAATTCTCATACGCAGTATGCAATCCGTGGTCTCGAAGTTCGATCCTAACTCACGCCTACTAATTTATATCCATAAAACCAACAGCCCCACTGGATATATCTTAATAGAGTGATCACATCGGTTAACGCCTAGCAACACGCCGATGCCTCTAGTACAACTCGAGTAAGGCTCCCGGAAAACCTTTAATGATTTATCATTATTATTATCCTTTGTTTCTAATACCACGTTAAATAAAGATATGAAATTAAGTCATTCTTTATTCAACTATTCTGCTTTCTCGTTATAAGTGATTGACCAAAATTACCAAATCTTATAAACATATTTTAGGGAGATTTTTGGGCAAGACAAACATCTTGTCAACCCTACGAGGGCCCAACAGCTTTAAACTCCAAATAAATTTGAAGGAACAAATTCCATCTTGACTACGAGACTAACCCACAAACTTTGTAACAGCTTCCGAAACAACCCTTATAACTACCGCCACGATAGCGTTAAGTTGCTCCACGTAAATGCACTATATTCATGACACTTATCTTGTATCTCAAGTCCGAGGATAACTATTCATAGTTTACTTATAACAATATCCACAAAGTAAATTATGTAGTTGGGATAAGTCCTATATTCAATTCATTGAATATCATCCGAAAATGGTATGCATTCTCATGAATATACTTTCAAGTATATTCTACCACATCTCCCGATTTGTCTTAATTTAATGATACCCCATATCATTAATCGACAATGGACAATTTAGAATAACTTAGTTACTCACGGATTAAACATGCAAATATAGGACAACAATATTAGATGCAGTGTTTTATCGACTGTGTCTTAAATTTATAGTGTCTCGCATACCTATGGTCTACCCTAGTGCACTAACGGGCAAGGTACCCGGTCGTGTAGTGTAGTAAATGGTAAAGCCGAGGTCGTCCCAAGAGCTATGTGTGTTGGATTATTACTAAGTCTAATTGTCACGTAATAATAATGGTTTCGATAGGGATTTAATTAATTAAACTACTAATGCGTAATAAAGTAAATAAAAGCGTATAAATGGATAAAGGAAATCATAGAGAGAGTGGTGCTAACCTAGTTAATCCTCCTAGCTAGTTATGTCTACGCCTACTTACTTCCAATTACTTGTGTGGGTCAAATTCGAGAGGACAACATTTGGTCAATTCGCCCTAACCTATCAAAGAAAGATGCCACCACAGAGAAATCAAAGCACCGTCATAAGTCCTGTTGTTCCCGGTCCCCTAAGCCAAGTCATTAGTACCGCTACATGCTAGATTCATAATAGTGAGTGCCCTACCGTTAGGAACTTAGACACTACACCCCAATTCTTAAGTTCATCCAAACGATAGTGATCGCTGGTCAAATCGCACAAGTAGAAAGGGTCGCCATTGGTCATATCTTACCCTTCCCGTCTCATCCGCTCACCTAGGGTCACTTGGTCATATCTCCTAGGCAATTGGCCTCACCGCCATTCAAAACTACCGAACCAAGGGTGGCTACCAATGAACTATGCATGCATACACTTAGAAATAATTGTATGGAAGTAAAGGTAAACGCAAACAAAACAATTATGAATCATAACTAGGCTAGCACCAAAAGGTGCTTAGTCATCATATTAATCATGCAAATCAATTCAATATTCAAAGGTACGAAATACATGAATTGAAAGTAAAGAAATATAAAACGCTAATGCTTATCGAATGGAGTGATTCTCCCTCGAAACAGCTCCAGATGCTCCTCTAGACCTGCCTTGAGCTTTTTCCCACGCTCGAGAGTGTTGTGTGGAATGGGATGATTAGAAATGCCGGAATTCGTGGGTATTTATAGGTTAGATCCGGGTTACAGAACCAATATAGGAGTTACGCCGAACCTTCTATTTCTTCGTAAAATGCACTAGATCTCCGGTTACGGCAGAACCTAATGAGTGGTTACGCCGTAGTCTTCAATAAACTCGGTTACGCCGTAAGTGATGCAAGAGTTACGGCGTAAGTAAGTATCGCGTGGAACCTCTTTTGACCTAATGTAGTTACGTCAGAACCTTTGGGAGGAGTTACGCCGTAACCTTCTCGATAAGTTGGCATACCGAGTCACGCAATAGTTACTACAGAATGCGAGAGATGAGTTACGCCGAACTTCTTCAAAATAGCATACCGTGATAAATCTTTAGATATGTTTCCATTTCCGCCTCTTTAGCTCCAATGCTCGTAATTTACCCGAAAGTGGAAAACAATGGAAACAAGTAAATCCATATAAATGATATAAATAACGAGCATTATTGGGGAAATTGACACTTAATATTCGTGACTATTTGATGTTATCAAATATCCCCCACTTGAACTCTACTTGCCCTCAAGTAGACCTTATTAGATAGATTCCTAAAAGATATCTCCCATAACCCGAAAATATGAGTTTACAAACCTTATGCTAGAATAAAACAAAGCCGAACACCTCACGAAAGGGGAACAAACACTCAAATCTCTCAACTATTCTAAGTGTCAATTTCGGGTGATCACCAATCGCACAAACATAGCATGTATTCTATCATAAGCTTGGCGGTTACACAAATCTCCACCACTAGAGTTAAGGGCTAAACAATTCTCAAGGCAATATGGGTAGACACGATAAAGGTTAAGGGTGACTCTCATTACTAACATGTCACGCTAAGTGGACAAAATCAATGATACATGACCAAATCCATGGCCAAGACACCAAAGATTGCTCATTGCATCACCTAGACACGCTTCATGACTAAAAGGGTAGGATAAGACATGGATATATAATTGGTGTAAAATAAAAACAAGGTGTAGTCTAAATCTATAACCAAGTCATCACCACTTCACCGTCCGCCCAAAGTTCAAGCTTAGAAGTCAAGAAACCGGATCATGAAATGCAAGGTAGATGTGTCATTAGAGGACGCCGTGATGGGCACACTACCTTTTCTCCAACTGCTGGCATAACTACCAACCCAATCTTCAAATGTGACCGAGGTGGCCTCCTCGATACTAAATCAATAAAGCTCATACTACGTTGCTTATAACATCGCACTTTACAATAGCATAATCATAACAACTATATTTTTTTTTTTTTTTTTTTTTTTTTTTTTTTTCAACATAACAATCAATACTAACATAATATCCCCCACTTGAGATGAACAATGGGAATTGGGGTCTTCAATGATCTTCGTAAATGTTGTCGATGAAAGCGTGATTTCAACCTTTCCACTCGAACCTTGAACTTAGGCAAATGATGACTTCCCAATCACAAATAAAGACTGTGGTAGGCTAAGGTGTATAGGTGTATCAAACAATATATTGGGTGAACAAAATGAAAGGAATGGCTCGTAAGGGTGTATCTAGGGTATCTTGCACTAAAGATGAGTGCAACAAAAGGGTTTCACATGGGGTCGAAAAGTCGAGGTGACTAATCGATAGACTCACAATGGTAGGTCGTTTGGGTGATAATCCTATAATATTGCCTTCTAAAACCGAAAAGTCCAAATACATCGAGCTAACTCAACATACCTCGCCTATGGTCTCGAAATGATGCAAAGGCCAAGTTCTAAAGTTTACAAGCTACCCAAGACACTCATAATTTGGTGGATTTGGGGTAAAATATTGGAAACGGATAAGGCTAATCTCACCATATAATATCAAGGGTTGTATGTGCTCGGCTAAGGTCTAATCTAGTTAGGTTAAGAAAACATGTCAAAATTTTAAAATGGCATAATTTTTCAAAATAAACTAGAAAATGAGGGCTAAATAAAGTTCAAGAGATAATTCTACCCCGTCCCCCACTTGAATTGTACAAAGTCCCTTTGTACTAGGCATTTAAATAAAGGTGAAGAGAAAGGTAGAATTAGAGCGAGAACTTCCCCAAATTTGCTCCATAAAGAAGGAAGGCCCACGAAAAGAGACGACGCCTTCAGATAAGCATCATGAACAAACTTCAATCCTCGAAATCACAATACCGACAAGCATAATTCTAAAAAGAAAAATGAAAATGAAAACAAACCTAACTCACTTTCAGAGGAATCACGGTTGCATTTAGCTAATGCAACAAGCTTTTAAACCACTTGGTGTCCCAAGTGGACGAGTGAAGTCTCGTGAGGGTTTACAGGAACACACCCACAAAGTTCATTTAAAACTAATACAAGGTTACCGTGTTTTAAAATGAAAGAATTAGCAGAGGAAAGTTACGTCAGAATCTTTTGAGGGAGTTACGCCAGAATCGCAAAACCCGGAATGAGTCAGAAGCGAGTAGTTACGGCGAACCACCGAGATGGTATTACGCCGTAATTGGTAATGCGTCAAGAATTTCGCCGCTAAAAGGTTGGTTACGGCGAATCACCAAGATGAGTTACGCCAGAACTCGCTCAGATCAAGAACGCGCAGCAGAATTAGTTCCTCGCTTCCGCAAAAATAGTTAGAAAACACAAACCCAACAGTAAAAGGAAATAAAATAAAAGAAAGGGATAATTCGGGTTGTCTCCTAAAGAGCACTTTTCTTTATTTACGAGTCTTTGTTAGACTCGAGTCGCTGGGCTTCTATGGGGCCTTTGGATTCGCCCCACTTCTTCAATATCTTTCATCAAGTTATGCCTCATCCAGCGACATTCAAGCAGCTCGAGGTATTCATTGGTTTCGATTTTCCGGACTTTACAAAATTTTTCTTCCGGTCCTGTGGTAGCGAGTGAATTCATATTTTCGACAATAATTGAGGTGGTCTTTGTAGGAATCCCCGTGAGTTTGCACCTCCTTTGTTCGTAAGCTTCATCGTCGGATCAAGAACTCCTCATTACCTTGCAACTCAAGGTAATCTAGGATCCCTTCAATATCATCATCATCGGTCGCACTTGAACCATTCTTCATCGAGCAGATTCTCCACTAGAACGCGCTTGCATTCTTCTTTTTCATCACTAACCAACTCTTTGTCATTTTCAATTGTTATTTCACTCGTGTTGTTGAGACTTTCGTTGTTTGAATTTTCTCGATCCATGTACTCCTTCCAAATCTTCTCTTTGGTTAATGTGTCCACATGTCCATACTTAATCTTCACCCAACTATCGAATCCTAGGTTGTCCAGCCAAGGCAAACTCGTTCTCTCCTCATCATTGGTTGAGGACCAAAAGAATTCATCTTTTCCTATTCTCCCGTAGTCGCTTCCCCGTTACACATATCGTCATATGGGTTGCATGACGCCTTTAAAATTTCCGTGAGATTTTACTCTTTTCGCACAAATGATCGCAGAATTCCTTGTTGTCGGCTTCACTTAAATGCTCATCCGCAAGATATGTCTTTATTAGCCTCTTCCTTTTCTCGAATGTGCTCCTCGTAATCAATTTTTAGCTTTTAAGGAGATTCGGGTTAATCTTGGCATCCCGAATTGTATTATGCATCACCATCAAATGCCAAGTCACCGAACTTTATACAATGTCTTTCACGCCATGAGGGCATGTCCACTCTTCCTCTCTTTCACTATCCCCGCCATTGCAATACTCACGGAAGGGTTGCATGTAGGCTATGCTCGTGTGGACTCCTCGTCGCTTATGATGACAGAGTACACCAGTGAGTGATAAGTGGCTCTTCTTCATCTTCAAGGAGAGTTTCTAGTCTTTCATCATCGATATGCCGCCACATAAATTTGTTATGGTTGATCCTATCCTTATTGCTTCCGCCATCACAAACCTCATTTCTCGGTCACAAGAAGCCCAAAGATCATACCAATCTCCTTAGCAACCGGTATCATTTTGCACCGTTGATATTTCTTCTTAGATTTGGGCAGAGGCACAAGTTGATGTCATGGGACCGCCCTTTCCCGATTCTTCTACTTCAAGGAATTTTTCTCACCACGATCCCGCTTACGCCAGAATCGAGTTTCTTGGTTACGGCGTAATTCGCTAGAGTCGTTATCCTCGTGTTCTTCATAACCCCGTTATCATCGTCAAAGACATAGTTACGTCAGAACTCATTAGGCGGGTTACGGCGAACTCGATCTGTCGACTAAATCATCCTTGAATCCGCTTTCAATGGCCTCGAACCTTCGAGTTATCATCAAGAAAATCACTTTACATTCCATAGCTGGTTTAGATCCTTCGTGTTTATCGTTATTCCTCCTTACTTTTTCACCGAGCTTCTCCACCATGGATTCTAGGTTTTTCGTAGTTGTGTCGTGCTTGAAAGGTTCCTGTCAAGATTTTCCCGGAATTCTTTCAACCACTCATCTTGCTCCTTTGTCTTTTAATGAACTTTCCAGAACTTATTAATTGTTTCTTCAAGACCGGGCTTTTTTCTCCATAAGGCCCACGGTTGTAATTTCCACGATAACCATTACTATTTCGATTATCTCCGTAAAATGGTCGATTTTCTCCATACTTAGCTTCTTCAATATTCTCTTCGTCCACATGAGGACAATTCTTCGAAGATGTCCTCCTCCACGCCTTTCACAACCTACTTGGATGGCATGAACGGTTTCTCGACCTTCAAAGATATCTCGATCGAGATTTTCAATTTTACTAGCGATTGTCGCAATTCCGCCAAAACTTCCGCCTTGGTTTCTTTTACTTCCTCCGCCGTGCCATTTTTGAGAGTGATCCGCCATTTTTGAATGGCTTCAATTGCAAGAGTAGGAGTCATGTTCGGATAGGTCCTTGATAGTCCAAAGATTTGCCTTGTAGTTACGTTAATTCCTTTGTAGAAGATATTGACCTTTCGTTGGTTGTTCGATCATTGGTAGGACACTTGTAAAGAAGATCGTTGTATCTCGTCCCAAGCTTGATACAACGTTTCATTGCCTTCTTGTTTGAAATTATGGATCTCCAAAAGTGGTTAGAAATCTTAGATGGTGGCAATATCTTTGAATAAAGTGTTTCTTTAGTAGCGCCTAAGTATTAATTGCCCCCGCGGCAATCTTTCGATCCATCTTCCGCGGCTCCAAGAAGAGTCATTGGGAATACCCTTAGCATAACAAAGATCATGAGACACGCCCGAATGTTGAAAAGGCTTGCAATGTATAGGACATTTTCAACGTGCTCATATGCATCTTCGTCCCTGCTTTCCGAAAAAGGGTTAGCACGAAGCTCCCTCATAAATTGGTCTTTGATTTCAAACGGACATCCGCTCCAATTGTCGGTCTTACGAGACCCGCCCTTGTTCCGCTCTTGTCAACGCCAAGTATTCCTCAAGAGTGAGGTCATCGATGTTAACAACTTCCATGGTACCGAAAACTTGAAATATGATCGTGAGAAAAGTTTAAACGAAATTAAAGACTTAATATCAATCCTAATATAACTCCGCAACAAGCGCCAAAAACTTGATGCGTGTTTTATCGACTGTGTCTTAATATTTATAGTGTCTCGCTATACCTATGGTTCACCCTAGTGCACTAACGGGGCAGTACCCGGTCGTGTGTAGTGTAGTAAATGGTAAAGCCGAGGTCGTCCCAAGAGCTATGTGTGTTGGATTATTACTAAGTCTAGTGTCACGTAATAATAATGGTTTCGATAGGATTTAATTAATTAAACTACTAATGCAGAATAAAGTAAATGAAAGCGTATAAATGGATAAAGGAAATCAATAGAGAGAGTGGTGCTAACCTAGTTAATCCTCCTAGCTAGTTATGTCTACGCTACTTACTTCCAATTACTTGTGGGGTCAAATTCGAGAGGACAACATTTGGTCAATTCGCCCTAACCTATCAAGAAAGATGCCACCACAGAGAAATCAGCGCACCATCATAAGTCCTGTTGTTCCCGGTCCCTAAGCCAAGTCATTAAGTACCGCTACATGCTAGATTCATAATAGTGAGTGCCCGACCGTTAGGAACTTAGACACTACACCCCAATTCTTAAGTTCATCCAAACGATAGGTGATCGCTGGTCAAATCGCACAAGTAGAAAGGGTCGTCATTGGTCATATCTTACCCTTCCCGCCTCTCATCCGCTCACCTAGGGTCGGTTGGTCATATCTCCTAGGCAATTGGCCTCACCGCCATTCAAAACTACCGAACCAAGGGTGGCTACCAATGAACTATGCATGCATACACTTAGAAATAATTGTACGGAAGTAAAGGTAAACGCAAACAAAACAATTAAGGAATCATAACTAGGCTAGCACCAAAAGGTGCTTAGCGCTCATATTAATCATGCAAATCAATTCAATATTCAAAGGTACGAAATACATGAATTGAAAGTAAAGAAATATAAAACGCTAATGCTTATCGTAATGGAGTGACTTCTCCTTGAAACAGCTCCAGATGCTCCTCTAGACCGCCTTGAGCTTTTTCCCACGTTCTCGAGTGTTGTGTGTGGAATGGGATGATTAGAAATGCCGGAATTTGGGGTATTTATAGGCCGATCCGGGTTACTACAGAACCAATATAGGAGTTACGCCAGAACCTTCTATTTCTTCGTAAAATGCACTAGATCGCGGTTACGGCAGAACCTAATGAGTGGTTACGCCGTAGTCTTCAATAAACCCGGTTACGCCGTAAGTGATGCAGAGTTACGGCGTAAGTATCATGGCGTGGAACCTCATTTGACCTAATGTAGTTACGTCAGAACCTTTGGGAGGAGTTACGCGAACTAAAACTTATTTTTCAAAACCCGCACATCATTCATACTAATGTGTTCCTTTTATAGACAAGGAACCCTAAACCGTTTCCTCAAGAAACGTATAAACATAAAACTAAAGAAGATATACATCACTTCCTAATAAAGCTCATGCATATCCTAACTAACTATAAAATACGCGGAATATCTATATCCGCAGAAACAAACTACGCGGTTTTTCTACTTCCGCAGAATCACTTCGTCAGCAGAATCTTGCACTTCAGCAGATTCCATCATCATTATCTTCAGCAGAATTCTCACTTAGTAGAATTCCCAACAATCCTCCCCTAATCTTTAATTTGACATGGTTAAGTTCAAGATTCTTGATAGATCGTTAATACTTCAGAACAAGAGGATTGAATACGAACATCAACAGCAAAGAACCAAAACAATCACATCTCTATGATGGCAAAACTTTGAAACTCCAGATCTTTGCAACAAAAAATGACGAAATGTACATTAAAACATATTAGTTTCATACTATTCTCATCGCATCCAGGTGTGTTAACTCCTGAGAGAGGTGAATCATTGAAAATAATAGATTTGATGTCTCTTTACCAATAGCCATTACTACCGAGTAGCCAAATGTTTAAGTTCAAAACTATGGTACATCGATAACCATCCGATTTGTAGCAAATCGCCACTATAAACGGATTTGAGATGTCTTTACCGTAGCCGCTTGCTCGGGACTAGTTAATTTAGGGGAAAGAATCACCTTTGGTGAATTGAGAACCCAATATGGTATTTTACAGCCTTTACCACAAGCCATATACTTATGGGCTAGCCAATTCTTGGATTCCAAAAAGGAATAAGCCATGGTGAATTAATGACCATACAATACTCAGCAATTAAGCATGGGTGAGTTGCATACCCTATGATTTTGAGCAAACCATTACAGCTAGCAACATATTTGATGTGTCTTTACCAAAGTTGTACCCTTTGGACTAGCCAACCCTTTGATGTACACAAGGCACAGCTGGTGAGTTGATAACCATCAACAGAGTAATGTATAACAAACCTGCAAGAAAAAGAGAGACAAACAAAGAATACAAGATTTTTTTATTTTTTTTATTTTTTTTTTAATTTATTTTTTTAACTAAGAATGAAACAAAGAAAGAAAGAAATAATACAAGATACCAGAATCAAGAAGAAGCTTGGTGTTGCATAAGTCGAGTCTTAATCAACCCAATCAATTGTTCAAAGATGGAGCATATCATTCCCCATCGGATCGAGGAACTTCCAATTTCCTTCTAAGCATTCGTTGCATCAATTTCATGCACAAAGGATAAAGTCTATCGAAAACATACACACAACCATCCCACACTTTGTCTCCACAACATGCACACTGGGATAGGATAAAATCTCCAAGTCTCAACCTTCCACTTATGTGAATCCTTCCAAATTGAATACCCTTTACCATTTGGAGATTGAGAGTCAAAAAGAACTTGAAGATCTCCCAATAAGTACAACCCAGAACCTTGTGGAGTATGAATAGCATAATATTGTGTGACAAGGCCATGAAGAGTAATCAAATCTTGCCTATCCACCATATGATGTATGTCTCTTAAGAAAGTAAACTGCATAGAAGAGTTATCTAACCTATAGATGATGTTAAGCTGTCCATCAGTCAATGTCCATGTAGTCAACACACCATGAGACCCTCAAGAAAAGTGTCGAAGATCCTCTTAATGAATGTTAACTCAAGAAAGCCTTTAGATCCAAATGCTTAGAAGAGCCACCCTTTTTAGATTTAGGTACTCCAGAGGCCTTCTTCCCAGCTATTCGCATAGATCTCCTGATTGCAATGTGTCTTCTTCTAGACATCCTTTTCCCCCTCCTACCAGGTATATAAATGCCCATAGAAAGGGAAGATGGTACATTCTCAGACGCATCAGAGACATCTTCAGTGGGAATGGAAGAGGTAGAAGCAGAGGAAACTGGAACAGCATCACCCATGGCATACATTGTATCAAGCTTTTCTCTGTCCTGTTTAGCTCTAAAAGCTTCTTGTTCAGCTCTCCTAATCATGTCTGCTCCTTCTTGTTCAGCAGATGCAAAAGAAGAAATAGTATCAGGCATGCCCTTAGGATCCAGAGATGGATCAGCCATACTAGGTGAAGCTTCAGAAGAAACAACAAGAGATTCAGCAGATTGAACTCTCTCAATAGAATGTATAGCTTCAGTAGATGCCTCAACAGAAACAGCATGAGAGCTCAGCTTTCCTTTATCATCAGCAAAAGAATCCACAATCACAACTTTCTTGGGTCTTTTGATTTTTGGAGTATCTATGCCACCAGCAATACTTTTCAATGTAGAAATTGGTGTGATATGCTTCATAGTCTTAGTATACAAACTGGTCAAGTCAGAATCAGATAAAGCCCAGACTTGCTTCTTTGTCAAACATGATTGATAGAAATTAGTACTCTGATTATACACCACATTCCTCATATAGGTTTTCTTCTGAGCTGCAGTTAGTGGTCTCTCCCTCTTAGCTTTAGCCTTTTGTGCAGCAATGGATTTTCTCTTTTCAGCTGCAGCTAGTTTCTTTTGTTTTCCAAGAGCCATCATTTGTGCAGCAAAGTTCTCACTATCAAAATCAGCTCCTAAAATGCTCTGAGCAAGAGTAGGATTTGAAACAGCTTGAAGAGTGTAAGAATCCCATTGCTCATCAGTAAAATTAATTGATTGTGCATCCAATTCTCTTTGTCTTTCAGGAGGCAAATTGGTAGTAAACTGAGCTGCAAGTTGTTGTGCCAAAGCTTGACTCTTCATCAAATCTGCATACTCTGCTAGCATTCTTGCTTGCTATAGCCTTTCCTGTTCACTCACAAGATCTGAACCAAGCTCTTCATCAACCATAACTCCTTTACCTTTATCAGCAGGCTCATGAGCAGAATCAGCATGAGGAATATCAACAATGGGAACTGTATTAATGTTTTCAGAAGAAACACCCATAGAAGCATCAGGAGTAATATGTTGAGGAGTGTCTTCAACAAATGCAGAAGAGACATCAGCATTAGGATCCAGGTTAAAACTTCTTCCAGCAATAAATACTTCATGATGATCTGCTGAAGGTGGAGGACATGGTGGTTCTTGCACAGATGAAACTTGACCATGTTCAGAAGCAACATCCACCATTTGAGCATCATCAATAACATGATCATCAGCAGTGGTAACATTGGCAACACTTGGCACCTTTGAAGATTCAGAGGAATCCTTGCTCAAATACTGTCTTCTCTTTCTTCTAGTAAACCGAATATGTAGGTTCCTTTTGCTTTGAGGATTCAGCAGCAATTGGAGAAGAAGCATGAGTCTGTTGAGCAACATCAGCCAAGATTTCAAGTGAATCCAAATGAATATCCTCTTGCTCTTCATCAGAGGTAACCACAAACTTCCTTTTGTTGTTCTGCCCAAGTTGTTCCTCTAAGTCTTGAACCTTCTTCAACCCCACAATCTCACCACCAAGTGAAGATTTAGTATCGCTAAGCTCCTTTATGAGATCAAGAACCTTTCACATACCGCTCAAAGAAAGCATATATAGATGTAAGCGTAATAGGGTCCTCAGCTCCACCAGCAGATTGCTCAGTGGTAATGGGAGCTTCATTGGACCTTTCAGGAGAAACATGGACATGCTCACGAATAGGAGAGCCTTCAGCAAATGGCTCTCTAACTGGACTAGGTGTGGTCAGTCTGTTAAACTCAGGCTCAAACTCATCAGGAGTAACATGAGTAGGTGGTGGACTAGGACTAGGTGACAGAGATAAAGGTGTAGGTGGAGGTTGGTCATGAGAAACATTTGATGCTTCAACATTTATAGAAGGGCCCTCATCAATGGCAACTGATGGATTACCATCAACAGCAACATTAGAAGAGGGTGGAGCACCAGCAACATTACCCTCATCAGCAGCCTCATTGCCATGTGGCAACATAGCTTCTAGCAAAGGATGATGTTCCCCAACATAATGAGTTTTCATTGAAGCAAACAATTTAGCACTAAGAGCTCCTATGGGACAAAATACTCTGTCTTGGGTTGTTATGTCTAATATCATTTGTAAAAACCTAGGGTACATTAGAAACTTATGCTTTTTCTTTTGAATATTTTCAACCATATTATCAAAAATAAACTTAGAGAAATTATAAGTTAAACCCTTTGAAAGAAACACAATACCACAGCCCAATTGGGTAGAGAATTGATCCCATCCGCCTGACTTGTTGCTTATGCACTGAAGCAAGGTATGCACCAAAAACCTCCACATTGGGCTAAGCTTATTCTTGTGCCACATATCTGTATTAGTACTTTGAAACCAATAGCTCTTAACCCGCAAGTATCTCTACAGTTGTTGGTGTGATAAACCTCACCTTCATCATCCACACGGTTGTGTCCTAATTAAATCCTTAGTCACCACATACTGCTTCATCAATCGCTACAATCTCGTGTTACTCGCTTAGTAGCGTATGCCCAAAATTGTTCAACCAACTATTCATATATCACATTTGGAGAGTGCGTTAGAGCATAATGAATCTTGGACCGCTTCAAGAAATCCACCATAGGTTCATACAGATCATGTCCCTTAGCTTTACCCAGAAAAGCAACCTTGTTATGCTCTTTCTTAAATTGAAGCGCCGCCATGTGAGAAATTGTGAGAATGTGTTATGAATTAGGCAAATGGAAATGTGTTTAAACTGATTGAAGAGGGAATCACTTAATTTTGAGCGAAGATTATACGAAGTAGGTTATAAATAGAAGTTACCCAATTATGGTCAAAATATCGGAACAACTTGTTGACCAAATCGACGTAACTCCAACCAATTTCAAAATTAACGATTCAACAGAATGATGGTCAATCCAAGGAAGTCAATCGCGAGAATCAACTCAAGTGTAAAAGTATCTTCAAGAATATCTTGAGTTTTACTGTACACCCAACTCGCATTAATTATCATCAAGCCTTGACTCCGCCTATAAGATAATCCCAATTCACAACAAACACATATCAATTACCCCCAATTTACTCCAAAAACCCTAATTTCTCACTAATTCCACAATCAGCAATAACAAACATGTCTACCAAACCAGAAATCATCAATCTAACTTCCTCCTCCTCCTCCTCCTCATCATCCAGTGATGATTCACACCCATTGTTTTGATACCCTCACCAAGATGAACCTCGTCCATTGAAGTCCCCCTTTCTTCCTTCTTCTGAAGATGATAGTGTAGTGAATCCAAGTGATTCATCTAGGGGTTTTGATGACTCCACAGAGCATCTAGAGCCAATCTTCAAAAGATTGGTGAGAGAGGAAGAGGAGAGGACATCTGCAGGTGTAGAGAAGCCCCAACCTTCACAACCCCAACCTCAACCAAGGCCACGTACCAGAAATCCACCACTCCCAAAGACAAGAGAGGTGGTGATAGCTCTTCCTGCTCCAGGATTTGGTACTTCATACCATGGAAGCAGGGGAAAGGGCAAGGGGCAGAGGTGAAGGGAAAGGGAAAAGGGAAGATGGAGTGATGCTCAATGGTGGAACGAGTAGATGGAACAACTGAAGATTTCTCATATCACAAATGCATCCATCATGCCAAGGACCAAAGATATAAAACTAGGTTCTTGAGCATCTTCATCGTCGTTTTCATCAATCCATCCTTACCATTTTCATCTTCAGCTTCTTCATCATACTTGTCAAGTGTATCCACCAGCTTTTGTAATAGATGATAGGAACTAGTATATGTTTGGTAGATCTTGTATAGGAATGGGCTTGTATTTCATTTGAAGTTGATTGTAAGCTGTAAATTGTTTCTTGAATGGATGATCAACATGTCTTTTATCTCTTAATGATTAGCACTTAATATGTACTTCAGTACTTTCCTTCAGTAGAATCAATGAGATAACTTGTAACAATACTTGTGCTTCTCTTCAGTAGAAACAAATTTTAAGCTTACATGACCATATTCCCATCTACCAACTTGGTGAACTGCAACCTAAAGAGGCATTCTGCAAAACAGACACAAAGTAGCACACAAACCAAACCAAGACAAACAAAACTTAAAAAACATTAACTGGTTAGTGTTAGCAAACAAAAAGATAAACCAATATCTACAAAGTTTACAAGATATACAACTACAATCCTCCCCTGAGGCATATGCCTCCCCTGAGGCCTATGCCTCCCCTCAAACTTTGCAGTTAAGGGTTAAGCTTCCCAATATGGACAACAAGGTGTTGAAACCTGGGTCCATCAAAAGCTTTAGTCAATAAATCTGCCACATTATCATCTGTGTGAATCTTAACCACCTTTATCAAATGTTTTTCATATGCATCTCTTATAAAATAGTGCCTGATCTCAATATGCTTAGTTCTATTATGAAAAACTGGATTTTTAACTATGCATATGGTACTCTGATTATCAATAAAGATTGTGGTGTTCATGAAATTAAACCCATAATCCAGCAATTGATTTTGTATCCATAGTACCTGCCCACAACAATTTGCAGCAGCCACATACTCTGCTTCAGTAGATGAGGTAGCAACAATAGTTTGTTTCTTGCATTGCCAAGAAATCAATCTTCTTCCAAAGAATTGGCAACCTCCAGTTGTGGATCTCCTATCCAGATTCGCACTAGCATAATCACTATCACTATATGCTTCCAATACAAAAGGATACTCTTTTGGGTACCAAAGACCTAATTTGGGTTGGCCTTTTAGGTACTTGAAGATCTTTTTGACTGCATTCAAGTTGGAAGTAAGTGGAGTGACCTGATGTCTAGAACAAGCACTGACAACAAAGGTAATGTCAGGCCTAGAAGCTGTTAAATACATTAATGAACCAACAAGTGGTAATCACAAACACACTAATAGACAGTCTCTATTACTTGTATTCTAAAGCGGAAATTAAACACAAGTAAGAACAATAATAACTAAGAATACTTTGATCCTCTATGGATCTTTGAATAGAACTAAAACTTATTTTTCAAAACCTGTACATCATTCATACTAATGTGTTCCTTTTATAGACAAGGAACCCTAAACCGTTTCCTCAAAAACGTATAAACATAAAACTAAAGAAGATATACATTATCACTTCCTAATAAAGCTCATGCATATCCTAACTAACTATAAAATACGCCGAATATCTATATCCGAGAAACAAACCACGCGGTTTTCTACTTCCGCGAATCACTTCTTCAAGAAGATCTTGCACTTGGCAGATTCCATCAACAATATCTTCATCGAATTCTCACTTAGTAGAATTCCCAACAATCCCCCTAATCTTGAATTTGACATGGTTAAGTTCAAGATTCTTGATAGATCGTTAATACTTCGTAACAAGAGGATTGAATACTGAACATCGTGAGAAAGAACCAAAACAATCACATCTCTATGATGGCAAAACTTTGAAACCCGGATCTTTGCAAGAACAAATGACAAAATGTACATCAAAACATATTAGTTTCATACTATTCTCATCACATCCAGTGTGTTAACTCCCGAGAGAGGTGAATCATTGAAAATAATGAATTTGATGTCTCTTTACCAATAGCCATTACTACTGGAGTAGCCAAATGTTTAAGTTCGAAAACTATGGTACATCGATAACCATCGATTTGTAGCAAATCGCAACTATAAACGGATTTGAGATGTCTTTACCGTAGCCGTTTGCTCGGGACTAGTCAATTCTTCGGGGAAAGAATCACCTTTGGTGAATTGAGAACCCAATATGGTATTCCACTGCCTTTACCACAAGCCATATACTTGTAGGCTAGCCAATTCTTGGATTCTAAAAAGGAATAAGCCATGGTGAATTGATGACCATACAACCCTCAACAATTAAGCATGGGTGAGTTGCATACCCTATGATTTTGAGCAAACCATTACAGCTAGCAACAGATTTGATGTGTCTTTACCAAAGCTGTACCCTTTGGACTAGCCAACCCTTTGATGTACACAAGGCACAGCTGGTGAGTTGATAACCATCAACAGAGTAATGTACAACAAACCTGCAAGAAAAAGTGAGACAAACAAAGAATACAAGATAGTTTTTTTTTTTTTTTAAATAAGAATGAAACAAAGAAAGAAAGATATAATACAAGATACCAGAATCAAGAAGAAGCTTGGTGTTGCATAAGCTGAGTCTTAATCAACCCAATCAATTGTTCAGCATGGAGCATATCATTCCCCACTGGATCAGGAGGAACTTCCAATTTCCTTCTAAGCATTCGTTGCATCAATTTCACAAACAAAGGATAAAGCCTATCAGAAAACATACACACAACCATCCCACACTTTGTCTCCACAACATGCACACTTGGGATAGGATAAAATCTCCAAGTCTCAACCTTCCACTTATGTGAATCCTTCCAAATTGAATACCCTTTACCATTTGGAGATTGAGAGTCAAAAAGAACTTGAAGATATCCCAATAAGTACAACCCAGAACCTTGTGGAGAATGAATAGCATAATATTGTGTGACAAGGCCATGAAGAGTAATCAAATCTTGCCTATCCACCATATGAAGTATTTTTCTTAAGAAAGTAAACTGCATAGAAGAGTTATCCAACCTATAGATGATGTTAAGCTGTCCATCAGTCAATGTCCATGTAGTCAACACACCATGAGACCCCTCAAGAAAAGTGTCAGAAGATCCCTCTTTAATGAATGTTGACTCAGCAGCCTTTAGATCCAAATGCTTAGAAGAGCCACCCTTTTTAGATTTAGGTACTCCATAGGCCTTCTTCCCATCTACTCGCATAGATCTTTTGATTGCAATGTGTCTTCTTCTAGACATCCTTTTCCCCCTCCTACCAGTTATATAAATGCCCATAGAAAAGGAAGATGGTACATTCTCAGACGCACCAGAGACATCTTCAGTGGGAATGGAAGAGGTAGAAGCAGAGGGAACTGGAACAGCATCACCCATGGCATACATTTTATCAAGCTTCCCTCTGTCCTGTTTAGGTCTAAAAGCTTCTTGTTCAGCTCTCCTAATCATGTCTGCTCCTTCTTGTTCAGCAGATGCAGAAGAAGCAATAGTATCAGGCATGCCCTTAGGATCCAGAGATGGATCAGCCATACTGGGTGAAGATTCAGAAGAAATAACAAGAGATTCAACAGATTGAACTCTCTAAACAGAATGTATAGCTTCAGTAGATGCCTCAGCAGAAACAGCATGAGAGCTCAGCTTTCCTTTATCATCAGCAAAAGAATCCACAATCACAACTTTCTTGGGTCTTTTGGCTTTTGGAGTATCTATGCCACCAGCAATCCTTTTCAATGTAGAAATTGGTGTAATATGCTTCATAGTCTTAGTATACAAACTGGTCAAGTCAGAATCAGATAAAGCCCAGACTTGCTTCTTTGTCAAACCAGATTGATAGAAATTAGTACTCTGATTATACACCACATTCCTCATATAGGTTTTCTTCGAGTCATTGGTGGTCTCTCCTCTTAGCTTTAGCCTTTGTGCAAGAATGGCTTTTCTCTTTCAAACCAGCTAGTTTCTTTGTTTTCAAGAGCCATCATTTGTGCAAAGAAAGTTCTCACTATCAAAATCAGCTCCTAAAATGCTCGAGCAAGAGTAGGATTTGAAACAACTTGAAGAGTGTAAGAATCCCATTACTCATCAAGAAATTAATTGATTGTGCATCCAATTCTCTTTGTCTTTCGGGAGGCAAATTGGTAGTAAAAGCGAAAGCAGTCGTAGTGCCAAAGCTTGACTCTTCATAAAATCGTGATACTGCTAGCATTCTTGCTTGTTGTAGCCCTTCCTGCTCACTCACAAGATCCGAACCAAGCTCTTCATCAACCATAACTCCTTTACTTTTATCAGTGCTCATGAGCGTAATCAAGCATGAGGAATATCAACAATAGGAATCTGTATTAATGTTTTCGGAAGAAACACCCATAGAAGCATCGGAGTAATATGTTGAGGTGTCTTCAACAAATGCGTAAGAGACATCGAGATTAGGATCCAGGTTAAAACTTCTTCCAGCAATAAATACTTCATGATGATCTGCTGAAGGTGGAGGACATGGTGGTTCTTGCACAGATGAAACTTGACCATGTTCAGAAGCAACATCCACCATTTGAGCATCAGCAATAACATGATCATCAGCAGTCGTAACATTGGCAACACTTGGCACATTTGAAGATTCAGAGGAATCCTTGCTCAAATACTGTCTTCTCCTTCTTCTAGTAAACATAATAGGTTCCTTTTGCTTTGAGGATTCAGCAGCAATTGGAGAAGAAGCATGAGTCTGTTGAGAAACATCAGCCAAGATTTCAAGTGAATCCAAATGAATATCCTCTTGCTCTTCATCAGAGGTAACCACAAACTTCCTTTTGTTGTTCTGCCCAAGTTGTTCCTCTAAGTCCTGAACCTTTCTCTTCAACCCCACAATCTCACCACCAGGTGAAGATTTAGTATCAGCAAGCTCCTTTCTAAGATCAGCAACCTCTTTCACATACCTGTTCAGCAAAGCATATACATATGTAAGCTGCATAGGGTCCTCACCACCACAGATTGCTCAATGGTAATGGGAGCTTCATTGGACCTTCGGGAGAAACATGGACATGTTTATTTAATGGAGAGCCTTCAAGAAATGGCTCTCTAACCGGACTAGGTGTGGTCACCTATTAAACTCGAGGCTCAAACTCATCGGGAGTAACATGAGTAGGTGGTGGACTAGGACTAGGTGATGAGGTAAAGGTGTAGGTGGAGGTTGGTCTGGAGAAACATTTGATGCTTCAGCAGTTATGGAAGGGCCCTCATTAATGGCAACTGATGGATTACCATCAGCAGCAATATTAGAAGAGGGTGGAGCACCAGCAACATTACCCTCATCAGTAGCCTCATTGCCATGTGGCAACATAGCTTCTAGCAAAAGATGATGTGCCCCAACATAATGAGTTTTCATTCAAGCAAACAATTTAGCACTAAGAGCTCCTATGGGACAAAATACTGTCTTGGGTTGTTATGTCTAATATCATTTGTAAAAACCTAGGGTACATTAGAAACTTATGCTTTTCTTTTGAATATTTTCAACCATATTATCAAAAATAAACTTAGAGAAATTATAAGTTAAACCCTTTGAAAGACACACAATACCACAGCCCAATTGGGTAGAGAATTGATCCCATCCGCCTGACTTGTTGCTTATGCACTGAAGCAAGGTATGCACCAAAAACCTCCACATTGGGCTAAGCTTATTCTTGTGCCACATATCTGTATTAGTACTTTGAAATCCAATAGCTCTTAACCCAGCAAGTATCTCTACAGTGTTGGTGTGATAAACCCCACCTTCATCATCCAAACAAAGTTGTGTCCTAATTAAATCCTCAGTCACCACATACTCTGTTTCATCAATCGTTGCTACAATCTCTGTGTCACTTCGTTTAGTAGCAGATGCCCAAAATTGTTCAACCAACGATTCATATATCACATTTGGAGAGTGCGTTAGAGCATAATGAATCTTGGACCGCTTCAAGAAATCCACCATAGGTTCATACAGTTCATGTCCTTTAGCTTTTCCTAGAAAAGCAACCTTGTTATGATCTTTCTTAAATTGAAGCGCCGCCATGTGAGAAATTATGAGAACGTGTTATGAATTAAGCAAATGGAAATGTGTTTAAACTGATTGAAGAGGGAATCAATTAATTTTAAGCGAAGATTATACGAAGTAGGTTATAAATAGAAGTTACCCAATTATGGTCAAAAATATCGGAACAACTTGTTGACCAAATCTGACGTGTAACTCCAACCAATTTCAAAATTAACGATTCAATGAGAATGATGGCCAATCATTGAAAGAAGTCAATCACAGAATCAACTCAAGTGTAAAAGTATCTTCAAGAATATCTTGAGTTTTACCGTGCCACCCAACTCGCATTAATTATCATCAAGCCTTGACTCCGTCTATAAGATAATCCCAATTCACAACAAACACATATCAATTACCCCCAATTTACTCCAAAAACCCTAATTTCTCACTAATTCCACAATCAGTAATAACAAACATGTCTACCAAACCAGAAATCATCAATCTAACTTCCTCCTCCTCCTCCTCCTCATCCTCATCATCCAGTGATGATTCACACCCATTGTTTCGATACCCTCACCAAGATGAACCTCGTCCATTGAAGTCCCCCTTTCTTCCTTCTTCTGAAGATGATAGTGTAGTGAATCCAAGTGATTCATCTAGGGTTCGATGACTCCACAGGCGTCTAGAGCCAATCTTCAAAAGATTGGTGAGAGAGGAAGAGAGAGGACATCTGCGCAGTGTAGAAAGCCTCAACCTTCACAACCCCAACCTCAACCAAGGCCACGTGCGGAAATCCACCACTCCCAAAGACAAGAGAGTGGTGATAGCTCTTCCTGCCCGGGTTTGGTACTTCATACCATGGGAAGGGGAAAGGGCGGGGAGGAGGTGAAGGGAAAGGAAAAGGAAGATGGAGTGATGCTCAATGGTGGAACAGTAGATGGAACAAGCGAAGATTTCTCATATCACAATGCATCCATCATGCCAAGGACCAAAGATATAAAACTAGGTTCTTGAGCATCTTCATCATCGTTTTCATCAATCCATCCTTACCATTTTCATCTTCAGCTTTTTCATCATACTTGTCTAGTGTATCCACCAGCTTTTGTAATAGATGATAGGAACTAGTATATGTTTGGTAGATCTTGTATAAGAATGGTCTTGTATTTCATTTGAAGTAGATTGTAAGCTGTAAATTGTTTCTTGAATGAATGATCAACATGTCTTTTATCTCTCAATGATTAGCACTTAATCTGTACTTCAGTACTTTCCTTCAGTAGAATCAATGAGATAACTTGTAACAATACTTGTGCTTTTCTTCAGTAGAAACAAACTTTAAGCTTACATGACCATATTCCCATTTACCAACTTGGTGAACTGCAACCTAAAGAGGCATTCTGCAAAACAGACACAAAGTAGCACACAAACCAAACCAAGACAAACAAAACTTAAAAAACATTAGCTGGTTAGTGTTAGCAAACAAAAAGATAAACCAATATCTACAAAGTTTACAAGATATACAACTACAATCCTCCACGAGGCATATGCCTCCCCGAGGCCTATGCCTCCCCTCAAACTTTGCGTTAAGGGTTAAGCATCCCAATATGGACAACAAGGTGTTGAAACAGGTCCATCAAAAGCTTTAGTCAATAAACCGCCACATTATCATCATGTGAATCTTAACCACCTTTATCAAATGTTTTCATATGCATCTCTTATAAAATGGTGCCCGATCTCAATATGTTTAGTTCTATTATGAAAAATTGGATTTTTAACTATGCATATGGTACTCGATTATCAATAAAGATTGTGGTGTTCATGAAATTAAACCCATAATCCAAAGAATTGATTTTGTATCCATAGTACACGCCCACAACAATTTCACTGCAGACCACATACTCGCTTGAGGAGATGAGGTAGCAACAATAGTTTGTTTCTTGCATTGCCAAGAAATCAATCTTCTTCCAAGAAATTGGCAACCTCAGGTTGTGGATCTCCTATCGATTCGCACTAGCATAATCACTATCACTATATGCTTCCAATACAAAAGGATACTCTTTTGGGTACCAAAGACCTAATTTGGGTTGGCCTTTTAGGTACTTGAAGATCTTTTGACTGCATTCAAGTTGGAAGTAAGTGGAGTGACCTGATGTCTAGAACAAAATGGATCTTGAAGAATAAAAGAGATGCACGGGGTATTGTGGTAAAAAAACAAAGCACGATTAGTGGCTCAGGGGTTCAGGCAAGAGGAAGGAATTGATTATGATGAAATTTTTGCACCTATAGCTCGAGTTGAGGCCATTCGAATCTTCTTGGCTTATGCATCTTATATGGGGTTCATGGTTTATCAAATGGATGTGAAAGGTGCTTTTACGTATGGTGAGATTGAAGAAGAAGTATATGTCACTCAACCCAAAGGCTTTGAAGACCAGATCATCCACAACATGTTTACAAGGTTGTAAAAGCTCTATATGGACTCCATCAGGCACCCGGAGCATGGTATGCTAGGCTATCTCGCATTCTGCCAAGAAGCATGGTTACGAAGAGGTGCCATTGACAAAAAACTCTTCCTAAAGAAGAATAATGAGACATCATTCTTGTGCAAGTTTATGTGGATGACATTATCTTTGGATCCACTAAAGAAGCTTGGTGCGGGGAGTCCGAGGAGTTAATGAAGGGAGAGTTTGGATGAGTGCTATGGGAGCTTACTTTCTTTTGGGTCTACAAGTTCGTGAACACGATGGTATTTTTATCGGTCGGGATAAATATGTGAGGACATTTGAAGAAATTTGATATGGAAAATGTCGAGGCGCCACTACACCTTATGAAGCTCCAAAACAAAGAAACTAATAACTACTAATACTACTACTACGCTCTATGCGTTTGACCAGATTCTCATTGGGAGATATCTGCTATGAAATGAAATGAAAAGATGAATGAAAGGGATCCCTAAACCCTAGACGCCTACCCTCTTTATATAGTAGAGGGAGGTTACATGAAAACCCTAAACATAGCTTACTAGAAAAGCTACTATTAAATATTACTATTAAGACCCTCATTGTTTCTTCTTTCTTCATTCTTTCTCGTGGTTTTGTAATCTTCAAATCCGCAATTCCCAAAAATCTTCCCCTAAACTGGAATTTGACTAGGTTAAGTTCCAGTTCTTGATGTTACAAAACAACCTGTATGAAGAAACAATACTAAAACATGTCATCACAAATAATAAGCTGCACATCATACATCTGCTTCCCCTTTTTTCTAATAGGGGTCTTGTGCAACTTGTAGACGCTTCCCCTCAAGTGATGCATGTAGATGGTAAGATATAAACCATAAGCTTCCCCTTAAAATTATACTAACCATCTTTTTTTTTCTTTTTTTTTATCACTAAAAAAAATAATACGATTTTTTTTTTACAACTAAACAAAAGAAATAAAGCGTAACAGCAGAGAAGTCAAATCAACAGCATCATCAAAATAGTCTACCAGCAGGAACGGAGAACCAGTAGAAACATCAACGTAGGCGTCTTATATCTTGCACTATCCATGTGACTCCAAATCTTGATAAATCCTCAAATAATATGAGACACTGAGCACTACAATGTAACTCCTTAAAATGATAGCAAATGTGAGCATTAAGCACCTTCAATCTGTATATCACACCCCTTCACTAACACTGAGCACTACAACGTAACTCCTTAAAGTGTTAGCAAATATGCGCATTAAGTACCTTTAGTCTGTAGATCTCACCCCTTCGCTAGATTTATCAAGTCTTTGTCACACCATTAACGTACGAATAAATTATCTCTAAAGTGTTCACCACGCACTTTGAGATATGATAAGACACGCACCTGATCAACCAGTAGGAACTCCAAAATAACCAGCAGCAACTGATCAGCAGAAACTAACATTACCAGCAAGAACCTACCAGCACCAACAAATATCAGTAGAAACCGATCAGCAGCAACCAATACTACCAGCAGAAACTGGTCAGTAGAAACCAATACGAATCAAAATATGCAGCCAGTAGAAACATCAAATCAAGCCGAAAGTATGTTAATTAATAGGGTTCATCATTGAATTAAAAATTCAACTCACCAAGACTAGTAAAAATTAGAAGACCAACTGTAAAGACCAGAATTAGCATATACAACAACCGATCATGAACAGTATAAATGTAATCCGACCAGAATTAAGTTCCCACGCTGCCATTATAAATCATATATACGAACAGTACCCAACCAGTAGGAACACACGATGCATCGGCATATATCAATTTAAAGAGAACAGTATAAATAATAAAACGGTTCCATCAGTGGGCCTCGTCATGTGTGCAGTCCCACGTGATCAGTTACACAAATAATATATCACTCGATGCTGTCCATTGTGTGTGTACCCATATTTACCAATCAAATTATCTTGACCATGTGAGCAGTACAAGACATACCCACGTGACTAAGAATCATCAGCAGCAACTTATGTGTATCCACGTGACCATTATTAGATGGTGACCCCAACATCAAATGAATCCTCACTCGTGAGTCCCAAACATAAGCCGTCTAAAAAATATACCAATAACCAATTGGAACCGAGGACCCATGTGAACACATTAATCAATCAGTAAATGAGACACCCATTAGAATATAGTAACATCAGGCGAGTGGACCAGCAGCAATGCCACGTTATCAGCATCAACCCCATGTGAGCATCAATCAGCAGCATTGACCAGCAGCAATGCGTTGACCAATCATACCACCACCGACCAATTAAAACCTATTAATGAACATCACAACGAGCCAATGGATGGGACCAGTAATAACACAAATACATAACAGCCAATCAATAAAAAAAATCGCTGTCCAATAAAGTGTGTGTGGACCACCGAGAGTACATCAAAAGCAAAACAATTCATATGTCCAAATATGCTCACGTGATGACCACGAACATCAACCAATCAAAAGCCAAGTCCACCATATCCTCCATATGTTCCACCACACAGAATCCTATCCCACTATCATAAAATTAATGAACCACTATAAACAATTGAATATCAAATTAACGTTTGACCAGTTTCCATTCTCCTATGTTACCCAAAAAAACTCGTTTCACCAAAAAAAAATGAATATGCTGTCCTAATCAGCAAGAACTGATATCAACACGTGAGGCTGTTTCTGCTGATACGAGTGGGACCATCCATGACAGCCAATCAGATACGAATTAAATATATCAATGAAACAAGAATATGAAACGAGAAACCATTGTTTATATGATACGGGAGACCCATTATTATCACGCGAACAAATTTAATATTCGAACAGAATGAAACCACCAATCAGTCTATCAATCATTACGAATAAAATAAATCAAACCATCTCACATGATGATTTGGGAATTAATTCCAACCTGCTCGTCTTTTCTTTTCGTTAACCCCATCATCATCAGATCTGCTGCCTTTTCCAAATCTGCTGCATAAACCCTAATAACATGAAAACCTTATAAACCCTAGATCGAGAGCCACAAGGCTCTGATACCACTTGTTGAACCTAAGACCTTGATAGATCTTTGAGCGCTCGTGGATCGTTAGTAATGCTTATGTAATCACAAACACACTAATAGACAGTCTCTATTACTTGTATTCTAAAGCGGAAATTAAACACAAGTAAGAACAATAATAACTAAGAATACTTTGATCCTCTATGGATCTTTGAATAGAACTAAAACTTATTTTTCAAACTCGTACATCATTCATACTAATGTGTTCCTTTTATAGACAAGGAACCCTAAACCGTTTCCTCAAGAAACGTATAAACATAAAACTAAAGAAGATATACATTATCACTTCCTAATAAAGCTCATGCATATCCTAACTAACTATAAAATACGCGGAATATCTATATCCATGAGAAACAAACCACTGTGGTTTTTCTACTTTCGCAGAATCACTTCTTTCAATGAGAATCTTGCACTTCAGCAGATTCCATCAGCAATATCTTAAGCAGAATTCTCACTTAGTAGAATTCCCAACAGGTACGCCCCATAAAAAATAAAAATCTATCCATAAAAAAAATATAAACCAAAACCATAGAACAATCATATCAAACAACATACAATATTCGTTTTTTACGCGTTTAGTAATTAATTACTCATTAAAACCAATGGCTCGTGATGCCACTGTTAGGATTATATATCATGAAAATCAATAATAAAACACAAAACATCAAAGAATACATGCGGAGGTGTATAGGAAAGATTAATGAATAATTAATTAACATAAACAAGAATATGCGTACGATTCTAGCCGAACAAGAATCAAATCCACAAAACTAGCAATTGGATGAACCCTAATTAGGGTTTATAGGATTATGTGAATTACCTCTTACCGATTTTGTAATTCAATCCAAGAATACTAACAATAATGTGTTAGTACCAGTTTCTTGTACACACGTACAATAACGAATTAAAGGAATGCTAGTTTTAATTAAACAAAACGATTTTGGTTTGGAAAAGATGATGATCGATCCCCTAGGGAGGGTGCACGATCGGTTATGGCAAAAAACACACACAAACAATTTTAGGTTTTAGCCAATTAGTACAAGAGATACAAATCCAAGACCCCTAACCTTGTATATATACTCAACTAAACTTGGAGAACAAGTTGAGTTTGAGATGGGTTGGGATACCCCTTGGGCCGATCAGTTGTGTGTCCCCCAAGGGATTCCGGAACCTTTTCAATATTAATTTGCAATCTAGTCTTTTCCAATTCCATTTAACGACCGTTAGTCCATTACACTTAATTACTTAACGTCGTTATAATTATTTCATTTAATTAATAAATAAATATAACATTTACATTTAATTATTAACTTTAATTCTCATACGCAAAGTGTGCAATCCCGTGGTCTCGAGTTCGATCATAACTCACGTCTACTAATTTATATCCATAAAACCAACAGAAGGTGGTCTTGGTATTCGTAGATTGGAGAATTTCGATGTTGTTTTGATGTCTACTCACGTTTGGAATATTGTAAGCTGAAGACGAGGAGATTTTGGGACGTGAAAATGGCTTCAAGCGTGAGTTGGGGATGGAGGAAATTGCTTCAAATTCGAAGTATCCTTCACCCTCACTTTTGGCATGAGCTTGGGAATGGGCGAAGTACGTCAGCGTGGTTTGATACATGGGATACTCAATGTCCTCTTATGAACCATGTATCATATCGGGCTGTTACAAGAGCAGGTTTTAATATCCAAGAATGTGTTATATGACATTATTGTGATGGAGAATGGGTGTGGCCAAGTGCATGGCATAACAGCTACCCGACTCTAAATCTTATACAACAACAACAACAACAATCCCAATCCCGCCGGGGCAGGGTATGGGGGAGGTAAAATGTAGATGATCGTACCCTATCCCGGGATGTACCAGGGAGTAGAGGCTGCTTCCAACGAGACCTCCGCAGTGCGGTGTGCGGGTGAGAGAAAGAAGAAGAAGAAGAAAAGAAGAAAAAGAAAAAGAAGAGATAGCGAGGCGAAAGAAACAACATGCAAGAGAATGTATAAGGTAGCGAGCAAAACAAACAAAAGCGCAAACAGCACAACAAAGCAAAAAAAAAAAAAAAAAAAAAAAAAAAAAAAAATTGCTAGCCGAGAAGTATGGTTAGCGTGGAAGTGAAAGCAGTGGTATCATCTAGTGATGACGTATAGCACGTACAACAGGCCTATTGGGCTCAGCTTGTGCTATACGCACTCTGGCCAAGCCCAACAAAGTAAAACAGCCACAAACAATGGACCACCAGTAAGCTTAACAATAAATTGGCTGCGGTCCAGATACAAAGACGCACGCAGAACACCTAGCGGACCAGGCGCATGACCGTGGAAGGTGATTTGTGTCCGCAACTACGATTACTGCGGAACCTTGACCGGCAAGGGTCCACTCTGGCCACTAACAATTATAAGCGAAATACTAGGAAACCCTAGCATTGGACTCATCTATAAAAGGAACTCTAATTCTCTCACAAGGTTTGACTTTCTCACACATACTAATACACACACTTAAATATTCTCTGACAAACATGAGTACTTACTCTCACACCGGATCTTTACGTGGGGTCCGTCCCCACGGTTTACTTTCATTTGTGCCGGGATTCAATTCATTACTTGGTTTAGTACAGATTCAGCCCATTGGTAGCTTGTTGGCCCGACCCAACATACGTTCTCAACACATATCCTAACCCGTCACACTTTTTGTACTAAGATCTAGTATGGTCACCATATGGCATTCCAAGACATGTTATCCATTTATGGCTAGTGATGAGAAAGAGATTAAAAACTCAAGATCGACTTTGACAATAGGACGTAGGAAATGATGTTGATTTGAGCTTACTTCGGTGCCTTTTATGCAAGTCTCAACAAAACTCACACGAGCACTTGTTTTTCGAATTCTCATACTCGTCTAGTGTTTGGCAGAATGTGTTGAATGTGGCTGGTATATCAGGAGTGTCGTCTCGATGGGAGGATATAATGTTGTGGCTTCTTCCTTTATCTAAAAGTAAAACAATAACAAGTATCGTTGGTCGATTAATCATGGCAACAACTTCATACTTTCAATGGCGTGAACGAAATGATAGAATACATGGAAAAGGTGACAAGAAAGTGGAGCAAGTGTCAAAGTATGTTGCAGATTCAGTAAGACTAAAACTAGCAGCTATCAAGTTTAAGAAGAATGCTAGAGTTGGAAAGCTTATGGAGACATGGAAGTTGGCGTGTGGAGCTAATGAGAACTGATTAAGTTCGAGTCATATCCTAGAGTTTTTGTATTCAAATTGTTACCTGTTTAAAACATTTAGTGTTGTTTTTTTTGGTAGTCGTGTTTTGAGTGTTTCAAAGCACGTAGTTAGCGTCTTTTAAGAGTAGTTCATAGCTACTCTTTCTTGCACGCACATTACAGTTTATTTTAATCTATTCACCGGGTAAAATCCCAACCAACAAAAAAAAAAAAAAAAAAAAAAAAAAAAAAAAGGTCTAGGTCAAACAGGTTTTTCTATCAAATAATGATGCTATATATTATCATTCCTTTTTAATTGGAGACATCACATATGTGGATCTTGATTCTGAAACAACAATATAGAACCAACATCATCATGTCTTATTTTTCACAATTGTAATCGTTAAAAGAGTATAGTATTAAGTTTTATATAATATAACTCTTGTAACATAATTGATGTCATACCAATAGTAGGATTTGCAATATATGGTACATGTATCTCTCTATTTAACAATAATGTAGAATATGTATTTGCATTAAGGATGTGACAAAAAGATTTCACTCTCTTTGTAAATTATAACATTTTTGGATCACCAAAAGTTAAAAAGTGAAGCAAGATCCCACACCACCTTATGAAGAAATTTACAACATGTTTATAAGGACACCAAAGAAGTTGCTTGCCATCGGTCTTGGTAGCTTGCTTGTAACACAAGTGGGGGTACTAATGTGGAATTGGACTATGATTTGGTTCATATCGGTGGAGTCCGAGATAGCAATAAGCGGCTTGCCCATTCAAAGTTCACATCGTCCCTAAAGTAGGGGCACTGCGTTAGGTGGTTTCACGAGTGCGACTACCCTCGCTCTTGACGGTGGAAGGATAACGAGCTTGAGCTATTCAGGCTCATTCAGCTGATTGAACCTTCTCAATAAAACACCCACTTTTTTATATTTTCTAATATTATGTCGATACCAGGTTGGGGTACTAATGTGGGCTGGACTATGATTTGGTTCATATCAGCTGGGTCTGAGATAGCAATAACTGGCTTGCCCATTCAAAGTTCACATCGTCCCTGTAGAAAACTAGAAGGGGGGTTGAATAGTTTACCAATTAAAAACTTTGTTTTGAAACTTATTGAAAGATCAATTGATATTGATCTTGAGTATGTTAATGAAATATGCAAGCAATGTGTAATAAGTAAATAAGGAAAGAAATGATCAAACCACAACAAGTTGTTTATAGTGGTTCGACCTACAAGGACTCTTTTCCTTGCCCTACTCCACTCCCGAGTCTCACACTCGAGAGTTTAACTTCACTAGTCAACAAGCTCCTTTCACCGGCGGAGAAAACCTTTACACTTCGCTTACACTATTTCCGACACTAAGCTAGATGTCGAGTTCTTTCCAAGGGTACAACTACTCCCACACACAATGTATTTTGAGGACTAAAATACTAACCACTCACACTCACAAGATTATGATGGTTTGATACAACAATGAAGTATGGATCAACACTAGATCATACAACACTAAACAAACAAGACTTCCAACTTCTCGTTGAAGCTTGAATATGACTTGATCTTCTTTGCTACAAAGAGATCACTAATATGATATGAAACCGAGTTAGAAAGGTTAGAGAAGATATGTATGAGGTATGTTAGAAAGGGATGAAAAACTACTTGGCTTGGCATTGCTATTTATAGCCAAAATGGACAGGAGGCGTCCACGGACGGCGGACCCTTAAAAGGGTTCCGCCTGTACCATTTTGGTACCGCCGGTTCTGACGACCAAGATATCAAATCTTGCCAAAGTCAACTCTATCTAAGTGAGATTGTGCAAGATATGAAGAGTACAAATCTACACAAAATATCTAATGGAATCTTCCAATGATTTCCATGATGTAATACATGATGTCATATGTTGTATTTCTATTTTAGAAATATGCAAATGCTTAAGTAGTGTTTGGTTTTAAGAACCTAACACATTCTAAAAACTACTATCATACATAATGATTAGAGTCATATCAAGATGTTACTAATCATAAATGTAAATGCTTGAATGATGAATATATTGTTTGAAAAAGCTTGTTTAAATATCTATTAAACTTGACAAGCTTTAAGCTTTTATAAATTAAATTTACTTTTGTCGTTAACAAAACTTATGCAAAGATCAAAAATATAAATAACGTTTAATGACGATATTTGTATTAACAGTCCCTAAAGTAGGGGGCACTGCGTTATGCTGGTTTCATAGAGCTGCGACTACCCCTCGCTCTTGACAGTGGAAGGATAACGAGCTTGAGCTATTCGAGCTCATTCGTTGATTGAACCTTCTCAACAAAACACCCACTTTTTATATTTTCTAATATTATGTCGATACGGTTGGGGTACTAATGTGGGTGGACTATGATTTGGTTCATATCATTGGGTCTCGAGATAGCAATAAGCGGCTTGCCCATTCAAAGTTCACATCGTCCCTAAAGTAGGGGGCACCTGCGTTAGGTGGTTTCACAGTGCGACTACCCTCGCTCTTGGCGGTGGAAGGATAACGAGCTTGAGCTATTCGGGCTCATTCAATGATTGAACCTTCTCAATAAAACACCCACTTTTTATATTTTCTAATATTATGTCGATAGCAGTTGGGACTTGGGAGACTTATTCGAACTGAATTCAGGAACATATCCTTTTATCGATAGGATAAGGTCGTCTCGCTTGGAAAAAGGTCTTAGTTGGAGCTCTTTGGCCAAAGATCGACATGTTGATCCTACATGCTCTTTATACGATTTTGGTTAAGCCGCACCATTGAAGTGCATTTATAAAAGATAGGATAAGGTCGTCTCGCTTGGAAAAAGGTCTTAGTTGGAGCTCTTTGGCCAAAGATCGACATGTTGATCCTACATGCTCTTTGTACGATTTTTGGTTGTTTGTACCATTGAAGTGCATTTATAAAAGTTTTGAAGTTTTTTAGCCAAATATTTAATCGTACAAGCTTGGCCGTTTGATATCTTTTTCATCCGCTTTATGAACTCCTTTAATCTTTGTAATGTCGTCTCACCGATTTTTAAGGTGTTGATCTAGAACAATACTCTAATATAATCGACATGAGTTGTATTATAATTCAAGCAGTTGATGTGTCTAGATTTGAAAGACCACATGACTACATAAATAATTTATACATATAATTGAATGGATAACACGGGTCAATTTGCTAATTTGTTTTATGCTCTTAATGAAAGGTTTTCTACTTCATATTCCTTCGACATGTTGTAGAGCTAATGGAGTTTTATGTTCATTTATGAGAAGTGGTTATATAAACGACTAACTACTTCTCACTATTCATGCGTTCGAAAATGATTTCTTATGTAAAGTACATCTATTTTAGAAACGATTTGTTTTATAAAGTACATTGAAGATCACAAGTGAATGCATACAACTTTTAACCCGCGAAATTCACGAGTTTATAAGGTAGTTAGAGAATATTCAATTATTGTAAACCCGTAAATGAACAATTGAATGTAACCACACCATCTAAAAAAGTTATCAAATACAACACGACGCAAAACGCGAGCACACCACTAGTAATTGCAATGCTCACAAGTAAATACCATATAAATGTAATGCTTAGATGTTGAGACCATATAAATACCAAATTACCAATGTGTGACTCATGACATTCCTAGCCAAAACTTCAAACCGCCCATGAGTCTCATAGCTCCATCAAATAAGTTACAATAACTTAGAGTTAAATTAGCCATTAATACAATACGCCACAAGTAAATACCATGTAAATTCAGTGCTCACATGTAAAAATAATGTAAATTCGGTGTTTACAAGAAAATACCATAAAAGTACATTTCTCACATGTAAATATCATATACATACAATGCTCACATGTAGGTACCGGATAAATTTGATGCTCACATGTAAATACCATATGAATCAATTTAGTTTAAAAGTAAATTCCTAAAAGAAACATCTACAATCTATGGGCTAAATTAATGCGAGCCACGCCTTGGCAAAAACATGAGACCGCACATGGGTTGCATCCCTCCGTCAACTAACTTACAATAACTTGAGTTAAAAATAAAACTTGAATACCATATAACACATGTAAATTACATATAAATACAAATACGATGCTTACATGTAAATACCTTATAATTACAATACTCACATGTAAATATCATATTCAAACAATGTTCACATGTAAATACCGTATAAGTACAATACTCACATGTAAATGTCATATTCATACAATGCTCACATGTAGGTACCGTATAAGCACAAAATTCACATGAAAATATCATATTCATATAATGCTCACATATAGGTACCGGATATGTAAATATCATATTTATACAAAACTCACATGTAAATATTATATTCATACAATGCTCACATGTATATATCGTATATGCACGAAACTAACATGTAAATATCATACTCATAAAATGCTCACATGTAAACTGTCACACCCCAATTTACATTGCTTTGCAATGGAATGGAATTCGGGATAGTGTCATAGCACCACATTCACAAGTTATATTGAAGCGACCTAAAGTGTCGTTTGAAAAGAACATCGTTTGATTTATTAAAACAATCGAGTTTACAAAGTATAGGTCCCAAATGTTTACAAAGTTTGCGGAAACATAAATATATTACAAGTCCAAACGATGTTTTGAAAGAAAGTGCCATGATGTACAATGATGTAAGTCGACGCCGCGACTCAAAAGGTGGTTCCTTAACCATGCCATGATGATAATGCCTTAGTTACCGAAAATACATTGCTAAAACGGTCAACAATAATGTTGGTGAGAAATCATAGGTTTATGTAAATGTTTTATACGACTACACAAGTATAGATCGTGCATGACAATTATGTCACGTAAAATGTTACATGTGCATGACAATTATGTCACGTAAAAATGTTACAATTGCTTAAGCGCATGATACCAAGCTCGATCGATGTGCGCCCCAACAGAGTGTCTTGCCAAACAACTCTAATAATGTTTATGAATGAAATGCATCCGTATGACAAGTTGGGATTCACCAACTCGGATGGAGGTGTCACCTCGATAGATCTATCCACTCACACACGCTTCTAGAAAATTAACGGCTCATGCATTAAAGTGGGGACTTTTAATCGGAAACTTTGTAACTCAAGCAATGTAAATGAATTTAACATACTTGGTATCGTAATAAAAATGTTGTGCAATGTATTCTCCCGTAGGTTTGAAATAATGTAAAACTTGTAAACGGGCTATGAAAACTCACTTGATAAACCGGTATGATGACAAGAGTGAGTACACCGAGGTATAATGTGAAACTTTAATCTGGACCTATTACGAATGATATGATATGTAATGAGTTGCAATGTAATGTTATGCATGCATTTCGTATGTTATTTATACCATTTCATGAGTTTTGAAAATATTACTTATCGTCGAAAATACACTTTTGACGTCTTGAACCTTCAAAAATGACTTTACAAGTATTTACGTCAAAATGTCATCCTACAATGGTTTTATAATGATTTATAGTGAAATTATTACTTTTCGTCGCAAAACAATGTCGTCGGAAATTTCATGAAATTAACAAAAATGGCTTCGAAAAACTAGTCGTAAAATAGTGTACGTCGTACGTTAGGAAACGAACTCGACGGTTTTGGAAAGTTTGTATCGAAATCTAGAAGTTTCAGTTCAGGAGTTTTCGCCAAAAGGTCTCGAACATAAAGATAATAAGGGTTAAAGATGGTGATTTTGGCTAATTGTTATGTAAAAGTGAGTTTCGCCAAGTTTAAACATCCGTAATTAATTTATTACAACTCCGCTATACAAACGGCTTGTCGTTTTGAAAAATATGCCGGTGATCTTAATTTTATTAGAAGACATTTCGTTTCAAAAGTTCCACATCATTGATAAAACAGCCGCTAACATGGTCGTTTAATTAACGTAACACTTATCTCGTAAAATAATATAGTTTTTCGAAAATAATAGTTACGGCAATTTTATGAAAACGCATATCTTTGTCGTTTCAAATCCGTTTTCACGATAATATGTCCTTAGCTTCGTATCAAAGTATACTAATATATTTTTGATAAGTCGAAATAATTTGTGAAGCTTAAGGCTCGTTTTTGACCGAATAGAGTAAAATAGTATGCTGAAATTTCGAAAATAATATATTTCGTCGCCAAACTTTAAAAATTCATAACTTCTTCGTTATAACTCCGTTTTTATCCGTTCAAGCGGCCACGGATTCGTTTTAAAGTATATTTTCTAAATATCAAGGCCAAAAAGTCGTGCCTACTGTCGGATTTTCCAGAAAATCAAAACAAGGACAGAACATATTTTATACGTATCGAAAATAGTTTTTCTCGTACTAAACCTATTCTAATCCCTTCAAATCAACTCCAAAGCTAATCTAATCCTACCATACACCTTCTTAGGGTGTCATGGGTTCCTAAACATCATCAAGACCAAAGTATACCAAGGGATAATTATAGGATGACCATATATATATATATTTCTAAAAATCATGTAAAATGGTATAAACAACACAAATCATGCATGCTTGCTCCAAAATGAAGAGATACTTATGAAATGAAAAGGAAAGATGAAAATATAAATGATATGCTTACAAGTTAATATGATGAGGTGCAAAGAACAAGGTTTATCCTAAACACTCTAGGTTTTTATTTCAAAACCTTATAAAGAGTGTAATCTAGATTGTTTAATTACTTGATCTTGAAAAATTTTGATGATCCCTTGTATACCTTAAGTAGAACCGGTTTTGTGAGAAAGAACAAAGAGAAAGAAATTTTGACTATCTTGAATAAGTGAGATGAAAGAGTGATTGAAAGGTTGGAGTAACAATCTATATAACCAAGAAAATTTTACCAACTAAATCAATTGTCAACCCATAGGCCGGATTTTGGGATCTTGTTTTCCAAATATTTTTTTTTTTTTTTTTTTTTTAAAGTGTAAGTATATACTTGTATAGTTTGTTAAAAGATTTAAGTGAAAGGTGTTGGTAAAAGGTAACTTGTAAGGTAAATGGTAACTTTTGGTACAAGTAAATTTTAATAGATCAAAATAGAGTATAATGATTTTATAAAATTGTAAAATACATTCCTTGTGAAATTTGAGTGATAAAATAATTATCGTGTAGTTTTTAAGAAAACGTCGTAATAATATAAATTTAACGATTTATATACAAAATAAATTTAGAACACTAGGTAAACTCAAAATATAGTTTTTATCAACTAAATATAAGTATAAAAATATCTCGGGATCATTTTGGAAGTAACGGATTAAATTTTCAAAATAATAACTCACGCGATAACGTTTATTTAATATAAAATTCACGCGTTAAATGTGAAATGTAAAGTCATGAATGAACTAATATGATGCAAATGATGTTAATGAAATGTAGACTAAACTTAGTCCATATGAAATGTTCGTGATGATATGATCATGAATTCGCCGCTAAACCATAAAGGTTACGCGATTTGAAACACGTAAACCTAGTTTACGATAAATGTTGAAATAGTGAAACTTGAGAAATGACCGAAATTACGAGTTGTCACATTCGCCCATCCAAAAAGGAATTCAGTCCTCGAATTCGGTTCGTTTAGTCTATCGAATTTTGAGTTTGTGATGAATATCGAGGAGAAGAGATGGAGAAGTGTCGTTACGGTTATCGATGATTGAGAGTGTATAGAACATCATAGTAAAGAAAATATCGGATGAATCTCTCATAAGCAACACTTTGACTTTGGAATATGTGAAGATTTTGCTTGCACTAAGATTTATAATAATCGCTCCCAACATAACATAATCCTCCGAATTAGACATAGTTAGCTAGGCTATGTATAATTAAGGAACGATGATGTGACGTTCGGTTTAGTTGTTATAACTCTCAATGTTTACAAAGATTTAAACCGTGTCGTTAAACCGGTCGTTAAGGAACAGAAGTAAAATTCTCATAAGTTATAACAAATCGGAAAGAAAATAAGTACGATAGATGAGAATATTTGGGTCGAATTGGTTCGTCCAGTGTTTTTCTAAATCGCACCACGCCTTTCCAAGACGGGTCCTTGTGCATAATTTGTTGCCCACTTGAGGTTCTAATGGTTTTATGCTTATGGGACATATCTCCAAATTTTGCATCGATAACGATGTAGCTTATCTAGCTATATGTTGTTACTTGTAACCGATTCTTGATTTGTATGACTTCCTTGTTTGTTTCATGAATGGGTTATGGACTAATGAATTGGACTTTCCCGATTTTAATCATTGAATAAGTGATTGATACCTCAACCTTACAAAGGCCTCAAATGGTGTAGTCAACATGTTCATGAGCTAACTATTGTTGCAAAGAAACTTGTCGATGGAGAATGATTTGCCTAACCGCTTCTAGAAAGTCATAACCGCTTGAGCATATTATCTAATGTGGAAATTGCTCTCTAGCTCTAACCATTGAGTGAGGATAGTAGGCGGTAATCATGTCCTAGTAGGTTTCATGGAAATCTGAAAATGACCGCCGCCAGCCTAAGATGAATCGAATAGCTTATAATAGGTACAACCGGAATTAATACCACGTGTCTTGTGTTAGATTTCAAAATGTTAAATCATCGGAAAGGACCTTATTGAAAATAATAGATTATAGGTACATTGTGATTCCTCGCGTTTCTAATCCTATCGAATGTCATGACCGAGTATTACTTGCCTAATGTGCTTAGTCTCTATGACTAAAATGTTTATTGTTTGATTATCGAAGTGTTTCTATACTCCATGTTGTAAAGTCACAAACCTTAAATATTTAAGTGAGGTGGTGTAGTGGTTGATTTTCAAGATTTGTTCCGATATTGAGTGCTTCCAAAATAGTTCATCACTAATATTGTTATCATGCTAGCAAGAAAATAGATATCGCTCAAACTATGTCAAGAATGTTTGTTCTAGTTTCACTTGTAAATGGGGAGTCATTGATTGTCCGACATGTTCAAACCTGTGGCATCTCTTGATATGGAAGTGAGGTTACTTGGAATTTCTAGAGAACACAATGCCTTAGGGGAAGTTTATATCGATAACCTTAATTTAACCATATTTTCCTTTAAGGGAAACTCATTGTAGGGAAGTTCACATATTGTTGAGGCCATGTTTAACAGAATGTTCTACAGTCTCAGTTAGAAGACTTGGTATATCCCTATAGTGTTGCTTCATGGGTATTCGCCTGTATTAAATCTGTAACTCGGTCTAGCTAGTACTTTTGGAATGATAGAGTTTGGATTCTAATTCAAAATAGTGGTTCGGAATGTCTCGTGATGTCTTAAGATTTTGGTTGAGTTTTGAATCATCCTACCACCTAGTTCTAGTCCTTGTTGGTAATTCCAAAATCCTTTCATTGTTTTCTTGTATCGAGGAATCCTCCTCACAGATGGTATAGGAAGTCTTTCCTAAAAAAAAAAGTCACTCGTCAAATCCTAACTTATCGGTTGAGTGAGAGATAAATGGCGTAAGCATCTATAGAGTGTTAACAGAAAGAAATGTTTATGCACGATATATCTGATTATAAAACTTTGCTTTCAAACGAGAATAAATAGTTTGTAAGAAAATTACAGTAAAGTTTATGAAAAGGTTTGTAAAACCACTTTATTGAGTAAGAAAGAAACATTTTATCATTTACAGTTTAATAATAAATCTTAGTTGTGGCTTGGTGTTAAAGCAACAACTTGTTAAGGTGATTTTAAAACAGCTTATATAGTGATAGAAAACGGCTTAACAATGGTAGTGAAATATTTTGGTAAGACACAATTCAGATTATAACATAACTCGTGAAATGATTTGCAAAATAGCTTACAAGAAAACAATTTATCGTTTGTCAATAATAGAAGATTTCGTAGTTCAATTAATATCAAGATGGTTTATAGGTTGGTAATATAATAGTCAGTAAAGTAAAGGCGAATAGTCTGTGAGGTAAGTGTACCAAGTTTTATGATTTTAAATCGATATTAGGCTAAAATAGCTCACCAAAAGGGTAAAATAGTTTATAAGACCGTAATATTACTTGCAGGAAAAATTTGTAATATAGTTTATAACTTGCTATTGCAATTGTTTGTTGTTTTATAAAATAATAGCAAATTAATCGGTTTATCATACTATGAGAAAATAGTTTGCAAAGTATCGAAGGTCATTGTTTATAAAGTATTATTAAAGTCGTAAATTTTAGGTTTAATGGTACAGAGTAAGATGAAATGGTCGGTAAAATAGTTGAAAGCGGTTTGCGTTAGATAACGATGAAGTTTATTATCTCATAAGAGGGAATGTAGGACAAATAGTTGGTATTCAACGCTTTGTTTTGTAAGATAATAGCTCGATGATTTTTCGAGTAACATGAAAATCGTTTCGCATGAGGATATTAAATAGTTGATAAAATGACGAAACCAATTGATAAGTTGATAATAAAACAACTTGTGTTAAAACTTTATGAAACAACGTTTCTAAGATGGTGATAAAATAGTTCGAAATAAAATCAAGTGAAATACTTTCATGAAATATTAGCAGGATAATTTGGAATAAAATTTGTTGGATGGTTTGTAGGATACATAAGAGAACCTTATCGAGTAATAACAGTCTACTAATTGGTCGAGAATAAAGTTGGCCTAACCCTTAGTAAGATAGTGACGCATCGTCGTGAAATGATGGAAAATTGGGCAATTGGAGTAAGGAATGAAATAAACAAGGTGGTGATTATCGTAGAAATAATAAATGATGAGGATTACATTAGCTAAAAAGGTACTTATTATCTGTTCCTGTTGGTGGTCTAATCGTGTTTCAAGTGTAGGAGTATTAGGCGGTCTAGCAACGATAGCCCTAGAACTCTCACAGTCCTCAAACCTATGAGATGGTGTAGTGTCTATAGTCTTAGTGGTAGATGGTAATGGTGTGTCAAATCATGCACGCTTCCCAAGCTGCAAGTCAGGTATATGAGTATCGTGTATGAGATGTGATGGTACGGATGGTGCTCAAAATAATAATGATGATAATGGAAATCCTTGTGGTGAGTTAAGAAAATAGGTTCATTAGGACTAAGCCTATAAGTTCTACCCAATGGTATGATCTGTCCCAACTGAGTGATAAAATTGTCCCGATCCTACTGGTGAATCAATAGTGATCGCGATGGTGTAGGTGCAACTTCGCCTCCTAAAGGTCTCGGTGTCATCATCCGATGTTATCGGTGTTGAGTCAATCGATGTTAAAATTATGATAGGAATGACAAGGCATTCTCCATGTCAAAGTGATGTGAGTATAATGGAATGGGTATTTGAAGGCATCCATGTGACAATCGAGTTTGAAATGAAAGTAAATAACTCGTAAAAGTGCGCGATAAAACCGCATGTATAGTGACTATGTATTTATGATGAAATGATGAGATGCTATGATGATGTAGTTATAGTCTAGGGTCAATGATGCAACCTAGTTCTCTATAATCGTAGCTCGTACCAATCATCACACCCCAATTTACTGCTTTTTGCAGTGAATGGAATTCACGGGATAGACCGTCATAGCACCACATTCATTAGTTATATTGAACGACCTAAAGTGTCGTTTGAAAAGAACATCGTTTGATTTATTAAAACAATCGAGTTTACAAAGTATAGGTCCCAAATGTTTACAAAGTTTATGGAAACATAAATATATTACAAGTCCAAACGATGTTTTGAAAGAAAGTGCCATGATGTACAATGATGTAAGTCGACGCCACGACTCAAAAGGTGGTTCCTTAACCATGCCATGATGATAATGCCTTAGTTACCGAAAATACATTGCTAAACGGTCAACAATAATGTTGGTGAGAAATCATAGGTTTATGTAAATGTTTTATACGGCTACACAAGTATAGATCGTGCATGACAATTATGTCACGTAAAATGTTACAGGCATGACAATTATGTCACGTAAAATGTTACAATTGCTTAAGCGCATGATACCAAGCTCGGATCGATGTACGCCCAACAGAGTGTCTTGCCAAACAACTCTAATAATGTTTATGAATGAAATGCATCCGTATGACAAGTTGGGATTCACCAACTCGGATGGAGGTGTCACCTCGATAGATCTATCCACTCACACACGCTTCTAGAAAATTAACGGCTCATGCATTAAAGTGGGGACTTTTAATTGGCAAACTTTGTAACTCAAGCAATGTAAATGAATTTAACATACTTGGTATCGTAATAAAATGTTGTGCAATGTATTCTCCCGTAGGTTTGAAATAATGTAAAACTTGTAAACGGGCTATGAAAACTCACTTGATAAACCGGTATGATGACAAGAGTGAGTACACCGAGGTATAATGTGAAACTTTAATCTGGACCTATTACGAATGATATGATATGTAATGAGTTGCAATGTAATGTTATGCATGCATTTCAGATGTTATTTATACCATTTGCGAGTTTTGAAAATATTACTTATCGTCGAAAAATACTCTTTTGACGCCTTGACCCTTCAAATCGACTTTACAAGTATTTACGTCAAAATGTCATCCTACAATGGTTTTATAATGATTTATGGTGAAATTTTCACTTTTTTCGTCAAAACAATGTCGTCGGAATTTTCATGAAAGTAACAAAATGGCTTTGGAAAACTAGTCGTAAAATGGTGTACGTCGATCGTTAGAAAACGAACTCGACGGTTTTGGAAAGTTTGTATCGAAATCTAGAAGTTTCAGTTCGTGAGTTTTCGCCAAAAGGTCTCGAACATAAAGATAATAAGGGTTAAAGATGGTGATTTTGGCTAATTGTTATGTAAAAGTGAGTTTCGCCAAGTTTAAGCATCCGTAATTAATTTATTACAACTCCGCTATACAAACGGCTTGTCGTTTTGAAAAATATGCCGGTGATCTTAATTTTATTAGAAGACATTTCGTTTCAAAAGTTCCACATCATTGATAAAAACAACCGCTAACATGGTCGTTTCAATTTAACGTAACACTTGTCTCGTAAAATAATATAGTTTTTCGTAAAATAATAGTTACGGCAATTTTATGAAAACGTGCATATCTTTGTCGTTTCAAACCGCTTTCTACGATAATATGTCCTTAGCTTCGTATCAAAGTATACTAATATATTTTGATAAGTCGAAATAATTTGTGAAGCTTAAGGCTCGTTTTGACCCGAATAGAGTAAAATAGTATGCTGAAATTTCGAAAATAATATATTTCGTCGCCAAACTTTAAAAATTCATAACTTCTTCGTTATAACTCCGTTTTATCCGCTCAAGCTGCCACGGATTCGCTTTTAAAGTATATTTTCTAAATATCAAGGCCAAAAGTCGTGTTTACTGTCGGATTTTCCAGAAAATCAAAACAAGGACAGAACATATTTTATACGATCGAAAATAGTTTTTCTCGTACTAAACCTATTCTAATCCCTTCAAATCAACTCCAAAGCTAATCTAATCCTACCATACACCTTCTTAGGGTGTCATGGGTTCCTAAACATCATCAAGACCAAAGTATACCAAGGGATAATTATAGGATGACCATATATATATATATTTCTAAAAATCATGTAAAATGGTATAAACAACACAAATCATGCATGCTTGCTCCAAAAATGAAGAGATACTTATGAAATGAAAAGGAAACATGAAAATATAAATGATATGCTTACAAGTTAATATGATGAGGTGCAAAGAACAAGGTTTATCCTAAACACTCTAGGTTTTTATTTCAAAACCTTAATAAGAGTATAATCTAGATTGTAATTACTTGATCTTGTAAAATTTTGATGATCCCTTGTATACCTTAAGTAGAACCGGTTTTGTGAGAAAGAACAAAGAGAAAGAAATTTTGACTATCTTGAATAAGTGAGATGAAAGAGTGATTGAAAGGTTGGAGTAACAATCTATATAACCAAGAAAATTTTACCAACTAAATCAATTGTCAACCCATAGGGCGGATTTTTGGGATCTTGTTTTCCAAATTTTTTTTTTTTTTTTTTTTTTAAAGTGTAAGTATATACTTGTATAGTTTGTTAAAAGATTTAAGTGAAAGGTGTAGGTAAAAGGTAACTTGTAAGGTAAATGGTAACTTTTGGTACAAGTAAATTTTAATAGATCAAAATAGAGTATAATGATTTTATAAAATTGTAAAAATACATTCCTTGTGAAATTTGAGTGATAAAATAATTATCGCGTAGTTTTAAGAAAAACGTCGTAATAATATAAATTTAATGATTTATATACAAAATAAATTTAGAACACTAGGTAAACTCAAAATATAGTTTTATCAACTAAATATAAGTATAAAAATATCTCGGATCATTTTGGAAGTAACGGATTAAATTTTTAAAATAATAACTCACGCGATAACGCTTATTTAATATAAAATTCACGTTAAATGTGAAATGTAAAGTCATGAATGAACTAATATGATGCAAATGATGTTAATGAAATGTAGACTAAACTTAGTCCATATGAAATGTTCGTGATAATATGATCATGAATTCGCCGCTAAACCATAAAGGTTACGCGAATTTGAAAAACGTAAAACTAGTTTACGATAAATGTTGAAATAGTGAAACTTGAGAAATGACCTGAAATTGCGAGTTGTCACATAAACACCATATAAATTCAGTGCTCACATGTAAATGTCAAGTAAATACAATGTTTACAAGAAAATACCATAAAAGTACATTACTCACATGTAAATATCATATACATACAATGGTCACATGTAGGTAACGGATAAATTTGATGCTCACATGTAAATACCATATGAATGACTTTAAGTTAAAAGTAAATTCCTAAAAGAAACATCTACAATCTGTGGGCTAATTTAATGCGAGCCACGCCTAGGCGAAAACATGAGACCACCCATGGGTTGCATCCCTCCATCAACTAACTTACAATAACTTGAGTTAAAAATCAAACTTGAATACCATATAACACGAGTAAATTACATATAAATACAAATACAATGCTCACGTGTAAATACCGTATAAGTACAATACTCTCATGTAAATATCATATTCAAACAATATTCACATGAAAATACCGTATAAGTACAATACTCACATGTAAATATCATATTCATACAATGCTCACATGTAGGTACCGTATAAGCACAAAACTCACATGTAAATATCATATTCATACAATGCTCACATGTAGGTATCGGATAAATTCGATGCTCACATGTAAATATCATATTCGTACAAAACTCACATGTAGATATCATATTCATACAATGCTCACATGTATATACCGTATAAGCACAAAACTAACATGTAAATATCATATTCATACAATGCTCACATTTATATACCGTATAAGCACAAAACTAACATGTAAATATCATATTCATGCAATGCTCACATGTAAATATCATGTAGATTCAATGCTCACATGTAAATTCAATGTTTACAAGAAAATATCATAAAAGTATATTACTCACATGTAAATATCATATACATACAATGCTCACATGTAGGTACCGGATAAATTTGATGCTCGCATGTAAATACCATATGAATGAATTTAATTTAAAAGTAAAATCCTAAAAGAAACATCTACAATCTGTGGGCTAAATTAATGCGAGTCACGCCTAGGCAAAAACATGAGACCGCCCATAGGTTGCATCCCTTCATCAGCTAACTTACAATAACTTGAGTTAAAAATCAAATACCATGCTCACATCTAAATACCGTATAAGTACAATACTCACATGTAAATATCATACTCAAACAATGTTCACATGTAAATACATTATAAGTACAATACTCACATATAAATATCATATTTACACAATGCTCACATGTAGGTACCAGATAAATTTTATGCTCACATGTAAATATCATATTCATATGATGCTCAAATGTAAATATCATATTCATACAATACTCACATGTAAATATCATATTCATACAATGCTCACATGTATATACCTTATAAGTACAAAATTCACATGTAAATATCATAAATCATACAAAGCTCATATGTAAATATCATATTCATACAATGCTCACATGTAAATATCATATTCATACAATGCTCACATGTAAATACCGTAAAAGTACAATACTCACATGTAAATATCATATTTATACAATGCTCACATGTAAATCCCGTATAAGTAAAGTACTCACATGTAAATATCATATTTATAGAATGCTCACATGTAATGCCATATAAGTACAATACTCACATGTAAATATCATATTCATACAATTCTCAGATGTAGGTACCGGATAAACTGGATGCTCACATGTAAATATCATATTCATATGATGCTCACATGTAAATATCATATTCATACAATACTCACATGTAAACACCATATTCATACAATGCTCACATGTATATACCGTATAAGTACAAAACTCACATGTAAATATCATATTCATACAATGCTCACATGTAAATATCATATTCATACAATGCTCGCATGTATATACCGTATTAGCACAAAACTACATGTAAATATCATATTCATACAATGCTCACATGTAAATACCATGTAAATTCAGTGCTCACATGTAAATATTATGTAAATTCAGTGTTTACAAGAAAATACCATAAAAGTACATTACTCACATGTAAATATCGATACATAAAATGCTCACATGTAGATACGGATAAGTTCGATGCTCACATGTAAATATCATATTGATACAAAACTCACATGTAAATATCATATTCATACAATGCCTCACATGTATATACCGTATAAGCACAAAACTAACATGTAAATATATTCATACAATGCTCACATGTAAGTACCATGTAAATTCAGTGTTTACAAGAAAAAACCATAAAAGTACATTACTCACATGTAAATATCATATACATACAATGCTCACATGTAGGTACCGGATAAATTCGATGCTCACATGTAAATACCCTATGAATGATATTAATTTAAAGTAAATTCCTTAAAAAACATCTACAATGTGGGCTAAATTAATGCGAGCCACGCCTAGGCGAAATCATGAGACCGCCCATGGGTTGCATCCTCCATCGCCTAACTTACAATAAATTGAGTTATAAATCAAACTTGAATACCATATAACACATGTTAATTACATATAAAAACATATACAATGCTCACATGTAAATATCGTATAAGTACAATACTCACATGTAAATATCATATTCAAACAATGTTCGCATGTAAATACCGTATAAGTACAATACACGCATATAAATATCAGATTCATAAAATGCTCCCATGTAGGTACCGTATAAGCACAAAACTCACATGTAAATATCATGTTCATACAATGCTCACATGTAGGTACCAGATAAGTTCGTTGCTCGCATGTAAATATCATATTCATACGATGCTCACATGTAAATATCATATTCATACAATACTCACATGTAAACATCATATTCATACAATGCTCACATGTATATACCATATAAGTACAAAACTCACATGTAAATATCATATTCATACAATGCTCACATGTAAATATCATATTCATACAATACTTACATGTAAATATCATATTCATACAATGCTCACATGTAATACCGTAAAAGTACAATACTCACATGTATATATCATATTTATACAATGCTCACATGTAAATCCCGTATAAGTAAAGTACTCACATGTAAATACCATATTTATACAATACTCACATGTAAATGCCATATAAGTACAATACTCACATGTAAATACCATATGAATTCAATGCTCACATGTAGATACCATATAAATACAATGCCCACATTGAAATAGCATATGAATGTGTTTAATGTAAATACAAGTTCCTAAAACTAACATCTACACTTTGCGGGCTACATTAATGAGTCGTACGTGCAACACCCGGCCAAAACATGAGGTCGTCGTGGGTTACATGTCTTCATTAGCTAGCTTACAAAAACTTGAGTTGAAATCAACCAGTAATACCCGATGGCACCTAAAAACTCCATATAAAGACATTGCTTACATGTAACTACCACGTAAATTCAATGTTCACATGTAAATACCATATAAGTACAATGCTTCATCAAATATCATTTTCATACGATGCTCACATTGTAATACCATTTAAGTAAGTCCAAATTAATACAAATTCTTAAAAGAAAGATCTACACTAAATTAGGTTGTGTGCAGCCAAAACATGAAGTCGCCCATCGGTTGTATCCCTTCATCAATTGACTTACGGTTACTGACACTTTGTTCTCGAGTTCTTTTCTATGAGAAAAATGATAGTTAAAAAAATTAAAGAAAAGAAATGGAAACAAAAGAAAGGTGTTCTTCTATTTCATGTTCTCGAGTTGAAAGGAAAATTAAGAAATTTTTGTTCTCGAATTAGAAGGAAGAGAAAAGAACAACGAAATAATTATAGTTTTACCTTTTTAAATATATGTAGACAATATATAACACATGAGATATACTCGTAAAGTAATGAGACTTATATTAGGGCCCGTCTGGTTTATAGATGGGTTTAGGCTTATGATTTGGATTTAAATTTGGATTAGAATTTGGATTTAGATTTGATGTAAGAGAGATAAATGTATTATAAAAAATATAAACAATTAAAAAAAATGATTGAGAAATATAAAAACATGAGAGAAATAGAGAGAAAGTACAAAATGAGCCCACACATTTACTTAAAACCACCCTCCCTACCTAGCTTTTTGAATAGTGCAAAATTTTAGTATTTATGCCAAGATTCTAATCCCGAATATTTAACCAAACACTTATTTTTTCTCTTAAATCCCAAAACCCCTAAACTAAACGGGCCCTTAGTAATTTTATGATAAATAGTTTTGGTGTATTTTGTTTCCTTCCAAATCAGCCATATATGGAGGGAAATTTAAAGGGTAAAAACACAAAACTTTCTAGCATTTCCTTTCTTTTCCCTTTCTTTTTAGTATCGGAAGAATTCGGGAACACCGTAGTTTTTCAAGTTCCTTTCATTCCTAAAAATTACTTGAAAACAACGTAAAGAGTTAAAATAAACCATTAATACCATATAAATACAAGGCTCACATTTAAATATCATATACATATAATGCTCGCATGTTAATACAAGATAAATTTGATGCTGACATGTAAATACAAGATAAATACCATATTAATAATGAATGAGCCCGAACTAAATACAATTTGGAGTAAACAGCAAAAACCGTCCTTGTAGCTTGTTTAAATCGTAAGTGTAGTCTTTACTTTTTCAAAAGTTCAAGTACCAAGAGAAACCTTTGGTGCTGGATAACGCCCCTACCTCAAAGTGAAATAACTAAAATACGCTTCCTTTTAGTGAGACATTCATTTTGGGGCATTCTAGTTATTTCACATTAGGGCATTCTAGACATTTACTTTGGGGCATTCTAGTCATTTCTCAAAGAGACGAAGTCTACACTTTCAAAAAGGTAAAGATTGCGTCTGCCATTTGGACATACCACAGGGACGATTTTTGCAGTTTACTTTACAATAATAATAAGAGTAAATTACATTTTTGGTCCTTGTGGTTTGGCCAAATTGCATGTTTGGTCCTTATTCTTTCGAAAGTGATGCGGTAGTCCTTTTTGTTTAACTTTAGATTGCAAATTCAGCCCCCCAGTCGATGTGAAATGACCAAATTACCCTTGCCGCCTTCTTTTTCTCTCGAGGTAATTTGGTCATTTCACAACGAATTGAGGACTGAATTTGCAATCCAAAGTTTAAAATGGGGACTACTGCTGCACTTTTGAAAAGATAGGGACTAAACATGCAATTTAATAATACAAAAAAATTATAAATAAATGCATAAAAAATCTACACTTCACGGGCTGAATTAGTGCATGGCACGGCAAAATGCACAGGGACTAATTTGGTATAACTTACAATCAACCATTAAATCGACTTTACTTTATACATATTCTACTCTGAACTCGCTAAAATCTGGCATGTCCTGTAATGGCTTGATTACTTATTAGCATCACACATAGAAACGATAGAAACGATTTAAATTTGATCATCTAAGAAACTTGAGACCAGTATCTTTAATTAGTACTAATCACCACTACGTTTATTAGCGTACATCGTGATAATCCACGCATGCAGCAATGGTTCGATTCGAATCGTTTAACGATTTTCTAATTTTATATTTTTACCGAATATTGTTTAACAATTTCTAAAAATGAAAGATGATAGTTTTAAATTGTGTGTTGTGTTCGATCATCAAGAATTAATATGCCATATTATTATATATATTAATTCAAAAGTTATTAATTTTAACTATAAACATATTAAATTCATTATATTAGTTATATTTTATTATTGTAACATACATCCAATATAATGTGCAATTAGTGTGTTTTTAAAGTTTTAGTTTCAAAATTTACTAATAATAGCAAGTGTGTAAGCTTGAAATTTTTAAGACTTCTAAAAATAAAAGTCCTAAACGCTTTATAGTAAAGATAAAGATAAATTAGTTGGTTGAATCCCGAATTCAAGGTGGATCAACGAACATCGTACTACACCGATTGGAAAAAGCCACTTCCCGTGATTGGCAAAACTGATCAATCTAAGGTTCCGTACCGCTTCTTCTTTAATGATGATCTGGAATTTCTTCAACACGGACACAAGGCTGAATGCAAGTATACTACATCTCTGACTCTCATTCCGGCTACCAGGTACACTCAGTCAGCCATTGAAGAATCTGCTACATAACTGTTCGTGAGCAAGATAGTGTCATAAAACAAAGATGCTCACGGATTCATCAACGGCCTGAACGTCGAAAACTATTTTATCGAAGCAAGCTAGTAGGAAAGTCAAAGACTGTGGTTAAGATATGCAAATTCAAAAATTTATTATATTTAACTATAAACAAATTAAATTCATTATATTAGTTATATTTTATTATTGTAACATACATCCAATTTAATGTGCAATTAGTGTGTTTTTAAAGTTTTAATTTCAAAATTTACTAATAATAGCAAGTGTGTAAGCTTAAAATTTTTAAGACTTCTAAAAATAAAAGTCTTAAATGCTTTATATATAGTAAAGATAAAGATAAAGATATATGCCAAAATCCACAAGGACCTGCTAATCCCCAACGCTTATGCAAGTCCTTGTTCCATATGAATGGAGTGACTCAAATGATCACCCACCATTAAAACAACCCTTAAACCAAACACTGAAACACCTGCACAATACATGTACCCAAGAAGTCGAGAACACTGCAACCACAATGCCAATAAATCACTAGGAATTCACAATGACAGGTCAGCCAATTGCTTGGATCTTTATAAAAAGCCAATTAATTATATGGTGTTCTTGCCAAAAGATCGTTGACAATAATCTTGCTAACGCAAAAACTTAAATCTTCGTAGAAACGGAGATAACTAAAAGAACGGTCCTTTGGTCGCCTTGTTTAGAGTATCTCCAGTGAACAAAATCAAAGAGTGCAAATATAGCTAAAACAAATAGAAACATAAAGAGAGGGTATGAAAAGAAATATTATTTCCAGAGTCTTGAACATAATTTCAATACATCAAACACCCACAAACAATAATCATGTTCTGGTTTTACATCACATTTCTAAACCCTTCTTTTCTAGTTTGCGACTCCAAGACTTGTACTACAACTTCTACATAAAACCCTATCAATCAAATCTTTAACAAAAACAAAATACCTCCAATAAACATCCCATAAGGTTAACAATAACCAAACCAAACATCGCCAAGCTTTCACTCACCCCATGTTCGAAGATGACCCACCTGAAGCTGGCTGTTTAGCTACATATATTTGCTTTACTTTTGTTGAAGGCGGGAAGTTTTTATCTGCCCCCATGGACTGGTATCTTCCATGGAAGCCTGTCCGACGGTTGGACCATTGACCCATTGATTTGTTCTTTGGAGACACTCCTCCACCTCTTTGATAACCATAACCACCAGTATTATGATTGTATTGTTGAGACATATTCTTACCCTGTTGGTGGTGTTGATTCTTGAAGGCATTTGTCTCAGCACTGCTTCCACCATTGTTATTGTTTATGCCGATGCCAACACCGACACCACCTCTCTGAACACCATCTCCAGTCTTTGGGGTTCCTGAAGAGATGTGGCTGACAGCGACCGAAGCAGATGTGGTGGACATGGATGGCCCAGATGAGTCTACCAACCCAAGTTCATCAGGAAAATGGGTGATTGTCGAATCTCTAGCAACAGGAAACACAAGCCCATTGCTAACAGAAGGAGATGAAGCTTGAGGTTCAGAAAATCTATTGGGAGGAAATGCTGAATGGTCAACAGGGTGTCCTCCATGGCTGCTGAGCTGGGAAGGCCCGGTCATGGCTTCTGCTTGTTGCTGTAATGGCAGCGACATTGGCACTGAGTGAAGAGGCGATGCAGGTACGTGAGACCAGCGAGGTTGGACCGACATGTCTGGTGCAGTCTGATAAGATATTTAATTGAGTTTCGTTAGTACCATCACTATTAAAACAAGCATATAATGACTAAAGAATTTTCTTTTTTACCTGAAATGGAGGCACGTCAAACATGGTCAAAGGCGAACCCATGGGCATTAGAGGAGAGCCAGGGGCAAGATGCATGTTCGAAGGATTACGCGGTCCAGAAACCATATTTATTGAATTCATATCTTCTTCACCTCTACCTGAAGCAGAAGATGTTCGATCATGCTTCCAGTCAGGTTGTTTTCCAGAGGGAATGTACGTCGCACCCATAAAGCTCAAGCCAACCTGCCCAAACTGACCAACTGGAGCATAATGGTTATAAACAACCATATGTGGTGGAGCTTGAACGCCGGGCATACCTCCCGGGTTACCGATGAAAGGACCTGGAAATCCAGCAGGACCACCATAAAACGAGTCCATGCCAGAATGGTTTTGCCAGGGACCAATATGTCTTGAGCCTGAACCAGTGGTCTTTTGGGATTGTGACTGAGTCCCACCTGATTCGTCATGTGGGCCAAAGGCAAAGACTGGACCACTCATCATGGGGTGGTTCATATCGTAGAACGGGAAGTGAGAAGGTGTGGCACCATGGAAATGAGAAAGCATCTGAGTGGATGAGCCCTGAGGACTTGGAAGAGGAGGCCATAAAGATATTGGCGGATTTTCAACAGAAAGATCAGCAGGAAGTGATACACTAAGAGATTCCTCAGGCTTCGATTGACTTCCAGATTGTTGATCCCCAGCTGACCCAGCAAAACCCATAGATTATTAGTACATACATATATAGACAAATAATCCAGCCATCAAAATGAAAGAAAATATGTATTACCTCCTTGGATATCCTCAACTGCACCTCCAAAACTCTTGGTGCTTGAAACTTGCACTGGTCCCAAGCCATTGCCAGCGATTTCCTCCGTATCAATGGCAGCCACAGCAACTGCTGAAGCAGCAGCGCCAACATCAGCCTCACAATCTTCTGTCAGAGCATGAGATTCACTAGGAGCTCGTCTTTTTGAAGAAAATATCATTTTCTGTTGAATTATTTTGAGTCATGTCAGAACGAAACGACCCAGGAGCCCCAATAACATGTGAAACAACACGGCTACTAGGAGGAAGTACTGTTGGCGAGGTAACTGCCCTGTTCGGATATAGATAGGATAACAAAGTTAGAACTTGAATCTTGAACATAAATACACATTCTTTAATATTTCAAGAAGCATAAGCTTACCAAACTGAATTTTTTCGCCAGCAAGCAGAGAGTTGATTGGGCTTGAGGACGATGATACTGTTTTTCCCTTTGTCAAGATTGATGACGATGACAAAATGGGTTCATTGGTGGCATGATCACCAATAGATGTTACATGTGTCGTGCTGAACCTTGCAGGCTTCATCGCATCATCAAGTTGTGTCTGAGTTAAAGGAATGACCTGTAGTTTGTTCTATATTAGTTAAAAGTTCAAGATATATATCTTACAGAAAAATCAAAAGACTAACATCTATTCAACAATAAGAGACATCAAAATAAAAGGAAACAAAGAATATCAGTTAGTAAAGAATAAATTGTCCAAAAGGTGAAGTTTTCACCTGTTGATCCATTAGTGCATTGCCCCAGTCGCCCAAAGATGTCTGCACATTATCAGCAGCCTTGTATTCAGTCTCAAACATTAGATTTGAGCCATGATCTTCAGCAGCACCAGATATTGCAGACGTGGATCCTCTTTGGAGGGTCCTGTAGAACAATATTGTGATTAACAATGTAACAGATAAAGATTCAGCGCTATATACCACTTCACGATGTTTTCAGTTCTCATGAGAGAAAATATACTTGCTAGTATGCGATCTTATCCCAGTCTGGGCATCAGTGTCCACAGTAGGAGTACCGATTGGAGCCAATAGTTGAGAAACCATTATTTGTTCCTTGTTCACCATGCCTCGTCCCTCAGAAGGATGTTGCTTGATGCTTCGCCAGCGAATGATGAAGAGATTTTATTTGAACCGGTAGAAACTACAGAACCTTGAAAAGAAGGGCTTGGCTTCCGTGGTTGCTGATAAATTAGAATACAAATGTAAGCATCATCAAACATGAATAGAAAATAAAACTTTCAATGTGATTAATGTATAAACAGAAACCTTTGTAACACGTGATTTTGCCTTGATTTCTTTTTCTCTCTGTTCGCGTCGATCATTCAACATTTGTCGTTTTGACCTCACCTCTATGAAGTCATCTTCATCACTTGGGCATTCAATGCCTGGTTGCTTGAAAACACGTACAACACCACTTTGCAAGGGTGCATCAACATCCTCTTCGGGAATATTCCTCTTTAAGTTTCCTTCAACAGAAGATGAGGTCTCCTGAGTTTTCGTTCTTCCAGTTTCATTTCCTTGCCTGCTATCAGAGATTATCTCCTGAGAAGCTGAAGCTTCAGGTACAGCCCGCTTCATTGACACAGTGGACACCATATGACGCCTATACCCACTTCTCATACCGACACCCCTGTTGTTATACTTGTCATCTAGCCCTGAGCTGTTATAAGAACCCGTGCCAAAATTCTGCCTCCTTCGGTATTCTCCGAACTCGAAACTCAGTTCGTTGAATTGGACGTCGAGGTCTCCTCTGAATTCATTAGAGCCCAAGGGCTCGTAAGGCTGAAATGATCTTGGACCAGAATTTCTGGCTGGGTAGGCATGTCTTTTCCCCTGTTAGCAAATGAACCTGGAGCCTTTGACAACGGCACATTTTATCACCCTTTTCTTCAGTTTGTGTAGCTGCTTTAGATGCAATTCTGATATCAGCAGAATTATTTTGACTGTTATGTACATTGAATTCTGCATTCCCATTTGTAGTCGACCAATTCTCATGTGTTTTGTCGGGCATTGTCGCAACATTGCCTGATTGATTATTTGACATATTGGCCGAACTGACTTCATTATTCATGTTATTAGCAGAACTTTCTTGAGAAAACTGATTAGGGAAAGAACTTCCTGAGCTCGGATTCAAATTAAATTGGGTATGGTAAATGTTTGGCTGAACAAGCGAAATGGGTTGTGTAGGCATTGGAAGAATCCCTTGGGAAACAGGAGATGTATACCTCAACTGACCAAATTGGAAGAGAGGTTGGGACGGGTTTATGTTGCCCATGGATGAACCAACAGGTGGCTGAAAATGAAGAGGCATCTGTATTGAACCGATTTGTATGGCTGGAACTGGAGATGGTATGAGTGTAGGCCCAGAAAACAACCCAAACTGTAGTCTAACAGGTAAATCAGTTTGGCTTGGAAGAGAAGACGATGCAGGAGTGGTAGACTGACCAGAAGAATTTGACGCCATCTCAACCGTAGACGAAGTCGATACGTTAGCATTTTGGGGCCGTTCACGGATCACTGCATCAACTGCTGCCTGTTTTTCTACTACACCAGCCCCAGAGACTTCTGGTTTATCAATCGTATTCCCGTCTGTTTTAGAATCTTTCTCAAACTCATCACCCGGAATTCTAACTTCAACGCCTCATTAAAGCCTAAAACTAAATTTTCCATCGCTTTAGCTGTGTTTTCTCTTGAGATGCATATCCTCAAAATCTTGTGCAAGGTTGATGTTCTCATCTGGTCCTTCATGCACTTCGCCTTCTTCCCCATAACCATCATCTTCATCATACTCTTCCTGTTCCTGCATCTCATTATGATTCTCAAGACTCCATTCTTCATCCTCGTCTGCCGAAACAGACTTTGTTGCAGGCTCATCATTCACTACATCATTTCCTTCAGCTGCAGTTGGTATAACTGAAGAATCATCCAGCTCATCTTGAGAGAGATGTGTTGGCGAGCTAGGTGGACTCGAAACTGACAGAGATGATTGTGAGTCACACCTCAATGTATCGTTCTTATCCAGCTTCTGTTCCAAAATTTCTTGTTGAAGATCAGATTGTTCAAGCTTGTCCTGAGGACCACCATAATTCCCAGTTCTTGCAGTTGATTCTAAAGAGCTTGAAGGAGCAGAGAGCTCATTCTCCCCTCTAACTGAAGATTTGGGCACGGATGATGCTAGTGATGGAGGCGGGAGAACTCGAGGCTGCTTCATAGAATACCGTGACCTACCGTAAGAATTCATATACAACTGATCCGAGTAAGGAGAACGAGCATTGCCACGAGAATGCCCTTGTCCCCAACCAGCCGCCATATTTCTCGACACCATTGTCATAAAATTCTGACTCAATATCCCTGTTTCTGCCATAAGGTTCTGCGTCCCAAAGAGTTCCACCTATTATCTCGATCTCCTAGATGAGGAAATCCATCAGTATCGTGATCTGGCAACCCCCTCTATAAGGAGCAGACCTTGAAGACGTGTACGCACCTCCATATATATCTTTCCTGGGAAGGATCTCTCAACACTGGATGCTTCTCGCCTAGGACTATGAAGACCATTTTCCTGATCATTTGGTAAAAGGATGAGTTGCTTCCAACTTGAGTGCATCCCTTTTCCATGGATTAGCAGGATTTCTTCTTTCAACAAAGCTAGATGAAACTTCTCTAGAATATTGAGGCCGGTCAAAGGGCCTTTCAATCGCGAGAAGACTCGGAACTTGCTGAAGTTGTTATTCTCCACCATCCTCTGATTAATCTCCCAGTTATCAAGATCTGAATCCATAGATGCATCGCTATCCTTTCCACCAACAGGAGCTTCCTCATCTGCAGCAGTATGAACTGAAGTACCACTCTTTCCAGCTTCACCTCCTCGCATTGCCATTTTCGCTTCTAATTCTAGAAGCTTCTGATGGGCAGCTTGTTTCCTCCTCTCTTCTTCAAGAAGCATCCTCTTTTTTTCCTCTTCTCGAGCAATCTTCAGCTCTTCTGCTTTCTGAATAGCCTCCAACCTCTCTTGCTCGGCTCTCCAAACAGCTTCCCGAGCTTCTTCTTCCATCCTTCTTCGCCTTTCTTCTTCTTCAATAATTACCTCCGTCTTTCTTCATCCTCTCTCCGTGCTTGCTCCAATGCCCTTTCTTGTTCTTCAACAACCCTCTGTCGTTCCATCTCTTGCATCTTTTGGACTCTTTCAAGTTCAGCCTCGAACGACTCCCTAACAGGATCATGAAAATCCGTCTGTTTAACCACCTCCTTCTTCCTTTTAACTAATCCAACCAAATTTCCAGTAAATGGGTCTCTTTCGTCATAAGGTTCATCTACGTAACTTCGTTCAGTCTTTGAATAAGAAGATTTTTCCCTACCGAAATTCAACACTGGTTCGTTCATAGTAATGCCTTTCGTACCTGATGAAAAGGATGATTTCGACCCTGCGTAGTTCTGGTAACCTTCACTTCTGTATCTAGGAGATTCAACCGACTGATTCCAGTGTCGCTGTGCCCCTTGTCTCCCTTGCCCTGTATCCCTTCTCGCATATGATTGGTCCCTGTTTTCTGTCACCACACCATGATAAGCATTATTGTCTCCCACATATGACGTGTATTTACTGTTGCTATATGCAGTTGCCTTATTTCCGTCATTTATAAACTGTGGAGCAGTAGGTCTATCTTTAACAGCAGATGAACTCCTCCACGAGTTGCTATTACTGTCCTCCCTGCTAGGCAAACTTATTTCTCTCCGTAAGGCTCGGGTTTAATAAGTTCAGAAGTATAATTCTTTGAAATATTACCAATGGGCTGACCACGCCTTCGGGAAGATTATTTGGTGGCTTGTGAGGCAAGATGCTGCTTCTAGGCATTTCAAAATCCCTATCCCAATATGCTTCATTTTCGGCAACTCCTGATCTCTGCCACTCCTACCTGCAAACCCACGGCTTGTATCTCGCTCATCATCAGCCCAATCAGACCTTGGATTCAGCCACACAAGTGGGAGAGGGTCCTCTTGCTTCTGAGCATGATCCACGCGTGAAATACTCGATCTTGAACTCTGCCCGTTATTTTCGCTTACACCATTTGCAACACGATGGGATGATTGGATATGAGACGGTGCATTGAAATGAGAATTGTTTCTTAGATCATTGGATGACTCCTCACTAACCAACTGCTTCGGCTTTGGTAAAGTTCCTTCCTTTTGTTTCTGTGCAGGCCCGGTTGGGGTCGGCAAAGCTGCCCGCAAAGACGGAAAATCTTCTCCCCTCAAAACCATAGCTCTCTCAACAGACGCCACATTCGAACGATGGGCTAAACCCATATCTCCACCAAACCTAGCCGAAGGAGGCATATACGTCCCACTTCCCTTACTACCAACACCTTCATTGCTCTCTGAAACCTGAACATCCTCCTTCTCCTGAACCGCAACATTCCCCGGCTTCGTCCACCCCATACCCGAACTACTCGGCCTCGACCCAGTCCCATTCCCACCACCACCAGCCGCACCTCCCCCACTCCCACTCAAATCAGTTTTCTCATATTCCTTCCTCAAAGACGGCAAATTCAAGGGGGGTGGAACAGATAGCTTAGGAACAACAGCTTTCTGCATACTACGGTTTCTCGACAAAACAACCATCCCACCCCCACCAGACCCCACCTCGGCACGAGAACCACCCGCCCATAAGCAGCGCCATTATGAGGCGTATAATTATTATTATTACTACTCGACTGCTGCCCATATAACTTATTCAAATTAACAGATACAAATTTGGATCCAGAACCACCATGGTTATTAGCCATACTCTACCCGCAAAACTCGATATATTCGATTCGCAACAACGCATCAAAACCCTAACCCTAACACTCTTATCACTTCAAATCAGGTGTCCGTACAAACACACAAATCAGATCAAATACCTATAATCAATACAATCAAACCTAATAAATAAATAAAACAAAATATAGATCAAATTGAGTTTATAAATAAGTTGAATCAGTTATTATACCTCTGGTGATGATGAAATAAGGCGGATGATGACGTCACATTAATATATAAGCCCTAACTAATAATAATAAGTCAGGGCGATTGATTTTTATTTTTATTATTTGGGGGAAACGAAGGGAAGTGCAATTTGATGGAAACCTATTTCCTGGTCGGGGTGTGTGTGTGTTTTTTAACTACTTTACATGAATTGTCCCTTTATATATCATTGCTTGGTGACTTTAGTACTTTTGTTTTGAAAACTTGATATACTTGATCTTTAAGTAACTAGAAGAGAAATGAGTAAAATATGTCTAATGTTATGCTTAAAATTGTATGATGTTAGTTTATTAATTTGTGAAGACGTGGGTTCTTTTGTTATAATCGAGAGAATATAGCCGCACAATTAGTTAGGGCTGAGCATCGGGTCACAACCGAACTAACAAAACCGAAAATTGATTTTGTAAAAGATATGAACCGAGAACTGAACCGAAGTGGTTCGGTTCGATTTTTTATCGGCCCGTACGGTTTGGTTCGGTTTATGTGGTTTAGGCGTGTTTTCTCGTTTTTTGCTCGAACCGAACTGAAACTGGAAATCATAAATATATAGAACCGAAAACCGAATATGGCGGTTCGATTTGGTTGGACCAGTTCGGTTCGATTTTCAGTATGTTTTGCTCAGCCCTAGCATATACCAACATGATTTGATGATGTTAGACTAGTGTCGTGGACATGTTTGATGAAGAGGTTGTTTACATGAACACTTTTTGATAATCGTCTTTAGTGTGAATTTGTTTTGCTTTTATAAAGTTTTGAGACTTTAATACTAAACGAATATTTCTAAGTATTTGAGATTTTGAGCTTAACACTAAGGTGTCATTTGTTTTTTCAGAGCTTTTACCTCTTCATCTGCAAACCATGTCTCGCAGAAGAGTACATTTAAGCTCTTCATCCGAAGAAGACCGCTTTGTTTTTTGTACTATCAAGTACTTCTTTCCTTTTCTTCTTCTTTTTTTCCTTTTCACTAGAGAAGTAAAAAGAGGAAATTTATGTCCGCATGGTAGAAGAGGAAAGAAGAGATTTTAGCCTCTTATGTCCGAAAAAAACAAACGGTCTCATGATTATGTCTCTAGCGCAGGAAAAAGAGGAAAAAGAGTTTTTTGAAAAAAACAAACAAAGCCTTAAGTGCTCATTACCTAATGACTTCTAGGATAGGTCATCGTGTTAAAACACTTACTAGTAACTTGCTAATCACAAGTTAGAAATTTAGGGTGAGAATTTCTCACCAATACATAATAAACTATGATATTGAAACCGTGAGTTAAGGTCGGGTTTTACGAGTCGTGATTCAATACCGGTATTTTGTATAATTTTTTATGTTTATAAATGTAGTTATAGTTTAGTAAAACAAGGACTTTTACCCGCACTATTCTCTTTGGATGCGGGTTTTAAGTGAAACTTTTCTCGTTACACAAGACTCCCTAGATTTAACGTAAGGAACGTTTCTTATAATCGATAGGTAACTACATCGACTATTTATGTATTTTTTGGTCCCAAAACAGTCGCCATATTTAACATAGGGATTGTGTCTGTAAAATCTATAATCACAAGTGTTAGTTACAAAAACAGTCCCTAGATTTAACTTAGGGATTGTTTTTGTAATCGCAAGTAATGGGAGGGACGTTTTTTGCAATTTTATGGACCTTTTTTGCAACACACATAAATTAGAGGGACATTTATGTAACTTTTTGTAACACAAATAGTTTAGGTTTAATCAATGGCTGGTGATGTAATAGAGAGTAAATGGTAGGGATAGTAAACATTTGACAAATATGAAAGTATATTAAAATTACTTTTAGTTGTACCTTAACATCTACTTTGTATGTCATTTACATTTTTTATGTTTATATGTGATACAGATCATTATTAGTGGCCAAGGCCCACTAATCACATTCTCGGATCAAGCCCAAACATCAAACAGTTCACAAGTCAAGATTGACTAGAACAACATAAGCCCAGGCGAACTAGGCCTCGCAACGCTTCTCGTGCAACATAGCACATGCAAGAAGAGACAATTGTTACACGTGTCACTAACGATTAAGACGCATAACCGACATAGCACAATGGTGAATACACAAACAAGAAACAGAGAGCATAGCACTCATGTACGAGATAAAGGACGAATGCCATATGTCCTCCTTGTCCCTCCCCGGATGATCAACACCGGCTCTCTAGAAATCGTTGATCATCACCAAAAGGGTTTATCTTTAAACCCACAAGCCTCTATAAAGGAGAGCAACACATACAATCACTAATTTTTACACACTTGGGCAAATATTGCCTCACAAGAATGCAACATGGTGTTTGTTTAAGTGTTACCCGAGCTTGATCTATATCAATCTCATCGAGTCCTTACCGCTCAACACGGAAACCAAACTACAACACCATTCCCATCCCATCTCTAAACCGATTTACATACCATACGTAAACATGGCGCCATCCGTGGGACTTATGTGATTGCGTGTGTTGATCTTCTTTATAAAGAGGCTTGTAAGGTTTAGAGATAAACCGTCACACCCCAAATTACTCGTTTTGCAAATGAATGAAATTTCGAGGATCGACCATCATAGCATCACAATCAGTTATATTGAACGACCTAAAGTGTCGCTTTGGAAAATACATCGCTTGATTTAATAAAAACATTCAGATTTACAAAGATAGGTCCCAAATTAAAGTTACTATATGCGGAAATTAAGTTTGGTACAAGTCAAACGATGTTTTTAAAGTGTATAATCCCATGTGAGACGCGTCACCGCGACTCTATGATATGTCCACATGCATGCCATGAAGTGAATGCCTTAGTTACACGAAAATACATTGCTAAAAGTGTCAACACAATGGTTGAGTGAGTTCATAGAGTTTATGTAAATGTTAATACGACTACCACAAGTATAAATTATGTATGACAATGATGTCACAAAATGATACAATTGCTTAAGCACATCACAATCAAGCTTGATCGATTATGATGTTCGCCCCAACAGCAGTGTTTTGCCAAACAACTCAAATAATGATTATGAAATGAATGCATCCGTCCGGTTGGAATCCGCCAACCCGGATGGAGGTGTCACCTCGATAGATCTATCCACTCACCCACGCCTATGAAATTAACTGCTCATGTTTATGAAATGGGACATTTAATCGCAATGAGGTAACTTAAGCAATATAATGAATTTGATATACTTGGTAGCGTAATAAACCGATGTGCAATGTATTCTCCCGTAGGTTTGAAATAAGTAAAAACTTGAATAAATCGGGCTATGAAAACTCACTTGTTGCAATGATAATGATGATGTAATGGCACACCGAAACGAGGAGCAACCTCCTGATCGTGACCTATTATGAATGATATGTTCTAATGTAAATCATGAAACAATGTCGTGATGCAATCCACATGTAATCTATACCACTTGTACGCTTTTGAAAATAGAATTTATCGTCGAAATATATGTTTATGACATCTCGTCATGTTATAAAATACTTTAAAAGTATTTACGTTGAAATGATATCTTACGATAGTCATTTAATGATTTATTATGAAATTATAACTTTCGTAGTAAAATAATGTCGTTGAAATATCCATGAAAGCGACTAAACGGCCTCTAAAAGCTAGTCGAAATGGTGCACGCCGAGCGTTAGGAAACAAACTCAACGGTTTTGGAAAGCTCAGATCATTATCTTGAAGTTTTAGTGTTTAAGTTTCCATCCTGTAGGTCTCGAACATAAAGAAAAATAGAGGTTAAGTATGGTAATCATGATTGTTACAAGGAACCGGGTTCCTATTTGACAATCGAGTAAAATGGGGACCTCCATTAGACTCACAACAAGAAACTGTTGAGTCCGGAATGGTGAATCATATGGATTTTGGTCATAACTAAAGTTCGAGCATCACCGAAAACCGCTCATAGACAAACGATTCGGATCGACACTCAAATCCTTGGTGAGGACCTCCACAAAATTCACAACAAGAATGTTGATCATATGAAGATAAGTCGGCCGTGGTGGGTAATTGGAAAAGTTTGAGGAGTCGTTAAATGAGTTCTCGATTAGGATCATAATCAAATGAATTCTCGAACCACAAAACAAACAACTCAAGCATGGATATCATTACCACATTGTACACAAGTACACCAACCATGTGGTGAACCAAAAAGAGGCTCACCACAACCGACACAAGGAATAAACGATTGCATTTGAGAGTTATGAAGAGGAATCGCTTTATTCAAAGGATCAACAAAACCAACATGGTGATCCGAATGACTATCAAGACTCAAGAACATTTTGAAAAATCCGGAGTGGGACAAGTGCGTGCTCGAGAGCTAGCAATTTCCACCACTTCCGCTATGGTCTCCTGCTTTGGTTCTTGAGAAACGTGAAGATTAGGCAAGTCATTCTTGCTAGTCACCGGTGTTTGAACGGGTTCATCGTAATCAATTCTAATTCTCGACCTTTTTCATCGGCCAATTTGTTCGATTAGATTACGGCTCTATTTTCAAAGAAAGTGTCCTCGTAATCCCGTGGTGCTTGGGGAAGTCCGACGCTTGAACCGGGTTTGTCAAGATTAGAATGTATTTCAAAGTTGTGGCGGTGGTCTAAATAACTTTGAAAAGAATTTATGATGGATAATTCGCACGAATTGCAAAATTCGTGAACTAGGCCTCCACACCGCCACACACATTTTCGACGATGAAGTTGACGATTGTCACATAAGAATTAAACATATAGAGGATTAAGAAGAGAATCAAATGGTTGAGAGGATACTAAGAATAGAATTAAACCAAGAAAAGAGGTAAGAGAAATAGAATCATACTGGATAAGAGGAACGAGAAGAATATTTTGGTATTTTGGATAAGAAAATATAAACATATACTGTATGGATGGTGTGAACAAAGAGTGAATATCCAAATCACTAACTGCTAGACGAAGATTATCAAGACAGACACCAAGCCAAGCGCCTAAAATTTGATGCGTAAAACCGCTGTTTTCACACATGCCCCGCCACTCATGAACGGCGCATCGTAAGAACCTTAAAACAGCTTGAACACGAACTCAATGAAGATCCGAGGAGTATAGGGTCTCCCGGTCGTTATGTCCCAAATGAGCTATGCAATGGATTATCAAACGATAGTGATCGGAAATTTGAACTAAAAAGGATTTGATTATGATTATTATAACTACGTAAAAAGCCAACAAATTACAACGACTTAAATGCAAATTAAAGGAAATTAAAAGATAAAATCTATTAAATAAACGCTTATCACTATAATTAAAATGATGTTTTTGTTTTTATGTTTTTATAAACCGAAATTAAAATCTACGCGACGACAAATAAAAATGTGAAACTTACACAATATTAACCCTAAAAATATGAAATGATATTTTACAATCCTAATGATAAAAGAAACTTTTTAGAAAAAGAAAATTATTTTATAACTATTAAATTAATTATTATTAATTAAAACTATTTTTACTATTAAATAATTACCTAAAATACAAGAAATTAGGAAATAAAGCTAGAAAATAAATTTAAGATTTGAAAAGTCTAAAATATCAAAATAGAATTTTCAAAACTATTTTTGTATTTTTCTCGATTATTTTCTATTTTCTAGGAATTTTAAACTATTAAAACTACTTAAATTATTTAAAAATACAATTTTAACTAAGAAAATATGGAAAATACTTTTTGGCTTTTTATATTTATCTTAACTTAATAAAAATGAAAATTATTTTTTGAACCTTTTCTTAATTTTTGTATTAAAAGCTATTTAAAAATGCTTAAAACTAATTTAAATCAAGAAAAATAGCAAAACAACTTAGAAAAATCAAAATTTCAGTGGAAACTCTAAAATAATATTAGGAAGCTATGAAAATGAAAAACATGGGTTAAGTGCAAGAATATGAAATCGATGATCAAAGTGCTTATAAAATAAGACTGATGAGCAAATGGAATCCAAAAGCTACCAAACCGATAAGGAAGCTACAATAAGCTAAAAGAACAAAATGGAACAAGTATCAACAAGCTTGAACCTCCGAAATGCAAGCTAACACAGATTTGACTATATGAGATATAAGCTACAATGTAATTTAGAGCTACTGACTTAAGCACGTGGATTCAAGATAAGTCGGAAATGAAAATAAAAGTTGGAACATAGAGTAGACCCGGTTGGCTATCTAATATCCAAAGCTCAGACTAAGATGAGCTCAAATGAGCTCAATACAAGCTCGCAAGAATCGCTTACCCCTCAGTGCACTTAGCGCCTCGCACGGGGTTTCGATCCCATATTGACAAGCTTATTAAGAGCTTAAAGAAAATTTCCAAAATCAGAAAATGACAAAAGAAAGTAGACCATCAAGATTTTAGAACCATAAGTTTCATTGATTTTGACCCATAAATGAATCCAAGAAAATTCCTCCTAATCGACCCCAAAAACAGTTTTCAATATTTTGACTTTTGATAAAACTAAAAGTTGACTATTTCAACTTTGATTCAAATCTTTGAACCGAAATGATATATTGTGATAGAATAAGCACAATGCAAGCAAGCTTAATGACTTTTGAACACAAAATGAGATTTTGTAAATCCAAATCCACAACAAGGATCAAGAGAGACAGTTTTGATCTAATGTTGACTTGGGTGATGTTGCAGACCTAAACTAAGACTGAAATGTGCTCAAATGAGCTTAAGACACATGAAACAACAAGAAGCAAACACTGAACAAGCTTTTAAGACAGATAAATCAGTAAATCCAAACACCTATTTATCAACTGATTTTGCAAATAAATAGAACTAGTCACTGAGCAACCTAGAATTAATGATCAAATTACATTTACTTAACCTAATTACAACTTCTAAAACAGAATGGAACCAGCTTTAACTACAAAATCAGACAATGCAAAGAAACTTGGATTTTACTTACAAAGGGTCCAAAGCACTATGGCTTGCCAACATCGAAACCAGATCGCTAACCTATCGTAACCAACCCAATAAACTATAATTCAACCCATTTCCATGTCTCGCTTTAACTATTGACCAAACCCGCATCACTTTTGCACTGCTTGACTTTCTCGTTGACCAAGTACCAAAATGAATGCAATCTTAAACTTAAGCTTATACAAAGCTATCATAAGCTCATTTAAGCTTATTTAAACCGAGAGATGAGCATTAAGCTTTTGAATGAGATTTTGAGAAGGAAAATTTCAACAGCTTATGCTAAAATGTGAAAATAGTTAAGCTTGAAATTAATGATTAAAACCCCGATTATATTGCAAATATAACTTGAAGTTTTCACTGAAACAAAAACTTACAGTTTTAAGATTAAACTAATTCATTAATAATAAAAACGACATAAGGAAATTTAAAACTAATAATCTACTCTCTATCTTGCTTCTTCTCTCTTTCTTTTATATCCCAATCTTCTCTCTCTTTCTTCCGAATGTATCCCACCATTCTTAGCTATTGATTACTCAAAATGATCTCAACCGCTCAAACAGATTTTTGCGCCATTTTTTCTTTTAACCATGGGGTCGAGTGAGAGGTTAGGAAGCAATTAATGAAGTTCGATGTTAGTTGGAGCTGGGGAACATGGTGAGTCAAGATCGAGGAGGGGACGGGTTACTCAGTGAGTCAGGAAGCAGTGGGGAAGAAGACTTAGGCGATTTTTTGGGTTTGACCAGATCGACCAGAGCAGTGTTATAATAGGGGTTCACAATTCGGCTTTTGACAGGGTCCAAGGATAAGCAGGGTCCAAAATGAGTTAAAAGGTTTAATAATCCAAGGACTTTTGTAATTTTTGAAACTCGAGGGGCCTAAGTCGCCAATTCATCAAACTTGTTTCAAGGGACCAAAAGTGACACTCTCGTAAAGTATAAGGACCAAACTTGCCATTTTGCAATTTTCCAGGCCATTTCGCCAATTTTCAAATTCAAGGACTAAACTTGTAATTTTCTCAAATTTTTATATTTTTCACCAAAGGACTAAATTTGACAACTTATGATTTAAAAAGGACCTTGGTGACTTTTCTTTAAATTAAGTGCTCAGGACTGCTTTTGACAACTTTAGAAACTTGGGGACTAAACCGCAATTTTGCAAATTTGATATGTTTTTCATCCGATTTTGATATTTTGCATTTAAAACACATAAAATGCAATTTTGGAATATTTTCAAGATTTTGATGCATTTTCGAGCATTTTAAACGCTTTTGCAGCTCAGATTGATTAAAAATGATGAGTATTTACACACTCATCAATCCCCACACTAAACTATTGCTAGTCCCTAGCAATCTTTTGAGAAAACTTAATGGATTTGAAACTCTTTACCAAAAGCCATTACTCGAGTAGCCAAATGTTTTAGTTCAAGTAAGAACCATGGTACATCGATAACCATGTGATTTTGAGCAAACCACCGCCTTTCAACGGATTTGATTTTGTCTTTACCGTGCCGCTTGCTCGACTAGCCAACTCTTAGATAAATTATCAATATTATCTTTGGTGAGCCGATTACCAATTATGGATTTTCCATCGCCTTTACCACAAGCCATAAACTTCATGCTAGCCAACTCTTCACTTTTTAAGATATGGCGAATAATACCATACAATTTTGGGCAAATTGCAAAGTCAACGGATTTGAGATATCTTTACCAAGAGCCGCTTGTTCTCGGATTAGCCAATCATTTTGTTTATTAGACAAGGCGGATCGATAACTAATCGAAAGTAGAACACTTACTCCAAAAAATTTTGGCCAAAACGGGGAATTGGTATAATTATATGATAAAATTCGTGAGAATTCCCCACACTTAGAAATGAATATTGCCCTCAATATTCAAAGTACCCCATGTTATGCCGAAACAAAGAACGTGAAAGGAAATACTACGCCATTATTTAGAAAGAAGATTATTTTTTTTTATTTTTTTTTTTCAAGATACTTATATATATATAACATGCGGGTAACTCCCACACTAGGTGGAAACACATGGGTGAAAACCCATGTTCACCATCGTTTTGATTATCGAGTCGCTAGCTTGACTCGACCCCAATTCATTTGTTCATGGGGAAGTGTTGGAAGAGACAATCTCCATCTGACTTTCATTCAAGATGTTCGATAAACATTCAAGCACGTGAAAGTTCCACACCGATGAGATATACATAGAACCGCTCACAAATGATATATGGAAATGCCGGATCAAAGATAGTGTCTTCATTCCCAAGGAGTGAAGAACAGAGAAGTGATGTAATATATGAAGAAAAGAAAGAAAATCATGATAGCAATCATGACTAACTCTTCATCCTCAATAGAGAATTCATAGTCTCATGAATCTCATCCGCTAAGCTCAATTGGTCTAGACATATCTTGGGTGTATCTAGATCAAAGTAGAATTTATCATACTCGTGGAGATATGATATGAGTGAGTTCATCGAAAACTCCATGAAGGTGAATGAATCATATTCGAATTGATACGAGTGGGTTCACCGCGAACTCCTCAAAAGTAAATGATTCATGATCGAGAGAGAATTATGAGAATGAAAAGTGGTACCGCCACTAATCTTCTCTCCCATATTATCAACACGTAGGCTTTCATTTCCGGAATAGAATCATCTGAAAGAATGTCACTACCCTTAATGGGGTAGGAGATGAAATAGGTTTCTTTGAAAGCCTCGATTTTAGAAATGAGAAGACCGACATTCAATAATGTTGCTCAAGAGCTTCATCTTTGATTTCAGGTCAAGAACTTCATCATTCTCTTCTTCTAAGCTAACAAGCTCGTAAGGTGAATCTTCCACATAAATAATGTCTCCACAAGATAACGAATCATCATCATCGAATCGGAGAACATCTCAACATGATCATTTGGAAGACAAGAGGAGGAGGATATCACACACATGATCAAGAATTCGTGACTCTCCGGATCGGGACAAGGTCCTCAACACTAGACTTTATCAATTCGTCCGATTCCTTTTCGTGAACAAAGGTCAAGATGCTCGCCCCCATAATAAGAGAGCGAGTGTGAATCTCGGTGTGATAGCAGCTTGTTTGAGATAGAATCTCAATCACGGGACATCAACCGATCGAGGAGTTGAGAAGTATTATCTTTAAAAGGATAAAACCTCCTCATCATCATCATACGCAGAGGCCTTAAGAAATTGGGAACGCCTTAGAGCCGCATGCTCTAGGATTAATAATTCCTCCTCGATTGGCGGCTCTCGCTTCTAGAAGCAATTCTCCCATGGTCTTTTCACCACTCACTTGATTCTTAAAATTACTCATCATATCCTCAAGTGTTTTTATCATGTTTCAAAATCTCGGAGATTTTTGAGATAACGGCTCTGTGGAGTTTGAACCGATAGTGTCGTGGAGGTTGGAAATTGTCAAACATGTAAGAGTCATGATTGTTACAAGGAACCGGGTTCCTATTTGACAATCGAAATGAAATGGGACTCCACAAGACTCACAACAAGAAACTGCTGAGTCCGGAATGGTGAATCATATGGATTTTGGTCATAACCAAAGTTCGAGCATCACCGAAAACTGCTCATAGACAAACGATTTCGGATTGACACTCAAATCCTTAAGTGAGGACCTCCACAAAATTCACAACAAAGAATGTTGATCATATGAAGATAAGTCGGGTGTGGTGGGTAATTGGAAAAGTTTGAGGAGTCGTTAAATGAGTTCTCGATTAGATCATAATCAAATGAATTCTCGAACCACAAAACAAACAACTCCCGCTATGGATATCATTACCACATTGTACACAAGTACACCAACGATGGTGAACCAAAAAGAGGCTCACCACAACCGACACAAGGAATAAACGATTGCATTTGAGAGTTATGAAGAGGAATCGTTTATTCAAAGGATCAACAAAACCAACATGGTGATCCGAATGACTATCAAGACTCAAGAACATTTTGAAAATCCGGAGGGACAAGTGGCGTGCTCGAGAGCTAGCAATTTCCACCACTCCGCTATGGTCTCCGCTTTGGTTCTTGAGAAACGTGAAGATTAGGCAAGTCATTCTTGCTAGTCACCGTGTTTGAACGGGTTCATCGAATCAATTCTAATTCTCGACCTTTTTCATCGGCTTGAATTTGTTCGATTAGATTACGGGCTCTATTTTCAAAGAAAGTGTCCTCGTAATCCCGGTGGGTGCTTGGGGAAGTTCGACGCTTGAACCGGTTTGTCAAGATTAGAATGTATTTCGTGTTGTGGCGGTGGTCGAAATAACTTTGAAAAGAATTTATGATGGATAATTCGCACGAATTGCAAAATTCGCTTGAACTAGGCCCTCCACACCGCCACACACATTTTCGACGATGAAGTTGACGATTGTCGACATAAGAATTAAACATATAGAGGATTAAGAAGAGAATCAAATGGTTGAGAGGATACGAAGAATAGAATTAAACCAAGAAAAGAGGTAAGAGAAATAGAATCATACTTGATAAGAGGAATGAGAAGAATATTTTTGGTATTTTGGATAAGAAAATATAAACATATACGATGGATGGTGTGAACAAAGAGTGAATATCCAAATCACTAACTGCTAGACGAAGATTATCAAGACAACACCAAGCAATGCGGCCAAAATTTGATGCAGAAACCGCCTGTTTTCACACAAGCCTCGCCACTTTGAATGGCGTAATCAGAAGAACCTTAAAACAGCTTGAACACGAACTCAATGAAGATCCGAGGAGTATAGGGTCTCCCCGGTCGTTATGTCCCAAATGAGCTATGCAATGGATTATCAAACGATAGTGATCGGAAATTTGAACTAAAAAGGATTCGATTATGATTATTATAACTACGTAAAAGCCAACAAATTACAACGGCTTAAATGCAAATTAAAGGAAATTAAAAGATAAAATCTATTAAATAAACGCTATCACTATAATTAAAATGATGTTTTGTTTTTATGTTTTATGAAACCGAAATTAAAATCTACGACGCACAAATAAAAATGTGAAACTTACACAATATTAACCCTAAAAATATGAAATGACATTTTTACAATCCTAATGATAAAAGAAACTTTTTAGAAAAGAAAATTATTTTATAACTATTAAATTAATTATTATTAATTAAAACTATTTTTACTATTAAATAATTACCTAAAATACAAGAAATTAGGAAATAAAGCTAGAAAATAAAATTAAGATTTGGAAAAGTCTAAAATATCAAAATAGAATTTTCAAAACTATTTTTGTAATTTTCCGATTATTTTCTATTTTATAGGAATTTTAAACTATTAAAACTACTTAAATTATTTAAAAATACAATTTTAACTAAGAAAATATGGAAAAATACTTTTTGGCTTTTTATATTTATCTTAACTTAATAAAAATGAAAATTATTTTTTGAACCTTTTCTTAATTTTTTGTATTAAAAGCTATTTAAAAATGCTTAAAACTAATTTAAATCAAGAAAATAGCAAACAACTTAGAAAAATCTGAAAATTTCAGGAAACTCTAAAATAATATTAGGAAGCTATGAAAATGAAAACATGGGGTTAAGTGCAAGAATATGAAACTGATGATCAAAGTGCTTATAAAATAAGCACTTGGATGAGCAAATGGAATCCAAAAGCTACCAAACTGATAAGGAAGCTACAATAAGCTAAAAGAACAAAAATGGAACAAGTATCAACAAGCTTGAACCTCGAAATGCAAGCTAACACAGATTTGACTATATGAGATATAAGCTACAATAAATTCTAGAGCTACTTTTGACTTAAGCACGTGATTCAAGATAAGTCGGAAATGAAAATAAAAGTTGAACATAGAGTAGACCCGGTTGGCTATCTAATATCCAAAGCTCAGACTAAGATGAGCTCAAATGAGCTCAATACAAGCTCGCAAGAATCGCCTACCCTCGGCAGTAACTTAGTGCCCGCATGGGTTTTGATCCCATATTGACAAGCTTATTAAGAGCTTAAAGAAAATTTCCAAAATCAGTAAAATGACAAAAAGAAAGTAGACCAAATTAAGATTTTAGAACCATAAGTTTCATTGATTTTGACCCATAAATGAATCCAAGAAAATTCCTCCTAACTGACCCCAAAACAGGTTTCTCAATATTTTTGACTTTTTGATAAAACTAAAAGTTGACTATTTCCAACTTTGATTCAAATCTTTGAACTGAAAATGATATATTGTGATAGAATAAGCACAATGCAAGCAAGCTTAATTACTTTTGAACACAAAATGAGATTTTGCAAATCCAAATCCACAACAGTGGATCAGTAGAGACAGTTTTGATCTAATGTTGACTTGGGTGATGTTGCAGACCTAAACTAAGACTGAAATGTGCTCAAATGAGCTTAAGACACATGAAACAACAAGAAGCAAACACTGAACAAGCTTTTAAGACAGATAAATCAGTAAATCCAAACACCTATTTATCAACCGATTTTTGTAAATAAATAGAACTAGTCACTGAGCAACCTAGAATTAATGATCAAATTACATTTACTTAACCTAATTACAACTTCTAAAACAGAATGGAACCAGCTTTAACTACAAAATCAGACAATGCAAAGAAACTTGGATTTTACTTACAAAGGGTCCAAAGCACTATGGCTTGCCAATACTGAAACCAGGACTGCTAACCTATCAGAACCAACCCAATAAACTATAATTCAACCCATTTCCATGTCTGCTTTAACCATTGACCAAACCTGCATCACTTTTGCACCTGTTTGACTTTCTGTTGACCAAGTACCAAAATGAATGCAATCTTAAACTTAAGCTTATACAAAGCTATCATAAGCTCATTTAAGCTTATTTAAACTGAGAGATGAGCATTAAGAAGCTTTTGAATGAGGTTTTGAGAAGGAAAATTTCAACAGTTATGCTAAAATGTGAAAATAGTTAGAAGCTTGAAATTAATGATTAAAACCTGATTATATTGCAAATATAACTTGAGTTTTCACTTGGAAACAAAAACTTACAGTTTTAAGATTAAACTAATTCATTAATAATAAAAACGACATAAGGAAATTTAAAACTAATAATCTACTCTCTATCTTGCTTCTTCTCTCTTTCTTTTATATCCCAATCTTCTTCTCTCTTTCTTCTGAATGTATCCCACCATTCTTAGCCATTGGATTACTCAAAAATGATCTCAACCGCTCAAATGATTTTGGCGCCATTTTTCTTTTAACCATGGGGTTGAGTGAGAGGTTAGGAAGCAATTAATGAAGTTCGATGTTAGTTGGAGTGGGGAACACAAGGAGTCAAGATCGAGGAGGGGGACGGGTTACCCAAGTGAGTCAGTAAGAAAGCGGGAAGAAGACTTTAGGGTGATGGTTTTCACTGTGATTGACCAGCAGTGTTAATAATAGGGGGTTCACAATTCATTTTGACAGGGTCCAAGGATAAAGGGTCCAAAATGAGTTAAAGGGTTTAATAATCCAAGGCCTTTGTGTAATTTTTCGAAACTTGAGGGCCTAAGTCGCCAATTCATCAAACTTGTTTCAAGGGACCAAAAGTGACACTCGTAAAGTATAAGGACCAAACTTGCCATTTTGCAATTTTCAGGGCCATTTCTCGCCAATTTTCAAATTGAAGGACTAAACTTGTAATTTCTCAAATTTTTTATATTTTCACCAAAGGACTAAATTTGACAACTTATGATTTAAAAAGGACCTTTGGTGACTTTTCTTTAAATTAAGCGCCAGGACTGCTTTTTGACAACTTTAGAAACTTGGGGACTAAACCGCAATTTTGCAAATTTGATATGTTTTTCATCCGATTTTGATATTTTGCATTTAAAACACATAAAATGCAATTTTGGAATATTTTCAGATTTTGATGCATTTCGAGCATTTTAAACGCTTTTGCGCTCAGATTTGACTAAAAATGATGAGTATTTACACACTCATCACCCACGCTTCTATGAAATTAACGGTTCATGTTTATGAAATGGGGACATTTAACTGGCAATGAGGTAACTTAAGCAATATAATGAATTTGATATACTTGGTAGCGTAATAAAGTGATGTGCAATGTATTCTCCCCCGTAGGTTTGAAATAAGTAAAAACTTGAATAAATCGGGGCTATGAAAACTCACTTGTTGCAATGATAATGATGATGTAATGGCAATACTGAAATGAGGAGCAACCTCTGACCGTGACCTATTATGAATGATATGTTCTAATGTAAATCATGAAACAATGTCGTGCATGCAAATCCACATGTAATCTATACCACTCAGACGCTTTTGAAAATAGAATTTATCGTTAAATATATGTTTATGACATCTCGTCATGTTATAAAATACTTTAAAAGTATTTACGTTGAAATGATATCTTACGATAGTCATTTAATGATTTATTATGAAATTATAACTTTCGTAGTAAAATAATGTCGCTGAAATATCCATGAAAGCGACTAAAACGGCCTCTAAAAGCTAGTCAGAATGGTGCACGCCGAGCTTAGGAAACAAACTCAACGGTTTTTGGAAAGCTCGTATCATTATCTCAAGTTTTAGTGTTTAAGTTTCCATCCTAGAGGTCTCGAACATAAAGAAAATAGAGGTTAAGTATGGTACTTATGTCCCAAAATATAGTTTAAGGATGGTTTTAAAGTTTAAGCGACCGTAATTAATTCATTACAACTCCGCTAAACAAACAAATGGACATTTTGGAAAATATACTTGGCGATCTCACTTTACTAGAAGACATCACTTTATAAAAGTTCTAAATCAATGTTAAAAACAACCTTCAACTTGGTCTCTTTGTTTTGCCGTAAAACTTGCCTATTAGAAATAATTTAGTTTTTCTTATATAATAAAGTTACGGCAACTTTTGTAAACGTGTATAATTTAATCGCTATAAACTGCTTTTCACGCTTTTAAAGGTCCTTAGCTTTGTATCAAAGTATACTAACATATTTTGACAAGTCGACATAATTTACAACGCCCAAGCTTCATTTTTGACTCGCATAAAATAAGCAATACATGCCGAAATTTCCGTAAATTTATAGTTTTCGCCGCCAACTTGAAAAATTCATAACTTCTTCAATATAGTCCGCTTAACCGCTCAAGCCGCCACGGTTTCGCTTTTAAAGCATATTTTCTAAATATCTAGGCCAAAAATTTTACCCATCGTCGGATTTTCCAGATTTTGAAAATAAGGACAGATCCTTTGTAAACTTGTCAAATGAGTTTTTCTCGCCAAACCTATCCTAACCCATTCAAAACAACTCAAGTTATTCTAATCCTACCATACACCTTCTTAGGGTGTCATGGGTTCCTAGACATCACCAAAACTAATATATAACAAGGAGTAATTATAGGATGACTTATATATACATAACTCTTAAAATCAATAAAAAAGTGGTATAAACCTCATGAGACTTGCATGTTTTCTCAAATAAAAATGAAATGACCATAACAATGAATATGAAATATTATGATGAATATGAATGCTTACTAGTAACTGATGAGGTTTATGAGAACAATGGATTTTTCCTAATCACCCTAGGTTTTTATTTCAAAACCTATACAAAGAGTGATACTAGTGTGTAATAATCTTGTCTAGAAAATTTTATGATGATTCCTTCCTTGGTCTTGTGGCTGCCGGTTTTGCAAGAGAGAAGAGAGCAAGAGTTTGATCTTTATTTTGCAAATGAAGTAAATTGTGTTTGGTTTATTAGTATTATACATACACTTGTAGATATTTGTAAGTTTACATGATCACCCAATGATTCACCCTCCTTGTCGACGCGGAGGTTAGTCATTCACTTTTATTAATTTTTTTTTTAAATGTATAATGTAATGTTTAAGTATGATTAAATGAAGATAAATGATAAGTTGTAGTCACATTTGAGTATATAGGGTAGCGTTAGATAAAAATAAATTTTCACGGGTCAAGATAAAATATATTAAGGTCATAAAATTATAAACATACATTTCTTGCAAAATTTGAGGAAATAATAATAATCGTGTAATATTTAAGAAAACCGTCGAATTATATAAATATAACAATTTATATACAAAATAAATTTAAAACACCTGGTAAACTCATAATATTATTTTATAAACTTAATATGAGTATAAAATATATCGGATAATTTTTGGAAGTAATGGATCAATTGTTCAAAATAATAAATTACGCGATAACGCTTATTTAATATGAAAATTATATGCTTAATGTAAAATGCAAACCATGCATGAACTAATATGATGATAATGATGTTAATGAATTGTAGACTAAACTTAGTCTATATGAAATGTCCTTGATGATATGATCATGAATTCACACTAAACCATTACGGTTACGCTGATTTGATAATCAGAAACCCGCTTACTTATAAACGATAAATGATGAAGCATGAATAATGTTTTGAAATATGACCAAAATACGAGTTGTCACATTCACTAATTAAAAAGGAATTCAATTCCTAATTCTTCGTGTTAGTCTATCGAATTTTGAGTTTATGATGAATATCGAGAGAGAAGACATGAGGATGCGTCGTTATGGTTATCGATGATCGAGAGCGCATAAAACATCATAGTAGAGAAAATATTGGATGAATATCTTCGATGAGCATCACTTTGACTTTGGAATATGTGAACATTTTGCTTGCACTAAGATTTATAAATAATCGCTCCCAACATAACATGATCCTCCGCACTAGACATAGTTAGCTAGGCTATGTATAATTAAGCGAACGATGATGTGACGTTCGGTTTAGTTGTTATAACTCTCAATGTTTACAAAGATTTAAACTGTCATTAAAATGATAGTTAAAGTAAAGGAATTAAAATTTCGTAAGTACAAATAAATCGGAAAGAAAATAAAGTACGATAGATGAGAATATTTTACAACGAGTGGTTTATCAAAAGTAGTACATCTTAAGTTATAAAGATTTGATACGATGGAAGACATAAACTTAGTACTATATAATACATAAGGAAAATAAGATCAAGTAATTTCTAATCTTCGCCTTTTCGTTGTTGATACCGGATGAGCCTCCTTCTAATATATATGTTTTCCCACGAGTTCCTTCAACTTGTTAACCTTGGTTCCGGGACATTGGTTCTTATAGTGTCCTTGCTTCCACATCCGGCATGCGACTATGGATTTACTCTACAATCCTCGGCATGGTGTCCTAGTTTTGACACTTGTAGCACTTAACAGGCAAAGACCCGAGTGATGATACTTACATCGATTACATAGTGGTCGAGTTCCAACATATCCTTTTCCTTTGCGCTTCTTGGCAAGGTGTCCCACTTTTCGACAGCTTTAAAGCATATACCACATGGACCATCATGATGTAGCGTGCATTGGTGGCATCGTGGTAAGTTTCAGATAAGTTCTTTCCTTTGTTGGTGCAAAGAACATAAACCTCGCGCTTCTTGTCTTCTATTTCGTTGTTGGTGATGGTTAGTTACGCTTTGGTTGTTGTTGTTATAACCTCCCGTCATTTTCCCTTTCCTTTTGTTGTTGTTAGCTTGGTTGTCGCGGTTGTTGTTGTTGTTGTTGTTGTTATTGTTTATAAAGTTTTCCTCTTCACAACTTGAGCCATGAGTATTTGAGTTACCTTGATGGTCTCTTCAATTGTTCGGAATCGAAAGAGGTTACATCTCCTTGAATGCATTTTGAAGTCCTCCAATGAAACCTTTCAAGAGTTTCTCATTGTCCAAAACCATAGATGGACATAAAGCAACCAACTCTTGAAACCTTCCGATGTAGGTCTCGATGTCATAACCAACGTCACTAACCCAAGAATTTCCATCTCCAATTTCTTCACCTCAACAATGGACAATACTTTAGTCAACAACCTCTTGAATTGATCCCATGAGAGCTTGTAAGCATTTTCCATACCAATAGGTCAGGTATAATAATTCCACCATAACATTGCCTCATCCAAGAGTGTACTAGTAGCGAATTTCACCTTGCAAATATCCGCAATCGACAGAAGAAATAATGACTCGATCTTTCCAACCAACGGATCATAGCAATGGCTCCTTCCGCCTCCGAACTCGGGGATCACCGCCTAAAGTCCATGTATGTACCATTTCAACCCGTAACCTCCCGCAGCCTCGTAGTAGTAGCAAGTCTAGTAGCTTCAGAGCAAACATGTTTCGACAATGCAGAAGCAGCACTACTGCTGCCCATTCTTTCTCTAAGGTTCTAGCTATACTATCCTCTATATACTTTTGATAGCGGCCAGTCATAGTGGTGGAGCTCTCTTCTGCGCCATAACTCTTCAAAATATGAGGAAAGGTGAGACGAGCAAAGTCCTATGATAAAAAAAATAAACGCCTAGGGATGTGATATGGGATAATAAATTTAAGGTTATCTTTCAAAATGAATGATGGATTCCAAAAGACGGGTTATGAGATGTCGAATGCTTCAAATGTAACGATGGTTGACTTAATGTGAATAACGTAACTCGACATGTTAGCGGGGACAAAGGAGTGAGACCTACTTTGCCCTACTTAAAGGTTTATCTCGCATTCGACGTTATCGATGATGAATCACCGATATTAAATTTGTGATAGGAAATGACAAGGCATTCTCCACGTTAGAATCTAAAGAAAGGATAATGGAATGGGTATTCAAGGCATCCATGGACAATCGGTTTGAAATGAAAGTAAATAACTCAAATATGTAACGATAAACCGCATGTAAAGTGAATATGCACTTATGATGAAGCTGATGAGATGCTATGATGATGTAGTTATAGTCTAGTGGTCAATGATGCAACCTAGTTCTCTATAATCAAGCTCGGCGTCAATCATCACACCCCCAAATTACCTGCTTTGCAATGCCGAATGGAATTTCGTGATCGATCATCATAGCATCACAATCACGCTATATTGAATGACCTAAAGTGTTGTTTGGAAAATACATCGCTTGATTTAATAAAAACATTCAGAGTTACTGATATGTGTCTAAATACACATATATTTTATATTGTTTAACCCCACATAAACGACCAAAAACACACAAATGCCATATAAATGCTATAAATATCATTGAAATGTGTTTTTATGAGTTACAAGTGCAAAAGGATTGAAAACTGATGAAAAACAACAAAGTTTACATAATTTACAATTTCAGCCTCTAAACTTTCATAAATTGGCAAACTAATCCTCGTAATTCAAAACTTGTAAAATATCATTAAAGGTCCTTGGGGATTCAAGTTGTTATAAATAGTCCTTTAGTTAAAATTGCATATTTACAACTTTGGTCCTCAACTTTGAAAAGTGTCAAAATAGTCCTCGGTTATTTAAAATGGAAATATAATAAATATAACCTTGTACTATTCTATATATGGCATAATCGGTCCTGTGTTAACTTTGAAAACCGCAGTTTAACCTTCATTTTAATATTACAAATTGGTCCTCGTGATTAAACCATAAAACCAAACCGACCCTTTGTATTATTAGCCAAAAACAAAGCCCAAGCCCAATCCCCTATTAATAAACCGGGTCAAACCCACCAAACCCACCTTCTTTTCTCCATTCTCCCAACACCGAACCATACCACCTCCACCTCCCTCGGTTTCACACCATCGACATCCTCGCCCACCTTATCCCCCACCGCTCACCCACTCTCCTACACCTCACCCTAAAGCACAATGCTTCTCCCAAAACACGCTACCATCCCCGTTTCCAACTTGGCCAAAAGCAAAATCAAGGGTCGATCGCTTGACCAATCGCGGCCAAGAATGACGAGAGAAGACTTTCGTGAGAGCTATAAAGAGAAATAAGATGAAGAAATAAAGTGTCATCGTTTTAGACCCTTTTAGATTTTCAATGTAATCGCTTGTATTGTTTTAATGTTTAAGAATTCGGGTTTGATGTTTAATATCATTTATGTTATTTAAGTCTTAATTAGCCATTTTCAATCCTTACTGTCCCTCGCGATGCTTGTTCTAGTTTTCCGCCAAAATCAATTGTAGCTTGTTCTTAAGTTTTAAGTCGCTAAATGCTTATTGCTTTTTAACTTAATTAAAAGTGTTTTAAGCAAATTGGTAGAGTTCCCTGCCTAATTGCTCAATTTCCCAAAAAGTCAAGAAAAGTTAAACCGCAGCTAATAAGGAATGGTTCCGAAGGTCGATAGTGATGGTTATGGGTTGATGTTGATTTGATTTGGTTGATTGTTGGTTTAGGATTATGGTACAATGATTTCTTAAGCAATCCATAGCGGTCGGATGTTTGTAAGTTCTAATTCAATTTCTAGTTTAAATTGCATTAATTGTTTTAAAGTGCATTATTCTAGTTTGTTAATAGCTTGTGTTTCTAGATTTCATAACTGTTTTAGCTTAATGCTTAATCTGCACTATTTCTGTCCTTAACTGCTTTATTAGGGGGATCATGGTTTTTGCTTAAGGTTGTTGTCATAATCACTTTATTTAGGCTGCATGTTGATAATAGAAATTGGATCAAGGATTTTTGTAGCTTGTATTAGTGATTTGATTTGATAAAGTCGCATATCGCCTATATTAGCGTGTTTGGAATAGTTTATCTATCCGAGTTACAAGCTTGTTCAAGAGGTTAGGTTCAGCTTGTTTTAGCTTCATTTTAGTCTAGAACACCATATTAGTCCTTGTTTGCATCTACAGCACTCAAAGTCAATTTGCAATTAACCCGATCTCATATGCTTATCGCTTTTAGAGTTGATTTGAGATACTATTGTGCTAAAGATTTGTTCAAAGGATCAAGTTTAGTTACTTTAGGTTTATTTAGATTAGATCACCATATGAGTCCTTAGAATACCACCGAGATCACTTAAAGTCAAAATTTCACTTTCACTAATCTCGTAGTTTATCGCCAGTGTAGGACTTAGTTAATTTGCTTTTAAGATTTAGATCATTATACTCTAGCTTATTTCAAATATATTTTGTCTTAAAACATCGCCCATTCCATTTCATAAGCTCATAAGTTCAATAAAGTCAAAATTCCATTCTGCTTTGAAATAGTCAAAAGTTCAAATCATGTCCAAAGTGCTTATAGTTTTGATTTTTCATTCCTTCAATATAGGTCCAAATTAGTTGAAATTATGGATATATGGTCCGCTTTGTTTGGTGGTAGGTTCTGGGATAGATTAGAATTTGGTTGTGTTAAAAGAAAATATATGGAAGTAATTGAATGATGGTATGAAAAGTTGTTTGTTTTATGTTAGGCTAGGATTAGAATTAATAATTTTATATTTTTAGAGATTAAATGAAAATATAAAAGTATAAAATAAATGATATATGAATTAAATAAAATAATATGTGGTTGCTAACAACTTTCACGATTTTAAAATTAAAAAGAAAAAGAAGTGGACCTGTCGATCCACATACAAATCAAGGCCATTGTGATGTGAATTGTGTATCCCTTTATATTCGGGGACGAGATCCAATTTTAAACTCGAGCAACATAACAAACATGGTATTTTAACTCAAATTCCAATCTTTGAAGCAAAACCTCCAAACAACGGGCCCTAAGTTTGTTGTCGACCATCGTCGTTAATATTTCAGATGGTTTAGCGTTATAGACGATACGGCGTTGGCATAAGCTCTGAGAACATGATAGATCGCCGGCCAGCCGCAGCCATTGCAATGCATCAGCACAGTTTGTTGATTACAGTAGCATGTAGCTTATGGTTGATTTAGCTTATTTACACGCGCCATTTTGCCAGATCAACGCCAATTTTGTTCGAATGTCTTCGTACCGCCGCGTTCGCGCATTTTATCGTTGATCGAACCATCACGCCGTCATTTGACCGCTAGCATTTTAATCAGCTTTATTCAACACCAGAAACGTCGCAAAACGCACTCAATCTTATTGCCTAGAATATTCTGTTCATAAAAGTATTTTCCCGAATCATCTTGTAAAAACACGATAGTTATTTAATTGCTTCAACAGCACAACACCGATTGAGTCAAACATATCAGCCAAAACAGTTTCATATTCAGATTTTCTGTTATAATCATTTTTCAGGTTACCTTCATTTTCAGTTTAGCATTTAACACCACAACAGTTTTAATCACCAACAGTCACAAAACATTATTCTTCCACACCTTTTGATTAGATTGTATCAACATACGCATCGCCGTGCTCTCACCCACCACCTCAGACGCCACGCACCTTCACACACGCCGCCCAGATCGACGCTTATTTACACGCACCTGTTTCATTGTTTATTTTTTATTCTCAGAATAACCATTAACCCTTTTCCTTTCACCGCCACACGATTGCAGAGCGCATTACGCCATACTTTGCGAACCACTGAACCACCACCTGGTGATGAGTCCATATTGTGATTTTTGTTGACCAAAACCTTGGTCAATATTTTTGACCTGCTGGAAGCAATCAAATTTTGACCAAAAGGTTTTAGTCAACAAAAGTCAACTATTATGGACTCAATACAATTTCCCTTGAATTTAGCTGATTCCCTGTCGTCTAAGTCCCAACGGGTAAACCGAATACAAACTAATATGCGATCGCGAATATTGAACAGAAAGGGTTTTTGAATGATTTATTCTAAGGAATAAAAGAAAATAGCTTAAACAAGCTATAAGAACAAGTACGTGAAAGCAAAATACTTAGAAACGCCAAAAATCTAAAAACGCAGATGTTTAATTAAAATTCTACGAACGCATTTAAACAAAACGTGAAATTAAATAAATAAAACACCTACGGGTATGAAAATAATATTTTGCAATCCTAATAATAAAAGAAAATTATTGGAAAATTAAAATTATTTTTATGACTATTTATTTAATTATTATTAATTAAAACTATTTATTAATTATTTAAAATGCACTAAAACACAAGAAAATACAAAATTAACCTAGAAAATGAAATTATAACTTAGAAAATCTAAAATATTATAAAACTTATTTTAAACTGAAAATATATTTTTTGACTTTTCTCAATTTATTATGAATTTAATACTATTTAAAACTAATTAAAATGCTATAAAATCTATTTTAACTAAGATAATTCAGAAAATACTTTTATGACTTTTTGAATATTCTAAAACTAATAAATTGAAATTGCATTTTCCGAACATTTTCTCAATTATTTGAATAAAAAGCTAATTAAAATGCTAAAACCAAATTAAATGCGTAAAAATAGCAAATGAGCAGAGAAAATATGAAAAGTTCCAAATAACGATAAAATAATACCGAGAACCCGTGAAAAATAACAGAAACTATTTTGGAGCACAAGAACAATGATTTGGGCGCATAACCAATAAAATAAGCACATGTGAATAAGCTAAAATCTAACCATAAGCTACTATAAGCTACCTTAGCCTTAATATAACATAAACTATGCTAATGCAACCGAATGGGACCCTAAAAGCACAAAGCTAGAAGCGTTATAGCTATAAAACAAAGTTCTATCAAACTTATGCCAAACTACCTTACGATCTACTTTAAGCCTACATTAAGCTAGCAAGAAAAATCACAAAATTAACTAAATAGACCAGCAAGAGACAACCAACCAAAGAGCTTATATCCGTAATTTCAACTAATTTGGACCTATATTGAAGGAATGAAAAATCAAAACTATAAGCACTTGGACATGATTTGAACTTTTGACTATTTCAAATGTAATTGAATTTTGACTTTATTGAACTTACGAGCTTATGAAATGGAATGAAACTGATGTTTTAAGACAAAATATGACTGAAATAAGCTAGAGTATAATGATCTAAATCTTAAAAGCAAATTAACTAAGTCCTACACTAACTGATAAGCTTACGAGATTAGTGAAAGTGAAATTTTGACTTTAAGTGATCTCAGTGGTATTCTAAGGACTCATATGACTGATCTAATCCTAAATAAACCTAAAGTAACTAAACTTGATCACTGAACAAACCTTTAGCACATGCAAGTATCTCAAATCCAACTCCTAAAACTGATAAGCATATGAGATCAGGTTAATTGCAAATTTGACTTTGAGTGCTATGCAGATGCAAAACAAGGACTAATATGAGTGTTCTAGACTAAAATGAAGCTAAAACAACTGAACCTAACCTCTGAACAAGCTTGTAACTCAGATAGATAAACTATTCCAAACACACCTAATATAGTCGATATGCAACTTTATCAAATCAAATCACTAATACAAGCTACAAAATCCTTGATCCAATTTCTATTATCAATATGCAAATTAAATAAAGGATTATGACAACAACCTTAAGCAAAACCATGATCCCCTAATAAAGCAGCATGACAAAAGAAAAGTGACACATTAAGCTAAAAGAATTATGAAATCTAGAAACACAAGCTATTAACAAACTAGAATAATGCACTTTAAAACAGTTAATGCAATTTAAACTAGAAATTGAATTAGAACTTACAAACGTCCAGCCACTATGGATTGCTTAAGAAATCATTGTACCACTAATCCTAAACCAACAATCAACCCAAATCAAATCAACATCAACCCATAACCATCACTATACAAAGAACTCGTAACCATTCCTTCTTATTAACTGCAGTTTGACTTTTCTTGACTTTTTTGGGAAATTGAGTAATTAGACAGAAACTCTACCAATTTGCTTAAAACACTTTAATTGTTAAAAGAAGCTTAATGAAGCATTTTAGCAGCTTAAAACTTAAAAACAAGCTACAATTGATTTTGGCGGGAAAACTAGAACAAGCAGAACAGGGACAAGTAAGGATTGAAAATGGCTAATTAAGACTTAAATAACTTGTAAATGATTTTAAACATCAAACCCAGAATTCTTAAACATTAAAACAATACAAACGATTACATTCAAAATCTAAAAAGGGTCTAAAACAGTGACACTTTATTTCTTCTGTCTTATTTCTCTTTTATAGCTCTCACAAAGTCTTCTCTCATCATTCTTGGCCCTTGATTTAGTCAAAACGATCCCAACCCTAGATTTTTCTTTTGGCGCCAAGTTGGAAGTAACAGGGGATGGTAGCGTGTTTTTTGGGAGAAGCATTTATTGCTTTAGGGTGAGGTGTAAGAGAGTGGGTAGACAGCTGGGGGGATAAGGTGGACAGGATGTCGATGGTGTAGAAACCAGGGAGGTGGAGGGTGGTATGGTTTACAGTGTTGGGAGGGAATGGAGGAAAAGGGAAGCGGGTTTGACCGGGTTTGACCCGGTTTTATTAATAGATTGGCTTGGCTTTTGTTTGGGCTAATAATACAAAAAGGGTCCGCTTGTTTGTAGTTTAATCACAAGGACCAATTTTGTAATATTCGAAATGAAGGGTTAAACTCAGCTTTCCAAAGTTAACACAAGGACCCATTATGCCATATATGAATAGTACAAGGGTTATATTTATTAATTTTCCATTTTAAATAACCTGTGGATTATTTTTGACACTTTTCGCTTATAAAGATAGGTCCCAAATGAAAGTTACTATGCAAGGAAATTAAGTTTGGTACAAGTCAAACGATGTTTTGAAAGTGTATAAATCCTATGTGAGACGCTCGTCACCGCTGACTCTATGATATGTCCACATGCATGCCATGAAGTGAATGCCTTAGTTACCCGAAAATACATTGCTAAAAGTGTCAACACAATGGTCGAGCGAGTTCATAGAGTTTATGTAAATGTTAATAATGACTACCATAAGTATAAATTATGTATGACAATGATGTCACAAAATGATACAATTGCTTAAGCACATGACATCAAGCTTGATCGATTATGATGTTCGCTTCAACAGAGTGTTTTGCCAAACAACTCAAATAATGATTATGAAATGAATGCATCCGTCGGTTGGAATCCGCCAACCCGGATGGAGGTGTCACCCTCGATAGATCTATCCACTCACCCACGCTTCTATGAAATTAACGGCTCATGTTTATGAAATGGGGACATTTAACCGCAATGAGGTAACTTAAGCAATATAATGAATTTGATATACTTGGTAGCGTAATAAAATGATGTGCAATGTATTCTCCCCGTAGGTTTGAAATAAGTAAAACTTGAATAAATCGGGCTATGAAAACTCACATGTTGCAATGATAATGATGATGTAATGGCAATATCGAAATGAGGAGCAACCTCTCGACCGTGACCTATTATGAATGATATGTGCTAATGTAAATCATGAAACAATGTCGCATGCAAATCCACATGTAATCTATACCACTTGTACGCTTTTGAAAATAGAATTTATCGTTTAAATATATGTTTATGACATCTCGTCATGTTATAAAATACTTTAAAAGTATTTACGTTGAAATGATATCTTACGATAGTCATTTAATGATTTATTATGAAATTACAACTTTTCGTAGTAAAATAATGTTGTTGAAATATCCATGAAAGTGACTAAAATGGCCTCTAAAAGCTAGTCGTAAAATGGTGCACGTCGAGCGTTAGGAAACAAACTCAACGGTTTTTGGAAAGCTCGTATCATTATCTCGAAGTTTTAGTGTTTAAGTTTCCATCCTAGAGGTCTCGAACATAAAGAAAAATAGAGGTTAAGTATGGTACTTATGTCCCAAAATATAGTTTAAGGATGGTTTTCGGCAAAGTTTAAGCGACCGTAATTAATTCATTACAACTCCGCTAAACAAACAGTCGGACATTTTGGAAAATATACTTGGCGATCTCACTTTTACTAGAAGACATCACTTTATAAAAGTTCTAAATCAATGTTAAAACAACCTTCAACTTGGTCTCTTTGTTTTGTCAAAACTTGCCTATTAGAAATAATTTAGTTTTCTTATATAATAAAGTTACGGAACTTTTGTAAACGTATAATTTAATCGTATAAACTGCGTTTTCACGTTTTAAAGGTCCTTAGCTTTGTATCAAAGTATACTAACATATTTTTGACAAGTCGACATAATTTACAACGCCCAAGCTTCATTTTTGACTCGTATAAAATAAGCAATACATTCTAAAATTTCCGAGAATTTATAGTTTTCACGCCAACTTGAAAAATTCATAACTTCTTCGTTATAGCTCCGTTTTAACCGCTCAAGCGGCCACGGTTTCGTTTTAAAGTATATTTTCTAAATATCTAGGCCAAAAATTTTTACCTCACTGTCGGATTTTCCAGATTTTGAAAATAAGGATGACCCTTTTGTAAACTTGTCAAGTGAGTTTTTCTCGCGCCAAACCTATCCTAACCCATTCAAAACAACTCGGGTTATTCTAATCCTACCATACACCTTCTTAGGGTGTCATGGGTTCCTAGACATCATCAAAACTAATATATAACAAGGAGTAATTATAGGATGACTTATATATACATAACTCTTAAAATCAATGAAAAGTGGTATAAACCTCATGAGACTTGCATGTTTTCTCAAATAAAAATGAAATGACCATAATAATGAATATGAAATATTATGATGAATATGAATGCTTACTAGTAACTGATGAGGTTTATGAGAACAATGGATTTTTCCTAATCACCCTAGGTTTTTATTTCAAAACCTATACAAAGAGTGATACTAGTGTGTAATAATCTTGTCTAGAAAATTTTATGATGATTCCTTCCTTGGCCTTGTGGCTGCCGGTTTTGCAAGAGAGAAGAGAGCAAGAGTTTGATCTTTTATTTTTGCAAATGAAGTAAATTGTGTTTGGTTTATTAGTATTATACGACACTTGTAGATATTTGTAAGTTTACATGATCACCCAATGACTCACCCTCCTTGTCGACAAGGGAGGTTAGTCATTCACTTTTATTAATTTTTTAAATGTATAATGTAATGTTTAAGTATGATTAAATGAAGATAAATGATAAGTTGTAGTCACAATTGAGTATATATGGTAGCGTTAGATAAAATAAATTTTCACGGTCAAGATAAAATATATTAAGGTCATAAAATTATAAACATACATTTCTTGCAAAATTTGAGTGAAATAATAATAATCGTGTAATATTTAAGAAAACCGTCAGAATTATATAAATATAACAATTTATATACAAAATAAATTTAAAACACGGGTAAACTCATAATATTATTTTATAAACTTAATATGAGTATAAAATATATCGGGATAATTTTTGAAGTAATGGATCAATTGTTCAAAATAATAAATTACGCGATAACGCTTATTTAATATGAAAATTATACGCTTAATGTAAAATGCAAAACCATGCATGAACTAATATGATGATAATGATGTTAATGAATTGTAGACTAAACTTAGTCTATATGAAATGTCCTTGATGATATGATCATGAATTCACGCCAAACCATTACTAGTTCGTGATTTGATAATCGTAAACCCGCTTCACGATAAACGATAAATGATGAAGCATTAATAATGTTTTGAAATATGACCGAAAATACGAGTTGTCACATAAATTTTTGGGGATGATCAACGGATCGCTAGAGAGTCGTGTTGATCATCCGGAGTGTACAAGGAGGACATATGTCGTCGTCCTTTAGTCGATACAATAGAGTGCTTTGCTATCTTGTTTTTCCGATCATGTGTTCCCGATCGCTATATGTCAGACTCGTATGTCTTAACCGTTAGCGACAATTGTAAAATTTGTCTCTGTGTGCATGTACTTTGCTACCTGAGAAGAGTTTGCAGGCCTAGTTCGGTCTAGGCTTATGTTGTTCTAGTCAATGCTGACTTAGTGAACTGTTTGGTGTTTGGGCTTGATCCGAGCGTGTGACTAGTGGGCTTGGGCCACTGATAATGATTTGCTATCAAGTCCCCCCAGTCTAGTATTATGACATGTAGAAGTGAGATGATGTTGAACTTTGAAGTGACTAGGTCCCCCCAGTCCTATGCCAGGCCACTGGGTTTTGTGTGTACAATTTAAGTTTCTACGATGGCTCATGAGTCACCTTGTGAGGATGACGTATACCTTAGGTTGCGTTCCCCAAGTGACGTGTGGGGTGCTTAGGGTAAGGCCTGCATTAAATGCTTGCGTGAGAAATGTAGAAAAGATCTTATTTTGAATGATTTCAAATCTCTTTCTCCTATATTTTGGCGGGTCAGACCTGTCAATTCGACTATGCTTGACGTCATCCTGAGACTTGGTTCACACGCGTCTTGTTAGGTCATGAGTAGTACGCTACTGGACTGGGCTTATTGGCCCAATAAATTGTTTTCACTTGTTTTTCACTAACGGTTATCTTTTTATCCTATGAATAGGGCATGAGGGATGGGGAGTTACACTTTTTTAGACGTCCCATTTTCAAAAAACCGCTCAAGTTCTTTGAAACCGCCGGAGATCTTCATTCTTTTGAGGTTGTGTTCTTTCTCCACGTTTTCCCCAGAAGAAAAATGGCGAGGCGAGGTTAGTTTGCTTCCTTGTTCACGCCTTATTCTTTTGAAAAAGAATCACTTATTTTGTCGTCCTTCTTTCTATTGTAATGTCGTTAGAACCAAATAAAAGTGATGTAGACGATAATCTTTCTGGGGTAAAGACCCAAAAGTTTAACAATTTCTTAAATGATCATGAGTGGATTCAGGCCTTTTGCCCCGCGTGCCCACGGCGGACGATAGGGCCGACCAACCTGCTTCTTGCAACGTCACTACCTTTTATCTGGAGTATGCTACACATGCCAATTTTAGGTCCCTTTTGCACCCTTTTGTTCTTGAAGTATATCATCCTTTCAATATTTCCTTAGCTCAAATTCATCCTCTTCAGTATCAAAGGCTCCATGCCTTCATCGTGGCTTGCTTTGGGTTGAACTTGCTTCCTCGTTTAAACATTTTTTGCCATATCTTACAAATAAAGGGTGTGGGTCTTGGTTTACTTTTGAGAGAGAGTGACCATGAGAGGTGCCACCATTGTAAATCCGGCAAGGGGTTTTCCGTTGGCATCGTAACTAGGTATGGGTCACCATTGATGTGCGTGTTCTATCTCCTCGTCATCCTAGGTGGAGTAAAGTGTAAATCCGTAATGTGATGTTACAACTAGTATCTCCTCTCAAGATAAGGTTTGAATGAACTCGAGTGTGTCATGTGTTTACTCAAGGCCCGTGTTGGAGGGGTGAAAATACAAAAGGAAATAGCATAGGTGTACTAATGTGAAGCGGGATGTTTTTCAAATACATGATTGTAAGTAGGGGTGGAAACAAGCCGAGCCGCTCGTGAAAAGCTCGGGATCGAATCGGTAAAAAGCTCGAACGAGTCGCGCCTAAACGAGCTCGAGCCCGAGCACAAGCCTAAGTTAGGGCTCATTTAATAATCGAGCTCGAGCCCGAGCTCTACATAAAAAGCTCGAGTAGGCTCGCGAGCCTTAACGAGCCTTAGAAAATATATACGTATATATATATTGTCTATACGTATAAACGAGTTTAAAAGTAGTAAACGATCTCAAGCCTTATGTAATTAACGAGCCGAGCTCCATTTAAACTATGTTTTCTTTAAAATATCATATAAATTAGTCGAGCCCGACCAGAGCTCGAGCATGTGAAAATTTTCACGAGCCGAGCCGAGCTCAAAATATGAGGCTCAAACGAGCTCAAGCTTTATACCGTGCTTTATAGAATAGGGCCTTTTAGGATATGATTACAATGCTTCAGCTTGTCATTGATCAAGTATATATATATATATATATATATATATATATATATATATATATATATATATATATATATATATATATATATATATATATATATATATATATATATATATATATATATATATATATATATATATATATATATATATATATATATATATATATATATATATATATATACGAGCCGAGCTGCGCTCGCGTGCTCGGGCTCGACCGGCACTGCTTTCACCCTAATTGTAAGTTAAAGTTATGTGTAAGATAATGGTAAAAGATAGTCTTATATATATACGCGAGTTTGTAAGTTTGTGTTTTGTGAATATTAGATAAGGTTAAAATAGTATGTCATTCTATTTTAACCGTAATGAAATATTGCACGCCTGTTATAATACAACAATATTGTAATTGTGAATGATTTTACAACTGAAAAGTTTGTAAGTTGCTTTGTTAGAAATAATAATCAACCTTTGTTACCACTTATAGTATTTTACCTAATCATATAAATATGATATAGTTGTAGATATATGATGTGAGTTTGTAAGCTTGTTTTTTTAAAAGAAACAGAAAATGATTAAAAATAGTATGTTACTTTGTTTTAACCGACTGTAAAAATTTCACAGAAGTCTATAAAATATTATGAAAAATTCACAAAAGTCTATAAAATGTTATAACTACGACTAACTTTACAACTGAAAAAATCTTTTTTTACGAATGATAATTGAACTTTATTACTATTCTAATACTTTTACCTAATCATACAATAAAGAAGAAGGGAAAAAAAACAAAAAACAAAAAAAAACATATACTCAGCTTATCGTCTTGATCAAACATTTACTCTTTTCACTATATTTGAAAAGTATTACGAAGAAACTTTTATGTACTTATCGTGTAAGGGCGTACAAAGAATGATATCAAAACATATTATACGTATTTTTGCCAACGGGTTTATAGACAGATAGGTTACCCAACTTTCCAACTTTATTCGCCTAAGTTACCAAACTTTTTTTTGGTGCAAACAGGGTATTGGACTACACGGAGTTGACATTTAGGTTACTGAATTTGTAAAATGAGACATTTAGGTTACTTAACTTACCTAAAAAAATGCATTTGGGTTACTTAACTTACCTAAAAAAATGCATTTGGGTTACTTTGATTACACTGAAAAATGAAGGTTGAATGCTTAACTAAAGTTCAGTAACCTAAGTGAACAAAATAAAAGTTTGGTAACTTAGGCGAACAAAGTGAGAAAGTTGGGTAACCTGTCTGATATAAAACCCTTTTGCCAACCAATTATATCTCATTGGCTTTAGATTCATTTATGCTTCGTGTTGTCTAGGTTTGTTTCGTGAATTTCGTTGCTAGCTAACATATTTGCTTAAAAAATAATTAATGTTGTTAGGCTAAAATATTTTTATTTATAAAAGACAATGCAATATATTAAATATTTGAATACTTAATTATTATTTAAACCACTAACTTTCACATTCTTACTTACTCCACATATACATAAAGAAATTGCACACACAAATTAACGTTACCATACACCATCACCGTTATGCTCGGTAATCGTCTAGTATTGTGAGAAGTTCATATCAATTTGTTATAAGTATGGTTGTGTTTGGATTTCTTGTCAATTGTAACTTTGAAATTCCTTTTGTTATATTGAAGACTTGGAGGGTAGTCGGATACTATCTCTGCTTTTAAAAAATCTCTAATGGACATATATTGTTTATTTAAAAAAGTGAAAAATTAGTGTATTAAATATATTGAATAAATACTTTTGGTAGAGATAAAGAAAGCTAGCTTTAACGACATATAATTTCTTAGATCCATTATTAACGGTCCTTGAAATATTTTTATTTACTCACTTATGGGTTTATTTTGTAATTAATCTTCACTAAATATTCTAATAATGACAATTATCAACTAATTGTGTTACTTGATAAGGTTTTAAAAGGTACCATTTTGAGGGGTCGTTTAAGTCCTTATTTGATCACTTTTGTATCCGTTATTGCTTAATATCGTTCCTTTTCACTTTTTAGGTCTCTGAAGGCAAAATGTGGAATGGCACTTATTTGGACGAAAAGGCGCGAATATATGAAGAAAATGGCCAAAGTCAAAATCGAGACACTCACACCGCCGAAAATAGAAGGCGCACGGCGTCGGTGCTATTGCGGCACGTCCGAGGATTTTTGTGACGGTTCGTAACCCAAAACTCGTATTTTCAAGTGACGACGTCCGCTTGTAAAAGAGTAGGCGTCGCTACTCGCATTTACCTAGATGCAATCCGACGACGCCGGTCAAGAGGACGGCGTCACGGACATAAGGTGACGCCGCCGCAAGGTTAACGTGGCGAGCGAAACCCTAATGACGGCGACACGGCGGGCCACTTAAACATAAGGTGGCGCCGTCGCATATGTAATCTTATATATAGAATCCGAATTTTTCGCTTTGGAGAGAGTCTTTTGGGTGAAAACCTAAACCGAACCTAAGGTGTCTTGTACAAGATTTTAGGGTTTTAAACCCTATCTTACATCAAGATAAGTATTTACTTCATTAATTCAATTATGTCTTTGATTATTTGTGTGTATGCTTGCATGTTCTCCATGTCCGGCTAATTTATTTGTGTGTTTGCTTAGGAAGTATGAAACTTAATTATTGAATATTGATTGGTTGTTTCTTATCTTAGTTGATTAATGATCTAGTAATGCGATAGGTCATTCGTTGTGTACTTAATGCTTGATTCATCTTTGTGAACCTTAGAATATAATTACCGAGTAGTTGTAAGCTAAACCATCCAAACAATTGCCTTAGAGTAAGAGTTTATTATCCCTAGTGGTTTTGTAGGCGAGACCCTTTGGTAAGTTCAAAGAGTTAGGGAGAAACGACACCCTACAACTTTAGACACACAAGCAACTAAGAATAAGGACGTGACAACTCAACCATCAATAGGAGATAATTAAGGAGTAGTACAACCTAAGTAAACACATCTTTAAACTATCATACGAGCACACATTAATTAGACATAGACTCCCACAACCTTAGTTTAGATAATTAGATAATAGTAGAGTAATTGGTAGAAATACCAACCCCCCCCCAAATCCAATACCCGAGATTCGTACCTTTCCATTTCATAAAATATAAAAATACAAAAATAATCTTCCTCAACCTTAACCTTAGCGTAGTAACTTACTAGCATTCCTATTCCCAGAGAACGATATCAATACCCGTGGCTTACCCTAATTACTACACTACAACGATTAGGTTCACCGCCTAGGGTGTTATAAAACTTGCTCAAGAAAAGGAAGTTTCCTGACCCGAAACGACGCGTGTAGCGTTATCAAGTTTTTAGCGCCGCCGGGAATAGAATAGCTAGTTAGTAGTCCACCTCGCTTAGGTTCTTTGCTTGATTCCTATCAAGTAAATTTTTTCTCATTTTAGCTTTCTTAGTCTATCCCCGCCTTCGTGACCTTTGTTAGTAATCCCATCACTTTTCATCATGGAAGGTGATAACCCACTACCATTCATCAACCCACCACCAAATGACCCGCCAAGAGCCCGTACTCTTGGTGAATACTCGAGACCAAGCCACCTAGGCTATAGGAACACCATTGAGCTTCCCGATCAAGCCCAAACTACGACCTGCGATCCGACACCATCCGGTTGGTGCAAACGGATGTGCATTCCATGGACTTCGTTCAAGATCCAAATCGACATCCGAGGGATTTCTCAAAATTGTCGATTCCATCGACCTTGATGCTACTACTCGGAGACCACGCGCTGCGCCTCTTCCAATTCTCTACTGGGACCAAGCTAGTAATTGGCTTGAGCGACTTCCCTTGACTCCATCTCAAGTTGGGATGATCTTACCTCTCGCTTCCTTGCTCAATTTTTCCCACCGGGAGAACCACTGCTTAGGAATGACATCTTGATGTTCCAACAACGTCAAGGTGAATCTCTATGAAGCATGGACCCGATTCAAGGACTTACTTCATAAAGTCCTCATCACGGCATTGATCTTTGGCTCCAAGTCCAAATCTTTTATGATCATGTCAACTTCCCACTAAGCGATCCATTGACCAAGCGGCCGGTGGAAAACTTAGTGATCTCACCGCGAAGAATCATGGGGAATAATAGAGGACCTCGCCCTATGACAACGAAAGTTAGGATGACCCCGTGAGCTGCCCAAACTGCATAAGCAATCTCCTTGCCTCCTTCCGACCGTAGGATGATTGAACTTGAAGATCAAGTTAGATTCCTCATGAGTTCCTACAAAATCCTAAGTCTTCACGACAAGTGAATCAAATCACTCTACCTTGTGAGTTATGCAATGGTCCCCATGACACTCGTGATTGCACAAGGCTCCCGAACAAGCTTTATGACTACGCCCGTGCGTACCGACGGAGCGGGAGAGAAGTGGTACACTTTCAAACAAAACAACTTAGGAAACTCGTACAACCCCTCATGGAGAAATCACCCAACCTTAAGTGGAACCAAGACTCAAGCACACCCAAAGCTCATCTAGTTCGCCTACTAGGTTCAATTCTTTTAATACGGGAACCCCACTAATCTTGAGGCAATTGCATCTAGATTTTGTCATCCCAAGAAACTCGATTGAATAAGCTTGAAGCCGATTTTAAGCAAAACAAAGCGAGATGACAACCAAGCTTGATGCCTCTTAAAAGCCTTGATGAGCGGGAAGTTGGAGCACTCCCAAGTGATACCATAAAGAACCCAAAGTGAATTGATTGCATCGACTTCATGTTCTAGTTCACCATGGGAGAGTGCACATCCATGCCCCTCCCACCCAACGGTTCACTCGGTAAATGCTATCAAAAAGGGTTCCAAGCCATCCAAGAGGTACCAAGGCCCGGCACCTTTGGTAGAGCCTACTCTTGAGAAACCCGTCAGCCAAGAATCCAAACCTAGTTTAGAGGAGGAGTACAAGGAACCCATCAAGAAAACCGATTCTTGAAGTCTTAGCTCATGCACCTTATTATAATGCTTTAAAAGAAAATATGAGTTAGAACTTAGGCTTGGAAAACATGGGTCCGCTTTTGTGCGAAACAACTTACCTAAGAAGCTAGAGCGATCCCTGCTATTCACTCTTCCGTGTAGACTTGGAACTTCCAAACCACTCGATGCTCTAGCGATTTAGGATCATGCATCAATCTTGTTCCGTTGTCCTCCATGAAGCCTTAACTTAGGTAAAATTGAACCAACGGAAACCATCTTAGGTCTAGCGGACGGTAGTGTAGCACGTCCGGTAGGAATAATAAAGGACATGGTAGTACACGTGGGAGAGTTGACTCTTTTGGCCGACTTTCATGTGCTAGACATGAATAAGGACCCGACATGCCCATTACTAGTTGGAAAAGGATTTTAGCTACCGCTAGTGCCATCATCGATTGTAAGATGTCCAAAATAGTGGTAGGGGAGGGAGTGCTAGATCCGCTTCGATGTTAAAAAGCATACATACTACAAGGATGAGGAAGTCCCACAAGAGATAGGGTTGGATAGAGAGCCTTCTAGATATGGACCTTGGATTGATAAGAACATCATAGGCCCCAAAGACCTTTTACCTAGATAAAGCCTTGTTAGTGCAAAGAACTTTCAAGAAAAGAAATGGCTAGGGACATGGAAGTGAACCTGTTCGAGGACGCCTTAGTATTTAGGAAGATGACCGAGTTCCTAGGAAGCTTGCCCGTTAACCTTGTCATGAATAAGTGGAAAGTTGAGAAATCTGAACACAAGTGGGATGGGATAGACCGCTAGTGATGGTAATGGAGAGTGGCATTAGGATACAAATCTATGATCCCGATGGTGAGAAGTTTGAAAAGACATATTTAACCGAACGCACTACTAGGAACTTGAATGATAAGTTTGATCCTTACGACATTGTTGAGGATAGACTTACGATATCGATGCGTGGGAGTATGACTATGAGTCTAGCTACAAGACTCTTAAATAAAGAAAAGCGCTTCGGGAGGCAACCCATGCTTAATTGTTTGCTTGTTAGTGTCATATATCTTTATTAATTGTTTATCCTCATGTTTAAATTTGTAAAATGCTTTATTTTGTTTTTAACCTCGCCTTAATTGCATATAAAGGTATTTTACATAAAGGATAAGTGTAGGAGGATTACACGCGTTTTCAAAAGAAACGTAAACATGAGAATAACAATTAACTAAAAGATATTTATGTTTGTTTGTTCGAGTCAAATGCTTGTATCGAGTCATAATGGATGTTTTGCGTAAATTTTCCGATTCTAAAGATGTAAATTTTCCGTAATTTTTCCAAAATCGCAGACTAGTTTTTGTCGTGATAACCGACGTCGGGAAGGAGTAAAAACATCGATTACTTTTTTCGCTTTCGAGCTACTTATAAATTTTGGAATTTTCCAGTCTTAATTTTCTTAGAAATTCAGTAAACATCCATTCCACAAGCATTATATCCTAGTTTAAATCGAGTCTTATATATACTATTACCGCCGATTTTACGCGAAGGTTTCGTTTGTTTTCTTCAAGTGTGCGGTTTAGTTTGTCAAGAAGAAGTTACATAAGATTGGAAGGAGCTTTTCACGCAATAATTCTTCTTGAAAAGGATTTAACCACCACTTTACGGATCTACCGAGCTAATAAGGGAGTATTAGTTTCTTTCGCTTTTAATTACCTTCCATTATCATAACTTTGATACTTTCGGGGAACATTGGGGACAATGTTCGGTTTAAGTGTAGGAGGGAAAATAAACGGAACTTTGAAACTATGCTTATCCTTGACTATTTGCTTTGTCCAATTGTGATTGTGTAATAAACCATGAGAAAATGTCGGTTAGGTAATTTTGGCACCAAATTTAAAATTTTTATGACATATAGGAGTGGGCCATTAGTCTTAACAAAAGCGCCTCATGGATAGGAAGTTGCATGACTAGCACAAAACCCTTTACCACCCAAATTCCACCAAATGTGAGGATCGCCTTAGATTAGTAGGAATTAAAGCATTCATATTCAATGCTTAGAGTGTGAACCGGTAGTATATTAGATTCTAGAACTTGTTTTGTGATGCATTCCGAGATCGCAAGTGAGGCTACACTTGTGTAGTTAGGAATAACTAAATGATAAGAGGCATTAGGATAACCCTTGTTTGATACCCGTAATATAATTACTTCTTCCATATCGGTTGAGTAATTCCCCACACCTTTTGCGTTGTACTCATCTTTAGTACACGATACCCCTAGTTAACCCTCGAGCCTATCCTTTTCGCGGTTCTCGTGATGTTTCGTTTTTCGAATATCAATGAAGAGCATTGTTTACACCCCACCCCAAATATACACCCAAATCGCCTTTGCCTACCCCTTATGCACTCACTTTTAGTGCAAATGTTTGTTATCACCCTAAACCCTTAGTTCAATTATCTAGTTGCTTGCATAAGTTGCTAAGTCGAGTCATATCCTTTGTATACAGTTTTGGGACGATTGGGATTCATGGGAAAAGTTAAAGTTTATGAAATGACGGGAAGGGAGCGTTAAATTCAAATTCCCTTTGTTTGCATAATAATGTACCCCAAGTGTTTTGATCTTTTCAAATCGGGTTAAATTAGTGTTAGAGTAATAAAAACTCAAGTGTAGGGATATGCCTATAAATCCCTAGTATTTTGATTATGCGTATTGCTTGTCTGTCATGTCTAGCTAAATTACTTGTGTGTTTGCTTTGATCTATGAAACCTAGTTATTGATTGTTGTTAGGTTATTTCTTGTCTTAATTGAAATTGGCTTAGAAGTGCATCTAGGTTTTCGTTGTGTTTAATGCTTGAGTATGCTTAATGATGATATGGTGCATGGATGAAATATCTTAGGCTTGTCGATTCCGTGAACCATATACGAGAGATAACCTCAAAGAACTAGGGAATACACACGCCCTACGAATTTTAGGAATACAACGCGTTAAGATAAAGGACGTGACAACTCAACTAACCAATAAAAGATAACTAGGGAGTAATAGCATCTAAGTGAACACATCTTTAAACATCATACGAGCACACCTCAATTAGACATAGCTATCCGTAGTAATTAGATAATTAGTAGAAGTAAAGTAATCGGTAGAAGTACCACCCACCATCCAATTACCCCTAGATATTTACCTTAGCTTTCTAAAATCCATAAAAAGATAAAAAAGAATCATCCTCAACCTTACCTTCTCGCCATATATTTCTTACTAGCATTCCTATTCCCCTAGAGAACGATATCAATCCCCGAGGCTTACCCCATACTACACTACAACGATTAGGTTCACTGCCTAGGAGGTTGAAAAACTTGCTTGTAGAAAAGGAAGTTTCCTTGACCCCGAACGCGCCTTCCGCGCGTATCAAGTTTCTGGCGCCGCTTCCGAGGAATAGAATAGTTAGTTAGATCTCTATTTCGTTTAGGTTCCCTTGCTTGATTCCTATCAAGTAAGATTTTTTCTCATTTTCATTAGCTTCCTTATAGTTTATCCCCCTTCTTCGTGTTTTTGTTTGTAACCTTGTCACTTATCACCATGGGTGACAATCCACCACCAAATGACAATCCTCCACCAAATCAACCACTTCCACTCAACCGCCACCAATTGACCCGCCAAGAGACCGTACCCTTGGTGAATACTCTAGACCGAGCCATCAAGGCTATAGGAACACCATTGAGCTCCCCGTTCAAGCTCAAACTACGACCGCGATCCGACACCATCGTTGGTGCAAAACGGATGTGATTCCATGGACTTCGCTCAAGATCCTAATCGGCATCTCAAGGACTTCCTTAAAATTGTTGACTTTATCGACCTTGATGCTACCAAACGGGAGACCACGCGCCAAGGTCTCTTCCAATTCTCTACGGGACCAAGCTAGTAATTGGCTTGAGCGACTTCCGTCGGATCCATATCAAGTTGGATGATCTCACCACGTTTCCTCGCCCAATTTTTCCCACCGGGGAGAACTACCAAACTAAGGAATGACATCTTGATGTTCCAACAACATCAAGGCGAAACTCTCTACGAGGCGTGTACTCGATTCAAGGACTTGCTCCATAAAGTCCCTCATCACGACATCGATCTTTGGCTTCAAGTACAAATCTTTTATGATCATGTCAATCTCTCAACTAGGTAAACCATCGACCAAGCGGCCGGTGGCAAACTTAGTGTACTTACCGCGAAAGAATCGCGGGGTACAATAGAGGACCTTGCCCTCTATGACAACGAATGTTGAAATGTCCCCCGTGAGTTTCCCAAAACCGTCAAGGCAATCTCCTTGCGTCCCATTGACTCACAACCTTCCAATCGTAGGATGCTCGAATTTGAAGATCAAGTCTGTGGAAAACTAGAAGGGGGGGTTGAATAGTTTTGCCGATTTTAAGTTAATTTCAAAAACTTTAGATTCGATAATATGTGAGATCGTATGGATGTTGAGAAAGTATAGATCTAATGATAAAGCAAGTAAATAAAGTAAAGCAAAGGTGTGGAAAACTAGAAGGGGGTTGAATAGTTTTGTCGATTTTAAGTTAGTTTCAAAAACTTTAGATTCGTTAATATGTGAGATCTTATGGATGTATAGAAAGTATAGATCTAATGATAAAGCAAGTAAATAAAATAAAGTTAAGGGATAGAAATGACACAACCGATTTATAGTGGTTCGCTATAAGGACACCTTCCTTGCCTACTCCACTCCCGAGTCACCTACTCGAGAGTTCAAGCACTATGTCAACAAACTCCTTCACTTGGCGGATAAGCCTTCACAACGTTGCTTACACCTTTTCCCAGACAAAGCTAAATACCGAGTCCGTAACACGGTGGACCAAACCAACACGACTATTACACAACAAATATGTGAAATATCAAATACAAGATCTTCGCTACGTAAATCTTATGGAGGAACAAATCAATCAAGGACCCTTGCTTGGATGACTTGTAGAATGCTCGTGATCTCGCCTTAGAAGGACCTATGAGAATCACTAAAGAAAGAAAGATGGAAGTACTCTTTAGATCAAGTGATCTTTTGTTAGAAGAGAATGAGAGTATATGAGAGAATTAGTAAGAAGAGGGTGAGTTAGAATGAAGAAATGGCTCTCTATTTATAGGCAATTTACGCCATTGTTCCCCGGATCCCATGATCCCTCCCATTTGGGATCCGTCTAGTGTAATCCTAGGGATCCGTGGGACGCTCCTCTTTGCCCATGGGTTTTTGGTTATGGGTCATGGGTTATGGGTTGGTCCATGGGTTTTCCTTAGATTCAATGTATCTAATGAATACATTGTATCTAGTCAAATGGATATGGGTTAATGGGTTATGGATATGATCCATGGGTTGTGGTTTTTACCTATCCTAATAAACTATTACAACAAATGATTAATTACAACATTTTTGTATTTAAATGGCTATATGTAAATGCTTTATCAAAATAACATGTATCCTTAAAATTGTACTTAAGATAACATTATATTTGTTATCAACAAAACACAAAGAGATCGCAAAATATTAATAAACGTTTTTACGGTTTATTTGTATTAACAATCTCCCCCTTTTTGTTGATGACAAAACATAATGGTATGATGAGTAAAACTTAAGAATAGTTGTAGGTTTTGAAAGCCCCTAAGTTTTACTTCTTTTCCCCCTTTTTGTCGAAACAAAAAGTTAACCCTTCGAAGAAATAAAAATGTGGAAAAATTAGTCCACGACGCTTACTCCCTTGACGGTAGCTCCCTAGTTTGGGCGTCAAGTGAAGAAAATAAAAAGATCCTACAAAGTGAAAGGTTAGTAACATGCTTAAATAATCTTGTGATTGACGATGTAGAAAACTAGAAGGGGGGTTGAATAGTTTACCGATTAAAAACTTTGTTTTGAAACTTATTGAAAGATCAATTGATATTGATCTTAAGTATGTTAATGAAATATGCAAGCAATATGTAATAAGTAAATAAGGAAAGAAATGATCAAACCACAACAAGTTGTTTATAGTGGTTCGCCTACAAGGACTCTTTTCCTTCCTACTCCACTCCCGAGTCTCACACTCGAGAGTTTAACTTCACTAGTCAACAAGCTCCTTTCACCGTGGAGAAAACCTTTACACTTCGCTTACACTATTTCCGACACTAAGCTAGATGTCGAGTTCTTTCCAAGGGTACAACTACTCACACACACAATGTATTTTGAGGACTAAAATACTAACCACTCACACTCACAAGATTATGATGGTTTGATACAACAATGAAGTATGGATCAACACTAGATCATACAACACTAAATAAACAAGACTTCCAACTTCTCGTTGAAGCTTGAATATGACTTGATCTTCTTTGCTACAAAGAGATCACTAATATGATATGAAACCGAGTTAGAAAGGTTAGAGAAGATATGTATGAGAGTATGTTAGAAAGGGATGAGAAACTACTTGGCTTGGCATTGCTATTTATAGCCAAATGGACGGAGCGTTCACGATCCGGCGGACCCTTAAAGGGTTCCGCCCGTGTACCATTTTGGTACCGCCGGGTCCGACGACCAAGATATCAAATCTTGCCAAAGTCAACTCTATCTAAGTGAGATTGTGCAAGATATGAAGAGTACAAATCTTCACAAAATATCTATTGGAATCTTCCAATGATTTCCATGATGTAATACATGATGTCAAATGTTGTATTACTATTTATAGAAATATGCAAATGCTTAAGTAGTGTTTGGTTTTAAGAACCTAACACATTCTACAAACTACTTTCATACATAATGATTAGAGTCATATCAAGATGTTACTAATCATAAATATAAATGCTTGAATGATGAATATATTGTTTGAGAAAGCTTGTTTTAATATCTAATAAACTTGACAAGCTTTAAGCTTTTATAAATTAAATTTACTTTTGTCGTTAACAAAACTTAGGCAAAGATCAAAAATATAAATAACGTTTAATGACGATATTTGTATTAACAATCTCCCTTTTGTTGAGGACAAAATATAAATTTTATTTTATAAAAGAAACAAAGTTTGTACAAGAGTTATAAACATATTAGTTTTAGAACTTGAAAAGGAAATGATAATGCAAGTGTATGAAATTTGACTTTTATGAAAGTCAAAGAATTCACTAGTTGATGCATGATGTTGACTTTTCGTAAAGTCAAAGTATGCGTTTGACTTTTAAGAAAAGTCAAGTATTATCAATGAGGGTTCTGTTTGACTTTTAGAAAGTCAAATGTATGCGATTTGACTTTTCGGAAAAGTCAAATATAAATAATTTCAAAGTTCTATATTTTCTCCCCTTTTGTCTCAACAAAAGAAGAGGCTATCTTGAATGTAATGAGCTCGAGCTATTATCTCCCTTGTTCAAAGCTCCCCTAAATTGGGTGCTTTAATGGGAAGATACATGGATTGTGAAAATAAAGCTACAAAAAAATGTTAGTAATAATGATCATTCACAAGCATTTCCAAGCACTATGTAATGACACCAACAATATGATAAACAACATTCATTAGTTAAAATTTTCATGAATAAAGATCATGAAAAGAGAACACAATGATGTGTTTCTAGTACAAGAAATAAAAATTATCCTAAGAAAGCAAATAAAAGAAAGACTATTCTAAAACCATCCTAAAGTGATGGTGGATGGGAAAAAGCGTTGAGACAGCTCGAGGATGTGGTTGAGGATGAACCTCATTTCTTCTTGGAAGTCATGGACCATAACCCGGTCCGTTCCACGGTTTGGCCCGTTTGCTCACAAGTTGAGCAACCATGCCTTGGAGGAAGAAAGTTTGGGGAGGTTGTGGTGGTGGAATGGTGGATGTGTTGGTGGTGTTGGGAATGGTTGGAGTGGTCATGATGGATGCAAGCAAAGCATTTTGCATTTGCATTGTCTCACTTAGTGAGAATCCACCATGCCTTTGAATTGGTGGAGGTTGTGGAGTTCGGCTTGAATCTCCTCTCGAGTGGGATTGTCATCCCACATGCACTCGGAATGTCCTCGATGGGGACATTGATGATGGAAGTGGATGATCCCTGATAAAGGACCATGAATGTCCTTGAATGGGGTGAAAAAGGAGAGGTTTTGGCCCTAATGGGCGTTTGGGTCAATGGATGACCGAGGTGACTCATGAGCGATTCGCTCAATTATGCCAAAAGATGGCAATGGTGGTGGATGACTTGGCCTGGGAGGCAAGTCCTCCAAGTCCTCTAGGAAAGGATTTGGTGATGTTGGTGGAGTTGAAAATAACTCCATGGGAGTGAGAGTGGAGACCTTGGTGAAGGTGGTGAGGTGTTTTGGATGTTTGGATGGGTGGTGGAGGTGAAGTAGGTGTTTTTGTTGGTGGTGGAGTGGTGATCACAATGTCTGATGAAGTGGGTGTAGCTAAGGTAAGATTTGTATCATCTCTAATGGGAGATGAGATTGTGAGTGGTGAGGATTCGGATGATGAGCTAAGATGAACAAAACAACAACGCCTTACGCTAATTCTAGCGGTTTTCTTGCAAGGTTTTGGTGATAATTTAGTCATTTTTAACTTGGGTTTTGATTTGCTAGATAGTAGTGAGAATGAAGAAGGTGTGAGGATGATCATGGTAAAGCCTTTCAATTTATAAAGGTAAGAAATTGTTGAGAAATGGTTTGATTTGATGTTGAACCATTGAAGAGATGAGGTTCCTAATGATTTGGAAGTGGGTTGAATGCTAGTCATATCACCCAAGTCAATCCATACAAAGGAGATGGAGTGAAGAAGAAAAGATATGCAATAAATGTGTTCTAGTGGTGGAATTTCCTAATATTGGATTACCAGATTTGAAGGTACCAAAATTTGGTTCCTTCCTTTATGCCAAAGGCTCCTTGGGTGGATTTTTAAAATTTTGAATTTTGGTGGAAATGGATTTTATAGACCTTAGTAAATAATACTAGTTCTAATAACAAGATAAACTAGTTAAGATTGATTTATAAGTGATGGAAGATAATTTGGAATCACGAAGAGTCGAAATTGAGAAAATTACCCGGAGGATCCACTGCACCAAAATCATACACCGACGGTACCTAAAAGGGTGCCGTTGGGTCGCCTCTCTGTGTATGGCGGTACAAACTACATAAAGGACGGTACCAAAATTATTGTGTGCGATCGATCCGGAGTCTTCAAATATGGATGAGTACATTTTAGGTATCGAGGACATTCAAAACTCAAAATTTTCTTAAAATCATTATACTAAACATTTCTAGTTAGGAAAAGTAAATAACACATATGTAAACATAGTGGAGCATAGATTTTGAGCAAGGCTTATTGATTTTCACAATATAGTGAAAATGGGTAAATTTGATAGCATACATGTGCTATCCCCGCATGAGATTGTTAGCATACACCATTGTTTCAAGTTATATTATCATCCTACATAATAAAAACAACTAAATAGTATCAAACATTAACGATAATGCATTGTTCCAAACACTCCTTAAAGTACCCTTATTTGTCCAATTTCTTGTAAATCTTGTTCATCATCCTACCAAGGCACTTGAACATTCCCTTAGTTTGTTTGAATTTCAACGATTCATTCTCAACCTCGGGAAGAGATGCGTAATACTCATGAGGTGGAAGATGAGAGCTTGGAAGACCATCCCTGAGCTATTTGATGATGATGATGAAGGAGTTGGAGGTTTAGCTCTCTTGCCTTTAGTCTTAGCAACTCGAGCATCACTCAAAGGTACAAAGATGTGAGGATGAGTTCATAGTGAAGGTGCATCCCTTTGGGGTTGGTGGAATTGGGCGAAGTTTCTATAGAGACGGGTGAGAAGCATCCCGTATGGAAGAGCAACGGATCCTTGAGTTGGAATATCAATCATTCTCCCAGCCATGTAGTAGGCTAAGTTGAATGGTTGTCGGATGGACAAGTTGTAGAGCATGTGGCAAAGACAAGCGTTTATGTGATCCCTATTCCTATGGTGCTAATGACGCTTGCTTCAAGTAACTCCTCCCATTTCTTAAATTCGGTGCTTAAGTTCATTTAGCTCCATTCCATATGGATCTCGGTCTACCTCTTTCCTTTCGGGTTACTCGGGTTGTATCGGTTTTGGGTTAAAAGGTGTTCACGGATGACATCCTTATCGGCCAAACGGGTTAGATAGGGAGAAGTGCGGTGGTTGATTGCATCAAGGCGGTGAGTGACCACTTATCCGTGTAGACACAAGTTCCTCGGTTGGGAATTCCTAGTACTTTAGCAAATTCTCTTAAGGTGATGGTGTAGTCATTTTGGTTGATTCTAAAGCTAAGACAAAATTCATCATCATCTTCATCACTAAAACCGGTCACACTAGCATAGAATTCTAACACAAACCTAGGACAAATTGGTTCATCAATGTCAAGAAGACAATCGAATTGAATGGTGGCTATTTCTTCACGAAGATTAGTATGCTCAAGGGAGGATGGGTGAATGGTTCTACCCTCATGGAAATACCTTGATTCTAGACCCCTAAATATTTCTACTTGTTCCTTGGTAAGTCCTTTGGTTTTGTGGTGTTTGGGAATGTAGTTAAGGGTGTCTTTGTGATCATAGAATCTTGCGGCTACTATGGTTATTCCTAAGGACAAGAATTAATATGTTAAAAAAGAGAAAAAAAAATGAAAATAAATTTTAACGTTTTTGATTCTAGTGTGTGCCTATATGAAAACAATTTGGAGTTGCGGTTATCTCGACTCATTTTATGCACAAAATGGTTTTAGTGGGGTGTTTGGCAAATACCATGAGATAACCCAAATGCTCCTAATTCAATATGGCTACATTTGAATATACCCGGAGTGCATATTAGTTATGCAATACCTTTAGTATTCAAGAGCATGCAAGTGATGAAAATTTTAACGCTTCTATTTGTATTAGCAATGAAAAATGTTTTCCTACAAGTGAGAAGCTTTTCAAAACTTTTGACATGGGGTGTTTGGTTGTTTGAATAAGGCCTTATATTCATTATCTATCAATTAGTGGGAAACATGATTTGTTTATGCAATATGATAATGTAGTACCTAATTTCAATGACTAGTTATGCAATTTGCCAATTGAATTCATATTTGGTATAAAAGCATACATAAAACCCCATGTAATGATTTGTGATAGTTTTGTGCATAAATAAGAATCCTAGACTCGAATTAAGAGATGAAATGTAGTTAGGATACTTACAATGATGTTATCTTGATGATTAGTAAGTGGGAAGATGACAATAATGAGCTTGGTTTAAGTTTTACGTTTTGGTAAAGTGGGTTGTGAGGAAGAGGATGTTATGTATATATTTGTTTAGCTCAGAGACACCACGGACGCACGGCACCAAATATTTGGTTCCGTCCGTGTTGTCGCTTAGCCGCGGGTACTCGATGAGCGAGATATAAGGCAAAATTGTTTTGGTTTGACTATTCTAATGTTTTAGGCTATGTTTATCCTACATGTTTGGTTCCATTAACCCTAAACCAAGTCTAAGAAGATTAAAAGGTTCTCGTTTAAGAGGTTTAGTAAAGATGTCGGCAATGTTGTCTTTGAGGATACTTTCTCGATTGAAATGTTTCCTTTTGAACATTGTCATGAAGAAAGTGATGACGGATTTCAATGTGCTTTGTGCGAGCATGTTGAACGGGATTCTTCTTTGAGATCGATGGCTCCTTTGTTGTCGCAGTATCACAATGTCGTTGAGATGAATTCCGTAGTCTCTTAGAGCTTGCTTCATCCAAAGAGCTTGTTGACATGCTTTTCCCATGAGACGATTCGGCTTGAGAGTAGAGATGGCTAAAGCCGTTTGCTTCTTTGCAAACCATGAGGTGAGACAATGTCCAACAAAAGTGCAAATACCACTTGTACTTTTCTATCGACATAATCACCGGCATGATCCGAGTCGGCATACACTATGGTTTCTATACCCGTTCCTTTGGGATACCATAACCCTAAACACGTTGTTCCCTTAATATATCTAAAATCCCTTTTAATGCTTCTAAGTGTGATGCCTTTGGGTTTTCTTGAAAGCGAGCACATAGACAAACACTAAACATAATGTCGGGTCTACTAGCCGTGAGATAGAGTAGGCTACCAATCATTCCTCTATATTTAGTGTTATCTACTGGATTCACCTTCTTAGTCCTTGGTGAGTTTAGTGTCCAGGGACATGGGTGTTTTAGTTGGTTTGGAATCTTCAAGACCAAATTTCTTAAGCATGTCTTTTATATATTTAGATTGGTTAAAGAAAATACCATCTTCTAGTTGTTTAATTTGAAGTCCTAGAAAGAAGTTTAACTCACCGATCATACTCATTTCAAACTCGTCATGCATGATTTTAGAGAAATCATTACATAGTTCTTGACAAGTTGATCCGAATATAATGTCATCAACGTATATTTGAACAATAATAATTTGCGATTCCTTTTCTTAGTAAAAGAGTATTATCTACTAATCCCATAGTATATTTGTTATCAACAAGAAAAGTCTTAAGGCAGTCGTACCAAGCTTTAGGTGCTTGTTTAAGGCCATATAATGCTTTCTTGAGTTTGAAGACATGATGTGGTTTCTCAAAGTCGGAAACCGGGAGGTTGAGCAACATACACTTCTTCGTTAATAAACCCATTAAGGAAAGCACTTTTAACATCCATTTGAAATAATTTAAAGTCATAAGCACATGCATAAGCAAGTAATATTCTAATAGATTCAAGTCTAGCTACCGGTGCATAAGTTTCATCATAGTCAATTCCTTCTTGTTGATTATAACCTTGTGCAACAAGCCTAGCTTTGTTTCTAGATACTACACCATTTTCGTCCATTTTGTTTCGAAGACCCATTTTGTTCCAATTATAGTTTGATCTTTGGGTTTTGGAACTAGTTTCCAAACATCATTTCTAACTAATTGGTTTAATTCTTCTTGCATGGCAATTACCCATGATTCATCTTTTATTGCTTCATTTATGGTTTTGGTTCAATGGTGGATACAAAACAAAAATGATTACTTTGATTTTGAGCTTGTGACCTTAAGGTTCTTTGATTAAGTTGTCCTATGACCTTTTCTAATGGATGACTTTTAGATTCTTTGATGTTGACAATTTCCTTATTTGATGGTTCATCTTCCTTGTTATTATTAATTTGACTTTCTATTATTTGACTTTCAACTAAGTCATCATCTACCAAAGGTGATGTCTTAGAGGAGGTGGACTTTAAATCAAATGTTATGTTCAACGATTCCTCGACTATCATTGTTTCTTTATTAAGGACAATGTAAGCTTTACTAGTTTGAGAGTAACCAAGAAATACACCTTCATAAGACTTTGGGTCAAACTTGGTGAGATAATCCTTAGTATTAAGAATAAAACATTTACAACCAAAGACTTTAAAATATCCTAATGTTGGCTTTTTACCTTTATAAAGTTCATATGGTGTTTTGTTTAGGAAAGGACGTATTAGGACTCTATTTAAAATATATGTAGAAGTGTCAACTGCGTTACACCAAAACTTTTGAGGAATGTTTTGTTCATTAAGCATTGTTCTACTCATTTCTTGAATTGTTCTATTTTTACGTTCTACTACTCCATTTGATTGAGGTGTTCGTGGAGCGGAAAAGTTATGTGTTATACCATTTGTATCACAAAAGTTTCCAAATTGAGTTTCGTTGTCAAATTCACGACCATGATCCGTTCGGATCGACACAATTTGACACCTAGAAGATTTTGAATTTTCTTGCTAAGTATTTCAAATTTATCAAAAGCTTCATTTTTGTTTTCAAAAATAACGCCCAAGTAAACCTTGAGTAATCATCTACTATGACCAAAGTGTATAAGTTGCCTCCATAGCTTCTTATAGCGGATGGTCCAAACAAGTCCATATGTAATAATTCTAGACACTTAGATGTGGACACCATATTTTTAGATTTGTGACTACTATGTGTTTGTTTACCAATTTTGCAAGCGTCGCAAAAGTGTTGGTCATATTTTAGTTTTGGTAAATTCTAACCAACTCTTTTGAAGATAGGTTTTGTATAAGTCTCATATTAGCGTGACCTAGCGCCTATGCCAAAGAGATGAGCTATCGTCTAATGTTGTTAAGCAAAGTTTGTCATTATATGTTTTATCTATTTTCATGACGTATATGTTATTTTTCCTAACTCCTTTAGCTATGGTGATACCATCTTTTAGTATTTTACTACCATTTTCATCAAATATTACTTTATACTTTTTATCACATAGTTGGCTAATACTAAGTAGATTAAATCCTAACCTATCCACATGAGCAACATTTTCAATAGTTAGAGAGTTATGAGCAATCGTACCTTTGCCAATGATTTTGCTTTTGAGATTGCTACCGAAAGTGACATTACCTCCGTCGTACTCTTGGTATGATGAGAAGAGACTTTGTTGCCGTCATGTGTCGTGAGCATCCACTATCTTTTATCCATTCATCGGTTCCAATCCAACTTTTAAGCATACCTAAGAAGCAAATAACTCAAACATTTGGTCCCCAATATCTCATGGGTCCGTTTGGGTTAAACATACCATTTATTTGATTCATGTATGGAAATGATGGGTAAGGGTTCCATGGCATGTGTCTGGAGTTTGATATGGTCTAGGAAAGTTTTGATTCCAACCGTTGTGTTGGTAGTTAGGTTGAACGTTGTGGTTGCTCTTAGGAAAGGCGTTTGGCAAAAAGAAGTTTTATATCGTTGTTGAGTAGTTTTGATCTAAATTCATTTTAACAAGTCCTACTCGATATAATGGCTGGTTTTAGTTTAACATTATCATTGGTTTTCTTTGTTACTTTAACAAATTCAAGATGGTCCGTATTGCGAACATTACATTCTATTTGAAGTACCCATGGGTACCATTTTACTGTGAGACGGAACCCTTATTTTGGTTCCGTCGTCCGTGGTCATCTTCTGACAATTTTGATGAATGTTCGTCCTTTTCTACCGCTTTGTTTTGACTCTTTGGAATTAATACTTCATTAAAACCTAGCCCATTCATGTCTCCCGGTGTTTTATGGATTTTAACTATTTCATCGGCAAGAGCGATGTTTTGTTAAACCTTTTAAACTTAGAATTATTTTCTATTAAAACTTCTTGTGTGAGCTTTAGTTTTTCTATTTCAAGATTAAGCTCTTGACATGATTTACAATCATCGTCATTTGCTTTTCCTTTTTCAAGTCGTTTTGCTTTTCTTTTAACTCATATACCTCATTTTCCAAAAACTCCTTTTGGTTTTAGAAATTTATTTTTAGTTATGATTTTTAGACTTAGCTCACACAATTGATTATATTGTTTTGCAAGGTGTCATCATCTATAGAAGAATAAGAAGAGTCGGAAAGTACCTCATTTGACTCATGTGCCATTAGAGCAATCTCTTCCTTGCTTGATTCTTCATTGTCTTCACTATCACTCCAAGCACCACTTACAAAAGCTCGTTGAGTTTTGCTTTTAGGTGGCTTGGGACATTCTCTATGAGATGACTTGCATCACCACATCTAAAACACTTTCTTTCACCTTTAATCTTCTTATCATCCCGATCTTTTCGAATGGCTTCTTTTCTTCTCGAGGTTGTCTTACAAACTTTCCTCTTCTTCTAAAGAACTTCTTGAAATCTCTAATACCATGGCATACTCCTCATCTTCACTATCGGAACAAGATTCACCATCATCGCTTGATTCCGCCTTTGCTTTAAAAGCAAGATTTGATCTTGTCCTTTCTTACTTTGATGATCTCGAATCTTTCTCCATTACCATTTCGTGAACTTTGAGGTTGCCAATTAGCTCGTCTAGTGACATTATTGAGAGATCTTTTGATTCTTCAATAGCGGTCACTTTAGCTCTCCATTTGGGATGGAGTGCTCTAAGAAATTTCCGACAAAGTTCTTACTACGAAAAGATTCATCAAGTGCTTTAAGTGATGTAATGATAGTGTTAAACGAGCAAAGCCACAATCAATGGTTTCATCTTGAGGATAACAAATTGTTCATATTGTTGAACAAGAAGATCAATTTTGTTATCCTTGACTTAGAATTACCTTGATGTGTAACAATTAAAGATTCCCAAATATCTTTGGCGGTTTCACACATAAAAATTCTTTCATATTCTTTTCTAGGTAAAGCATTATAAAGCATCATTTTAGCTTCATTATTTTTAGCAACTAATTTCTTTTGTTCATCAACGGAAATATCCTTTGTTGTAGAACTAAAATCTCCTTTAACAATAATAAACCAAAGATCTATATCTTTTATTTTACATATGTTTCAAAACGGTTTTCCAATAGATAAATCCATTGGTTTCAAAGAGTGGTGGTCTTTGCATAGATTGCCTTCTTTAAAGTTTTCGAATCCATGGATCGTTTCAAGTTTATAAAATACAAGTTATTTTAGAAATTCTTGAGCAACGAGGCTCGTACCAATTGAGAAAACTAGAAGGGGTTGAATAGTTTACCGATTAAAACTTTGTTTTGAAACTTATTGAAAGATCAATTGATATTGATCTTAAGTATGTTAATGAAATATGCAAGCAATATGTAATAAGTAAATAAGGAAAGAAATGATCAAACCACAACAAGTTGTTTATAGTGGTTCGACCTACAAGGACTCTTTTTCTTGCCTACTCCACCCCCGAGTCTCACACTCGAGAGTTTAACTTCACTAGTCAACAAGCTCCTTTCACCGTGGAGAAAACCTTTACACTTCGCTTACACTATTTCCGACACTAAGCTAGATGTCGAGTTCTTTCCAAGGGTACAACTACTCCCACACACAATGTATTTTGAGGACTAAAATACTAACCACTCACACTCACAAGATTATGATGGTTTGATACAACAATGAAGTATGGATCAACACTAGATCATACAACACTAAATAAACAAGACTTCCAACTTCTCGTTGAAGCTTGAATATGACTTGATCTTCTTTGCTACAAAGAGATCACTAATATGATATGAAACCGAGTTAGAAAGGTTAGAGAAGATATGTATGAGAGTATGTTAGAAAGGGATGAGAAACTACTTGGCTTGGCATTGCTATTTATAGCCAAATGGACAGAGTTGCGTCGACGACGGCGGACCCTTAAAAGGGTTCCGCCCATGTACCATTTTGGTACCCTGGGTCGGTGACCAAGATATCAAATCTTGCCAAAGTCAACTCTATCTAAGTGAGATTGTGCAAGATATGAAGAGTACAAATCTTCACAAAATATCTATTGGAATCTTCCAATGATTTCCATGATGTAATACATGATGTCAAATGTTGTATTACTATTTATAGAAATATTCAAATGCTTAAGTAGTGTTTGGTTTTAAGAACCTAACACATTCTACAAACTACTTTCATACATAATGATTAGAGTCATATCAAGATGTTACTAATCATAAATGTAAATGCTTGAATGATGAATATATTGTTTGAGAAAGCTTGTTTTAATATCTAATAAACTTGACAAGCTTTAAGCTTTTATAAATTAAATTTACTTTTGTCGTTAACAAAACTTAGGCAAAGATCAAAAATATAAATAACGTTTAATGACGATATTTGTATTTACAGACGAGAATCAAGATTGGGAGCCAAGGTATGTAAACAAGGCCTTGTGCTGAAAACAACAAAGTGTAGTGGTATTTATGCCACCTACAAGCATGTAAAAATAAGAACAAGACTTGTTCTTGAAAATGACTTCAAGAGAAAAAGTACTAAAAATAGAAAATGGTAGTATTGATTCCTTCCATGCTTGCATAAGGTTTTGGATGGAGGTTTGGATGAGTAATGGTAGTGATGCGATCAAGGATGAGGTTGAGTATGAATCGCATTTCTTCCCTAACTTCTATTGCAATTTCCTAGTGGATTGGCAATATTCACAATGTAAGTGATGTGGGTAGTAGTACGGGATCTTCGGGTTGTTTTGATTTGTGAGTTCGCGGAAGTTGTGGTGGAAAATAGGAAAATATGGATCAAAGTCCGGAATGATTGGAAGTGGTGGTGAAAAAGAACCTAGATGTTCTTGTAGTTTAATGGAGCTAAAGGTGGTGATCTTTCAAGATCATTGAATATTGTGTTTGGAGAAGTTGGAGGTGTCAAAAATACTATTTCTTTTGCTTTGGTTGTTGAGATCTTATTGGAGTCGTAAGGAGTTCCAAAAGAGTGATTTTAGGTGGTGAGTGATTTGGTGATGAAGTTGGCGTACTTGTTAGTGATGAAGGAGATGCTATAATGGAAGCATCTTGTGGTGAGTTATTTGATGGTGATGAGCCATATGATGATGGTTTTCCTAAGCAACAAGATCGGATGTTAATCCGTGCGGATATCTTAGAGTTTGATTGTGGTATTTTGGAAGGTGGAAGTGCAAAGGTTTGGGTTTCATGAAGATGATTGTTTGTACTAAGTGATTCATCTAAGTTGTAAGAACTTGTGAATGACATGGTGTTGTTTGTGTGTAAAGATGAGATGGATTTTGCAAGCATTTTGGGAGTTCTATATATAGAAAAACAAAGCATTGTAATGAATGCTTGACCCAAAATGTGGATTAAAATCTAATGATTAGATATGAATTTAAGGTATGTGATCATGGGAACACAAGCATTAAAGAACATACTCCAAAGAGTAAAACAAAAGTGGATTTTTCATCCAAAGTGAGAAAAATAGAAGGTAAAAACAGCCTCTGTCTCACGGATCCCACAGATCCTTCCTTGAGGATCCGTCCGAAGCATAAAGGTGGGATCCGTGGGTCAGTGATCCAGCAAGACAAAATTTTCCTTTGGAAACATTTTTGCCTAGTGTGTGCCTATATGCAAACTATTTGGAGTTGCGGTTATCTCGACTCCTAAGAAGAAAAGAAAATAAACTAGAAATAAAAAGTATACTATTATGTGAGATAACCCGAAAACACATACTTAGTACTTTGAGCACGTAATTGATGTTACCAATGCTCCTAATTCATTGTGGCTTAAATGAATGTACGAAAACACATATTAGTTATGTGTCCCTTTAGCATTCAAAAGACATGAGATGCAATGAAAACGGGTTTTACGTTGTATTAACAATGAAAAGCGATTTGTCCTAGACGCGAGAAATTGCTTTTGTGAAATTGATCTGGAAGGAGTATCATTTTAGAAAGCATTTTGAAATACAAACGTTTTATCCTTTTGAAGAAGGATGTGTAAGTAACTTGTACTTATTTTGAAAGAAAATAAGAAAATATAAGTGAAAAACTTATCTTGGGTTTGAAAATTCCGTATTGTTTGTGATTTGTCGTGAAATAGAGATCCTAGACTCGGAAGAAGAAGGCTAGTGTTTACATACCTTGTAGAGTCAAAAAGTAAGTTCTGACGTTTGTTCCATGAGACCAAGACCAAGAAGTAGGTTGAATTGTTCCGCTTCAACGGTTTGGTGAGGACGTCGGCTATGTTGTCTTCGGATGCTACCTTCTCAATAGAGATGTTCCCCTTTGAACATTACCTCTTAAGTGATGACGAATCTCTATATGCTTTGTGCGAGAATGTAATACCGGATTCTTGCTTAGATTTATGGCACCCTTGTTGTCACATAGAATTTCTATGTCACTAAGATGAATGTCGTAGTCGACTAACGCTTGTTTCATCCATAGTGCTTGTTGGCATGCTTGCCGTGGAGACGATTCGGCTTGGTTGTTGATATTGCTAGTGCCGTTTGTTTCTTAGAAAACCAAGATGTTAAACAACATCCCATGAAAGTACATACCCCACTTGTACTTTTCTATCAACGTAATCACCGCATGGTCGAATCTGCATATACAATTGTTTCTACTCCCGTGCCCTTAGGATACCATAATCCTAATTGTGTTGTACCCTTAATGTATCTAAATATCCTTTTTACGGCTTCTAGGTGTGATGTTTTAGGGTCTTCTTGAAACCTAGCGCATAAGCAAGCACTAAACATGATATCCGACCTACTTGCCGTGAGGTAGAGGAGACTACCTATCATGCCACGTTATTTAGTATTATCGACAGATTCGCCGTCTTCATATTTTGTGAGTTTGGTGTCGGATGACATTGGTGTCCTAATTGGTTTTTACTCTTCTAGACCGAATTTCTTTAACATCTCCTTTATGTATTTAGATTGATTAAAGAAGATACCATCTTCTACTTGTTTGATTTGTAGACCAAGAAAGAAACTAAGTTCTCCCATCATACTCATTTCGAACTCGTCATGCATGATTTTAGAGAAATCATCACACATGTCTTGACAAGTGGATCCGAATATAATATCATCTACATATATTTGCACTATGATTATATGTGACTCTTTTCTTAGTAAATAGTGTGTTGTCAACTAACCCCATTGTGGAAAACTAGAAGGGGGTTGAATAGTTTTACCAATTTAAAACTTCCTTTTAAATATTTAGATCGACTTATGTCAATCTATTTGGTTGTTTATGTTGGACGTTGATAGATAGATATATAAACGTGTAATGAAAGATAAAGAGTAAGAAGCACATCACCACGACACAAGTTATTTATAGTGGTTCGCTACAAGGACACCTTCCTTGCCCTACTCCACCCCCGAGTCACCTACTCGAGAGTTCGTAAGCACTACACCAACTCCTTATGGCGGAGAAGCCTTCACAACGTCGCTTAACCTTTTTCGGTACAAAGCTAAATACCGAGTTCCTTCACACCAAGGCGAACCACACCTAACACAACGTCGCCTACCCTTTATACGGTGCTAGGCTAACCACCGAGTTCTTTCACACCTTAGGAGAACTAATCCTATCACAACGTCGCCTACCCTTTATTAGGTACTAGGCTAAGCACCTAGTTCCATTACTATGGAGGAACTACTACCCTTCACGACACAACACCTATTATCAAGGAGATCTACTCCTTGTTACAACACCATCAAGGATATCACCATCCTTGTAAATAAACAAATACTTATATGTATAACGATGCACCTCATCGATTATACGACCTAAGCATTCTTCCCAAATGCTACTTGATTTGATTCTTCGGCATCCTTCACTAATGCCTTTGACACAACGCTTGGCACCCTTCACTAATGCCTTCGTCTTGACACCTTTAGCATTCTTCACTAATGCTTTGACACGAATGATGAGCATCTTTCACTAATGCTTGCATCTTGACACTTTCGGCATTCTTCACTAATGCCTTCAACCCAACATCTATGGAGAAAGGTAGATCTATCAACAAGAGAACCTTCGTTGTCTTGATGATGATGAAGCATGGCAACTCATGGACTTGAGCTTGCTCGACTTCAACGGTGGTGATCTTGCCTTTAAGAGGAACCTAAAAGATCACACAAAACAAAGACAACACTACATAGATCTCTTGGATCCGAGGTTAGAGGTTAGAATACTTGGGGAAGTATGTGTAAAGGGATGAGTAGAAAGGAAGAAATGGCTCTCTATTTATAGAGAAAATTCTCTTGTTTCCCGGATCCCACGGATCCTTCCACTGGGATCCGCTAGCACAAAGCCTTTGCCCATGGGATCCGTGGAACGCCTCTTTGCCCATGGGTATTTTTGGTTATGGGTCATGGGTCATGGGTTATGGGTTGATCCATGGTTTTCAATCTATTTACAATGTATCTTAAGGATACAATGAACTTGGTTAAGTGGTATATATAAAACCATGGGTTATGGGTCAATACCATTTGCTAGTTTTACTTATTTAGTATATACTTGTTTTTACCCATTTTCATTTGGGTATATACTTGTTTTACCCATTTTGGTATACTTAGTTTAAGTATATGTATTTAACCCAATATGTAAACACTAGTTGTTGTACATATGTATCTAAATCATAAAATCACTTATACTTGTTTTAGTGTTTTATGTGAAAGCGTAAGTGTGTTAGAAACTATTAGTTCAAACCATTTACGTATTTTATTTGTTTCGTTAAAATGATTTTACGTTTGTTATCGACAAAACATTAGAAGATCGTAAAATATAAATAAACGTTTTACGGCTTATTTGTATTAACAATCTCCCCTTTTGTTGATGACAAAACATAAAATTATTTTAAGGAAAAGCTAAAATTGTAAAAGTTTGAATTTGTAGTTTTACTTTCTTCTCCCCTTTTGTCGAAACAAAAGTGCTTGAAAGAAACTAACACATTGTTTTTAGAAAAACATGTGAAAGAAAAAATAAAGAGAGCAAGTAACGGAACGGATCTCGTCTTTACTCCCCTTGACGAGTCCATCCCTAAGTAAGGCGCCAAGAAAGTAATACTAAGCTAGTTTGTTTGCAACTAAGTTTGCAAATATTTCGTCTAAGTGACGAATGTGCTCCCCTTGATGATTGCAATTTTGCAAAGGGATGTCATGAAATGTATTCCAAATATTGCAAGTAATTTGCAATGTATTGTTTTGACACAAAGCTCCCTAGCTTTAGGGTGTCAAAATCTTCAAGTGTAGATTGAATAACTACAAAACAAAGGTTAGAAAACAAGTATAATGCACAATTTCCGCAAATGTGATCCAAGTTAGTAGAAAAAAGTTTTTCGTCTCACGGATCCCACGGTTCCCTCCTAGTAGGGATCCGTCTAGGCAATTTTGAGGATCCGTATAGGCGATGATTAAATTCAGCAATGGTGATATAACAAGTAATGTTAACATCAAAATGAGATATGATTCATACCAACAATCATATACTCAATGCAAGTAGCATGTAACTATCATTTAATAAAACAAGAGTTATGATATACAAATCTCTAAAAACTAAGAAATGATAGCCATATACATGACTAGGAATTTCTAGAGTGACCAAAGCTTGAAGAGGACACCACTAAAATCTTCTAGCTCTAGTTTTGTTTAGGTTTGATCTGGTCCAATCTTTCAAGGAGATGATAGAACATGAAATGCAACTCTTCGTACTTCATGTATCAAACTTTCAACATGTTGACAATGATAGCAATCTTTGTCATGGCTGATTGGTGGAAGAAATGAAATTTTGAGGAAGGATCTACAAATGATCAAACGATGGAGGATTGGTGGAGTAATTTGAGAATGGCTCTACCAAGAATGATGGTGGTGGTAATGGAAGTGTCAACTTCCATATGGTCGGTGGTTGACTTTGATGATTTCTCATAATGTATGGGATTATATGATGGGACTAGCGAAAGGGAGCGGAACAAGTGTTGACTCAACACCTTGATTTTGAACCATTATTCCTCTAATGAGGAGAATGTTGGGTGAGCGGATGAGACGGCCTAGGAGGCAAGTCCTCTAAATTGTAGAAGGTGTGGTGATGATAGCTAGATGTAAATGAAATAGCTCTAGGAACCAATGGTGATGGTTTGGTGGAGATGATATTGTTTGGTTCTATTGGAGGTATGGTGGTGTTAGGCATAGGTAGATTTTGTGGGTACTATCCTTTTAGGAATTGGTTTGATTGGATGAGGAAATCCTATCATTTGTTGGTTTGACCGGAGATGATTCGGTTGAGGAGATTTCGTGTATAACACGAGCCTTTTCTTGGGTGGTTCTTTGGTGGATAAGTTACTACTTGGGCTTTCCTCATGATGAAATGACTTTCAAGAGGTTTCTAAATGCTAAAGTCTTGAGAGTTATGTTGTGAGTGATGACTATGGAGGTCCTAACAAGGTGGTTTATAAAGGGAAGAGATTTGGCAAGTGCATTTAAGACTTAAGCCACTAAGATTCATTGGAATGTGATGATTGACATGCACAAGAGTCAACTTGAGAGTTGTATTGATCTAGGAACTCATTTAGGATGAGATGGAGTGTTTGAGTTAGCAAGATGAGTTTGAAATGATTGTTCTAGCAAGAGTTGACATAAATCGTCACCCGGATCCTACGGTTCCCACCAATGGGGATCCGTCTAGGCTAATCCTAGGGATCCGCTCTCGCAGACTAGGAAAGGATAGAAGTGATGTTTGAAAGGTCTAAAGCCTATACCTTTTTGAGTGTTTCAGTTCTCCTAAGTGTCTTTAAATGGAAGGGTACTTAAATGTTCAAGGGCAATGAGTGATGTAGCTAATGATTGCCTTATATGGAAGAAATTGGAACTTTCGTGAGTACCAATGAATGAACAAAGATGACACTAAAATCTTGAGAGTGTCAAATGGAGCTAAATGATCCTAGTGATCAAATAGTGACTTAGGATAATGTCTTGGAGAAGATCCTAAAGGTTTTAAGGTGGAAGAACTAGAATTTGATCCATTTCGACCAATTTTGAGGTAAGGATGATTATGATCAATTTTGCCATAATTGAAAGATTTCTAAGTCTAGATGTGAGGATCATGTGAGAAATAATGAGTGATCTAGAGAGCGGAAGAGTAATGAGTTTATGTGAAACGATAGATCGAAAAGCACTTTGAGTGTGATCCTTAATGAGCTATGAGTGAGTGTGAAGCTTACTAAGCTTGAGAAGGACTTAAGAGATCCTAAGGTATTAAGTTCACTAGTGTGAAGTAGTCTAGGAACATGGTTTGAGGTGTAAAGGATTGAAACTCCATTTTATTTGCCGGATCCCACGGATCCTTCACTTGAGGGATCCGCTAGTTACAAACTAGGGATCCGCATCGGGACGATTTTACTTAAAGGTGGCGCTTGTTCTAAGTATCGAACTTAGAAGCTAATGAACTCTATAGAAGCATACATGTATACAAGTAAAACATACTAAGAGCATGTAGAAATAGCACATAAGCAATTAAATGAGATCTAGCTCACAAGTAACACATAGGTTTATCAAACTTAACAAGTACTATTCAAGAAGCTCAAACTAGATTTACGATCTAGATTAGTAAATCGTTTGTATTAACAATGGCGTGCAAGGTATAGTAGATGATGGTGTTCAAGACAATAGGGTTGTTTTGGCCAACGGAAGCAATGAACTATGTATAGTCATTACGGATGGTGATTAGCATACAATGAACTTCGTCCATGAAGTCATGTAGCTCTTCTCGATCAAAGCAAGATAATCGCTTGATGAGGCAATTGGTTATGATTAACTAAAGGAAAATTAATTTTACAACTTGCTTGATTAGTAATCCTAAGACAATGCAAAGTATTTCCATTGTAAACTTACTTTAGGAAAACATAGGAGTATAAATTTCCCAAGTGAGAGAATGAATATGAGACTATTACTAGCGGTGCTCAATTACGGCTAAACACGACCATTTTTACGGGTGATTCCACATACCCAACTTCTATCAAGGAAGCAATTCAACCGTTAGGTCAAATTGAGTTTCTAGTGCAATAAGTTCTCCAATATTCATTCTCAAGTTAGGAAAATTTATATTCCTACAATGGCCTATCGAAGAGTAACAATGATGATACTTTGCTTTGTTTAATATTATACTTGAGACAACTAAGGTGACGAAGGCGTCATGTTAAAAATAAGTTTAAAAGTTGTCCATATGGTAAACAAAAAAAATGGTTGGATGAGCTAGTTCAACATATGTTGTTGGAAAGCTTTGAGTTTGGACTTTCGGATATGAACAATTATATTTGCGTTGCAAAATAATTTACTTGAGTATATCGGATGAAATAATCAAGTTGTCAATCCTACTATGAAGCTTGGAGAGCGATCATGAAAAGGAAAATGGGAGAGTACATCATCAACACAAGTGTAGGTTATGATCCGATGTACATTCTTGTTGTTTTAGAAAACGATACAAGAACAAAAGAAATCATATAAGCACATAAAACATTTATGTTGCACACATGACAAACTCAATCAAAATCCATTTAGTGTGTTATATGTTTTAAACATTTTCAACCTATATGACTTATCTAAGTATCTAAACTAACATTTTCGACACAACTAGATGTTATCCCAAACACTCCTTCAAATAGCACATTGATTAGTAGAATATTACTAAATCGACAAACAAGAGAATGAATAGCAAGGTAAGGAAACCACATATGCTATTCAATCAAACAAGCACAAAAGCTATTTGAGATAAGCAAATAATCAAGTAATGCAAAGAAGACAATTTATCATTTAGCATAGCATACGAAAGTTCTTTTCATCGCTTTGTGTTAAATATAAACATGTATACCAAGCTTGATTAGTTTCTTTTATATTTATAAATATGATCAAAACCTTAATTTCAATAGAGGACACATTGTTATTCAAAAGCGAAAACATCCGTCTCCAATTAGATCAAAAGTTTGTGCAAAAGTTATGACGAAAAATGACTTTCTATTATAAATCAATGATTCTGTAAATTATTGTTTTGAATCAGTTTATGAAATCATTTTAAATGAAAGTAGACTCAAATACCTTTAAAACGATAGGTGGCACGACTTCTAACGACTTACGGTTAAAAAGTTATGAATTTTTGAAATTCGACAAAACTGTCTTCATACCTACGGATCCCACGGATCCCTTGCTTGAGGATCCGTCCGTTGTAACTCGAGGGATCCGCGGATCGACACGTAATTACAAAATGTACGTTTTGACCCGACGAAAAGGTTTAGTCTTTGTAGACTTTTAGTGAAGTTATATTACCCATTTTACCTTTATTCAAGCTTGATTAACAAGATATCTAACAACAAAACTTCAAAGAAAAAATCACTAAAACACTTTTCATATTATGCTTATTATAAGATAGAAGCATATATCACCATTTTGTCCACAAGCAATTTAGCACGCTTTGACAAAAATTGTAACTAAGAAAACATACCTTTGTTGTATTCCCTTTGTATGGTTTTAGAAACCATAGGCGCGAAATACTTCATGATCTTCTAAGATAAACAATCCTTTGCTATATTCCCCTTTTATGGTTTTAGAAACCATAGACACGAAATACTTCATGATCTTCTAAGATACCCAAATCCTAGTATGAATACTTCTCAAAGGAAAATGTTAGAATGATCTATCACTATCCAACATATGATGATTTCTAAAAACATGACTTTTGTTTTAAGAAATTCCTTCTTTGTAGTTTTCAAACATACACGGATCGTATCAAGTTTTCAAAGTACAATATACAAAAAACTTGGTAACGAAGCTCGATGCCAATTGTGGAAAACTAGAAGGGGGTTGAATAGTTTTACCAATTTAAAACTTCCTTTTAAATATTTAGATCGACTTATGTCAATCTATTTGGTTGTTTATGTTGGACGTTGATAGATAGATATATAAACGTGTAATGAAAGATAAAGAGTAAGAAGCACATCACCACGACACAAGTATTTATAGTGGTTCGTCTACAAGGACACCTTCCTTGCCCTACTCCACTCCCCGAGTCACCTACTCGAGAGTTCGTAAGCACTACACCAACTCCTTATGGCGGAGAAGCCTTCACAACGTCGCTTAACCTTTTTCCGGTACAAAGCTAAATACCGAGTTCTTTCACACCAAGGCGAACCACACCTAACACAACGTCGCCTACCCTTTATACGGTGCTAGGCTAACCACCGAGTTCTTTCACACCTTAGGAGAACTAATCCTATCACAACGTCGCCTACCCTTTATTAGGTACTAGGCTAAGCACCTAGTTCCATTACTATGGAGGAACTACTACCCTTCACAACACAACACCTAATATCAAGGAGATCTACTCCTTGTTACAACACCATCAAGGATATCACCATCCTTGTAAATAAACAAATACTTATATGTATAACGATGCACCTCATCGATTATACGACCTAAGCATTCTTCCCAAATGCTACTTGATTTGATTCTTGGCATCCTTCACTAATGCCTTTGAAACAACGCTTGGCACCCTTCACTAATGCCTTCGTCTTGACACCTTTAGCATTCTTCACTAATGCTTTGACATGGATGATGAGCACCTTTCACTAATGCTTTCATCTTGACACTTTCGGCATTCTTCACTAATGCCATCAACCCAACATCTATGAAGAAAGGAAGAACTATCAACAAGAGAACCTTAGTTGTCTTGATGATGACGAAGCATGGCAATTCATGGACTTGAGCTTGCTCGTCTTCAAGAAGTGGTGATCTTTCCTTTAAGAGGAACCTAGAAGATCACACAAAACAAAAGAAAAACTACATAGATCACTTGGATCCGAGGTTAGAGGTTAGAATACTTGGGAAGTATGTGTAAAAGTGATGAGTAGAAAGGAAGAAATGGCTCTCTATTTATATAGAAAATTCTCTCTGTTTCCCGGATCCCACGGATCCTTCCACTTGGGATCCCGCTAGCACAAAGCTAGGGATCCGTGGAACGCTCCTCTTGCCCATGGGTATTTTTGGTTATGGGTCATGGGTCATGGGTTATGGGTTGATCCATGGTTTTCTTTCTAGATACAATGTATCTTAAGGATACAATGAACTTGGTTAAGTGGTATATATAAAACCATGGGTTATGGGTCAATACCATTTGCTAGTTTTACCTATTTAGTATATACTTGTTTTACCCATTTTAGTATATACTTGTTTTTACCCATTTTAGTATACTTAGTTTAAGTATATTTAACCCAATATGTAAACACTAGTTGTTGTACATATGTATCTAAATCATAAAATCACTTATACTTGTTTTAGTGTTTTATGTGAAAGCGTAAGTGTGTTAGAAACTATTAGTTCAAACCATTTACGTATTTTATTTGTTTCGTTAAAATGATTTTACGTTTGTTATCGACAAAACATTAGAAGATCGTAAAATATAAATAAACGTTTTACGGCTTATTTGTATTAACAATCTCCCTTTTGTTGATGACAAAACATAAAATTATTTTAAGGAAAAGCTAAAATTGTAAAAGTTTGAATTTGTAGTTTTACTTTTTCTCCCCTTTTGTCGAAACAAAAGAGTTTGAAAGAAACTAACACATTGTTTTTAAGAAAAACATGTGAAAGAAAAATATTTAGAGCAAGTAACGGAACGGATCTCGTCTTTACTCCCCTTGACGAGTCCATCCCTAGTAAGAGGCGCCAAGAAAGTAATACTAAGCTAGTTTGTTTGCAACTAAGTTTGCAAAATATTTCATCTAAGTGACGAATGTGCTCCCCTTGATGATTGCAATTTTGCAAAGGGATGTCATGAAATGTAATCCTAATATTGCAAGTAATTTGCAATGTATTGTTTTGACACAAAGCTCCCCTAGCTTTAGGGTGTCAAATGCTTCAAGTGTAGATTGAATAACTACAAAACAAAGGTTAGAAAACAAGTATAATGCACAATTTCGCATATGTGATCCAAGTTAGTAGAAAAATAGTTTTTCGTCTCACGGATCCACGGTTCCCTCCTAGTAGGGATCCGTCTAGGAAATTTTGAGGGATCCGTATAGTCGATGATTAAATTCGCAATGGTGATATAACAAGTAATGTTAACATCAAAATGAGATATGTATACACCAAATAACATATACTCTCAATGCAAGTAGCATGTAATATCATTTAATAAAATAAGAGATGATCAACAAATCTCTAAAACTAAGAGAATGATTTATACATGACTAGGAATTACTAGAGTGACCAAAGCTGATGCTAGGACACCACTAAAATCTTCTAGCTCAAGATTTGTTTAGGTTTGATCTCGTCCAAACTTTCGAGAAGATGATAGAACATGAAACGCAACTCATCTCGTACTTCATGTATCAAACTTTCAACATGTTGACAATGATAGCAATCTTTGTCATGGCTAGGTAGTGGTGGGGAAATGAAATTTTGAGGAGGATCAAGTGAAATGATGATGGAGGTACATGGAGGGATTGGTAGCATTTGAGAATTCTCGACCAAGAATGATGGTGGTGGTAATGGAAGTGTCAACTTCCATATGGTCAAGTGGTTGACTTTGATGATTTCTCATAATCCAAATGGGATTATATGATGGAGATGGCGAAAGGGAAGCCGGAGCAAGTGTTGACTCAACACCTTGATTTTGAACCATTATTCCTCCTAATGAGGAGAATGTTGTCGGCGGAAGCGGATGAGACGGCCTAGGAGGCAAGTCCTCTAAATTGTAGAGGTGTGGTGATGATAGCGGAGATGTAAATGAAATAGCTCTAGGAACCAATGGTGATGGTTTAATGGAGATGATATTGTTTGGTTCTAGGAGGTATGGTGGTGTTTGGCATAGGTAGTTTTGTGGGTACTATCCTTTTAGGAATTGGTTTGATTGGATGATGAAGGATCCTATCATTTGTTGGTTTGACGGAGATGATTCGGTTGAGGAGATTTCGTGTATAACACGAGCCTTTTCATGGGTGGTTCTTTGGTGGATAAGTTACTACTTGGGGTTTTCCTCATGATGAAATGACTAAGGAAAAGGTTTCTAAAGAGCTGAAAGTTAGGTTGTGAGTGATGACTATGGAGGTCCTAACAAGGTGGTTTATAAAGGGAAGGATTTGGCAAGTGCATTTAAGACTTAAGCCACTAAGATTCATTGGAATGTGATGATTAGCATGCACAAGAGTCAACTTTAGAGTTTGACTTGATCTAGGAACTCATTTAGGATGAGATGGAGTGTTTGAGTTAGCAAGATGAGCTTGAAATGATTGTTTTAGCAAGAGTTGACATAAATCGTCGTCCGGATCCCACGGTTCCCACCAATGGGGATCCGTCTAGGCTAATCCTAGGGATCCGGCTCTCACAGACTAGGAAAGGATAGAAGTGATGTTTGAAAGGTCTAAAGCCTATACCTTTTGAGTGTTTCAGTCCTCCTAAGTGTCTTTAAATGGAAGGGTACTTAAATGTTCAAGGGTAATGAGTGATGTAGCTAATGATTGCCTTATATGGAAGAAATTGGAACTTTCATGAGTACCAATGAATGAACAAAGATGACACTAAAATCTTGAGAGTGTCAAATGGAGCTAAATGATCCTAGTGATCAAATAGTGACTTAGGATAATGTCTTGGAGAAGATCCTAAAGGTTTTAAGGTGGAAGAACTAGAATTTGATCCACTTTGACCAATTTTGAGGTAAGGATGATTATGATCAATTTTGCCATAATCGAAAGATTTCTAAGTCTAGATGTGAGGATCATGTGAGAAATAATGAGTGATCTAGAGAGCGGAAGAGTAATGAGTTTAAGTGAAACGATAGATCTAAAAGCACTTTGAGTGTGATCCTTAATGAGCTATGAGTGAGTGAAAAGCTTACTAAGCTTGAGAAGGACTTAAGAGATCCTAAGGTATTAAGTCTAGCTAGTGTGAAGTAGTCTAGGAACATGGTTTGAGGTGTAAAGGATTGAAACTCCACTTTATTTGCCCGGATCCCACGGATCCTTCACTTGAGGGATCCGCTAGTTACAAACTAGGGATCCGCATCGGGATCTTTTACTTAACTAAGCAGTTTGTTCTAAGTATCGAACTTAGAAGCTAATGACTTTGACAGAAGCATACATGTATACAAGTAAAACATACTAAGAGCATGTAGAAATAGCACATAAGCAATTAAATGAGATCTAGCTCACAAGTAACACATAGGTTTATCAAACTTAACAACCACTATTCAAGAAGCTCAAACTAGATTTACGATCTAGATTAGTAAATCGTTTGTATTAACAATGTATATGCGCGAGTAAGATAGTAGATGATGGTGTTCAAGACAATAGGGTTGTTTTGGCCAACGGAAGCAATGAACTATGTATAGTCATTACGGATGGTGATTAGCATACAATGAACTTCATCCATAAATTCATGTAGCTCTTCTCGATCAAAGCAAGATAATCGCTTGATGAGGCAAGTGGTTGTGATTAACTAAAGGAAAATTAATTTTACAACTTGTTTGATTAGTAATCCTAAGACAATGCAAAGTATTTCCATTGTAAACTTACTTTAGGAAAACATAGGAGTATAAATTTCCCAAGTGAGAGAATGAATATGAGACTGTTACTAGCGGTGCTCAATTACGGCTAAACACGACCATTTTACGGGTGATTCCACATACCCAACTTTATCAAGGAAGCAATTCAACCGTTAGGTCAAATTGAGTTTCTAGTGCAATAAGTTCTCCAAGATTCATTCTCAAGTTAGGAAAATTTATATTCCTACAATGGCCTATCAAGAGTAACAATGATGATACTTTGCTTTGTTTAATATTATACTTGAGACAACTAAGGTGACAAAGGGCCATGTTAAAAAAAGTTTAAAAGTTGTCCATATGGTAAACAAAAAAAATGGTTGGATGAGCTAGTTCAACATATGTTGTTGGAAAGCTTTGAGTTTGGACTTTCGGATATGAACAATTATATTTGCGTTGCAAAATAATTTACTTGAGTATATCGGATGAAATAATCAAGTTGTCAATCCTACTATGAAGCTTGGAGAGCGATCATGAAAAGGAAAATGGGAGAGTACATCATCAACACAAGTGTAGGTTATGATCCGATGTACATTCTTGTTGTTTTTAGAAAACGATACAAGAACAAAAGAAATCATATAAGCACATAAAACATTTATGTTGCACACATGACAAACTCAATCAAAATCCATTTAGTGTGTTATATGTTTTAAACATTTTTCAACCTATATGACTTATCTAAGTATCTAAACTAACATTTTCGACACAACTAGATGTTATCCCAAACACTCCTTCAAATAGCACATTGATTAGTAGAATATTACTAAATCGACAAACAAGAGAATGAATAGCAAGGTAAGGAAACCACATATGCTATTCAATCAAACAAGCACAAAAGCTATTTGAGATAAGCAAATAATCAAGTAATGCAAAGAAGACAATTTATTATTTAGCATAGCATACGAAAGTTCTTTTCATCGCTTTGTGTTAAATATAAACATGTATACCAAGCTTGATTAGTTTCTTTTATATTTATAAATATGATCAAAACCTTAATTTCAATAGAGGACACATTGTTATTCAAAAGCGAAAACATCCGTCTCCAATTAGATCAAAAGTTTGTGCAAAAGTTATGACCGAAAAATGACTTTCTATTATAAATCAATGATTCTGTAAATTATTGTTTTGAATCAGTTTATGAAATCATTTTAAATGAAAGTAGACTCAAATACCTTTAAAACGATAGGTGGCACGACTTCTAACGACTTACGGTTAAAAGTTATGAATTTTGAAATTGCACAAAATCGTCTTCATACTCTACGGATCCCACGGATCCCTTGCTTGAGGATCCGTCCCTGTAACCCGAGGGATCCGCGGATCGACACGTAATTACAAAATGTACGTTTTGACCCGACGAAAAGGTTTAGTCTTTGTAGACTTTTAGTGAAGTTATATTACCCATTTTACCTTTATTCAAGCTTGATTAACAAGATATCTAACAACAAAACTTCAAAGAAAAAAATCACTAAAACACTTTTCATATTATGCTTATTATAAGATAGAAGCATATATCACCATTTTGTCCACAAGCAATTTAGCTTTTGACAAAAAATTGTAACTAAGAAAACATAAATATATGGTTTTAGAAACCATAAGAAATACTTCATGATCTTCTAAGATACCCAAACCTTTGCTATATTCCCTTTTATGGTTTTAGAAACCATAGACGCGAAATACTTCATGATCTTCTAAGATACCCAAATCCTAGTATGAAGACTTCTCAAAGGAAAATGTTAGAATGATCTATCACTATCCAACATATGATGATTTCTAAAACATGACTTTTGTTTTAAGAAATTCCTTCTTTGTAGTTTTCAAACATACACGGATCGTATCAAGTTTTCAAAGTACAATATACTATAAAAAACTTGGTAACGAAGCTCTGATGCCAATTGTGGAAAACTAGAAGGGGGGTTGAATAGTTTTACCAATTTAAAACTTCCTTTTAAATATTTAGATCGACTTATGTCAATCTATTTGGTTGTTTATGTTGGACGTTGATAGATAGATATATAAACGTGTAATGAAAGATAAAGAGTAAGAAGCACATCACCACGACACAAGTATTTATAGTGGTTCGGCTACAAGGACACCTTCCTTGCCCTACTCACTCCCCGAGTCACCTACTCGAGAGTTCGTAAGCACTACACCAACTCCTTATGGCGGAGAAGCCTTCACAACGCCGCTTAACCTTTTTCCCGGTACAAAGCTAAATACCGAGTTCCTTCACACCAAGGCGAACCACACCTAACACAACGTCGCCTACCCTTTATACGGTGCTAGGCTAACCACCGAGTTCTTTCACACCTTAGGAGAACTAATCCTATCACAACGTCGCCTACCCTTTATTAGGTACTAGGCTAAGCACCTAGTTCCATTACTATGGAGGAACTACTACCCTTCACGACACAACACCTATTATCAAGGAGATCTACTCCTTGTTACAACACCATCAAGGATATCACCATCCTTGTAAATAAACAAATACTTATATGTATAACGATGCACCTCATCGATTATACGACCTAAGCATTCTTCCCAAATGCTACTTGATTTGATTCTTCGGCATCCTTCACTAATGCCTTTGACACAACGCTGGCACCCTTCACTAATGCCTTCGTCTTGACACCTTTAGCATTCTTCACTAATGCTTTGACACGAATGATGAGCACCTTTCACTAATGCTTTCATCTTGACACTTTCGGCATTCTTCACTAATGCCTTCAACCCAACATCTATGGAGAAAGGTAGATCTATCAACAAGAGAACCTTCGTTGTCTTGATGATGACGAAGCATGGCAACTCATGGACTTGAGCTTGCTCGTCTTCAAGAAGTGGTGATCTTTCCTTTAAGAGGAACCTAGAAGATCACACAAAACAAAAGACAAACTACATAGATCTCTTGGATCCGAGGTTAGAGGTTAGAATACTTGGGGAAGTATGTGTAAAGGGATGATAGAAAGGAAGAAATGGCTCTCTATTTATAGAGAAATTTCTCTGCTTCGTTTCCCACGGATCCCACCGGATCCTTCCACTGGGATCCGTGGGCTAGCACAAAGCCATGGGATCCGTGGGTCATGGGCCTGGGTTGCCCATGGGTATTTTTGGTTATGGGTCATGGGTCATGAACTTGGTTAGTGGGTTGATCCATGGTTTTCATTTCTAGATACAATGAACTTAAGGATACAATGGTAGTGGTATATATAAAACCATGGGTTATGGGTCAAAACCATTTGCTAGTTTTACCTATTTAGTGTATACTTGTTTTACCAACTACATTTTAGTATGGGTCAAATACTTAAGTTTTTACCCATTTTTACCCAATATATACATTAGTTAAGTATATATTTAACCCAATATGTAAACACTAGTTGTTGTACATATGTATCTAAATCATAAAATCACTTATACTTGTTTTAGTGTTTTATGTGAAAATGTAAGTGTGTTAGAAAACTATTAGTTCAAACCATTTACGTATTTTATTTGTTTCGTTAAAATGATTTTACGTTTGTTATCGACAAAACATTAGAAGATCGTAAAATATAAATAAACGTTTTACGGCTTATTTGTATTAACAATCTCCCTTTTGTTGATGACAAAACATAAAATTATTTTAAGTAAAAATCTAAAATTGTAAAAGTTTGAATTTGTAGTTTTACTTTCTTCTCCCCTTTTGTCGAAACAAAAGTGTTTGAAGGAAAGCAACACATCGTTTTTAAGAAAAACAGGAAAGAAAAAAATAGAGAGCAAGTAACGGAAAGGATCTCGTCTTTACTCCCCTTGACGAGTCCATCCCTAAGTAAGGCGCCAAGAAACTAATTCTAATCTAGTTCATTTGCAACTAACTTATGCAAAAGATTACGTCTATGTGACGAATGTGCTCCCCTGATGATTGTAATATTTGCAAGGGAAGTTATGAAATTTAAATCAAAGGTTACAAGTAATTTGCAATGTATTGTTTTGACTCCAAGCTCCCCTAGCTTTAGGATGTCAAATTCTTTATGTGTTAATTGAATAACCGCAAAACAAGGGTTAGAAAACAAGTATAATTCACAATTTCCGCAAATGTGATTTAAGTTAGAGAAAAAAAGTTTTCGACTTCACGGATCCCACGGTTCCTCCTAGTAGGGATCCGCCTAGGCAATACCGAGGATTCGATAGTCGATGACTAAAATCAAGAAAGGTGATATAACAAGTAATGTTATCACATAAATGAGATATGAATACATATTCCGTAAAAATAACAAGTAGCATGTAATTCCATTTAATAAAACAAGAGTTATGATATACATGACTCTAAAAATAAGAAAATAGACAATACATGACTAGGAATTTCTAGACTATCCAACGCTTGATGCTAGGACACCACTAAAATCTTCTAGCTCAAGTTTTGTTTAGGTTTGATCTCGTCAAACGCTCGAGGAGATGATAGAACATGAAACGTTGGTCTTCTCGCACTTCATGTATCAAACTTTCAACATGTTGACAATGATAGCAATCTTTGTCATGGCTAGGTAGTGGTGGTGGAGGAAATAAAATGGCTTGATGCGAAGGATCAAGTGAAGCGCTTATGGAGCTTCAAACAATGGAGGATTGGTGGAGGTGCATTTGAGAATGCCTCACCAAGAATGATGGTGGTGGTAAGGAGGTGTCAACTTCCATATGGTCGGGTGGTTGACTTTGATGATTTCTCATAATCCATATAGAATTATATGATGGAGACGGCGAAAAGGGAGCCGGAACAAGTGTTGACTCAACACCTTGATTTTGAACCATTATTCCTCCTAATGAGGAGAATGTTGTCGGCGGAAGCGGATGAGACGGCCTAGGAGGCAAGTCCTCTAAATTGTAGAGGTGTGGTGATGATAGTGGGGATGTAAATGAAATAGCTCTAGGAACCAATGGTGATGGTTTGGTGGAGATGATATTGTTTGGTCTAGGAGGTATGGTGGTGTTAGGCATAGGTAGTTTTGTGGGTACTATCCTTTTAGGAATTGGTTTGATTGGATGATGAAGGATTCTCTCATTTGTTGGTTTGACGGGAGATGATTCGGTTGAGGAGATTTCGTGTATAACACGAGCCTTTTTCATGGGTGGTTCTTTGGTTGATAAGTTACTACTTGGGGTTTTTCTCATGATGAAATGGTTTCAAGAGCTGAAAGTTAGAGTGAGAGTGATGATTGACATGCACAAGAGTCAACTTCAGAGGTTGGACTGATCTAGGAACTCATTTAAGATGAGATGGAGTGTTTGAGTTAGGAAGATGAGTTTGAAATGATTGTTCGAGCAAGAGTTGACATAAATCTGTCACCCGGATCCTACGGTTCCCACCAATGGGGGATCCGTCTACGCTAATCCTAGGGTCCCGCAGTCGTGCAAGGTAAAACAGCTTGATGTACATGGAAGGAATGCTCAAAGGATGTTGAAAATGTTGTGATTATCGCATCCGCTTGAATGCGGACAATGAGGTTGTTGCATTGAAAAGCAGGATGACAAAGAACAGATCCGGAGAAGATATCATACTTAACTATGACACCGAGCCCAAATTGACGAAGAACAAATGGTTGAGGAAGATATCTTACCCATCTATGACACGAGTCGAACTTTGACAATGAACAAATGGTTGAGGTATTATCATCGTTGATCATATTTTGACCGCAAATGCGACAAAACATACCGATCAACTCAATTCGTAAATGAAAGAGAGGTTGACCAAAGGTGTTGCACAATGTCCAAACAACTATCTCATGTCCGAGCCCTTACTTGTTAACAATTCAACTCAAACGTCAAATCAAACTCTTGAACTGAAAACATTCTTCTCAAAGACCATTGCTCGGTTTCAAAAGATTTTCAAAACTTGAGGCTCATTGCATCTCTCTTTAACTTAAAATGCAAAACAAAATTTTAAACTCAGAGCCAAATGGTAAATCTTTGTATGAACAAAGTAATCGTGTGGATACATTATTAAAAGAAAATGAGCATTTAAAGGCTCAAATTCAAGCAAAGGGGCTTGCACATGTTGCTTTACAAAACAAACTGAGAAGATTAAGTGACAAGAGTGTGGATACTAATTTTGCAAAACCAACAATCTTGGGGAAATCGTCTCTACAACCTTTCGGAAAACAATCAGTAGTTAGACAACCAACTGCATTTAAATATGAACGTTTAAATCTTCAAAACCACGGTTTGCCTCCCAAGTTGTTGAGAATAATCATTCGTCAAAACCAGCCACCCACATTCCCGGCCTAAGAAAAATGCTTCGCTTCTCATAAATGCTTTTCTGCACCGCCCATCTAGGATTAGTTCAACACCGTGTCTAAACCGAGCATTAAAATTAAAAATTCATATGATTCACATGACACGCATAAGAGCTATGATCTAGAAAAGGCTAGGAAAAGAGCACTACTCCAAAAGGATAGAATTTTAGGTTCACAACCTAGTGTATCACCTTCGAGTGTATTATCGAACACCGCTTGTAGTTGCAAACCAAAACCTAAGTTTAAACAAACAGCTAGAAATAAACCGCTGATCTAAAAGTAAAATTTTAAACCTAATAGGTGGATCAATATAGACGCAGACTCTTCTCAAAAGAAGTTTCAACATCCCCTAGATCTAACCATAGATGGATTCCAACGGTAGATTTTTCAACACTGTTGGTCTTAGGTGGATTCCCATGTGCAAGATACTAAGTAGTTGCATCAAAACAAGTGTGAAACCCACAACATCCATCCTTGAGGTAGGAAAGGAAATCATCAAATGGCATGTTCAGTGTCAAGAAGATTACTAACACTACATCTTTATGTTTAACATCCGAACCCAGCTACACTTGGGATCCATGTTTTTCTTTCTTGCCCCTTTCTATTTTCTATACAGTACAACAAAGAATGGCTCGCAATACAACAGAGGGACCCGCTTTCACCGTAAAAATATCATGATCCATCACCGCACCACCATTGTACTTAATCGTCATGAATTGGAAACTTTGTTTGCTCCATCGTTAAAGAGTCTTCAAAAGTCGTGTTTCGATGTATCGAATGTTTCACGCAAAACCCGATCATATTCTAATTTCTGATACACTCAAACTACAACTACTACCATTGTTGTAAATGCACCTCCTATCGAATCTTTGATGATGTAAGATCAAACTGCTTCCAACAACAATGACACAACCGATGATCAACATTATGAATGAGAAGTTTTATCGCAGCTGACTCTCTCGAAATATCTTTGGTACTTCACACTTGTTCGATCAATTGGACATACATGGTTTTGTCGACTTTATATATGAGCCATTGTTTTCAATTCCTCATCAACATACGTGGTGTATGATTCTGATTCATTGAAAACATCGAGGGGGAGAGAGTGTAGGTGATCATTGCTTCCTTGTTTGTCCACATGCTTCCTTGCGAAAACTCAATGCCTTCTTGAATTTCTTCAATTAGGCCGAAGAAATAAGACGATCTATGGCTCAAATGTCTCACTTTGGTGTTATCGTCTCAATTTCATGGGTGATCTTGTGTGAAGTTACCCAAATACAATGCCTCACACACGGTCTTGGTATCGAGTTATTGCATATTCATTGTAATTAGTATCCGAAGATCACAACATCTGTGGGAAAGTCGATCATTTCGCCTTCGTGGTTTGTTTGGTGTGATGCGCTACACACGTGAGAAGATCCCGTTGATTTCGGCATGTTACCCTCGAACGGATCTTCCGCAATTAGTCGATTTTCTTTGTGTGGTTTATCGCTCATCTACAAATTCCACGTGACATCGAAACCTTCAAAAGTTAGAGGAAATGTAGACTTCATCAAAGTCTTAATCGCTAAAGACAGGTTGTCGGTTTTGGGGAAGTCGATCTTAAACTTCACAATCTGCTTATATTCACAATGGCTTTCGAGCATAATACTTGGAACCCGGTCACAACCGCTTAAACTTCCTCAAACCCCATCATCAGTGAACCAAGCCCCACTTACTCACAACAAATGGAAAGCTCTTGTCTCACTGCTTAGTGATGACATTGATAAACGTGCTCCGTGTGTATCCATTGCTCGCCGTCAACCCGATCATACTCTTATGCTCGATACACTCGCTACAACAACCATCACTGAAGAAGCACCACCATTGACTCTACAACAACAGCTTGAACAAACGCTTCCAACGACAACAACCAACAACGATGTTCTTAATGAAGTACCCCACCGCAGATTTTGATCCAAATGCTGCTTTAACCCGCTTGCTAATGAAACCGCCGCACCTGATGTCGCGGAATCATCAACAAGCCATTTGTATCCTCAAAATCGCACAATGTATACCAACATCAACCTCTACACACCGCTGGACAAAAGACCATCCACTTGAGAATATTATTGGTAACCCGAATCAACCACCATAACGAGATAACGTCTTCACACGATGATGGTGAACATTGCATTTATGCACTCACCGTCGCTAATCAACCTAAAACATTAAAGACGCAATGACAAAAGACAACCGGATTGAATCCATGCAAGAAGAACTCACCAATTCAAACGCCTTGAAGTATGGAACCGTTGAAAGACCAACAGGGTTTACGCCATTGGTCTCAAATGGATTTGGAAGAACAAATTGATGTCAAGGAACGAATCGTAAACAAGTCACGCCCGTGGCTAAGGGTTATAGATGAGGAAGAGGTATTGACTTTGAAGAATCATTCGCCCGGCTGCTCGCCTCGAGGTCGCTCGATCTTCTCGCTCGCGCTCATATGAATATAACGGTCTTCGATGGACGCCAAAACCGCTCGAATGGTCAACCGAAAGAAACAATCTATGTCACCACCGTAAGGATTCGTTGATCCGTAGTTCCCAACCACGCCTACAAACCCAACAAAGCTCAGACGGTCTCAAACAAGCTCCAAGGCGTGGTACGATAAGTTATCATCCTTCCTCATTGCCAATAAATTCACCAAAGGTTCGGTCGATCCTACACTTTTCAAACAATATCACGGGCTCACATCTTAATTGTTCAAATTTATGTGGATGACATCATTTTGGGTCAACACACTTAAAATACTCAAATGCTTTTGCAAAATTAATGACAAAACATTTTGAATGTCAACGATGGTGAACTCACATTCTTTCTAATGCAAGTTCACCAATTCCCCGTGGTATTTTCTTGAGTCACCCAAATATGCCCTTGAACTCGTTAAACAAATTTGGAATGCAAAACTATGACACCTATGCCACACCAATGGCTCATACCAAGAAGCTAGACATCGATTTACATGGGAAATTGGTGGACCCTACCAAATACCGTAGTATTATTGGGTCTCTCATGTATCTAATAACTAGCAGTCCGAGTATTGTGTTTGCCGATATCTTTGCTCCCGCTATCACGAGACCAATCGAAACCCACCTCTCCGAGGCTAAAAGAATCCTCCGATACATCAAGGGAACCATTTACTGGGGATCCGTATCCGGCGATTCTCGTTTTGAACTAATCGCTTTTCAGACACCGATCACGCAAGATGTTTAGATTCACGGAAAAGTACTCGAGCATTACAATTTCTTGTGATAAACCGTGTCATGGCAATCGAAGTTAGGATTGTACATCGTTGTCATCAACCAAGTAGAATATGTAGCCATGTTGGCGTGTTGTGCTCAAGTCATTTGATGAGAACACAACTCAAAGACTATGGTTACGATTTGATGTAATCCCGATGTATCGCGACAATCGGAGTGCTATTGCGATCTCGCAACTCGCTCAACATTCAAATCAAAGCACATCGATCTTCGATATCATTTCATCAAGGAGCACGGGAATGTGGTACGTTGAATTATATTTTGTGGGTACCGAATACCAATCAAGTGCATCTTCTCACCAAAGCCTTAGCTCCTCGCTAGGTTTAATGAGTTGGTCCACCGGATTGGTATGCGGTGTTTGACTCCGAGGAACCTGGATGAACTGCTTAAACATTCTTAAAATCACCAAACACCAAAACCTCTTTTGTAAATATTTTCAAAAACAAAATACAAAAATATAAAATCGTAAAATCTCAAAAATATTCTTCTATCTAAATTTTTCAAACATCGCAAGTAATAATTTTCAACAACACTTTGTTCTATCAAATCTTTCACTATTTTTTCCGAACAAGTGTTGAGGGGAGAAAGTAAATATTTTTCGTTTCATAAAACCTTGTACTTCCATGTTTTAAAAATATGTTGTTTCTTCAAAATGGTGGATATGTTTCTTGTCAAATACTCTCCTCGAACTCAAATGTTTTTCAAAATTCATTATTTCAAAAGTGGAGGGGGAGTATCGTTATGTTTCTTGCCTAAATATGTTTGTGTAACCAAAATAGGTGCTAAAGGATCTTGGTTGAACTTACACATTCTATGCACCACTTCATGTGCATTTACTCCTTAACAACCACCAAGATCAAACGCCCAAATCTAATCTTCAAAATCGGTTCAAGTCGCTCATAATCAGAAGTTCTAAATTGTTTTGATCAAGATTCTAAACAAGGATTTCAAAATCTTTCAAACCAACGGTTAAAACTCTTTAAACCGATTTTGGAAAACTTGCTCACCGAACGAATTGGTGTTTATGTATAAAAGTGTTTGGATTGAAATGAGTTATGTTAAAACCTTTCTTAGTGTCTATTAAACTTGTTTCAATCGTCCAAAACCATCCGTAATCTTAAATTTCATTATTTTGAATTCTAGGGTTCTTGCGCTCATTTAGGTTTTTCTATTCGTGATATGTTATTAGGTAGTCAAGAAAGTGTTAGAATAAGTATATATGCATGTTTTAAACCTTTAAATTAGCCTGTAAACATCTAAACTGTAAGAATTTAAGTTTTAGGTTTTTAGGGTTCATATCCCATGAATCTTCGATTCGTGGTGGAAATGTGTTATATCTTGTTCCTTTGCACTCATATGACATCTAGGACACCTGTAAACATTCTTGTTTGATTTGTGTAGCTATATCCTTACACGTAGATTAAGGGTTTAGGTTTAAGTAATTTTACGCCTAAGTCTTTCGTGTGTATATGATATGTTCTTATGCTTGTTTTGTGATCTAAAAAATGTTTGGAATTAACCGCAATCAAGTTTTCATGTTTATAGTTACTGTGTTAAGTATTCGTAATGTCGAATCTTCAGTGTTCAAACCATTACGCTTAAAGAATACTTTATGCGTAAAGGTAACGCTTAAGAGAAATCTTACGCAGAACTCTCACGCATAAGAGGTCTACAAGGATTACTCGTGATCTTGGAAAGATATTCAGTAAACAAGGTCGGCTACGCGATAAGCTTTACTCTTACGAGTAAACTTTACGCAGAATATCTTGCTTATTCACGCCGTAGCCTAAAGACTTTGAACTTGTCTTACGCCAGAAGAAACTCACGCATAAGCTTGGTCTTACGCTTTAGCTTACTCCCACGCATAAGCTCCTTTCACGCATAAGGATCCTTGTTACCGTAACCCTCCTGCTCACTACATTTTGGCCCATTACGCATATGTTACTTGTTATATGTTACGCATAAGTCACTAATACCTGATGTTTCATATGTTCTTTCAAATGTTTATATGTTTTGTGTTAAGTGAATTATTGGACTTTGAAATTTCAAATTTAACATGTTCACGTAACTTTTCACTTCAACTTCTATCAATTGGACAAATGTGACTTAGGACATGTAACTATCATAAACATGTTACCATCAAACAAGGAATTAGATAATAAAACAAACTAAAACAAACACATTGTGTTTCCATATGTCTGTCTCTTTGTCTAATAACTTTCAGATCACAAAATGGCTGCAAATCATGCAAACATCAATGCCCCAGCTGAGCTCACGATGGCAAACACATTCCCAGCTGGATAAGACAAAGCAATTGGCAAGAACAATCTCCGTGTCGACTTCAACAACTTCATATGCTCATAATCATCTTGCTGAATTGCTGTGGACATCCTTCTGCAACATCCATTCAATTTCATGCTCACAAAGTCATCCTGATGATGAGTATGATTCAATGGATGAAGAATGAAAATTTCGTAAGACATTAAAGCAGAAAAGGATGGAATATCATGCTCAACATTTCCGGTTAATCAACCCAGCAAAGCAGGAGGGTCAAGCAAGAGTCCTCCACTTATGGAAGATCCATTGCAAACAACTCTTACCTCATCCGATCCGGTTAATCAACCCGTAAGGATGTGGTGTAATCGCTACTACAATCGCTGAAATGAAGCAACCACAACAACAACTTAAACAACCGCAAGAAGAAAAGCATGGTGAAGATGTGGAAATATATGACGAAGGAGATTACGATCATGATAAGGATGAAAGAGTCACCGATGATGATAATTTGGTGGTCAAGAGGAAATGTTGCAAAAGAGGTCAAGAAGTCGCTAGAGCCGAGGAGGAAAAGAAGAAGGAATCGCACAACTACTTAGTTGACAACCCTATACACAAACCTCAACAGCCTTCCGAACCACCTCTTGACACTTCCACCAAACCCAAATCATCATCTCAATCATCACCTCCATCAACAAAAGAAACAACTTTGTCAACAACAAAATCATAAGAAGGCAACTCCATCCAATGATTCGACAAATGATTAAGGTGTTTTCACCACTACACAACAAGCTACACAACCACCACCATCCGATCAACCAAGGGTTTCGTAAACCACACCACCAATGGAAAAAACCGGTAATCACTTTACATACACTGGTTGTGAGAATCATGACATGCCTAAGCCCCAACCTGAACCTCAACCAAGATTAAGATCAAGTACATTACTGCACTCCTTGTTTTCATACGCTTCAAATCAAAGAGCGTGTTGAAGTTCTCCACCTCAGGGTCGAATCTTACCTAAATTCTACACTTCATCGGAATCAATCAAGAACCTCAGTACAAAATCGTTCATAAACAAAAGTTTGGGTTTGTCTACCAAAGTGAAAATCATCATACTTGCTTCATGGCTTTCAATGAAATTTACTAAGTTCTATGACGCCACCCTGGAGATGGTTCGAGATGGATTGGCTTATCGATTGAAGGTCATTGAGTTGGGTACAATTCAGACGGAGAGTTGGAATTCAAAGGATCGCAAGGATGTTCTTCGATTTATCTCTAGGATTGATGAAAGTTGATTCATCGGGATCAGATGCGACGGTTGGAAAGCTATGTGGGAGGAAGACCAACCTTCCCGATTCAGACATACCAACATCCTCAGAAAGTAGCTGGTTGTGTGTAATCATTGGGTACTCTCTTAACATTCTTGATTGTGATTTTGTTGGTATGATTATTTGACAATGGCTTGTGCACACATCACTGTTGTACAACCCGTTTGTAATGAAAGGACCCCGTGGTACGCCTGCCACAATCCTTATAAAAGGAGCGAAAGCTTTACTTTTGAGTAAAACTTATCAAAACTTTCATTTTTCAAAGTTTTGCTCAAAAGAACAAGTACTTCCCCTTACGTTTTCAAAACCTCAAAAGTTAGTATTACTTGTTGAGGGGGAGTATTTGCTAAAATCTTTGTTCAACAAAATGTTCTTCGTGATAATCTTCCCACAAAACTCGAAATGGTCATATTTAATATCAAAACGTTATCAAAAATAACATTTATATGCCATTTTTGAGGGGGAGAAAATTATTGTGATAAGAAATATGTTGATTTGCTATTTGAATCTTTGTGTAATAAGACTTAACCCATGAATTGAAGAACTCTAAACTGTCATAAATCGAAAAGATTTGTCTTCCTAGACTTATTCGAGTAGATTGTACCTATTCGAGAAACTCTTGATAGACATGAACTTTGACGGGTTTGACAACCTTTCGAGGTTTGTCCACACCTTCAAGGTAGTTATTAGAGCTAGTTGTCACCTAAAAGCTGACAATGTAACTCTTTAACTATGCAACGAACTGTGTCTCTGGGGATTGTCTATCTTGAGTCGATCAATTCAAAAGTGCGCTCTTCTCTCACCGCGCATTGCCTAAACACTTAAGCACGTGTGGAGGGGAGTATTTCGCAAAAGATAAAACTCTCACAGGGTACAAAATGTTTTTCATTCACAAACACTTTGAGAGATTTCCGTGAAAATGGTTTTATGGCAACATAGGTTAGTCATGGAGTTATAAGGTGACTAAGGTTAGGAATAATCATCCCATGATCCACTGTGAGTCGGAGGATCTACCCAAGGACATCACAAATAGTTAGTACTTAGAAGTCCTTGGGTATGATTATAAAAGGAGAAATGAGAATCGAGAAAGAAGGAGTTGAAGAATTAAAAGAAAAGCAAAGAAAAGGGTGAAAAGAAATAGACCTCCGATTATTCAACTTAGGCATACACGGGTTCAATTCATATGCTATCGGGTTGTCACTTGATGACGCCGGTATTGAAGATAAAAGTCGTCATGGACCCAAGGACGCATGCACTAAACCTTCTTAGCCACTCAAGTTTCTCCCAATGTAAGCTTGTTTCATTCTCACAGAAACCCTACGTAAACTATCGGCTTTCTTAGAGATTGCCGGTATTGAAGAAGGAGACCTCTTCCTAGTCTCCGCCAGAAAACCAAAGTGCACTATTGAGTCTAGAGCCACGAGATTCATCAAAAGATCTCTTAGTACACTTGACAAATCATCGCTTGTTGTTCAACAATAAGAACGCAAGTGATATATTATCGTGTCCTTCACGCATCTTAGCAACTGTCGAGAACATTTATGAGGGGTTCACACCGTGATCCTCAGTGATTGAATGGAAACCCCGCCGTGGTCAACATCAAACACCGACAAAGAAGTCACGGTAACTCCCGTGGATTACGCTTAGTGTGTCTCAAACGGTCTACGTCGTGAGGTGATGCTTCGTGTACCTCAATGACTCATCTCGAATCAGAGGTGTACTTGACATCGTGTTATCTCACTGTGGGACTCCGGTTCAGAAATGCCTTTGTCAATTAGAGTTGTGTTTTCACACTATGTCATAACACCCTCGAAATTCAAACTTGTAAGTGCTTAATCCGCTTATTACTAACCGTGTGTATGTTTTCCTCTTATGGAAGCTCCTGGGTGGATCGATCATGCGATTCTTCACATGCTCATACCAACATCATCACTAATGCAAGTTCTCTCAAAAGGCAACACAAAGTCGTAATGATTCTTCGTCAAGTCAAAGAATCTACAAAGTTTAAAGACTAAGAGAACTACATCAAGATCGAATCCAACGTTAAATGAGCGTGTGAGCATGTTGAAGAAAGACGTGGAGACACCGGAGCAACGGCTGCACTGATGCGCATAACAACAACATACTATCACTACCATCACAAAGAACAAAGATCAAAAGAACAAAGAAAATATTGACGCCAAAGCGTAATACTTCAAAGGAAACAATTTCTACTCGGGAGATTGTTCGAATCAAGACACTTCTTCTCACAAGAAAGAAGAATGTCGAAGACGCCAAAGCTACTATTACATCAGCACCTACAACGCTTATCACTCTTTCATTCATCACCAACACTTAGGGGAGATTGTTGGAATCACTCCTAAACCTTAATTCAAGTGTTAGTGATTCATATGTAATAGTTAGCTTAATATGGCCTTTATGTTTGTTATTAAGCTAAGGCTTATGTAGAAGGCCCATAAGCCTCGGCTGAAGCCCATAAGAAGGGAAGGTTGCTAGAAGTGTTGCCCTAGCTCCTTGCCCTATAAATACTCTTGTAAACCCTCACTTGAGGGTTGGTTGTTCATTTCCAATATCACTCCTACGCATAAACTTTCTTATATTGTATTCGTGTGTGTGTTAGTGTGTTCAACCGATCTATCTCTTCTCTATTTCTTATATTGATGCTTGTGTTACATATATGGTGACCTAACACATGGTATAGTTGTGTTTAATTAAAAATGACTTGAGTCTATCATACCAAGCTTTTGGAGCTTGTTTAAGACCATAAAGGGCTTTCTTTAATTTATACACATGTTTAGGTTTTTCAAAAACGATGAAGCCCGAAGGTTGAGCTACATATACTTTTTCATTAATGAAACCATTTAGAAAAGCACTTTTGACATCCATTTGATAAAGCTTTAGATCATTAGCACAAGCATACGCAAGAAGTATTCTTATAGACTCTAATCTAGCCACGGGGCATAGGTCTCATCAAAGTCTATTCCTTCTTGTTGGTTATACCTTGAGCAACGAGTCTAGCCTTGTTCCTAGACACTACCCGCTTTCATCTAATTTGTTTTTATAAACCCATTTAGTTCCTATTATGGTTTGATTACTAGGTGGAGGGACAAGTGTCCAAACATCATTAGAAACAAATTGATTTAATTCTTCTTGCATAGCCATTACCCAACTCTCATCTTTTATGGCTTCTTGTGTATTCTTAGGTTCTATGGTTGAAACGAAACAAAACAAGCTACTTTGGATTTGAACTTGAGACCTTAATGTTCTTTCGCTTAGCTTTCCTATGACCATATCTACGGGTGATCTTTGGACTCTTTAATGTTTATGACTTCATCATTTAAAGGTTCTTCTTCTTCATTTATCTTTTCTTAATTACTATAGCTTCACTTTCTACAATCTCGCCATCGACAAGAGGTGGAGAGGGTTAGGTGGACTTTCATCAAATTTTATATTTAATGACTCTTCTACCTTCATTGTTTCTTTGTTTAATATGACGTAAGCTTTGCTATTTGGAGAGTAACCTAGAAAGATACCTTCGGTTGATTTAGGATCAAATTTTGTAAGGTAATCTTTAGTGTTAAGAATAAAACATTTGCTACCAAAGACTCTAAAGTGATCTAACGAGGCTTTTGCCTCGAGTAACGCGTATGGAGTTTTACCTAAGATTGGTCTAATTAAGACTCGATTGAGTATGTACGCTGAAGTATCAACGGCATTGCACCAAAACTTTGAGGTATGGATTGCTCATTAAGCATGGTTCACTCATTTCTTGTAGGGTTCTATTCTTTCTTTCAACTACCCCATTCGATTGTGGAGTGCGAGGAGCCGAGAAGTTATGAGTAATACCATTAGCGTCACAAAAAGCTCCAAATTGCACTTCATTATCGAATTCCCTACCATGATCCGTCTTAATAGACACTATAGGGCTTCCTAATTGTCTTTGGATTTTCTTGCTTAATATTTCAAAATAATTAAACGTTTCTGTTTTGTTCTTTAAGAATTTTGTCCATGTGTACCTAGAGTAATCATCCACTATTACCAAAGTGTAGTAGTTGCCTCCATAACTTTGGATAGCGGATGGACCAAATAAATCCATATGTAATAATTCTAGACACTTAGTTGTAGACACCATGTTTTTAGCTCTATGACTAGAATGAACTTGTTTTCCTACATTACAAGCATCACAAAAGTGATGTTCATATTTTAACTTAGGTAGATCTCTTACTAGATCTTTGGATGATAGCGATTGAAGAAGTCGCATGTTGGCGTGACCCAATCTTCGATGCCATAAGGTCGAAGTATATTCCATAGAGGTAAGACATAGTTTGTCTTTAGGTTCATTACCAATTTTAATGACGAGACCCATGTTTCCTAATTCCTCTTCCTATGGTTATGCCATTTTTAATATCTTACTATCGGTTTCGTAAAAAGTACATTGCACTTTTATCACATATTTGTCCTATACTTAAGAGGTTAAAGTTTAGGTTTTCACGTGACACACATCGTTAATGGTTAGAGATTTGTTAGAAATCGCACTTTACCGATGATTTTACTTTTGCTATTTCCAAACACCACATTACCTCCATTGAAGGTTTCATATGTGGAGAATATATCCTTATTGCCGGTCATGTGCCTCGTGCACCCGCTATCCTTGACCCATTCATCCGGGTCTAGGTCGACCTTTAAGCACACCTAAGAAAATAATTAACTCAAAAGTTTGGTCCCCATTTGTTCATGGGTCCATTAGTGTTAAACATTCCATTCATTTTAGATATGTATGGATAAGGTGAGTATGCATTCCATGGAGCAAAGTTTTGAAAAGGAAAACCATTTTGCATATTTGGGTTCCATCCCATTTTATGGTTACTTCTCGGGTAAACATTATTAGGTCTCCTAGATGGATTAGGTTTTGAAAAAGATGGAGCCTTGTTTCTTGCAAAAGTAGGATTATATTTTGAGGTGGTTGTCTAGTGGTGAAATGAGTTGGTTTCTTCTTATTAATGATAACAAAATCGTTCTAGATGAAGAAGTTACGTTATTACTAATGTTTGCTACAAAGCAGATCCACGGATCCCTCGGCTTAACACTAGCCGGTTCCCTTTGATGGGATCCAGGATCCGCCACAACAAGGGCTGGTTTTTCTAGTGCCTTAACAAATTGTGTTTCTTTGTTTTCACTAGTTGATGGATCAAGTTGTTGAATACCTAAACCTTTTTGGTTGTTATCGGTTTTAACACTATCTAATATCATATCTAAAGTATTCGTACTCATTCTAGCAATTTTAGAGTCTAGTTGATCAACTAGTGTTTGAAGTTGAACGCAGAGTCGTCATCAAGTGATGAGCTACTATAGTATTCGTGACATACCTCGTCATTTGCCATGAGACAAATTTCTTCGCCCTCCTCGTCGCCATTCCCCACGTGCCGCCATTTAACGCCTTTTGATCATCCCGCTTGGGACACTTACTAATAAAGTGGTTTGGGTCCCCACACTTAAAGCAAGTACGATCATCTTTTGGCTTCTCGTCCTCTTTGCTTTTCCGAAAGCCTTTCTTATCGTCATACGGTTGTTTGACGATCTTCCTTCCTTCTAAAGAACTTTTAAAGTCCCTTACCACCATAGCGCACTCGTCGTCACTACTCAAGAGGAGTTCTTCATCTCTTGAAGCCTTTTGGCTTTAAGGGCAAGAGATTTGTGTTTTCTTTCACCTTCGAGGCTTTGAGTCTTTAGAAGGACAAGCTCATAGACTTTTAAGTTGCCTATGAGTTCATCAAGGTGAGGATTGTCAAATCTTTGACTCTTCGATCGCCGCCACCTTGGATCTCCACTCGATGGAAGTGCCTTAGATATCTCCTAACATGGTTACGGCTAGAAAAAGATTCATCAAGTGCTTGTAAAGATGTAATAATAGTATTAAAGTTAGCAAATGAATGATCTATAGTTTCCTCATCCGATATTGAAAATTGTTCATATTGTTGAACAAATAAATCAATTTTATTATTTTTAACTTGTTGATTACCTTGATGAGTTACAACTAAAGAATTCTAAATTTCTTTAGAGGTTTTAAGAATAGAAATTCTTTCAAATTCTTTTTTAGGTAAAGCATTATACAAAACCATTTTAGCTTCACTACAAGTCAAAAGACTTGAAACAATTTCGTACACAAATACAATTAAGATCGAGAATAGATTGAGGGATTCCCGGTCGTTTAGTCCCAAGGAGACTCAATGGTGTGTTAAACACCGATTCGAGATGATGGAATGATCACTAAGGATAGTGATCAGAAGGTTATGATTAGAAATTACACTACCGATTGATTTGGAATAGAATTGGACACGTAATTGGAAAGCACAACAACCAGATCAAAGAAACGTAAACGTAAGTTTTAAAACTACGATACGCACAAAATAAAAAGTGAAAACTAAGAAATAAAAGACCTAAAAATATAAAATGACATTTTGGAATCCTAAAAATAAAAGAAAATTATTAGAAAAAGAAAATTATTTTTAACACTATTTAATTAATTATTATTAATTAAAAACTATTTTAACTATTTAATAAATACTCTAAAATGAAAGAAAATACAAAATAAGGCTAGAAAAATAAACTTATGATTCTGAAAATCTAAAATACTATAAAACTAATTTTAAAACTAAAATATATTTTTCACACTTTTATCTAATTATTACTAATTAATAACTATTTAAAATACACTTAAATACTAGAAAATAGAAAATAAACTTGGAAAAATAAAATTTTAACTTTGAAAATCTAAAATATGATAAAACTAATTTTAAAACAGAAAATATATTTTTAGACTTTTAATTATTTATTACTAATTATTTATTATTTATTAACTATTTATAATTATAATAAATACTAAAAGATAAAGAAAAATGAAACTTTTTCTAAAAATCCTATATGATAACAGAAACCTAAGAAAACTAGAAAACAAGATTTGCTTATTAATAAGTTGAAAAGAAAAATCAAAAAGCTAAAAATCTTAAATAAACGCTATCACTATTTTTATATTGATGTTTTTGTGATTTTTATTTTGAAAACTACTTATATACTAATAATAAGAAACTTTAATAAAGACAAAAATTTACAAAACTCAAATAAGCTAATTTGATGAGCTAAAAGCCCAACAAAGGGCTTATGAGCTTATTTGGGTGGAAATAAGCTCAAACAAGCTTAAAAGATGAAACAAAAGCTCAATTAAGATTCAAATAAGCTAATGAAAGAAATGAAGCTAAAGAATGCAAAGAAGCACACCGATAAGCTAAGAATAAGCAATAAGCACTTGACTTTTTGATGAAAATGTAAAATGGGACAACTTTTAAGCACTAGCAATTTCTAGCAAACAAGCTCCAAAGTGAAAAATAAAACTTGACAACTCAAGAAGACCAAGTTGGCTTTCCAAAGAACCAGAGAACACAAGATTTGGACAAGTAATGAGCTTAATGCAAGCTTATCAAGTTGAGCACAATTATCGTGCATGTGGCACTTTCATGCAGCAAGTGTACCACAAAAGCAAAGAAATAAGCACTTTAAAAGCCGAGAAACCAAGAACTAGTATTTTGTATTTTTCTACACCAACTAGACTACAAATCCCCAAAAGCTTATAAACTGAAACCTACTAATGAACCCACAATGAAATTCCCAAGTTTATTCAAAACGACCTTTTGAGAATTTTGACTTTTGAGAAAACCAAAAGTTGACCAAAATGAGATTTGATTTGATCTAAAGCACTCGATATGTTGTGTTAAGGTGTTAATAAGACCGACTATAGCAAGATTAACAACTTTTGAACACAAAATCAAGATTTTGGATATTTTAAAATCCCAACAAAGATCGCAAAGACCAAGATCAAATGAAATTTTGACTTTTTGCTAATAAGAACTTGTTTCTTGACTTGTATGAGTTGTTTAGACCTATTTAGACAGATTTCCAACAAAACCAAAGACCAAAGAACCTTTAAACACAATAAACCAAACACACCTTTATGTTGATGTTATGAACTTTTTCAAACCAAATCACAATTTTAAACCACAAACTTGATTTCAGACCTTGTATTATCACTTATTATGACTAATGAAGCCTAAATCAACAATCATAACAACATAAAACTAAGACTTGATGAAATAGCATTTTTAATCGTTAAAACCAAATTTTTGCAAACTACAAATTTAAAAGAACAAGCTACCGATTTTAAGGATTAAACACACTTAATTATGACTAAATAACACAAAGAAACAAAATATAAGCTAATTAACACTACAACAAGAAATGCCAAATTGGTTAAAATGCTTACAAAAGCTTCCAAGCTTAAAACCGAGAACCAAGACCAAAACCAATTCCTATAGCTTCCCAAGAAGCACTATACCAAGGCCATCCAATATACACCTTGCTCCAATTTTCTTGATGTTCTTTACCATGTGATTTTTGATTTTTCAAGTATTTAATTGGATTTTGGTGATTTTTTATTTTTCTTCTAAACTTGAATTTTAGAGTTTCTAAAAGCTTGAATAAGCTTTCTGGGAGCTTATGTGACTTATTCTAGTCCATACAAACAACAAACAACAACATTTGAAACAACATGAGATTTTGCATAAAAATGAGAAATTGCATAAACTTGAAATACAATTAAAACTTGAAATTACTAATTCACAAAAGCTTTTTATAACAAAAAGACTTGAAACAGAGTAGTTTTAAGATTAAAACATACACCGAACTTGAAAATTACACTAAAACGACATTAAAAATAAAAATTACACTAGATACTTTGATACATTGCATCTCTCTCTCACTTTATAGACTTTTCATACTTCCCACATGCCTCGAGACTTTCCCACCAAGTTTGAGCCATTGGATCACTCAGAAATAATCATACCCCCACTTGCATTTTTGGCGCCAAAAATTCTTCAAGCAGTGTTTTTGCTTTAATGATTTGGTTGAAGTAATTAAAGGATTTTGGAGTGTAGAGGAGTGGAGGGACATGGAATGGGGAGGGGTTGAAAATGGGTGAAACCACCATGGTTTTGAGGTTTCGTGTTGGGAGAGAGAGCTAGAACAGTGGTGGTATAGGCGCTTTTCTGGTTTTGACTTTGGTTGACCAAGATTAATAACACATGGGGGGTCAAATGGGTAGTGGTGGGGTCAAATTGGATGTGGACTGGGGTCAAGGTCAAGGGTCAAGGGTCAATTGGGTTGGGGGGTTGGATTGGATTTGATTTGGGCCTTAGATATATATATTGTGTCCGCTTGGTTTAGTTAATAAACAAGGACCAAAAGTGTAAATTGACCAAACTTCAAGGACTGAAAGTGCCATTTTTCCAAACTTCTCACAAGGACCAAATTTGACAACTTTGATAAAACAAGAACCCTTTTGCATAAAATCCATTTTTAAAGGTCCAAGGACTATTTTTGCAATTTTCCAAAGTTTGAGGACCTTTTCGCTAATTGACCAAAGAATCATTCAAGGATCATTTTAAACAACTTAGAATACTTCAGGACCTTGAATGATAAATTTTCACATTTTTGAATTCCGTGGACTAGATTTGACAACTTTTAAAACTCTGGGGACTAAACCGCCAATTTTGCAAACTTGATACATTTTTCATCCGATTTTGATATTTTTGCATTTAAAACACATAAAACACCGATTTGTGATAATTTGATCATTTTGATGTGTTTTTGAGTGTTTTCGATGATTTTGCGCTTAGATTATGTAAAATGATGAGTATTTGAAACTCATCAATCCCCACATCGAGATATTGCTAGTCCCTAGCAATGATTTGAGAAAACCTTGATGGATTTGAAAACTCTTTACCAAAAGCCATCACTCGAGTAGCCAATTGTTTTGATTCAAGTAAGAATCTTGGTACAACGATAACCGATGATTTATTGGCAAATCATAAACCATATAACGGATTTGATGTGTCTTTACCGTGCCGCACTTTTTCGGACTAGCCAACTCTTAGATAAATTATCAAGATTATCTTTGGTGAGTGAATACCAATTATGGATTTTCCATCGCCTTTACCACAAGCCATAACCTGCGGGCTAGCCAACTCATTATCTTTCGAGGATGATGGGAGTCAAGAACCATACAATTTTGGGCAAATTGCAAGCCATATAAACGGATTTGAGAAATCTTTACCAAGAGCCGCTTGCTCTCGGATTAGCTAATCCTTTTGTCTTACGTATATGGCGGATCGATAACCAAATGAGAAAGTGTAAACACTTACTCCAAAAAAAAAAATTTTGGCCAAAACGGGAATGGGTAGATAATATATAAATTCGTGAGAATTCCCCACACTTAGAAATGAATATTGCCCTCAATATTCAAAGTACCGCGGTTATGCCGAAACAAAGAACGAAAAAGGAAATATTACGCCATTTATTTAGAAGAAGATTTTTTTTTTTTTTTTTTTTTTTTTTTTTTTAGAAAGAATGAGAATATACAACAAATGTGGGAAAACTCCCCACACTGGGTGGTAGAAAGGGATAAGAAGATGTAATTATGGGTGAAAACCCATATGGTGCATGCTAATGTTTTTGATTACCGAGTCACTAGCTTGACTCGATCCCCGCATTCATTGGTTCATGGGGAATGTTTGTAAACCGGACAACCATGTGGGGAATGTCCCTCCAAAGTAATGCTTAACTCGATGACCATTCACTTTAAAATTAGGACCATCGGGTTGAGATAACTCAACGGTACCATAAGGATAAACCTTAGCGATAGTGAATGGACCGCATCAATGGACTTGAGCTTTCCGAGAAAATCTTCAACTGAATTGAAAAGAAGGACTCGATCACCAACGTTGAAAACGCGGTTCTTGATCTTGGAGTCATGAATCTTCTTTGTCTTTTGCTTGTAGATCAAAGAGTTCTCATAAGCTTGATCACGAAGTTCATTTAGTTCATTCATTTGAACTTTTCTATGATCACCTACCGTCTCAGATATCAAAGTTTGCATGCTTTAAGGCCCAAGAAGCCTTGTGCTCTAACTCAATCGGAAGATGACATGCCTTCCGCACACTAGCTTGTATGGAGTACACCCAATTGGTGTTTTGTAAGTCGACGAAAGCCCAGAGCGCCATCGCTTATCCGACTGTGATGCACGATTCTCGCCATCGTCCTTTCAAGAATCCTTTAATACCACGGTTTGAAACTTCCACCGCCCACTTGTTTGGGGTGGTATGCAGAGAGAGACGATGGTAACACCATACTTTTGCATGACTCTTTCAAATTGGTCATTACAAAATGTGTACCACGATCACCGATTATCGCCTCCTGAGTTCCAAACCCGCAAACAGAGATTTCAAAACTTCACAACTACTGGCATCATTGGTGGGTAAGGCTTTTGCTTCAACCCATTTTGACAGATAGTCAATACCACGAGTATGTACTTGTTACCACGAGAAGATGGAAATGGCCCCATAAAATCAATACCCCATATGTCAAATATCTCACAAACTTGAATGGCATTTTGTGGCATTTCATTCCTTTGAGATATATTACCATGACGCCGACAAGCGCCATGTGTTTTGACATAATCGTGGGCATCCTTATAGATTGTGGGCCAATAGAACCCGAATCAAACACCTTTTGGCGGTGTAGTTTGACTATGATGGCCCCCCGTGGGTCCAAAGATGGCAAGTTTGAGAATGTCAATAGCTTCCTCGTCCATAAACACACCGTCGGATGACTTGATCCGCACAGATTTTGAACAAGAAAGGGTCGCCCCGTAAATAATGTTTAACATCTTTGAAGAATTTGTTCTTCGCTGGTCGACATCCTTTCATTAATGAAGTTACCCGCATGGTAATTTGCAAAGTCAAGAAACCATGGGTGGTAGAATTTCCACGAAAAGAAACCGCATTGAGTGTCTCGAGAGGAAATGTTTCATTTATATCCTTTTCTCGAAAACATCTTGGTGAGGGTTTTCTAATCGACAGATGATCACCGCTAGATTCTCCTCCTTTTTATCACGATAATGATATCAAATTCTTGGAGGAGGAGAATCCAACGAAGCAATCTCGGCTTTGCATCTTGTTTTGCAAAGAGATATTTAAGAGCCGAGTGATCCGTATACACCACGATTTGGTCAAGATAAGATACGGCCGAAACTTCTCAAAAGCATACACCACGGCTAATAGCTCTTTTTCCGTGGTGGTGTAATGAGTTTGAGCCTCACCATAGTTTTGCTTATGAGTGAATAGGTCGAAAATGCTTATTTCTTCGCTGCCCTAGGACCGCACCGATAGCAAAATCACTTGCATCGCACATGAGCTCAAAAGGCAAGTCCCACGGGAGCAACGAGAATGGTGCTTCAGCTTAGCTTTTTCTTCAATGTTTCAAAAGCTACGATGCACTCGGGTGAGAAGATAAAAGGAGCATCCTTTTCAAGAAGATGGGTCATAGGTCGGGCGATTTTGGAAAAATCTTGAATGAATCTACGATAGAAACCGCATGACCCAAAAACTCCTAATACCCTTGACGGTAGTAGGATGAGGTAACTTAGCAATAACATCGACCTTTGCTCTATCTACCTCAATCCCATTTTTGAAATCTTATGGCCAAGGACAATGCCTTCTTTGACCATAAAGTGGCTTTTCTCCCGCTTTAGACAAAGATTGGTGTCTTCACACCTTTGAAGCATTTTATCTAAATGGGAGAGACATGATTGAAAAGAATCCCCAATGACCGAGAAGTCATCCATAAACACTTCCATTGTTTCCGATCATGTCGTGGAATATGGCCATCATACATCGTTGGAACGTGCTGTGAGCATTACATAAGCCAAAAGGCATACGCTTGTAGGCAAAAGTTCCGTATGGGCAAGTGAATGTGGTCTCTCTTGATCCCGTGGATCAATAGGATCTCGAAAGTAACCCGAGAAACCATCAAGGAAGCAATAGTACTCATTCCCCGCTAATCTCTCAAGCATCCGTCCATGAAGGGTAGAGGAAAATGGTCTTTACGAGTGGCGCCATTCAACTTACGATAGTCGATGCAAACACGCCATCCCGTAACCAATCGAGTTGGAATTAACTCGTTATCTTCATTTGTGATAACAAGAATGCCACCCTTTTTCGGACACAATGAATTGGGCTGACCCAAGGACCGCTCGAGATCGGGTAAATCAATCCTCGCATCAAGAAGTTTGATAACCTCTTGTTTGATAACATCATGGATTTTTGGATTCACTCGCCTCGATGTTGAACTGCTGGTTTGAAGTCATCCTCCATCAAGATTTTATGAGTACGTAACTCGTGGTTTATACCTTTGATGTCGGAGAGTTTCCAAGCAATTGCTTGCTTGTGTGACTTCAAGATTTTAATGAGAGCAGCTTTTTCATCTTTACTCAAATCTCGAGCAATAATGACGGGTAATTTATCATCACCCTCAAGGAATGCATACTCGAGATGAGGAGGTAAGTCCTTAAGCTCAACCTCAGAAATTCTTCGCTTTCTCAACCGAATTGACTTCCTCGTTATGAAGTTTGATGGGAGGGAGAGGAGAGAAGTATCCAGATTTGACACTTTCTCAAGAAGAATATCTCCTCCGATTAATCTCATTTTGATTAATCTCAACCGGATTGAATCACTAGGATGAGGGTTGATGATGGATCATCATTGAGCAACTTCTCAATAAGAAGTATGTCCCCTCAATATCAATTGAGCGTGATCAATTTCCCAAGGTACGTAATCACTAGCCAAATATGCTTCAATCTCATCTAAGATGAAGTCGCCTCAAACGGAGTGATAGAAGGAGTAGAATTGGCTATGATAGGTCGAGAAGATGTGGTGGAATCCCCACTCACGTAATTATGAGAATAACCAAGAACTTCGAGAGTACTCATCGAAGCAACATCAATGATATCTATTCGTTAACCGATTCGTAATCATAATTTGCGGAGTACCTCAAGTTTGGTCAAGATTGAAGGTGATGACTTCATTACCAACACGCAATGTGATTTCTTGCTCAAATACATCTATGAGAGCACGCCCGCTCGTGAATCCTCGACCAACAATGAGAGGAACCCGATGATCGGCATCAAAATCAACAACCACGAAGTCACCGAAATGGAACTTTCCTATTACAAATACGCCCTCAAGAATGCCAAGAGGACGGATATGGAACGATCAAGAAGCTCGAGAGTCATGCATGTAGGAGTGAGTTCCTAAGAGAAAGTTTCTTCCACATCGAATATGGCATAAGATTAATGCTTGCACCAAGATCTCGCTAGGGCAAAGCATTCAACCATCCCCGGAATACACAAGGTAAGAGAAATTTCCCAGATCTCCAAGCTTTTCAGAAGCTTTTTAGAATAATCACGAAAGCGCTCGTTAAGAGGAGTCTTAGCCATTTCAAACAAATTTTTCCTTATTGCTTAACATGTGCTTGAGAGTAGATGCGAACTTGGGCATCAAGATGATAGCATCCGCAGCTTATGTCAAATGTAACTCTTGGAAAATTTGGAAAATTTATCCATTTGATGACTAGCTTTTCATGAGCTTTTGCTCATTCAAGCCGATGGGTAAGGAATAGAAGATTTGGATTGATTCTCAACAGAGCTATAGGAGGTTCAAAACAACTCCTTGATTAGACGGGGTTTCGGACCACTGAGGATGGACTACCAAGGTAGGACGTGTGCGGTTCGTGGGCTTGAATTATGCACTTTGTCCGTAGTATCCTTGGTAACTTGACTCATTGGCACCGTGGAGGTGGCATTGGAGTCGAGGTCCATTATGTTTGGAGGTTCACCGTCCACTACCTTAGGGAAGAAGAAGAAGAAGAAGAGGTAGTAGGAACAAGCAGTCCGTGGTATGAAACACCACTGGTTGTGATCGCTTTGGCATCGCCTCGGGTTAGCGATCGTGTTGCTCGGTAAAGTACCGAGCCCGAGGGTCGATCATTTAAAGACTTCTTCGATCGTTAACTGACCGACCAACAACCTGTTCATTTCATCTTGGGATTTCATAAACCGCTTCAAGAACTCATCGATGATGGTCCCGGAGGAGTAATGACGGAGGAGCCGGAGGGACAATTTGAGGTCGATGTTTTGATTATGACCAAAATTCCTTGATTAGGATTCATATTCCCATGAAATTGATTCCCCGATTGAAATTGTTTTGATGAGGGTTTTTGATGTTGGAAACCTTGATTGGGTCCAGATAGAAATTACCTTGGTTTTGATAACCTTGGTTCATTCTTGGTTGGTTCTCGATTCGGTTTTGCATGTTGTGATTTGGATTGAAACCGGTGGTGCTCGATTAGTGTTAGCACGGTAGTGTGGTTCATTTTGAGGACGGTATTGATTACCTCCTTGTTGTGAACTACCGCTAAAGCATTGGCCTCAAAAGGACTACCATCGGTGGCAAGACAATTGTAGTAAGCATGAGGACCACCACAAGTGACACAACTTCAACTTTCTTCACTTCAAAGATGTGTTGGTGGTCGAGTGAAGGAAACTTCTTTCCGTTAGCAAGAACCAAAGCTCGAACAATGTCTCGTGAGTTTATCAATCTTAGCATCGGTGCTAGATGTACTCACGGGATGAAGAAGAAGAAGGTCCAAGATTAGACCGATATGTCTTAGCTCGAAAGGACGGACCGAGATTTGTTCTCAATGATCCGCAAGGCCTCTTTGGTGGTCTTGCTCAGAAATTACCTCCGCGGAGGCATTCAAAGAATCTTGATTGGCCCGATTGAGACCATTGTAGAAAGTATCCATTTGCATTAACTCGGTAAAACCGTGATGCGACACTCATGGCAACTCTTTGTAACGATCCCATGCCTCCCGAATGATTCATCAAATCTCGAGAAAATTTCATTATCTCATTCTTAAGACTTGTGGTTCGGGATGGAGGATAGAACTCGTTAACTAACTTGGTGACAAGATCTTCCCATGTCTCTATAGAACGAGGGGTTGTTTCTCAAGCCAATTCCGGCTTGTCCTCTAGAGAAAATGGGAATGTAAGAAGCTTGATAGCTTCGGATGGGACATTCTTGTACTTGATGGTAGATGCTATCTTGTTAAACCATCGAATGTGTGCATGAGGATCATCCCGCCAAAACCATAGAATTGGCTTTGGGTTACTAGATTGAGCAACCCGGTTTTGAGCTCGAAAGTGTCACCACGATGGTCGGAACAACAATGGCATCTCCGTAACCCTCGATGGGTGCTTGGAGAAGCTCATTCATCGGTTTGTCTTCCGCCATTTCGACAGAGGTGGTGGTGGTAGACGCCTCACCACTACCAAGGAGCCGAACGCCCTCACGCTCACGAGGAATGTTTCCAAGTTCGGAAAGTGGACTTGTAGAATCGAAGAACGAAAAGCATGCACTATGTATAAAACCAATTTTCAAAACAAATGAGGCAAAACACAAGTGAACTTAACCAATAATCACAAATGAAATGGCTTTGAAAAAGGTACACCAAATCACAAGTGACACAAAGGCAAGTTTTAAATCGATGTTCGGGAACTTATTAATGGTCGCACCCCGCTAGGTAGTGCATCGCCTTGATTTGCGGTGGTTGATTTTATGTATTCAATTAAGTACCACCGAAAAGACGAGGTTAGATTTGTGCGATGGGTTCAAAACTTTGGACAATATTTTTGTTATCGTCCTGCTTAACCAAATCGTATCTCTTCAAGAATCACCTTAAAAGAGAATACAAAATAGAAAACGTCCGATTGTTTTGTTGTTTTATATTTTTGGTGTTTTAACACTTTAGGAAAAGTGTTAATGACTTTTTTGATTTTCTTATAACTTTACAAAAACTTTTACAAATGGTGGGTATGTGCAACAATGGATCCGAAATGGCTAGACACACGCTAAAGCCTCCCAGCAAATGGCGCTAAAATTTTGATTTCGCCAAACAACAAGTCAAAAGACTTAAAACAATTTCGTACACAAATACAATTAAGATCGAGAATAGAGGGATTCGGTCGTTTAGTCCCAAGGAGACTCAATGGTGTGTTAAACACCGATTCAGATGATGGAATGATCACTAAGGATAGTGATCAGAAGGTTATGATTAGAAATTACACTACCGATTGATTTGGAATAGAATTGGACACGTAATTGGAAAGCACAACAACCAGATCAAAGAAACGTAAACGTAAGTTTTAAAACTACGCAGACGCACAAAATAAAAAGTGAAAACTAAGAAATAAAAGACCTAAAAATATAAAATGACATTTTGGAATCCTAAAATAAAAGAAAATTATTAGAAAAAGAAAATTATTTTTAACACTATTTAATTAATTATTATTAATTAAAAACTATTTTAACTATTTAATAAATACTCTAAAATGAAAGAAAATACAAAATAAGGCTAGAAAAATAAACTTATGATTCTGAAAATCTAAAATACTATAAAACTAATTTTAAAACTAAAAATATATTTTTCACACTTTTATCTAATTATTACTAATTAATAACTATTTAAAATACACTTAAATACTAGAAAATAGAAAATAAACTTGGAAAAATAAAATTTTAACTTTGAAAATCTAAAATATGATAAAACTAATTTTAAAACAGAAAATATATTTTTAGACTTTTAATTATTTATTACTAATTATTTATTATTTATTAACTATTTATAATTATAATAAATACTAAAAGATAAAGAAAAATCAAACTTTTTCTAAAAATCCTATATGATAACAGAAACCTAAGAAAACTAGAAAACAAGATTTGCTTATTAATAAGTTGAAAAGAAAATCAAAAAGCTAAAAATCTTAAATAAACGCTATCACTATTTTTATATTGATGTTTTTGTGATTTTTATTTTGAAAACTACTTATATACTAATAATATGAAACTTTAATAAAGACAAAAATTTACAAAACTCAAATAAGCAGATTTGATGAGCTTAAAAGCCCAACAAGGCTAAAATGAGCTTATTTGTGGAAATAAGCTCAAACAAGCTTAAAAGATGAAACAAAAGCTAAAGTAAGATTCAAATAAGCTTAATGAACTGAAATGAAGCTAAAAGATGCAAAGAAGCAAACCGATAAGCTCAAATAAGCAATAAGCACTTGGCTTTTGATGATGAAAAATGTAAATGGGACAAACTTTAAGCTTATAGCAATTTCTAGCAAACAAGCTCCAAAGTGAAAAATAAAACTTGACAACTCAAGAAGACCAAGTTGGCTTTCCAAAGAACCAGAGAACACAAGATTTGGACAAGTAATGAGCTTAATGCAAGCTTATCAAGATGGCACCAAGATCATCGGCATGTGGCACTCATGCAATAAGTGTACCCCAAAAAGCAATGAAATAAGCACTTTAAAAGCTAAGAAACCAAGAACTAATATTTTGTATTTTTCTACACCAACTAGACTACAAATCCCCAAAAGCTTATAAACTGAAACCTACTAATGAACCCACAATGAAATTCCCAAGTTTATTCAAAACGACCTTTTGAGAATTTTGACTTTTGAGAAAACCAAAAGTTGACCAAAATGAGATTTGATTTGATCTAAAGCACTTAATATGTTGTGTTAAGGTGTTTTAAGACCGACTTATAGCAAGATTAACAACTTTTGAACACAAAATCAAGATTTTGATCTTAAAAATCCAACAAGGATCGCATAATTAAGAATCAAATGAAATTTTGACTTTTGAAATAAAGACTTGTTTTCTTGACTGAAATATGAGTGGTTTAGACCTAGTTAGACAGATTTCCAACAAAACCAAAGACCAAAAACCTTTGAACACACTAAACCAAACACACCTTTATGTTGATCGTTATGAACTTTTTCAAACCAAATCACAATTTTAAACCACAAACTTGATTTAGACTTGTAATATCACTTATTAAGACTAATGAAGCCTAAATCAACAATCATAACAACATAAAACTAAGAATTGATGATTATACCATTTTAATCGTTAAAACCAAATTTTGTAAACTACAAATTTAAAAGAACAAGCTACCGATTTTAAGGATTAAACACACTTAATTATGACTAGTAACACAAAGAGAAACAAAATATAAGCTAATTAACACTATAACAAAGAAATGCCAAATTGGTTAAAATGCTTACAAAAGCTTCCAAGCTTAAAACCGAGAACCAAGACCAAACCAATTCCTATAGCTTCCCAAGAAGCACTATACCAAGGCCATCCAAGATACAACCTTGCTCCAAATTCTTGATGTTCTTTTCACCATGATTTTGATTTTTCAAGTATTTAATTGCTATTTTGGTGATTTTCTATTTTTTCTTCTAAACTGAATTTTAATTGTTTCTAAAAGCTTCAATAAGCTTTCTGGGAGCTTATGTGACTTATTCTAGTCCATACAAACAACAAACAACAACATTTGATCCAACATGAGATTTTGCATAAAAATGAGAAATTGCATAAACTTGAAAAAGTGATTAAAACTTGAAATTACTAATTCACAAAAGCTTTCTTATAACCAAAAGACTTGAAATACGTAGTTTTAAGATAAAACATACACTTAAACTTGAAAATTAACTAAAACGACATTAAAACATAAAAATTACACTAGATATCTTTGATACATTGCATCTACTCTCTCTTTATAGACTTTTCATCACTCCCACATGCTTCGAGACTTTCCCACCAAGTTTGAGCCATTGGATGGCTAGAGAATCATCATAACCGTCCACCTTGCATTTTGGCGCCAAAATTTCTTCAAGGTGTTTTAGCTTTAATGGATTTGGTTGAAGTAATTAAAGATTTTGGAGTGTAGAGGAGTGGAGGGACATGGTATGGGAGGGGTTGAAATGGGTGAAACCAGTCATGGTTTTGAGGTTTCGTGTTGGGAGAGAGATGCTACAAGACATCGTGGTATTTGGGCAGCTTTTGGTTTTGACTTTGGTTTGACCAAGAGTATAATAACAGGGGGGTCAAAATGGGATGTGGTGGGGTCAAATTGAGTTGTGGACCTGGGGTCAAGGGTCAAGGGTCAAGGTCAAATGGCTTGGGCTTGGATTGGATTGGGCTGGAGATTGGGCCTTAGATATATATATAAGTGTCCGCTTGGTTTGTTTATTAAACAAGGACCAAAAGTGTAATTTGACCAAACTTCAAGGACTGAAAGTGCCATTTTTCCAAACTTCTCACAAGGACCAAATTTGACAAACTTTGATAAAACAAGAACCCTTTTGCATAAAATCCATTTTTAAAGGTCCAAGGACTATTTTTGCAATTTTCCAAAGTTTAGGACCTTTTTCGCCAATTGACCAAAGAATCATTCAAGGATCATTTTAAACAACTTAGAATACTTCAGGACCTTGAATGATAAATTTCCACATTTTTGAATTTCCGTGGACTAGATTTGACAACTTTTAAAACTGGGGACTAAAACGCCAATTTTGCAAACTTGATACATTTTTCATCCGATTTTGATATTTTTGCATTTAAAACACATAAAACACTGATTTGTGATAATTTGATCATTTTGATGTGTTTTGAGTGTTTTCGATGATTTTGCGCTTAGATTATGTAAAATGATGAGTATTTGAAACTCATCATATCTAGTCAAATGGGTATGGGTCAATGGGTTATGGATATGATCCATGGGTTGTGGTTTTACCCATCCTAATAAACTATTACAACAAATGATTAATTACAACATTTTTGTATTTAAATGGCTATATGTAAATGCTTTACAAAATAACATGTATCCTTATAATTGTACTTAAGATAACATTATATTTGTTATCAACAAAACACAAAGAGATCGCAAAATATTAATAAACGTTTTTACAGTTTATTTGTATTAACAAAGTCAAATTCCTAATGAGCTCCTACGAAACTCCCGAGCCCTCACGCCAAGTGAACAAGGTCTCTTCCTTGTGTGACATATGTAGTGGTCCCCATGACACTCGTAATTGCACGAGACTCCCCGAACAAGCTTCCGTGGACTACGCATCCTCGCGTACCAATGGAATGTGTGGAAAACTATAAGTGGGGGTTGAATAGTTTTACCGATTAAAGCTTCGTTTGAAACTATTTAGATCGACTTATGTCAATCTATTAAAAGTGTGTGTTGGATGCTGATAGATAAGCATATAAATAAGTAAAGCAAAGATAAAGAGTAAGAAGCACAAAACCACAACGCGAGTATTTATAGTGGTTCGGCTACAAGGACACCTTCCTTGCCCTACTCCACCCCCGAGTCACCTAATCGAGAGTTCGTAATCACTACACAACACAAACTCCTTGTGGAGAGAGCCTTCACAACGCCGCCTACTCTTTATCCGCACAAGGTTAGACACCGGTTCTTCCACGAGGTAGAACCAAACCTATCACAACGTCGCCACACTTTATCCGGTACAAGGCTAGATACCGAGTTCCATTACAAAGGAGGAACTACTACACAACACCTATCCCAAAGGAGATCCACTCCTTATTACAACATCAACAAGGATATCATTATCCTTTGACCCAAACTAATCTATCTTGTACATCGATGCACCATATCGAATGTACACCCTAGGCACCTTTCACTAATGCCTTTGACACGACACCGAGGCACCCTTCACTAATGCCTTCAACACGGACTTTTGGCACCCTTCACTAATGCCCTTGACACGGATCTTTGGCACCTTTCACTAATGCCTTCGACTTGACCCTTTAGACATCTTTCACCTATGTCTTCAACACAACACTTCTAATGAGAGAAGAAAGAACTATCAACAAGATAACATCAATAGTTTTGATGATGACGAAGCTTGGCAACCCATGGACTTGAGCTTGCTCGAATTCAAGAGGTGGTGATCTCGCCTTTAAGAGGAACCTAGAGAATCACACAAACACAAAACTACATAGAAAGATCCTTTGGATCTGAGGTTAGAGAGTTTACAATACTAAGAGAAATGTGTGTGAAAGGGGTAGTTTACAATGAAGAAATGACTCACTATTTATAGAAAAAAAATCACTACTGTCCCCCCGATCCCACGGATCCCTTGCTTGAGGGATCCGTCCAGTATAATCTGGGGGATCCGTATGACGCTCCTCCTATTTGGGTTATGGGTCATGGATCATGGGTCATAGACTTTGGATGATGGTTATCCAAATAGATACAATGTATCTAGAAGATGCAATGCATCTAGTCAATGGGTCATGGGTTAGCTCCATGGGTTATGGATAATGCCCAACATGACTTCATGCAATCGGTCATGGACTTTGGGTTTTACCCAACTACATTCAATGTGTCTAGTCAATGGGTCAAATACTTAGATATTTACCCATTACATTACCCATTACAATATATACTAAGTATGTATATATATATATACCCGTTATGTAAACACTAGTTGTTATACATATGCATTTCTATGAAATGTAAACATTATTACTTGTTTAGTGTTTTGTATGAAAACGTAAGTGTGTTAGTAAACTATTGGCTCAAACCATTTACGTATTTTATTTGTTTATAAAGACTACTTTGATGATGATAATACAAGCACAGAAAGTACAAATCTGAAGATAAAGATACAATCTTTCCTTGAAGACAAAGATGTTAAAGATACAAATACAAAGGAACTTGAAATCAAGCAAGTAGAATTCAAGTTAGGGGAGGATTGTTGGGATATGAAAGTACTGAAGAATATGAAAGTACTGAAGATGGTCAAAGTACTGCTTATGTGAAGGTCAAAGTACTGCTCAACATCAAAGTACTGCAAGGATAAAGGACTGTTATGCAAATCGTTAAGGATTATTATGTAATTCTAGAATGTTCTTAGTTTAGTATTACTTTTCGTACAAGGATTAGAGTTGTAAACCGACTAGGGTTATCCTTATGCCTATAAAAGGACCCCTAGATTGGCATTAGACATACGACGTTCTTAGAATACGACTTTAGAGAGAATATTAGAGTTGTTAGGGATTGTTAGTGAATCTGTGTATCAAGCAGATTCAAAGTATTAATAAAATCGTTGAAGTTAAAGTTATTCTTCTTAGCTTTATTGAAGTAGTTTCCGCATACTTAGTAAAGTTATATCAGTGTTTCATTGTTAGTGACTTAGGATTTATCCGAGGTTGCTAAGCTCTTACAAGCTACATAGTTAGTTTGGTTAGAGTATATCGATCCAACAAGTGGTATCAGAGCTTGTGTGGAAACTCTGATTAAGAAGAAACTCTTAAAAACCGATTTAACAACAAACCCTAAAGATGTCGATCAAGTCGCACCTCCCCATCCATCACCTCACTCGTAATACCTATCATCAAGAAGGAGAATATGATCTCCGAGCATGAAGATGAGGCAAGACATTGCTATTACATGCACCATGCACTATGGAATGTAATTTCAATGGTAATGAAGTTGTTGCGTAACCTGTAGAAGTTCCCGGACAACCTAAACCACCTAAGGTCGTCTTGCCAGCTACAAGAAGAAATCAAGAAAAGGCTCTCAACATACTATTGTCTCGCTATTTTGATGGTCACCTACTCAAGTTCCATGATGTTGAGGATGCAAAACAACTATGGGTCGCTCTCAAGACAAGATTTGGAGGTAATGATCCTTCCAAGAAGATGCATAGAAATCTGCTGAAGCAACAGCTTGAAACATTTATCACAGTGAAAGAGAAAGTCTTGATGTCGCTTATGATGATTCCGTAACCTTCTTAGTATGCCGAGTTATACAAAGCGTAGGTATCCATTGAAGATTTAAATATGAAGTTCTTAAGAAGTTTGCCATCGGTATGGCATGTGATTGCTACTATGATCGAGGAAAACCCGTTTGGACACTATGGACTTTGATGATCTTTACAACCACTTAAAGGTGTATGAGCATGAGATGAATGGCCAAACAAGTTCAAAATCTCACAGTATTGCTTTTGTGTCTTCTGAAAAGAGAGGCGGTACTTCCACTAAAAGTACTGCTTATCCTACTCAAAGTACTGTTGCTTATCCTACTCCTACATCATCACCAACAAACACCATCCATTATGATGAAGTTGTATGTTCCTTCTTCGCTCAACAAGCCACTTTACCCGTCACTTATGAAGAAAATTTATCACAAATTGAAGAAGATTCTCTTGAAGAAATTGATATAAGGTGGCAAGTTGCTATGGTCACTGCTAGGATCAAGAAGTTCATGAAGAAAACAGGAAGAGGCATTGACTTCAAGCCTAAACAGGGTATAACGTTTGACAAGACCAAGATTGAATGCTTTAATTGTCAAAGAACTGGACACTTTGCAAGAGAGTGCAAGTTTGCTAAATATTAGGCAAACAGAATGATTGAGAAACCCAAGCTTGAACAAAAGGAAATTCCTATTATCAAACAAAAGCTTTGGTTGCTCAAGAAAATCTATCGAGGTTGACCTGAGGTCAATTTGATGATGAACCAAGAACTCACTCTATGGTGGCAAAGGAAGAGTTTGATTGGAGCACATCTTTGATGAGGAACCAGATTTGCCGCTTTGGAATCTAGAGATGGTCTTGAAGCTTTGATTGAGCATGGAAAGTGAAGAAGAACCTGCTCGCTTGCTATGGTAGCTACTTCACCAAGTTCACCCCCTATCTCCGAGGTATGCTCTAAGTGTCATGATTTTTATCAAAAGTGCTTAATGATTATGTAATTGAAAGAGATAATTATAGAAGGGCTAGGTCTGAGGTAGTTGGTTATCAAATAACCTTAGAGTCAATGGAAGCCAAAATAATAACTCATGAAAACAATGAAATGGCTTGGGCAGAAAAGTATGAACAACAGGATTATCAATTAAAATTAAGTGAATGGAAGTTAGGATGTAAGGTTTCTGAACTTGAAAAGATGACTAAGGAAAGGGATGAATTGTTAGAAAAATTTGTTGCTTGGGGAAAATCCGGCCTTTCACATATTAGTTTTGTTGAAAAACAGAAAAGAGCACACATTAAAACTGGCCTAGGTTTTGGTATGGATTTTAGTAGCATAGAAGAGATCCCACCTAGTGATCAGGAACAACTTGATTATGAGGATATAACAACTAGTGATGATGAACTCATTAACTATGTAGATAACACAACTAGTAATGAGGAATCATAGTCAAACACCTCCCGAATTTAAGAAAGACAAGGGTTATCATGCGGTTCCTCATCCCATCGGTAGTTTTCAACCACTTAGGATGATGTTTCGATTGGAGTAGACAATTTAGAGTTTAGGAAAAGCTTATTGGTCAATCTACTTCAGTCCATCTAGTTCAATCCCCAAAAGAAACAATGAGAAACCTAAGGATGATAATGTTAAGAGTCAAGCAAGACCTTCAACCCAAAGTATCATAAACATTCAAGAAGCACCTTCAAGAAAACTTTTCAAAATATCGCTAAACCATTTTGGGATAATTTTGGTCAAAATAATTTTCATAATTCACCAAAAGTCGTGATAGGTTTGGTCATAGAACTAAAGGAAGAAATTTTGGGAGTATGGGTCAAAATTGTGTTTTGTTTGTTATAGTCCTCATCATTTGATTAAGCACGTGACTTTCACTCGTAATATCTAAGCAAATTCCAAAGACCGATCTACCAACCATAAGCCTAGGGAGAATAAACCACCGAATCATTCAAATAGGGTTAACCACAACAACTTCTCAAAAGACTATAGGTACCCTCACCGAGAAGACCTTTTCAAAATCACCAAGACCTCAAACACTTTTCAAGGTAATCGATAAGCCAAAAGTTTCTCAAGCAAGACCTTCTCAAAGTATCGCTAGATTTTCACCCAATCAAGGTACTAATAACACTTTTTGAATGGAAGCCCTAGGAGATCCAACTACTATCAATCTAGAAGGAGTTACACCTCAAAAGAGTATCCGATCAAAGAAATCTACACAAAAAGTTAAAACCAGCTGGGTTAAGAAAGAAAGTAATCGATGGGGAACAAACAAGACTTTCAACAAGTAAAAGTGAAATAGAGATTTTTGTTGAAAATAATAAAGAGAATTTTGATGAAAAGAGATTTTGAAAACCAACACAAGTTTTGGATCAACCAAAGATAATTGATCATGTGTTAAAGACAATGGAAATTACATGCTTAAAGAATTTAAGTATGTAACTCCACAAGGGAACACAAGTCAAGAATGGCTTGGGTTCCTAAAATTAACTAACTCTTTATCTTTGTGCGGGGCAACCCGTAAGAGGAGCTTAAAGATCATTTAATTGTGGATAGTGGTTGCTCGAAGCATGACAGAGACAAAGAGATTCTCACGATTTTAGATCTTATTTTGGAGGAAGAGTTGCTTTGGGAATGATCCTAGTGGAGGAAGAATTACCGCAAAGGAACCATCAAGGCGGGAAGCATAGATTTTGAGAATGTTCATTATGTAAAGGAGCTCAAGTTCAATCTTTTTCGCCTCTCGATTCGTGACAAGAAGCACCTCGTGTTATTCACCCACACGTAATGTCTTATTCTTTCCCCTAATTCAAGCTTGTTGATGATAACTTGCAATACCGAGAGTACCAAGAACTAATGATGTGTACAACCGGATATGAAGAGTCTTAACTCTTCCGCAAGAGCAACATGTTTAGTAGCTAAGGCAACACTTGAAGAAGCACATCCATGGCACGTAAGATTAGGCCATGTGAATTTCAAGAATATCAACAAGTTGGTTAAAGGAAATTTAGTTAGAGGTTTACCTTCCAAAACATACAAGAATGATCACTCTTGTTTGGCGTGCAAGAAGGGTAAACAACACAAAGCTTCATGCAAGAAGATTGAGGAAAGAACTATTAAAGATCCTTTAGAGTTGCTGCACATGGATTTGTTTGGACCTGTTTTTGTTGCAAGTCTAAACAAGAAGAAGTACTGCTTAGTTGTAACAGATGATTGCAGTAGATTTAGTTGGGTCTTTTTCTTGGGATTTAAAGATGAAACCTTTGATGCTATTCATGATCTTATAATAGCCCTTGAAAACCAATTGAGACTCAAAGTAAGAGGTATTAGATGTGACAATGGACTGAATTCAAGAACAAGTTTATGGATGAGTTTTGTGCCAAGAAAGGAATCAAGAGGAGTTTAGTATTGCTAGAACTCCACAACAGAATGGTGTTGCAGAGAAAGAACGAGAACTTTGATAGAAGCAGCGTAACAATGCTTGCCGATTCTCAATTACCTATTCAATTTTGGGTCAAGTCGTAAGCACCGCTTGCTATGTGTTGAATAGAGTATCACTCACTAAACCTCGATGAAGACACCTTATGAGTTGCTTATGGAAACAAACCTAACATACGCTTTATGTAACCTTTGGATGTCCCGTGACTATTCTCAACACTATTGATGCTTTGGGAAAATTTGATGGGAAGTCAGATGAAGGTTACTTATTGGGATACTGTACCAATAGCAAAGGATTTCGAGTGTACAATGTTAGGAATTAGAAATTCCCGGTATTAAAGAGTCGGTCACCTCAAGTATATGTAATCGTTAGAAAGCTCGTAGTCGTAGTTCTTTAAGTTAAATAGTAATTTAGTTAAGTAACACCGTGGAGGACGGACGGTCTTTACCCACTCAGATGCCTCGATCCATGCCCCAAAGTGTGGCGTAGTTATGTAAGACTATAAATACTCTCTACCTTCCAAGGTAGAGAGTTGGAGCTCATAATAATATCTTTCACTTTCTCTCACTAAGTTCCCTAAACCTCTAACTTTCTCTCTAGAATTCCATCTATATGCTACTTTGTGTTATGGTTTGATGTATGTGAAAAGTTAATATCTAACAATTGGTATCAAGAGCCATGGTTTGATCATATCTTGCACATCTTTGGATTTATAGTGGTTTTAGGTGGTTTTGAGTTTGAAAAGGTTTAGTGGTTTTTGCATCATTTGGTTGATTTCGTGTGTTAAAGGTTGAATTTTGTTGGTACTTTGTGTTTAGAATCATCAAAAGTGTTTAGGTTTTCATTTGGTAAGCTTGAATCATCTTGGTTGGGTTGTTTTGGATTGAAAAGTGATGTTTATATGGTTTTTCATGGTAGCGAGTTAGTTCACGGATAAGTTTTCTTCAGAGCGACTTGCTTCACAAAATTGTAGCGAAGTTACGTGTTAAATCTAGCGAGTTAGATCTAGCGACTTAAAGTACAAGTAGTGGACTCCACTACGGGTAGCGACTTGTGGTAGCGATTTGGTCTCAGAAGTGAGTTGCTCTTTAGCGACTTGCATTGTTGGCGACTGAGTAGCGAATTGTCGCCAAAATTTGGTTAGCGACTTGGTTCAGAGCGAGTTACTACTTAGCGACTTGTTGCTCATAGCGACTTGGGATTCTAGCGACTTGGTCGCCTAGCTAATTAATTGCTAGCGACTTAGTGCATTTGTTCCTAGCAACTTAGAGCTTTATCATCTAGCGACTTGAGTGATTGTTTATGGTTTTCTTGATTTAGTAAAATCCGTGAAAGAATCTATTTCCGGTTTAATCATTGAGTTATAAAACCCGTGATAACTGTTAACATGTCTACCAACGTCCCTACCATCATCTCCATCTTTGTCGAGGATGTACAAGCAATGGTTCGGATACTCGCCCACCCATGCTTGATGTAATCGACACGACTCTTGGGCTCAACGAATCGATTGTATTGCCTTGAAAGGAAAATGGTGTCAACATTCTCAAATCCATTGATGAAGGACCATATCGAGTTGAGACGACTAGAGACATACTTGATACTAATGAAGATGGTACCCTATTTACGGAATGGATGGACCTAAGATGTATGATGAGCTTGATGATAAGGAGAAAAGAGATTTGATGCATATCGTGGCTTCAAACATTGTTCTTCAAGGTCTTCCTAAAGACATCTACAAGTCGATCAATCATAACATCAAGCAAAGGCGCTTGGGATAATGTTAAGATGCTTCTCTCAGTTCGTAACTAACTCGTGGAAGATGAGAATCCCAACTCTATGATTTAATTTGAGCACTTCAAGATGAAACCAGATGAGAGTGTCTATGAGTACTATGAGATTTCATAAATTAGTGAATGACATGAGGAACATCGTAATCACTATGCCTAACATTCATTTCAACTCAAAGTTTGTGAACAACATGAATCCCGAATGGCACAAGTTTGTCACATGTGAAGCTCACTAAAGGATTGAAGAATACAAACTATGAGCAACTCTATGCCTTCCTCCTTCGTAATGAGAGACATGCCATGTTTGAAAAATTGATTCTCAATCGCTCAAAACCAACCAGGAGAGACAAGCTCGCCTAATGACTCAACCGCATTCTACTCAAACATCGAATCACAACCAAAGCATCACAAGTCATACCCTGGGGAATGGTAATCACAAACTCATTCCCGATCCCATGTTCAAACAAGTCGATGTCGATGCACACGTGGTAACATCATCAATCAACTAGCTCTTCTCATTAGTCAAAACATGAATTCTCTCCCACAAACCAACAACAACCTCGTAACCGCATCTAACCCACATAATCAAGCCACCGTTAAAGATGGAAGGATCGTGGTGCAACCAGCTCAGAAAGACAAGATGATCGTGGAAGAGGTGGAGCCGGGAGAGGTTATGTTGGAAACCGTAATCGAGGAAGAAATGGTAACCAAGGTCAACCTAAGCCAATCAAATGCTATAACGTGGTGGTGAAGGACACATTGCAAGGAACCGCACATCTCCAAAACGTCCACGTATCGCCGATTACTTCGAGAGAGATAAGATGTTGCCGCACAAGCTCGTGACAATGGTGTTGCGTTGGATGAAGAGGAATTGTTTGCTTTGCCGAGGGCAATGCCAAGACCTATGATGCGATGTGGATGAGCAAATTTATTCGTGAGATAGGTCACAATCATCGAACGCCTTTCAAGTCGCCGCGTGATGCATACGACTCGGATATAGATGATGGACCCATCGCACACACAATCTTTATGGCTAGCATCTCCAATGGTTTCTCCCAAGATCTCTTCTTCACCACAAGTGGCCCATCCAAGGACAAACTCATCTCGGAGGTATTAAAGCTATACGATGATGTCGATGTGCAACAGATGCATGACAAAGTACAACCAATGAAACTATTGAATCAAATATTGAAAATATGGGTAATATCAATATTGTCCCATACGATCAATACGTGAAACAAAGTGAAAGTGAAGTTGTACCAAGTGATGCATCTTCGCATCAACAATGACTATGTCTTTGATGAATACACCGCATGTGCTCCCGATGATTCCATAATTTCGAACTAAATGCCTATAAAGAACGTGTTGCTATTTATGAACAACGCTAAATTTGAGTTGACCACCGTGAGCAGGAAATGGATGACCAAGTGCATAAAGAATTAGAAAAGTAATTTTTAGAAGAAGTATTGAAACAAGAATTAAATTCTTTGCAAGAAAAACTTTCTAAAACAAACTAAGCAAAACAAGAACTTCAAGAAAATGTGAAAATGCTTAAGCAAAATTTAATGCAAAAGAATCAAAGCTCTTGAGAGATTTTCTAATCAAAACTTTGAAAACAAACTTGAAAACAAGTTGTACATGCAAGGAAACACCATTGATCGCCACATGATCACTAAGCATAGAGTTCTAAGCGATAAGCATAGTGTTCCCATTATAGATAAACCCAACCCCGAGTATGGAAAGATAGCAAAAGCAACTCAAAGTGTTATCTATGATGGTAATGAGATTCTTAAACCTAGACAAAACCTAGTTGCATTGAGTAATCGAGGATGACAAGAAAATAGATGAAGTCACTAGGAGAAATGAATAAGAAACTAAATGACCCTAAGTGCAAAGAGAAGAAAGTAATTATCACTCCCCATGACTACAAGAAGGAAAACCGGATTTCCTTGAACAAGTTTAAGACTCGACATTGTTGACTCCCAACAAGTCTTTCGGAAAATGGATTTAGATAAGTCGAAAGTCGAAAATATTGCAAGAATAAACCCTCCCTTTGGAAAATGCCTAGAGCAACCGTGTATCCTCCTAACACACCAATGCATCTTGTTCCTAGAACAATTGCCACTAAAAGCAAGACCTTAATTAGCCAATACGTTATTTTTCAACTATTTGTTGATTTTGAGAAAACTTGCAAGAAAAGGATCACACCCATCGCATAATCAAGGAGAAAGGGTTTGAACAAATGAAAGAATGTTATTTAACCGAGGTCATGCCTTTCTTTAAACTTCTAAAAGATCACTTTGAGAGTCTTAAAAGGGATAGAAATGTATATTAAGGAATGGAAAAGGAATTTGATGCAATAATAGTTGAAATTAGTGACTATGAGCGTGCACTAAAATATAATGAGATTGAGAGAAAGAACCGCATACATTAAATGAGAATCTTATTATCGAATGTGTTGCTCAAGATGTCTTTTTCATCGCTTCAAATTGCTCTATTAATGCTTCCAAATTTCATGAACTATCCATGGCCCCGAAAGTCTCCCATGATCGTGTCATTGAGCTTGAAAAACTAATTCCAAACTAAATGAGAAAATTGAACGGATGATCATGACAATTTGGTTAAACATTTTTCTAAACTAGAAGTTGAGTATTTTAATCTACAACTAAAATATCAACATCTCAAAGAAAATGTCAAAACTTCAAATATCAAGACATCTTCGATGCTCCGAGTTTGATGCGCTTTTCAAATTAACAAACGAGACGAATGTATTCAAGCTCAAAGGTAACACGATCGTAAAGTTGAAAACCCAAATCTCTCAATTAAAGGGTCAAACGAACAATATGACAGCTCCCAAATGCCTCCTCATTTAGATTCTCGAATTCTCAAACGTTTCATCTTCAAAACCTAGTAAATGCTTTACAAAAGGAAAACGAAAGTTTTCTAGAAGAAAATGAAAAGGTTAAACGTCATTTCAATGAGTTATTTGAATCAATTAAAGTCACTGAACAAAAACAACGAACAAATAGCTTCATTGCAAAAAGAAATTGAGAATCAAGAGTCGTAAAAGGGAAAATGCCAATGATCAATGGGAGAATGTTGTATCTAAGGTTCACTCTAGTAATAAATATGCTTTATATGTGACATATGTCCCCTCATCTAAGGAACAACAAACTTGCCATTCAAACATATTTTCATCCCTTAAGGATTGCTTAGAATGCTGCGTGAGATTGTTGAAGAGGATAAGCTAGAGAAACCTCATGATAATGCAATTGGACATGCATGCTTATATGCCAAACGATCTCAAGAAATCTTAGAATGTTTGATCACAATATGCCCAAAGACATTAGGTGAGAGTTAACCCTTTGATTCCATGCTCAATGCCTAAGGCCAAACATGATATGCAATCAATTCCCAAAGTTTTGAATGAGAGAGAGTACCATTGAGTAGTTCGATTCTAGATCGCCAATGCTAGGAAAGTGAACTCAAATGTGCTTTCTAGGAGTGCTAATCCCAGACCTCTAGTGTTAAGAAAGTGAACCTTAGTGCACTCGCATGTAGCTCGATCCCAAAGACATCTAAACAGTGGTGCAAAGAGTAGTAAACAAACTAATGTTCCCATTCTCTACAGAGTAATCGGTGACATTAAAGGGAGCAGGTCAAAGTCTCAAGACAATACAAGGAATGATAGGACCTCTCAAGCTAAGAATGTGCACTGGAAGAAAGTAGAAGAACAATCTAGGAACCTTAACTTTGAATCGAATAAAATGAATCATGTTGATTCTAGTATTAGCCATAGGCGTACTGTAATTAATTCGAATTCTGATACTATTTGCAAAACTTGTATTGATGATTGCTTGAATTCTGTTTCTAATCATGGATGTGATGTCAATGTTTTGCCTAATGATGTTAATTGTCCAGTTAATATTGTTAATGCTAAAATTCATGCTAAAAAGGCTAAAAGGCAAAAGCGAAGAAAGTTAGAAAACAATGGAAACCCACTGGAAGAACATTCAGAGTAATAGGTTTTATTGGATACCGTTGGTCATAAGACCACTGGATAATGCCCACTAGAAAATGGATGCCTCTTGGTAGAACTATTCCTTAAGAAGTGGTCACACCGAAATGTGGCTAATACGTACACTAGTATTGCATCTATTCACAATGATTCCATTGCCTCACTTTTCGATGTGAATGCTTTATTTCGATGCGGTGGTCCATCCATTGTAACTAACCAAATGGAACCCATTCTTGCATGGGGATCCCAATTATCCGCTATCCATTCTTGTGCGTGTTCAACCGCAGATCGCTCAAATCGCTCGTGGTACCGGACTCAGTCGTTCCAAGCATATGATCGAGACCGTCACGCTCATGAACTTCGTGAGCAAATTCATCTGGATCGTTAGATTTGGTAATGATCATTTTGGTGCTATTATGGGTTATGAAGATTATGTTGTTGGTGACAAGTGTCATCTCCGAGTGTATTATGTGGAAGGTTTAGGTCATAACATTCTCTCGCTGGTCAATTCGTGACTCGATCTAGAAGTAGCCTTCGAAAACATACCGCTTTGTTAGAGATCTTAATGGTAAGGAACTGCTGAAAGGAACTCGTGGCTCAAACCTTTACACCATCTCTATCGATGACATGATGAGAGCTTCACCAACTGCTTGTTATCTAAGGCTTCAAAAACAAAGTCATGGTTATGGCATCGCTGCCTCAATCACTTGAACTTCGGCACCATCAACGATCTTTCCGTAAAGGACTTAGTTGTAGGTTTACCTAGACTAAAGTATGAAAAGGATCATCTTTGTTCAAGATGTCAATTGGGAAAAGCAAGATGTTTGCCCATAAATCCAAACCTACTAACTCGTCACGTAAGTTCTTCATATGATTCATATGGATTTATGTGGACCAATGAGGGTGTGAATATCTTTGGGAAGAAATATGTGTTAGTTGTGGTTGATGATTACTCTAGATTCACCGGTCAAGTTCTTAAGGACAAAGGATGAAACTCCGATATCATCATCAAACTCATCAAACAATGTGAGTTAGACTTAACAAAACCGCCGTAATTATCGTAATGCACGATGGAACCGAGTTTGTCAACAAACAACTTAGTGAATTCTATGAAAGCATTGAATCACCATCAAAGAAGTGTTCCACGAACCCCTCAATGTAACGGTGTAGTTGAAAGACTAAATCGTACTCTTGTTGAAGTCGCTAGAACAATGCCGATCTACTCAAAGGTTCCAATGTTTCTCTGGTCAAGCTATTGCCATCGCATGCTACACACAAAATCGCTCCCGATTCACACTATTCATGGAAAAACTCCATATGAACTTGTCCACAACGTAAAACCTAATCTATCTTCCTTCGTGTTCGGTGCATTGTGCTATCCAACTAATGAGGGTCAAGACTTAGGCAAACTTAGGGCCAAAGTCGACATTGAGTATTTGTAGGATATGCATCAAACAAAAGGGATACCGAATCTACAACAAAAGAACCCGAAATATCATGGAAACAATTCACGTTACGCTTGATGAGTCGACCGGTCAAATGGCTCTGGACACTCCACCAGACCAGACTTCAAAACAACCCCATTGGGTCATCCTTGTTCCAAACTCCTCTCAAGAAACTCCATATGTACCCATCCAAGATGATGTAAAGAAATTGTTTGATCCCATGTTTGATGAACTGATGAGTCTACTACTAATGAGGTGCTGATCCCTACAACAGAGGATGCTCATATTCCGTTGAATGAAGTCAATCCATCGCCTCAATATCCGTAAGTCAAGAAGCACCGCCGATCCTCGCCTCATCAACTAATCATCATTCTTCAAATGTACATCATGGAAATGTTTCGCATCAATGATGAAGTTAATCCCTTTGACTCTCGAAGATGCTCCATTTGAAAACATATTTGCTACTCTCGAATCATCATCGAACCATCTTCTTCAGAGACATCGACTCGCCTACCTCGGTTCCTCAACAAATGCCACATGAACACCTCGGAAAATGGACTCACGATCATCCATTAGACAACATCATTGAAATCCTCTCGTCTCAGATCAACCTCGAAGCAACTCGCAACCGATGCCTTATGGTGCTTCTTCAACTCCGTACTATCTAAGATCGAACCAAAAGATGTTAAACTGCTATGAATGAAGATAGTTGGTTCAATGCAATGCAAGATGAAATTCATGAGTTTGATCGTCTTGATGTATGGGAGTTAGTACCGCCTCCAGATCGTGCTATGATTATAGCTCTAAAATGGATCTTCAAAGTAAAACTTGATGAGCATGGTGATGTGTTGAAGAACAAGGCTCGATTAGTTGCTAAAGGATATCGTCAAGAGGAGGTATAGACTTTGAAGAATCTGTTGCTCCGCTTGCTCGAATCAAGGCAATCGTAATCTTCTCGCTAATCGCTAGTAAGAACATGGTAGTTTATCGATGGATGTAAAGACGGCATTTACGAACGGAGATCTTAAAGAAGTCGTCACGCCGCCCAACCCGAAGGATTTGTTAATCAAGAGCATCCTACCACGCTTATCGCTTGAAGAAGGCTCTTTACGGTTTAAAGCAAGCTCCAAGGGCATGGTATGATACATCGTCAAAGTTTCTTCTATCATCCGGATTCATCAAAGGAGATTGATCCTACATTGTTCACCAGAAGTCGAGCAAACATTTGATTCATGTTCAAATTTATGTTGATGATATTATTTTGCCTCGATGACCCAATGGAATGTGATCGGTTTTCAAATGAAATGAGTTCAAAGTTTCAAATGTCAATGATGGGACAAATGTCATTTTCTTGGGATTACAAATTTCACAAAGTCCCGGAGGCATTTTCATTAATCAATCTAAATATGCAATGTAGATTTTAAAGAAATTTGGATTTGATTCAAGTGACCTCGTTGACACCCCATGATTGACCGAACCAAACTAGATGAGGACCTCTCGGGATCATGATTGACCAAACGAATATCAAGTATGATTGGATCCACGATGTATCTCACCGCTAGTAGACCGGACATCTTGTTCATTGCTTGCATGTGTGCTAGATACCGTGCTAAGCCTACTAAAAAGCACCTTGAAGCGCTTAAACGGGTCTTCGGTATCTCCAAGGAACCATCAATATGGGACTATGGTACCAAGGACACGGTATGTCACTAACGGCCTATGCGTATGCCGATCATGCAGTTGTCAAGATACTGTCAAGCACGCCGAAGGTGCTCGATTTTGGGTGATAAGCTTGTGAGTTGGTCTTCAAAGAAGCAAATGAGTACTTCTATTTCCTCTACGTAGGTCGAATACATAGCCATGTCATCTTGTTGTGCTCAAATCTTATGGATGAGATCACAATTATCCGACTATGGCTTTGAATTCAACAAAATCCTCCGCATCGCGGATAATAAAGTGCTATTGCTCTTTCATGCAACAACGCTCAACACTCAAGAGCAAAGCATATCGACATTCGACATCATTTCATCGAGCAATGTGGAAAAAGGTGTGGTGGAACTATATTTTGAGGTCCGAATATCGGTTAGCGACATCTTCACCAAAGCTCTTCCAAGAGAACGTTTGAGTTTATTCTTCCACGACTTGGTTTGAAAAGCCTTCAACCGTAACTCTCAAACGCCTTCGTGAGGAAGACGAGGAGTAAAGGTCTTCTTCATCTATCTCTTGTACATATATTTTGAAAAAAAAAAAAAAAAAAATTCAAAAATCTTCAAAAAATATTGTCTCTTTTGTCATGTTTCTTCCGGTTCGATAATATCTACGGTCTTTGTGTCATTCAAAGAATGACACGGATTTTAGATGTTGTTCAATTCTTTAAAAAAAAAAAAAAAAAAAAAAAATCAAAAATATTTTTGGGAGAAAGAGAAATGGTTTATTGTCATTTTCGTGCAATAACCCGCTTTTAAAGAAAGAACGATAAATCTATAAGAGATCACAAATCTCAAATGATTTGATAATTGTGATCGGGAGAATGTGTGATTTAAATTGGATTTAAACCGATAAATAGGTAAATGGTTTTATAAGGATGTACATGCTATCCCGCCCACATGTGACAAACGATTTCAAATTTTCCATGCACATGTTGTGGGGAGCATCTATCTTAAACCTTGATATGAAACGTGATCATTCATCCTAATGTGCGTGTTCCTCTAGTATGTGCAAACTCTTTTCAAACCTCGAGGCACATATTGAGGGGGAGCAATTCATGGAAACCTCATCCTTCCCTAAATGCTATACCCACTTGATCCGTTGAGGAAGTGATGTTGATATCTTTAGAAAATAGTAATCAAAAGAAGTTAATTCTTTCTCTTGCCTCCGTGTGCAAAACATTTTCAAATGCTTGATGCACATGTTGAGGGGAGTTCTCGTTCTAAAATATCAAAAACAATTCGGTACAAAAAGCTTTGATAATATATCACAAGTATCTCGAATTGATTTTCAAATGGTTTCTATTGGATCCAATGGCGATGAACAATACCAAATAGACCGACCAACTTTACTTTAATGTGCGGTGATATAAGGATGATAAGGTTAGGTATTGGTTCCCATGATCCGCTGTAATCCGGAGGGATCTACCAGGACAATCCACTAGTTAGTGTAGAAGTCCTTAGGTATAATGATAAAAGGAGAAAATGAGATAAGGGAAGAGTGCGGACTAAGACCGAGCTAGTAATCGAATAAACCCAACAAGGTTCTAGCTATGAAGTCTCGTAAGCAGAAGGGTTGAAGAATTAAAAGAATTGAATGAGAATAGGGTGAAACAAATAGCCTCCATTAATTCAACCTTAGAGCGTAAACCGGTTCACTTCATATGCTACCGATGGTAACATCGGTATTGAAGACAAGACGTCATGGACCCGGTGGACGCACCGCACTTCAACTTTCCAAAACACTCAAGTTCCTCTTAAAAGGACTTGTTTCATTCTCACGGGAACCGACATTATCTATCGACCTTCTCTTGAGATTGTTGATATTGAAGAAGGAGACCTCTCCCTAGTCTCCGCACGGGATCCAAATATGCACAAATTGAGTCTAGAGCCACGAGATCATCAATAAATCTCATTAGGACACTTTCAATGAAGACTCTGTTCACACAATGTGGAAAGAGATTATATCTTGAGTCCCACGATTATCCTTGTGATATTGCGTAACATCCGAAAGTGATGTGCTTACATATTCACAATGAAGATGGAAAGCCTCGAGCCAACATCAATCAAGCTCACGGTAGGTGGCATGTGAGATCTATGATATAGATCAACCATGTGACAACCGAGCAGAAACAATGGGCGATTCAATCTCTTGAATCAATCCCGGTTCAAAGTTATGGATTGACTGATACCTTTGAAAAACCGGTCTTTGTGCTTAAAACTCTTTTCTTTAGCACATCGACCGTGTACTCATTTTTCAAACCAAAAGGTATTTTATGATTGATAATTGATTTTCAATAAAACCTTCGTTGTATTGCAAAAACAATTTCTATTGAGCAATACACGATTGTTTTCAAATCTCTTTTCATCAATCGCTGGACTTAAAATTATTTGGTTCACTCACTCCGTGTTGTCTTCTTTGAGATGTTCGGTTTGAGAACAGCTAGAACAATTCGCGAAACCACATCAAGGAAATTCTTGAATTATACCGATCACAGCAAAGACATGTCTCGATCAACGGGAACCGTGGTCGTGTACCTCAATTCAACGAAGTGATCAAAGACACTTTCGCATGCGATTTATTGCTAATCGTTGTTTGCGTGTACGCCCGACGCTTGCAAATGATCGTAATGGAGCTGTCAATCCACACCGCATGCTCACTTAACACATTCATCTCAAAAGAAATCATGATTAGTGCATCAATGACTCGATATTTTCACTCCATGCTTCGCTATCACGCCAATATCATGAATCAACCAAAGCTTCGCAACTCGATGAGAAGATATCATGAACTGAATGTGAGCATGTCGGTCCTAAAGTCACAACATCACATAATACCAACACACAAAGGATGTCTCGTAGATTGTTGATAGGCGATGATCTCCAAAGTTGGCTCAAACCTATCATCACGTGGATCAAGAAAGACCTCCACTTGGAATAACCAAACATGCAATGTGAAGAATCACCGATCACGAGCTTAGGAGCAAAGGACTACATCAAGAATGCAAGATCAATTGTTAAATGTAATATCTATTTGTATTTAATGTAATTTTGGTACATGATTGAGGTGACCTCCATGGGGAGATTGTTAGAATTAGAAATTCCAGATTAAAGAGTCGGTCACCCAGTATATGTAATCGTTAGAAAGCTCGTAGTCGTAGTTCTTTTAAGTTAAATAGTAATTTAGTTAAGTAACACCGTGGAGGACTGGACGGGTCTTTACCCATCTGTATGCCCGATCCACACCCAAAGTGTGGCGAGTTATGTAAGATTATAAATACTCTACCTTCCAAGGTAGAGTTGGAGCTCATAATAATATCTTTCACTTTCTCTCACTAAGTTCCCTAAACCTCTAACTTTCTCTCTAGAATTCCATCTATATGCTACTTTGTGTTATGGT
>CM040245.1:62315273-62392627 GCA_022545495.1 Chrysanthemum lavandulifolium
TGTCAAGTTTATTAGATATTAAAACAAGCTTTCTCAAACAATATATTCATCATTCAAGCATTTATATTTATGATTAGTAACATCTTGATATGACTCTAATCATTATGTATGAAAGTAGTTTGTAGAATGTGTTGGGTTCTTAAAACCAAACACTACTTAAGCATTTGCATATTTCTATAAATAGTAATACAACATTTGACATCATGTATTACATCATGGAAATCATTGGAAGATTCAATAGATATTTTGTGAAGATTTGTACTCTTCATATCTTGCACAATCTCACTTAGATAGAGTTGACTTTGGCAAGATTTGATATCTTGGTCGTCGGACCCGGCGGTACCAAAATGGTACACAGGCGGAACCCTTTGGGGTCCGCCGTCCGTGGACGCTCCTGTCCATTTTGGCTATAAATAGCAATGCCAAGCCAAGTAGTTTCTCATCCCTTTCTAACATACTCTCATACATATCTTCTCTAACCTTTCTAACTCGGTTTCATATCATATTAGTGATCTCTTTTGTAGCAAAGAAGATCAAGTCATATTCAAGCTTCAGCGAGAAGTTGGAAGTCTTGTTTATTTAGTGTTGTATGATCTAGTGTTGATCCATACTTCATTGTTGTATCAAACCATCATAATCTTGTGAGTGTGAGTGGTTAGTATTTTAGTCCTCAAAATACATTGTGTGTGTGAGTAGTTGTACCCTTGGAAAGAACTCGACATCTAGCTTAGTGTCGGAAATAGTGTTTAAGTGTAAAGGTTTTCTCCCACGGTGAAAGGAGCTTGTTGACTAGTGAAGTTAAACTCTCGAGTGTGAGACTCGGGAGTGGAGTAGGAAGGAAAAGAGTCCTTGTAGGCGAACCACTATAAACAACTTGTTGTGGTTTGATCATTTCTTTCCTTATTTACTTATTACATATTGCTTGCATATTTCATTAACATACTTAAGATCAATATCAATTGATCTTTCAATAAGTTTCAAAACAAAGTTTTTAATCGGTAAACTATTCAACCCCCCTTCTAGTTTTCTACATCGTCAATCACAAGATTATTTAAGCATGTTACTAACCTTTCACTTTGTAGGATCTTTTTTATTTTTCTTCACTTGACGCCCCAAACTAGGGGAGCTACCGTCAAGGGGAGTGTTTATCGTGGACTAATTTTTCCACATTTTATTTCTTGAAGGGTTAACTTTTGTTTCGACAAAAGGGAAAAGAAGTAAAACTTAGGGGCTTTCAAAACCTACAACTATTCTTAAGTTTTACTCATCATACCATTATGTTTTGTCATCAACAAAAGGGGAGATTGTTAATACAAATAAACCGTAAAGCGTTTATTAATATTTTGCGATCTCTTTGTGTTTTGTTGATAACAAATATAATGTTATCTTAAATACAATTTTAAGGATACATGTTATTTTGATAAAGCATTTACATATAGCCATTTAAATACAAAAATGTTGTAATTAATCATTTGTTGTAATAGTTTATTAGGATAGGTAAAAACCACAACCCATGGATCATATCCATAACCCATTAACCCATATCCATTTGACTAGATACAATGTATTCATTAGATACATTGAATCTAAGGAAAACCCATGGACCAACCCATAACCCATGACCCATAACCAAAAAACCCATGGGCAAAGAGGAGCGTCCCACGGATCCCTAGGATTACACTAGACGGATCCCAAATGGGAGGGATCTGGGATCCGGGGAACAAGATGGCGGTGCCTATAAATAGAGAGCCATTTCTTCATTCTAACTCACCCTCTTCTTACTAATTCTCTCATATACTCTCATTCTCTTCTAACAAAAGATCACTTGATCTAAAGAGTACTTCCATCTTTCTTTCTTTAGTGATTCTCATAGGTCCTTCTCTAAGGCGAGATCACGAGCATTCTACAAGTCATCCAAGCAAGGGTCCTTGATTGATTTGTTCCTCATAAGATTTAGCGAAGATCTTGTATTTGATATTTCACATATTTGTTGTGTAATAGTCGTGTTGGTTTGGTCCACCGTGTTACGGACTCGGTATTTAGCTTTGTACCGGAAAAAGGTGTAAGCAACGTTGTGAAGGCTTATCCGCCAAGTGAAGGAGTTTGTTGACATAGTGCTTGAACTCTCGAGTAGGTGACTCGGGGAGTGGAGTAGGGCAAGGAAGGTGTCCTTATAGCCGAACCACTATAAATCGGTTGTGTCATTTCTATCCCTTAACTTTATTTTATTTACTTGCTTTATCATTAGATCTATACTTTCTATACATCCATAAGATCTCACATATTAACGAATCTAAAGTTTTTGAAACTAACTTAAAATCGACAAAACTATTCAACCCCCCCTTCTAGTTTTCCACACCTTTGCTTTACTTTATTTACTTGCTTTATCATTAGATCTATACTTTCTCAACATCCATACGATCTCACATATTATCGAATCTAAAGTTTTTGAAATTAACTTAAAATCGGCAAAACTATTCAACCCCCCCTTCTAGTTTTCCACAGACTTGATCTTCAAATTCGAGCATCCTACGATTGGAAGGTTGTGAGTCAATGGGACGCAAGGAGATTGCCTTGACGGTTTTGGGAAACTCACGGGGGACATTTCAACATTCGTTGTCATAGAGGGCAAGGTCCTCTATTGTACCCCGCGATTCTTTCATGGTAAGTACACTAAGTTTGCCACGGCCGCTTGGTCGATGGTTTACCTAGTTGAGAGATTGACATGATCATAAAAGATTTGTACTTGAAGCCAAAGATCGATGTCGTGATGAGGACTTTATGGAGCAAGTCCTGAATCGAGTACACGCCTCGTAGAGAGTTTCGCCTTGATGTTGTTGGAACATCAAGATGTCATTCCTTAGTTTGGTAGTTCTCCGTTGGGAAAAATTGGGCGAGGAAACGAGTGGTGAGATCATCCCAACTTGATATGGATCCGACGGAAGTCGCTCAAGCCAATTACTAGCTTGGTCCCAGTAGAGAATTGGAAGAGACCTTGGCGCGTGGTCTCCCGTTTGGTAGCATCAAGGTCGATAAAGTCAACAATTTTAAGGAAGTCCTTGAGATCTTGATTAGGATCTTGAACGAAGTCCATGGAATGCACATCCGCTTTGCACCAACGATGGTGTCGGATCGCGGTCGTGGTTTGAGCTTGAGCGGGAGCTCAATGGTGTTCCTATAGCCTTGATGGCTCGGTCTAGAGTATTCACCAAAGTACGGTCTCTTGGCGGGTCAATTGGTGGCGGTTGAGTGGAAGTGGTTGATTTGGTGGAGGATTGTCATTTGGTGGTGGATTGTCACCCATGGTGATAAGTGACAAGGTTACAAACAAAAACACGAAGAAGGGGATAAACTATAAGGAAGCTAATGAAAATGAGAAAAATCTTACTTGATAGGAATCAAGCAAGGAACCTAAGCGAAATAGAGATCTAACTAACTATTCTATTCCTCGGGCGGGCGCGAGAACTTGATACAGCGGAAGGCGCGTTCAGGTCAAGGAAACTTCCTTTTCTACAAGCAAGTTTTTCAACCTCCTAGGCGATGAACCTAATCGTTGTAGTGTAGTATGGGGTAAGCCTCGGGGATTGATATCGTTCTCTAGGGGAATAGGAATGCTAGTAAGAAATATATGACGAGAAGGTAAGGTTGAGGATGATTCTTTTTTTATCTTTTTTATGGATTTTTAGAAAGCTAAGGTAAATATCTCGGGGGTAATTGGATGGTGGGTGGTACTTCTACCGATTACTTTACTTCTACTAATTATCTAATTACTACGGATAGCTATGTCTAATTGAGGTGTGCTCGTATGATGTTTAAAGATGTGTTCACTTAGATGCTATTACTCCCTAGTTATCTTTTATTGGTTAGTTGAGTTGTCACATCCTTTATCTTAACGCGTTGTATTCCTAAAAGTCGTAGGGCGTGTGTATTCCCTAGTTCTTTGAGGTTGTCTCTCGTATATGGTTCACAGAATCGACAAGCCTAAGTTATTTCATCCATGCACCATATCATCATTAAGCATACTCAAGCATTAAACACAACGAAAACCTAGATGCACTTCTAAGCCAATTTCAATTAAGACAAGAAATAACCTAACAACAATCAATAACTAGGTTTCATAGATCAAAGCAAACACACAAGTAATTTAGCTAGACATGACAGACAAGCAATACGCATAATCAAAATACTAGGGATTTATAGGCATATCCCTACACTTGAGTTTTATTACTCTAACACTAATTTAACCCGATTTGAAAAGATCAAAACACTTGGGGTACATTATTATGCAAACAAAGGGAATTTGAATTTAACGCCCTTCCCGTCATTTCATAAACTTTAACTTTTCCCATGAATCCCAATCGTCCCAAAGCGTATACAAAGGATATGACTCGACTTAGCAACTTATGCAAGCAACTAGATAATTGAACTAAGGGTTTAGGGTGATAACAAACATTTGCACTAAAAGTGAGTGCATAAGGGGTAGGCAAAGGCGATTTGGGTGTATATTTGGGGTGGGGTGTAAACAATGCTCTTCATTGATATTCGAAAAACCGAAACATCACGAGAACCGCGAAAAGGATAGGCTACGAGGGTTAACTAGGGGTATCGTGTACTAAAGATGAGTACAACGCAAAAGGTGTGGGGAATTACTCAACCGATATGGAAGAAGTAATTATATTACGGGTATCAAACAAGGGTTATCCTAATGCCTCTTATCATTTAGTTATTCCTAACTACACAAGTGTAGCCTCACTTGCGATCTCGGAATGCATCACAAAACAAGTTCTAGAATCTAATATACTACCGGTTCACACTCTAAGCATTGAATATGAATGCTTTAATTCCTACTAATCTAAGGCGATCCTCACATTTGGTGGAATTTGGGTGGTAAAGGGTTTTGTGCTAGTCATGCAACTTCCTATCCATGAGGCGCTTTTGTTAAGACTAATGGCCCCTCCTATATGTCATAAAAATTTTAAATTTGGTGCCAAAATTACCTAACCGACATTTTCTCATGGTTTATTACACAATCACAATTGACAAAGCAAATAGTCAAGGATAAGCATAGTTTCAAAGTTCCTGCTTTATTTTCCCTCCTTACATTTAAACCTAACATCGTCCCCAATGTTCTCTAAAGTATCAAAGTTATGATAATGAAGGTAATTAAAACTAGAAGTTAATACTCCCCTTATTAGCTCTAAGAGATCCGTGTAAAGTGGTGGTTAAACTTTTCAAGAATTATTGCGTGAAAAGCTCCTTCCAATCTTATGTAACTTCTTCTCGACAAACTAAACCCGCACACTTGAAGAAAACAAACGAAACCTTCAGGTAAAATCAAGCAAGATATATATAAGACTCGATTAAACCAGGGATATAATGCTCATGGAATGGATGTTTGCTGCACTTTCTAAGAAAATTAAGACACGAAAATTCTCAAAATTTATAAAGAGCTCGGAAAAGCTAGAAAAAATAACTGACAGTTTTTACTCCTTCTCGACGCCAGTTGCAATCTCCGACGCCAGTTATCCGATAAAACTGGTCTCACGATTTTCGAAAAAAATTCGAAAATTTACATCTTTAGAATCGAAAAATCAGAAACATCCATTATGACCTCGACACAAGCATTTGACTCGAACAAACAAACATAAATATCTTTTAGTTAATTGTTATTCTCATGTTTACGCTTCTTTGAAAACGCCGGTAATCCTCCCTACACTTATCCTTTATGTAAAATACCTTTATATGCAACCAAGACGAGGTTAAAAAACAAAATAAAGCATTTTTACAAATTTAAACATGAGGATAAACAATTAATAAAAGATATATGACACTAATAAGCAAACAATTACATGGGTTGCCTCCCACTAAGCGCTTTTCTTTATTTAAGAGTCTTGAAGCTAGACTCATAGTCATACTCCCACGCATCGATATACGTAAGTCTATCCTCAACAATGTCGTAAGGATCAAACTTATCATTCAAGTTCCTAGTAGCACGCTCGGTTAAATATGTCTTTTCAAACTTCTCACCATCGGGATCATAGATTTGTATCCTAATGTGCCACTCTCCATTACCATCACTAGGCGGTCTATCCCAATCCCACTTGTGTTCAGATTTCTCAACTTTCCACTTATTCATGACAAGGTTAACGGGCAAGCTTCCTAGGAACCTATCATCTTCCTAAATACTAATGCGCCTCGAACGGGTTCACTCATGTCCCTAGCCATTTCTTTTTCTTGAAAGTTGTTGACTAATGTAAGGCTTTATCTAGGTAAAAGGTCTTTGGGGCCTATGATGTTCTTATCAATCCAAGGTCCATATCTGTAAGGATCTCTATCCAACCCTATCTCTCGTGGGACTTCCTCATCCTTGTAGTATGTATGCGTTTTTAACATCGTAAACGGATCTAGCACCCTTCCCTACCACTATTTTGGACATCTTACAATCGATGATGGCACTAGCGGTAGCTAAAAACTCTCTTCCAACTAGTAATGGGCATGTCGGGTCTTTATTCATGTCTAGCACATGAAAGTCGGCCAAAAGAGTCAACCTCCCACGTACTACCATGTCCTTTATTATTCTACCGGACGTGCTACACTACCGTCCGCTAGACCTAAGATGGTTTCCGCTGGTTCAATTTTACCGTAAGTTAGGCTTCATGAGGGACAACGTAACAAGATTGATGCATGATCCTAAATCGCCAGAGCATCGAGTGGTTTGGAAGTTCCAAGTCTACACTGAAGAGTGAATAGCCCGGATCGCCTAGCTCTTAGGTAAGTTGTTTCACAAAAGCGGACCCATGTTTTCCAAGCCTAAGTTCTAACTCATATTTTTCTTTAAAGCATTATAATAAGCGTATGAGCTAAGACTTCAAGAATCGGTTTTCTTGATGGAGTTCCTTGTACTCCTCCTCTAAACTAGGTTTGGATTTTGGTCGACGGGTTTCTCAGAGTAGGCTCTACCAAAGGTGCCGGCCTGTATTTCTTGGATGGTTTGGAACCCTTTTGATAGCATTTACCGAGTGAACTGTCAGTGGGAGGGCATGGATGTGCACTCTCCCATGGTGAACTAGAACATGAAGTCGATGCAATCAATTCACTTTTGGGTTCTTTATGGTATCACTGGGAGTGCTCCAACTTCCCGCCTCATTGAAGGCTTTTTAAGAGGGCATCAAGCTTCGTTGTCATCTCGCTTTGTTTTGCTTAAAATCGGCTTCAAGCTTATTCAATCGAGTTTTGGGATGACAAAATCTAGATGCAATTGCCTCAAGATTAGTGGGGTTCCGATATTAAAAGAATTGAACCTAGTAGAAAGCTAGATGAGCTTTGGGGTGCTGAGTCTTGGTTCCACTTAAGGTTAGGGTGATCTCCATGAGGGGTTGTACGAGTTTCCTAAGTTGTTTTGTTCGGTTTGAAAGTGTACCACTTCTCTCCCGCCTCCGCCGGCACGTATGGAGGCGTAGTCCGCAAAGCTTGTTCGGGAGCCTTGCAATCACGAGTGTCATGGGACCACCGCAACCTCGCAAGGTAGAGTGATTTGATTCACTTGTCGTGAAGTCTTAGGATTTTTGTAGGAACTCATGAGGAATCTAACTTGATCTTCAAGTTCGATCATCCCACGGTCGGAAGGGGCAAGGAGATTGCCTTAACGGTTTTGGGCGCTTCACTGGGTCATCCTAACTTTCGTTGTCATAGGGCGAGGTCCTCTATTATACCCCATGATTCTTCCGGTGAGATCACTAAGTTTTCCACCGCCGCTTGGTCAATGGATCGCTTAGTGGGGACGTTGACATGATCATAAAAGATTTGGACTCTGGAGCCAAAGATCAATGCCGCGATGAGGGACTTTATGAAGTAAGTCCTGAATCCAGTCCATGCTTCAGAGAGACTCACCTTGAGTCACTGAATGTCAAGATGTCTCGCCTAAGCTTAGTGGTTCTCCCGGAAAAATTGAGCAAGGAAGCGAGAGGTAAGATCATCCCAACTTGAGATGGAGTCATGGAAGTCGCTTAAGCCAATTACTAGCTTGGTCCCGTAGAGAGAATTGGAGAGACGCAGCGCTGGTCTCGAGTAGTAGCATCAAGGTCGATGGAATCGACAATTGAGGAAATCTTTCAGATGTCGATTTGGATCTTCTAACGAAGTCCATGGAATGCACATCCGCTTTTGCACCAACCGGATGGTGTTCGATCGCAGGCCGTAGTTTGGGCTTGGTCGGAAGCTCAATGGTGTCCTATAGCCAGGTGGCTTGGTCTCGAGTATTCACCAAGAGTACGGCCTTGGCGGTCATTTGGTGGTGGGTTGATGAATGGTAGCGGGTTATCACCTTCCATGATGAAAAGTGATGGGATTACTAACAAAGGTCACGGGCAGGGGATAGACCAAGAGAAAGCTAAAAATGAGAAAAAATTTACTTGATAGAATCAAGCAAAGAACCTAAACGAAGTGGACTACTAACTAGCTATTCTATCTCACCAATGCCTAAAAACTTGATAACACCACACGCGCCGCTCGGGGTCAAGGAAACTTCCTTTCTTCGAGCAAGTTTTATAACACCCTAGCAAAGTGAACCTAATCGTACAGTAGTAGTAATTAGGTGTCACCCGGTATTGATATCGCCTCTCGGGAATAGGAATGCTAGTGAAGTTACTACGCTAAGGTTAAGGTTGAGGAAGATTATTTTTGTATTTTTATATTTTATGAAATGGAAAGGCACGAATCTCGGTATTGATTTGGGGGTTGGTATTTCACCGATTACTCTACTATTATCTAATTATCTAAACTACAGTTGTGGGAGTCCATGTCTAATTCATGTGTGCAGTATGATAGTTTAAAGATGTGTTTACTTAGGTTGTATTCATCTAATTATATCCTTATTGATGGTCGAGTTGTCACGTCCTTATTCTTAGCCATGCTGTGTGTCTAAAGTTGTAGGGTATGCTTTCTCCCTAACTCTTTGAACTTACCAAAGGGTCTCGTCTTCACAAACCCACTAGGATATATAAACTTTACTCTAAGGCAATCGCTTGGATGGTTTAGCTTACAACTACTCGTAATTATATTCTAAGGTTCACAAAGATGAATCAAGCATTATACACAACGAATGACCTATCGCATTACTAGATCATTAATCAACTAAGATAAGAAACAACCAATCAATATTCAATAATTAAGTTTCATACTTCCTAAGCAAACACACAAATAAATTAGCTTGACATGGAGAACATGCAAGCATACACACAAATAATCAAAGACATGATTGAATTAATGAAGTAAATACTTATCTTGATGTAAGATAGGGTTTTAAACCCTAAAATACCGTACAAGACACCTTAGGTTTGGTTTTAGGTTTTCACTCCAAAAGACTCTCTCTAAACCGAAAAATTTGGATTCTATATATAAGATTATGATATACGACGCCACCTTGCTTGCCGGACGCCGCCGTGTCGCCGCTATTGTGTGGTTTTCGTCCTCGCCACGTTAACCCTTGCGATTGCGTCATTTTATGTCCGCGACGCATTCTTCTTCGCTCGACGCCAGTTCGGATTGATATCTAAGGCCGCTAGGCAGCGACGGCTCACTCTTTTACAACTCGACGCCGTCACTTGAAAATACGAAGTTTTGGGTTCCCAATCATCACAAAGTCCTCGACCAAGCGTCAAGCACTTTAGCACGACTCACGTCATTTTCTATTTTCAAAGCAATGCCAAGTGTCTCTGATTGACTTTGGCCATTTTCTTCATATATTCGCCTTTTCATCCAAATAAGTGCTATTCCAAAGATTTTGCCTTCAAGAGACCCAAAAAGTGAAAAGGAACCGATATTAAGCAATAACGGATACAAAAGTGATCAAATAATGACTTAAACGACTTCAAAATGGTACCTTTTAAACCTTATCAAGCAACACAATTAGTTGATAATTGTCATTATTAGAATATTTAGTGAAGACACTTACAAAATAAACCCATAGGAGAATAAAATATTTCAAGGACCGTTAATAATGGATCTAAGAAATTATATGTCGTTAAAGCTAGCTTTCTTTATCTCTACCAAAAGTATTTATTCAATATATTTAATACACTAATTTTTCACTTTTTTAAATAAACAATATATGTCCATTAGAGATTTTTTAAAAGCAGAGATAGTATCCGACTACCCTCCAAGTCTTCAATATAACAAAGGAATTTCAAAGTTACAATTGACAAGAAATCCAAACACAACCATACTTATAACAAATTGATATGAACTTCACAATACTGAGCGATTACCGAGCATAACGGTGATGGTGTATGGTAACGTTAATTTGTGTGTGCAATTTCTTTATGTATATGTGGAGTAAGTAAGAATGTGAAAGTTAGTGGTTTAAATAATAATTAAGTATTCAAATATTTAATATATTGCATTGTCTTTTATAAATAAAAATATTTTAGCCTAACAACATTAATTATTTTTAAGCAAATATGTTAGCTAGCAACGAAATTCACGAAACAAACCTAGACAACCACGAAGCATAAATGAATCTAAAGCCAATGAGATATAATTGGTTGGCAAAAGGGTTTTATATCAGACAGGTTACCCAACTTTCTCACTTTGTTCGCCTAAGTTACCAAACTTTTATTTTGTTCACTTAGGTTACTGAACTTTAGTTAAGCATTCAACCTTCATTTTTCAGTGTAATCAAAGTAACCCAAATGCATTTTTTAGGTAAGTTAAGTAACCCAAATGCATTTTTTAAGGTAAGTTAAGTAACCTAAATGTCTCATTTTACAAATTCAGTAACCTAAATGTCAACTCCGTGTAGTCCAATACCCTGTTTGCACCAAAAAAGTTTGGTAACTTAGGCGAATAAAGTTGGAAAGTTGGGTAACCTATCTGTCTATAAACCCGTTGGCAAAAATCGTATAATATGTTTTGATATCATTCTTTATACGCCTTACACGATAAGTACATAAAAGTTTCTTCGTAATACTTTTCAAATATAGTGAAAAGAGTAAATGTTTGATCAAGGCGATAAAATTTGAGTATATGTTTTTTTTTGTTTTTGTTTTTTTCCTTCTTCTTTATTGTATGATTAGGTAAAAGTATTAGAATAGTAATAAAGTTCAATTATCATTCGTAAAAAGATTTTTTGGTTGTAAAGTTAGTCGTAGTTATAACATTTTATAGACTTTTGTGAATTTTTCATAATATTTTATAGACTTACGTGAAATTTTTACAATCGGTTAAAACAAAGTAACATACTATTTTTAATCATTTTCTGTTTCTTTTAAAAAAACAAGCTTACAAACTCACATCATATATCTACAACTATATCATATTTATATGATTAGGTAAAATACTATAAGTGGTAACAAAGGTTGATTATTATTTCTAACAAAGCAACTTACAAACTTTTCAGTTGTAAAATCATTCACAATTACAATATTGTTGTATTATAACAGGCGTGCAATATTTCATTACCGGTTAAAATAGAATGACATACTATTTTAACCTTATCTATTATTTCACAAAACACAAACTTACAAACTCGCGTTATATATATAAGACTATCTTTACCATTATCTTACACATAACTTTAACTTACAATTAGGGGGTGAAAACTAGCCGATCGAGCCCGAGCTCTGCTGCAGAGCACGAGCTCGGGCTCGTATATATATATATATATATATATATATATATACATACATATATATATATATATATATATATATATATATATATATATATATATATATATATACATATATATATATATATATATATATATATATATATATATATATATATATATATATATATATATATATATATATATACTTGATCAATGACAATCAAGCATTGTAATCATATCCTAAAAGGCCCTATTCTATAAAGCACGTGTATAAAGCTTGAGCTCTGCCGAGCCTCATATTTTGAGCTCGGCTCGCTCGTAAAATTTTCACATGCTCGAGCTCCGTCGGCTCGACTAATTTATATGATATTTTAAAGAAAACATAGTTTAAATGGAGCTCATCTCAATTACATAAGGTTTCGAGATCGCTTACTACTTTTAAACTCGCTTATAACGCACAGACAATATATATACATATCGCATATTTTCTAAGGCTCATATACCAAGCGAGCCTACCGAGCTTTTTATGTAGAGCTCTGGCTCGAGCTCGATTATTAAATGAGCCCCAATCTCTTAGGTTGTGCTCTGCCTCCGAGCTCGCTTAGGCGCCGACTGTCTCGAGCCATCGATTCGATCCCGAGCTTTTCACCAATGCTCTTGCTTGTTTCCACCCCTACTTACAATCATGTATTTGAAAACATCCCGCTCACATTAGTACACCTATGCTATTTTGTTTTGTATCACCCTCCAACACGGGCCTCGAGTAAACACGCAACACACTCAAGAGTTCATTCAAACCTATCTTCGTGAGGAGATACTAGTTGTAACATCCTCGCTCGATTTACACTTTTACTCCACCTCAGATGACGAGGAGATAGAACTCGCACATCAATGGTGCACCCATACCTAGTTCTCACATGCCAACCAGAAAACCCCTTGCCAAGATTTACAATGGTCAGCACCTCTCTGGTCACTCTCTCTCAAAAGTAAACCAAGACCCACACCCCTTTATTTTGTAAGATATGGCAAAAATGTTTAAACGAGGAAGCAAGTTCAACCTAAAGTAAGTCTACTGATGAAGGCACTGAGCCTTTGATATCAAGAGGATGAATTTGAGCTAAGGAAATATTGAAAGTGATGATATACTTCAAGAACAAAAGTGGTGCAAAAGTGACCTAAAATCGCACGCGTAGCATACCCGCATAAAAGGTGAAAGCGACGCTTAGCAAAGAGGTGGTCGGTTCTATCGTCATTGTGGCATCACGGCAAAAGGCCTCAATCCACTCATGATCATTTAAGAAATTGTTAAACTGGGTCTTTACCCCTTAAAGATTATCGCTCATACATCACTTTATTTGGTTCTAACGACATTACAACAGAAGAAGGGCGACAAAATGTTGATTCTTTTTCAAAAGAATAAGCGTGAACAAGGAAGCAACCAACCTCGCCGCCATTTTTTCTTCTCGGGGAAAATGGAGAAAGAACACAACCTCAAAAGAATGAAGATTCCGCTGTTTCAAAGAACTCGAGCTTGTTTTTGAAAATGGGACGCCTAAAAAGTGTAACTCCCCATCCCTCATGCCCTATTCATAGGATAAAAGATAACCGTTAGTGAAAAACAAGTGAAAATAATTTATTGGGCCAATAAGCTCACCAAAGAGCGCATCACTTATGACCTAACAAGACGGCGGGAACCAAGTCTCAGATGACGCCAAGCATAGTCGAATCGATGTGTCTGACCCGCCAAAATATAGGAGAGAGATTTGAAATCATTCAAAATAAGATCTTTCTACATTTTCACGCAAGCATTTAATCGCGTGCCCAACCTTGAACACCCCACACGCCACTGGGGAACGCAACCTAAGCATATACGCCATCCTCATGCGGCTGACCATGAGCCATCGAGAAACTTAAATTGTACACACAAACCCGTCGCCGGCATAGACCTGGGACCTAGTCACTAAAGTTCAACATCATCTCACTTCACATGTCATAATACTAGACTGGGGACTTGATAGCAATCATTATCGCAACCCAAGCCCACTAGTCACACGCCGATCAAGCTCTCAAACACCAAATAGCTCACTAAGTCAAGATCGATTAATAACATAAGCCTGCATCAACTAGGCTCGCAAACTCTTCTCGTAGCAAAGTATATGCACATGTAGACAAATTTACAATTGTCGCTAACGGTTAAGACATACGAAGTCCGATATAGCACATTGGAACACATGATCGAAACAAGATAAGAAAGCACTCTATTGTATCGCCTAAAGGATTTAACGACATATGTCCTCAGCTCAATACCCTGATGATCAACACTCGACTTTCTAGCGTCGCTGATCATCCCCAGGGTTTATGTGACAACCGATTTCCAGTCATATTTCAAAACATTATTAATGTTCATCATTTATCGCTTATCGAACTGGTTTATTATTATCAAATTCACGAATCAGAATGGTTTAGCCGTGGAATTCATGATCATATCATCATGATATTTCATATAGACTAAGTTTAGTCTACAATTCATTAACATCATTATCATCATATTAGTTCATGCATGGTTTTGCATTTTACATTAAACGATAATTTTCATATTAAATAAACTATCGCAGAATTTATTATTTTGAACAATTGATCCATTACTTCCAAAATTATCCCGATATATTTTTATACTCATATTAAGTTTATAAATAATATTATGAGTTTACCCAAGTTGTTTTAAATTTATTTTGTATATAAATTGTTATATTTATATAATTACGATTTGTTTTCTTAAATATTACACGATTATTATTATTTCACCAAATTTTGCAAGAAATGTATGTTTATAATTTTATGACCTTAATATATTTTATCTTCCATTGAAAATTTATTTTTATCTAACGCTACATATATACCAATTGTGACTACAACTTATCATTTATCTTCATTTAATCATACTTAAACATTACATTATACATTTAAAAATTATTAAAGTGATGACTAACCTCCTTGTCGATGCGTGAGGCGAAATATTCAAGTGATTCATGTAAACTTACAAATATCTACAAGCACGATAATACTAATAAACCAAACACACTTTACTTCATTTGCAAAAATAAAAGATCAAACTCTTGTTCTCTTCTCTTGCAAACCGTACCACAAGGCTAAGGAAGGAATCATCATAAAATTTTCTAGACAAGATTATTACACACTAGTATCACTTTTGTATAGGTTTTGAAATAAAACCTAGGGTGATTAGGAAAATCCATTGTTCTCATAAACCTCATCAACATTAGTAAGCATTCATATTCATCATAATATTTCATATTCATTATTATGGTCATTTCATTTTTATTTGAGAAACATGCAAGTCTCATGAGGTTTATACCACTTTTTCATCGATTTTTAAGAGTTATGTATATATAAGTCATCCTATAATTACTCCTTGTTATATATTAGTTTTGATGATGTCTAGGAACCCATGACACCCTAAGAAGGTGTATGGTAGGATTAGAATAGCTTCTTGGAGTTGTTTTGAATGGGTTAGGATAGGTTTGCCGAGAAAACTCACTTGACAAGTTTACAAAAGGGTCTCCGCCCTTATTTTCAAAACTGAAAATCCGACATGAGGGTAAAATTTTTGGCCTAGATATTTAGAAAATATACTTTTAAACGAAACCGTACGCTTGAACGGATTAAAACGGAGCTTATAACGAAGTTATGAATTTTCAAGTTGTATGATTAAAACTATAAATTTCGGAAATTTTAGAAGTATCGCTTATTTCAGACGAGTCAAAAATGAAGTCATGCTGTAAATTATGTCGACTTGTCAAAATATGTTAGTATACTTTGATACAAAGCTAAGGACCTTTAAAACGTAGAAAACGGATTTGTAACGATTAAATTATACATCGTTATAAAGTTGCCAGAATTTTATATATATAAGAAAACTAAATTATTTCTAATAGGCAAGTTTTACTTAAGAAAACAAAGAGACCAAGTTGAAGGTTGTTTTTAACATTGATTTAGAACTTTTATAAAGTGATGTCTTCTAGTAAAAGTGAGATCGCCAAGTATATTTTCCAAATGTCCGATCGTTTGTTTAATGAGTTGTAATGAATTAATTACGGTCGCTTAAACTTTGCCGACGAAACCATCCTTAAACTATATTTTTGGGACATAAGTACCATACTTAACTCTATTTTTCTTTATGTTCGAGACCCTAGGATGAAACTTAAACACTAAAACTTCGAGATAATGATACGAGCTCCAAAACCGTTGAGTTTGTTTCAACGCCGACGGCACCATTTTACGACTAGCTTTGTGAGGCCATTTTAGTCACTCATGGATATTTCAACAACATTATTTTACTACGTAAAAGTTGTAATTTCATAATAAATCATTAAATGACTATCGAAGATATCATTTCAACGAATACTTTTAAAGTATTTTATAATGACGAGATGTCATAAACATATATTTCGACGATAAATTCTATTTTCAAAAGCGCATAAGCTATATAGATTATGATGTCGATTTGCACGCATTTACATTGTTTCATGATTTACATTAAAGACATATCATTCATAATAGGTCACGGTCGAGGTTGCTCCTCATTTCAAGATTGCCATTACATCATCATTATCATTGCAACATGTGAGTTTTCATAGTCCCGATTTATTCAAGTTTTTACTTATTTCAAACCCACGGGAGAATACATCGTACATCATTTTATTACGCTACCAAGTATATCAAATTCATTATATTGTTTGGTTACCTCATTGCCGCTAAATGTCCCCATTTCATAAACATGAACCGTTAATTTCATAGAAGCGCCAAGTAGTGGATAGATCTATCGAGTAGACACTCCATCCGGGTCAAGGATTCCAACCTGACGGATGATTTCATTTCATAATCATTATTCGAAGTTTGGCAAAAACACTGTTAGCTTAACATCATAATCACAAGCTTCTCATGTGCTTAGCAATTGTATCATTTTGTGACATCATTGTCATACATAATTTATACTTATGGTAGTCGATTAACATTTACATAAACCTATGAACTCACTCAACCATTGTGTCGACACTTTAGCAATGTATTTTCGTGTAACTAGGTATTCACTTCATGGCATGTATGGATATCATAGAGTCATGTGACGACGCTGCCTCACATGGGATTTATACACTTTCAAAACATCGTCGACTTGTACCAAACTTAATTTCCAGACATAGTAACTTTCTATCTGGGACCTATCTTTGTAATCGAAGTGTCAAAAATAATCCTCGGTTATTTAAATGGAAAATTAATAATATAACCTCGAGTACTATCATATATGTATAATCATTCTTGTGTTAACTTTGAAACGCAGTTTAACCTTCATTTTCGTATTATTACATTGTCCTGGATTAAACTACAACCAAACCCACCCTTTACCATTAGCCCAAAACAAAAGCCCAAGCCCAACTCTATTATTAAACTGGGTCAAACCCTAACAAACCCACTTCCTTTTCTCCATTCCTCCCAACACGTAGAACCATACCACCTCCACCTCCTGTGTCTACACCATCGACATCCTGTCCACCTATCCTCCACTGTCTACCCACTCTCTTACACCTCACCCTAAAGCAATAAATGCTTCTCCCAAAACACGCTACCATCCTCACATTCCAACTTGGCGCAAAAGAAAAATCTAGGGTCGATCGTTGACTAAACAGCGCCAAGAACGACTGAGAAGACTTTGCGAAAGCTATAAAAGAAGAAGACAGGCAAATAAAAAGTCACAGCTTAGACCCTTTTAGATTTCTAATGTAATCGCTGTATTGTTTTAATGTTTAAGCATCGTTTCATGTTTAAAATCATTTACAAGTTATTTAAGTCTTAATTAGCCATTTTCAACCTTACTGTCCCCTCTATCGCTTGTTCTAGTTTTCCGCCAAATTAATTGTAGCTTGTTTTAAGTTTTGTCGCTAAAATGCTTCATTGCTTCTTTTAACTTAATTAAAGTGTTTTAAGCAATTGGCAGAGTTTCTGCCTCAATTACTCAATTTCCCAAAAGTCAAGAAAAGTCAAACCGCAGCTAATAAGAATGAATGGTTCGAGTCAGATAGTGATGGTTACGGGTTGATGTTGACCTGACTGGGTCGATTGTTGGTTTAGGATTAGTGGTACAATGATTTCTTAAGCAACCATAGTGGTCGACGCTTGTAAGTTCAATCAATTCTAGTTTGAATTGCATTAACCTGTTTTGTGCGTATTATTCTAGTTTGTTAATAGTCATGTTTCTAGATTTCATAATTCTTTAGCTTAATGCTTAATCGCACTATTTCGCCCTCAATCGCTTTTATTAGGGATGCGCTTTTTGCTAGGTTGTTGTCATAATCACTTTATTTAGGCCGATATTGATAATAGAAATTGGATCAAGGATTTTCAGTTTGTAGACAGTGATTTGATTTGATAAAGCCGATATCACTATATTAGCGGTTTGAATAGTTTATCTATCCGAGCTACGTGCTTGTTCGAGGTTAGGTTCATTGTTTTAGCTTCATTTTAGTCTAGAACACCATATTAGTCCTTGTTTTGCATCCGTGATAGACTCAAAGTCGTAATTTGCAATTAACCCCGATCTCATATGCTTACCGCTTAGAGTTGGATTCGAGATACTTGCATGTGCTAAAGGTTTGTTCAAGGATCAAGTTTAGTTATTTAGGTTTATTTAGATTAGATCGCCATACGAGTCCTTGAATACCACCAGATCACTTAAAGTCAAAATTTCACTTTCACTAATCTCGTGTTTACTGCCAGCGTAGACTTAGTTAATTTGCTTTTTAAGATTTAGATCATTATACCTAGCTTATTTCACCATATTTTGTCTTAAAACACGCCATTCCATTTCATAAGCTCATAAGTTCAATAAAGTCAAAATTCCAATTGCTTGAATAGTCAAAAGTTCAAATCACGTCCAAAGCGCTTATAGTTTTGATTTTCATTCCTTCAATATAGGTCCAAATTAGTTGAAATTGATATAGTTTTGTTGGTTACCAACGCCGTTTAGTTTAATCAGATTTTTTCTTGTAAGTAATGGGTTAGCCAGCATGATAGGAAGCCGAATACAGTTCGATAGAACCCGCAGTTATAACGCTTAGCCGTTAGTCTTGTTGTCTCATTCGCAGCAGCATAGTTTTACAAGAGAGTTATGTACAGGATAGTACAGGAGGAGATATTGCTTGTTTACAATGCGCCATTTGCCAGTTGCAGCCCAACGCCGCGAACCCAGCCAGACCCGCATCTGACATGTCGCGAACCATACCGTTATCCAGCTCAGAGGCGCACTGCTTATCACCACACCACCCGTCCGCACCACTATTCAGCCAAACACAGTGACTGGACCAGAATGTCGCAAAATGCATTCTAGCATCAGACACCTAGATTCATCAGCATTCTGACCAGCCCAACACAACCACACAGTCCAGTTTCAACAGCCATTACCTTAAACGAAACAACATTTCACCTTGAATGTTCACATTTAGTTCCATCACCAGTCTAGCCTTAGCATCTCACACCACAGCAATCATCAACACCAAAAAATTCAGGTTACAATCAGATTAAAAACATTTAACACCGCAGTCTTCATCTACATTTCACGAGTTGATCCACGACGTCGATCACGCCATCTCACTGAAGACCATATTTGACGACCTGCATTGTCACCACTGCAGCCTGATTTGCAGCCATTGTCTCTCATCCTCAGAAATCATTTCAGTTACCTTCGTCACTGACCATCCGCCTCCATATTCGCACACATCGACGACTTACCCACCGAATCCACCAAATTCCGCGGAAATCAGATCGAGTCCATATAGTTGACTTTGTTGACTAAAACCTTTGGTCAAAATTTGATTGCTTCCAAAACAACAAGAAATATTGACCAAAGGTTTTAGTCAACAAAAGTCAACTATTATGGACTCAATACATTTCCTTGAATTTAATGATTCCTGCGTCGTTAAGTCCCAACGAAGCGTAAACCGAATACAAACTAATCAGCGATCGGTGAATATTGAAATGAAAGGGTTTTGAATGATTTATTCTAAGGAATAAAAAGAAAATAGCTTAAACAATCTATAAGAACAAGTACGAAAAGTTAAAATACTTAAACGCCAAAAATCTAAAAACGTGACAAGTTTAATTAATGTACCCACGAAACGCACGAAACAAAACGTGAAATTAAATAAATAAAACACCCACCGGTATGAAAATAATATTTTACAATCCTAATAATAAAAGAAAATTATTGAAAATTAAAATTATTTTTATGACTATTTATTTAATTATTATTAATTAAAAACTATTTATTAATTATTTAAAATGCACTAAAACACAAGAAAATACAAAATTAACTAGAAAATGAAATTATAACTTAGAAAATCTAAATATTATAAAACTTATTTTAAAACCGAAAATATATTTTTTTGACTTTTTCAATTTATTATGAATTTAATACTATTTAAAACTAATTAAAATGCTATAAAATCTATTTTAACTAAGATAATTCAGGAAAAATACTTTTATGACTTTGAATATTCTAAAACTAATAAAATTGAAATTGCATTTTCCTAACATTTTCAATTATTTGAATAAAAGCTAATTAAAAATGCTAAAACCTAAATTAAATGCGTAAAATAGCAAATGAGCGAGAAAATATGAAAAGTTCCAAATAACTATAAAATAATACCGAGAACCCGTGAAAAATAATGTAAACTATTTTGGAGCACAAGAACAATGATTTGGGCTAATCTTAATAAAATAAGACACGTAAATAAGCTAAAATCTAACCATAAGCTACTATAAGCTACCTTAGCCTTAATCTAACCTAAACTATGCTAATGCAACCGAATGGGACCCTAAAAGCACAAAGTTAGAAGCGTTATAGCTATAAACATGTTCTATCAAACTTATGCCAAACTACCCTTATGCATCTACTTTGCTCACATTAAGCTAGCAAGAAAAATCACAAAAATTAACTAAAATGACCAGTAAGAGACAACCAACCAAAGAGCTTAGGGTCTGCTTGTTTGGAGGGTTTGCTTCAAAGATTGGAATTTGAGTTAAAATACCATGTTTGTTATGACCGTCAGATTTAAAATTGGATCTCATCCCCAAATATAAAGTGGATACACAATTCGCCACAACGGCCTTGACTTATGCTGGATACCGATAAGGTCCCACTTTTCTTTTTAATTTTAAAATCGTGAAAGTTGTTAGCAACCACATATTATTTTTATTTAATCATATATCATTTATTTTATACTTTTATATTTTCATTTAATCTCTAAAAAATATAAAAATTATTAATTCTAATCCTAGCCTAACATAAAACAAACAACTTTTCATACCATCATTCAATTACTTCCATATATTTTCTTTTTAACCTGAACCAAATTCTAATCCTATCCCAAACCTACCACCAAAACAAACGGACCCTTATATCCATAATTTCAACTAATTTGGACCTATATTGAAGGAATGAAAAATCAAAACTATAAGCACTTTGACATGATTTGAACTTTTGACTATTTCAAACGTGAATGGGAATTTTGACTTTATTGAACTTATGAGCTTATGAAATGGAATGAACCGATGTTTTAAGACAAAATATGACCGAAATAAGCTGTAGTATAATGATCTAAATCTTAAAAGCAAATTAACTAAGTCCTACACTAACCGATAAGCTTACGAGATTAGTGAAAGTGAAATTTTGACTTTAAGTGATCTCAGTGGTATTCTAAGGACTCATATGACTGATCTAATCCTAAATAAACCTAAAGTAACTAAACTTGATCACTGAACAAATCTTTAGCACAAGCAAGTATCTCAAATCCAACTCCTAAAACTGATAAGCATATGAGATCAGGTTAATTGCAAATTTGACTTTGAGTGCTATGTAGATGCAAAACAAGGACTAATATGAGTGTTCTAGACTAAAATGAAGCTAAAACAACTGAACCTAACCTCTGAACAAGCTTGTAACTCAGATAGATAAACTATTCCAAACACACCTAATATAGCTGATATGCAACTTTATCAAATCAAATCACTAATACAAGCTACAAAAATCCTTGATCCAATTTCTATTATCAACATGCAGCCTAAATAAAGTGATTATGACAACAACCTTAAGCAAAAACCATGATCCCCCTAATAAAGCAGTTATGATGTAAATAGTGCATTAAGCATTAAGTTAAAACAATATGAAATCTAGAAACACAAGCTATTAACAAACTAGAATAATGCACTTTAAAACAATTAATGCAATTTAAACTAGAAATTGAATTAGAACTTACAAACATCCAGCCACTATGGATTGCTTAAGAAATCATTGTACCACTAATCCTAAACCAACAATCAACCCAAATCAAATCAACATCAACCCATAACCATCACTATACAGCAACTCAGAACCATTCCTTCTTATTAACTGCAGTTTAACTTTTCTTGACTTTTTTGGGAAATTGAGCAATTAGACAGGAAACTCTACCAATTTGCTTAAAACACTTTTAATTAAGTTAAAAGAAGCTTAATGAAGCATTTTAGCAGCTTAAAACTTAAGAACAAGCTACAATTGATTTTGGCGGGAAAACTAGAACAAGCATAACAGGGACAAGTAAGGATTGAAAATGGCTAATTAAGACTTAAATAACTTGTAAATGATATTAAACATCAAACCCAGAATTCTTAAACATTAAAACAATACAAACGATTACATTCAAAATCTAAAAAGGGTCTAAAATAAAGGACACTTTATTTCTTCTCGTCTTATTTCTCTTTATAGCTCTACAAAGTCTTCTCATCATTCTTGGCCTCGATTTAGTCAAAACGATCCCAACCCTTGATTTTGCTTTTGGCCAAGTTGAAGCAACAGGGATGGTAGGTGTTTTTGGGAGAAGCATTTATTGCTTAGGGTGAGGGTGTAGGGAGTAGACAGTGGGGATAAGCGCGATGATGTCGATGGTGTGTAAACCAGGAGTGGAGGTGGTATGGTTTACATGGTCGAGGAATGGAGGAAAGTGGGAAGGTGGGTTCGACCTGGGTTTGACCCCGTTTTATTAATAGATCATTGGGCTTTGTTTTGGCTAATAATACAAAAAGTGGTCCGCTTGGTCAGAGTTTAATCACAAGGACCAATTTTGTAATATTCGAAAATGAAGGTTAAACCTCAGCTTCCAAAGTTAACACAAGGACCGATTATGCCATATATGAATAGTACAAGGGTTATATTTATTATATTTCCATTTTAAATAACCTGTGGACTATTTTGACACTTTTCAAAGTCGAGGGACCAAAGTTGTAAATATGCAATTTTAACTTCAAAGGACTATTTATAACAACTTGTGAATCCCCAAGGACCTTTAATGATATTTTACAAGTTTTGAATTACCAGGGATTAGTTTTGCCAATTTATGAAAGTTTAGAGACTGAAATTGTAAATTATGTAAACTTTGTTGTTTTTCATCGCCAATCCTTTTGCACTTGTAACTCATAAAAACACATTTCAATGATATTTATAGCATTTATATGGCATTTGTGTGTTTTTGGTCGCTTATGCGGGTTAAACAATATAAAAATATATGTATTTAGACACATATCAAGAACTCAATGTTTTTATTAAATCAAGTTATGTATTTTCCAAACAACACTTTAGGTCATTCAATATAACCGTGATCGATGCTATGACAACCAATCCACAGAATTCCATTCGTCAAGCAAAATGTAATTGGGGTGTGATGATTGACATCGAGTCTTGTTATAGAGAACTAGGTTGCATCATCAATTCTAGACTATAACTACATCATCATAGCATCTCATCACTTCATCATAAGTGCATATTCACTTTACATGCGGTTTATACGTTACATATTTCGAGTTATTTACTTTCATTTCAAACCGATTGTCACATGGATGCCTTCAAATACCCATTCCATTATCCTTTCTTTAGATTCTAACGTGGAGAATGCCTTGTCATTTCCTATCACAAATTTAATATCAGCTGATTCATCATCGATAACGTCGAATGCCGAGATAAACCTTTAAGTAGGGCAAAGTAGGTCTCACTCCTTTGTCCCCCCACTAACATGTCGAGTTACACGTTATTCACACATTAAGTCAACCATCGTACATTTGAAGCATTTACGACATCTCATAACCCATCTTTTTGGAATCCATCATTCATTTTTGAAAGATAACCTTAAATTTATTATCCCATATCACATCCCTTTAGAGCGTTTATTTTTTTTTTATCATAGGACTTTGCTACGTCTCACCTTTCCTCATATTTTGAAGAGTTATGGCGTCAAGAGAGCTCCACCACTATGACACAAGCCGCTATCCAAAAGTATATAGAGGATAGTATAGCTGTGGCACTAGAGAAAGAATGGGCACCAGAGTCACATCCGTCATTGTCGAAACCGCGGTCGCTAATCAAGCTACTAGACTTGCTACTACCTGTGGAGCCGCAGGAGGTTCTCGAGTTCAAATGGTACATACATGGACTTTAAGAGCTGGTGATCCTCAAGTTCGAGGCACGTATGAGCCATTACATGATCCGCTGGTTGAAAAGATCGAGTCATTATTTCTTCTATGCGATTGCCCAGATGACCTGAAGGTGAAATTGCCACTAGTACACTCTCGATGAGGCAATGTTATGGTGGAATTATTATACCTATTGGTATGGAAAATGCTTACAAGCTCTCATGGGATCAATTCAAGAGGTTGTTGACTAAGTATCATGTCCGCACACCGAGGTGAAGAAATTGAGATGGAAATTTCAAGTTAGCGACCGCTGGTTATGACATCGAGACCTACATCAAGGTTTCAAGAGTTGGTTGCTTTATGTCCATCTATGGTTTTGGACAATGAGAAACCATCGAAAGGTTTCATTGGAGGACTTCCAAAATGCATTCAGGAGATGTAACCTCTTCGATTCACAAACAATCAAGAGACCATCAAGGTAACTCAAATACTCATGGCTCAAGTTGTGAAGAGGAAAACTTTATCGACAATAACAACAACAACAACAACAACAACCGCGACAACCAAGCTAACAACAACAAAAGGAAAGGGAAAATGATGTGGAGGTTATAACAACAACAACCAAAGCCGTAACACTAACCATCACCAACAATGCATTGTAAGACAAGAAGTCAGCTGTGGTTTATGTTGCTCACGCACCAACAAAGGAAAGAACTTATATCGAAACTTACCACGATGCCACCAATGCACGCCACATCATGATGGTCCATGTGGTATATGCTTTAGTCAGTCAAAAGGGACACCTTGCCAAGAACCGCAAAGAAAAGGATATGTTGAACTCAACCACTATGTAATCGATGTAAGTATCATCACCGGTCTTTGCCCTGTTATGCTACAAGTGTCAAAACCAGACACCATGCCGTGGATTGTAGAGGTAATCCATAGTCACATGCTTCGATGTGGAGAGCAAGGACACTATAAGAACCAATGTCCCCTAACCAAGGTTAACAAGTCAAGGAACTCAATGGAAAACATATATATAGAAGGAGGAGAAGCTCATCCAGTATCAACAACGCTAAAACCAAGAAGATTAGAAATTAACAGCCTTATTTTCCTTATGTATTATGTCGCACTAAGTTTATGTCTTCCATCGATCCAAATCTTTATAACTTAAGATGTACTACTTTTGATAAACCACTGTTGTAAAATATTCTCATCTATCGCATTTTATTTTCTTTCCGATTTGTTATTACTTACGAGAATTTAATTCCTTTACTTTAACTATCATTTTAATGACACGCTTTAAATCTTTGTAAACATTGAGAGTTATAACAACTAAACCGAACGTCACATCATCGCTCCTTAATTATACATAGCCCAGCTAACTATGTCTAATTCGAGGATCATGTTATGTCGAGAGCTTATTTATAAATCTTAGTGCAAGCAAAATGTTCACATATTCCAAAGTCAAAGTGATGCTCATCAAGATATTCATCCAATATTTTTCTACTATGATGTTTTGTACGCCTCAATCATCGACAACCATAACGACACATCCTCATGTCTTCTCCTCGATATTCATCATAAACTCAAAATTCGATAGACTATCACTCGAATCAATTCGTGGACCAATTCCTTTTGGTGGGCGAATGTGACAACTCAGATTTTCAGTCATATTTCAAAACATTATTCATGCTTCATCATTTATCGCTTATCGAACTGTTTACGATTATCAAATTCACGTAACCGTAATGGTTTACCGTGAATTCATGATCATATCATCATGATATTTCATATAGACTAAGTTTAGTCTACAATTCATTAACATCATTATCATCATATTAGTTCATGCATGGTTTTGCATTTTACATTAAACGATAATTTTCATATTAAATAAACGTTATCGCAGAATTTATTATTTTGAACAATTGATCCATTACTTCCAAAAATTATCCCGATATATTTTTATACCATATTAAGTTTATAAAATAATATTATGAGTTTACCTGTTTTAAATTTATTTTGTATATAAATTGTTATATTTATATAATTATTTACGGTTTTCTTAAATATTACACGATTATTATTATTTCACTCAAATTTTGCAAGAAATGTATGTTTATAATTTTATGACCTTAATATATTTTATCTTGACCGTGAAAATTTATTTTATCTAACGCTACCCTATATACTCAAATGTGACTACAACTTATCATTTATCTTCATTTAATCATACTTAAACATTACATTATACATTTAAAAAAAAATTAATAAAGTGAATGACTAACCTCCCTTGTCGATGCGGAGGCGAGTCATTTGGGTGATTCATGTAAACTTACAAATATCTACAAGTGTATGTATAATACTAATAAACCAAACACAATTTACTTCATTTGCAAAATAAAGATCAAACTTGCTCTTCTCTCTTGCAAAACCGGTACCACAAGACCAAGGAAGGAATCATCATAAAATTTTCTAGACAAGATTATTACACACTAGTATCACTCTTTGTATAGGTTTTGAAATAAAACCTAGGTGATTAGGAAAATCCATTGTTCTCATAAACCTCATCAGCCATTAGTAAGCATTCATATTCATCATAATATTTCATATTCATTGTTATGGTCATTTCATTTTATTTGAGAAAACATGCAAGTCTCATGAGGTTTATACCACTTTTTATTGATTTTAAGAGTTATGTATATATAAGTCATCCTATAATTACTCCTTGTTATATATTAGTTTTGGTGATGTCTAGGAACCCATGACACCCCAAGAAGGTGTATGGTAGGATTAGAATAGCTTCGGAGTTGTTTTGAATGGGTTAGATAGGTTTGGCGCGAGAAAAACTCATTTCGACAAGTTTACAAAGGGTCTGTCCTTATTTTCAAAACTGGAAAATCCGAAGAGGTAAAATTTTTGGCTCAGATATTTAGAAAATATACTTTAAAACGAAACCGTACGCTTGAACGGATTAAACGAGCTATAACGAAGAAGTTATGAATTTTTCAAGTTGGCTACGAAACTATAAATTTCGAAATTTCAAGATGTATTGCTTATTTTGTAATGAGTCAAAATGAAGTCATGCGTTGTAAATTATGTCGACTTGTCAAAATATGTTAGTATACTTTGATACAAAGCTAAGGACCTTAAAACGTAGAAAACGGATTTGTAACGATTAAATTATACATCGCATAAAAAGTTGTCAGAATTTTATTATATAAGAAAACTAAATTATTTCTAATAGGCAAGTTTACTAAGAAACAAAGAGACCAAGTTGAAGGTTGTTTTAACATTGATTTAGAACTTTTATAAAGTGATGTCTTCTAGTAAAAGTGAGATCGCCAAGTATATTTTCCAAATGTTCCGCTGGTTTGTTTAGCGGAGTTGTAATGAATTAATTACGGTCGCTTAAACTTTGCCGAAAACCATCCTTAAACTATATTTTGGGACATAAGTACCATACTTAACCTCTATTTTCTTTATGTTCGAGACCTCTAGGATGGAAACTTAAACACTAAAACTTCGAGATAATGATACGAGCTCAAAACCGCTGAGTTTGTTTCAACGCCGACGCACCATTTTACGACTAGCTTTTAGAGGTCGTTTTAGTCACTTTCATGGATATTTCAACGACATTATTTTACTACGAAAGTTATAATTTCATAATAAATCATTAAATGACTATCGAAGATATCATTTCAACGTAAATACTTTTAAAGTATTTTATAACATGACGAGATGTCATAAACATATATTTCGACGATAAATTTATTTCAAAAGCGCATAAGTGGTATAGATTACATGATTGCATGCACGCATATTGTTTCATGATTTACATTAGAACATATCATTCATAATAGGTCACGGTCGAGGTTGCTCCTCATTTCAAGATTGCCATTACATCATCATTATCATTGCAACAAGTGAGTTTTCATAGCCCCATTTATTCAAGTTTTTACTTATTTCAAACCCACGGGAGAATATATCACATCACTTTATTACGCTACCAAGTATATCAAATTCATTATATTGCTTAAGTTACCTCATTGCGCTTAAATGTCCCCATTTCATAAACATGAACCGTTAATTTCATAGAAGCGTGGGTGATGAAAGTGTAAATACTCATCATTTTTAGTCAAACCGAATGCAAAAACGTTAAAATGCTCTCTAAATGCATCAAAATATCGAAAATATTCCAAAATTGCATTTTATGTGTTTTAAATGCAAAATATCAAAATCGATGAAAACATATCAAATTTGCAAAATTGCGCTTAGTCCCCAAGTTTCTAAAGTTGTCAAAAATGCCCCTAGCACTTAATTTAAAGAAAAGTCACCAAAGGTCCTTTTTAAATCATAAGTTGTCAAATTTAGTCCTTTGGTGAAAAATATAAAAATTTGAGAAAATTACAAGTTTAGTCCTTCAAATTTGAAAATTGGCGTAAATGGCCCTCGAAAATTGCAAATGGCAAGTTTGGTCCTTATACTTTCTCGAGAGTGTCACTTTTGGTCCCTTGAAACAAGTTTGATGAATTGGCAGCTTAGGCCCTCAAGTTTCGTAAAATTACACAAAGGTTCTTGATTATTAAACCTTTAACTCATTTCGACCCCCGCCTATCCTCGACCCCTCACAAACCGAATCAGAACCCCTATTATTAACACCGCTCGGTCAATCTCTGGTCAAACCCAAAAACGCGCTTAAAGTCTTCTTCCCCACCGCTTCGCAACTCACTGTGTAACCCATCCTCCTCAATCTTCACTCCACCATGTTCCCCACCTCCAACTAACATCCAAACTTCATTAATTGCTTCCTAACCTCTCACTCAACCCCACATGGTTAAAAGAAAAATGGCGCCAAAATCGTTTGAACGGTCGAGATCATTTTGAGTAATCCAATGGCTAAGAATGTATGGATACATTCGTAAGAAAAGAGAAGAAGATTGGGATATAAAAAGAAAGAGAAGCAAGATAGAGAGTAGATTATTAGTTTTAAATTTCTTATGTCGCTTTTATTATTAATGAATTAGTTTAATCTTAAATCGTAAGTTTTTGTTTCAAGTGAAAACTCGTTATATTTGCAATATAATCGTGTTTTAATCATTAATTTCAAGCTTCTAACTATTTTCACATTTTAGCATAATCGTTGAAATTTTCTTCTCAAACCTCATTCAAAAGCTTCTTAATGCTCATCTCTCGCTTTTAAATAAGCTTTAATGAGCTTATGATAGCTTTGTATAAGCTTAAGTTTAAGATTGCATTCATTTTGGTACTTGGTCAATGAAAGTCAAACAGTGCAAAAGTGATGTGTTTGGTCAATGGTTAAAAGACATGGAAATGGGTTGAATTATAGTTTATGGTTGGTTCCGATAGGTTAGCGTTCCCGGTTTCAAGATTGGTGTTATAGTGCTTTGGACCCTTTGTAAGTAAAATCCAAGTTTTTTGCATTGTCTCGATTTTGTAGTTAAAGTCGTTCCATTCTGCTTTAGAAGTTGTAATTAGGTTAAGTAAATGTAATTTGATCATTAATCTAGGTTGCTCAATGACTAGTTCTATTTATTTGCAAAATCGCTTGATAAATAGGTGTTTGATTTACCGATTTATCTGCCTTAAAAGCTTGTTTCGTTTGCTTCTTGTTGTTTCATGTGTCTTAAGCTCATTTGAGCACATTTCATTTAGTTTAGGTCTCCAACATCACCCAAGTCAACATTAGATCAAACTGCTCTCATCGATCCATCGCAGGATTCGATTTGCAAAATCTCATTTTGTGTTCAAAAGTAATTGCTTGCTTGCATTGTGCTTATTCTATCACAATATATCATTTTCGCTCAAAGATTTGAATCAAAGTTGAAATAGTCAACTTTTAGTTTTATCAAAAGTCAAAATATCGAGAAACCCTGCTTTGGGTCGCTAGAGGAATTTTCTTGATTCATTTATGGGTCAAAATCAATGAAACTTATGGTTCTAAAATCTTCACGGTCTACTTTCTTTTGTCATTTTTACGTATTTTTGAAATTTCTTTAAGCTCTTAATAAGCTTTGTCAATATGGGATCAAAACCCGCCAGGCACTAAGTCATCATACAGGAGTAGTGCGCTTGCAGAGTTTGTATTGAGCTCATTTGAGCTCATCTTAGTCTCGAGCTTTGGATATTAGATAGCCAACCAGTCTACTCTATGTTCCAACTTTTATTTTTCATTTCCGACTTATCTTGAACTCGTGCTTAAGTCCAAAAGTAGCTCCTAAATTCTGTTCTAGCTTATATCTCATATAGTCAAATCTGTGTTAGCTTGCATTTCAGAGGTTCAAGCTTGTTGATACTTGTTCCATTTTTGTTCTTTTAGCTTATTGTAGCTTCCTTATCAGTTTGGTAGCTTTTGGATTCCATTTGCTCATCCAAGTGCTTATTTTATAAGCACTTTGATCATCAGTTTCATATTCTTGCACTTAACCCCATGTTTTTTCATTTTTCATAGCTTCCTAATATTATTTTAGAGTTTCCCTGAAATTTTCAGATTTTTCTAAGTTGTTTTGCTATTTTTCTTGATTTAAATTAGTTTTTAAGCATTTTTAAATAGCTTTTAATACAAAAAATTAAGAAAAGGTTCAAAAAAATAATTTTTCATTTTTATTAAGTTAAGATAAATATAAAAAGCCAAAAAAGTATTTTTCCATATTTTCTTAGTTAAAATTGTATTTTTAAATAATTTAAGTAGTTTTTAATAGTTTAAAATTCCTATAAAATAGAAAATAATCAGAAAATTACAAAAATAGTTTTGAAAATTCTATTTTGATATTTTAGACTTTTCCAAATCTTAATTTTATTTTTCTAGCTTTATTTCCTAATTTCTTGTATTTTAGGTAATTATTTAATAGTAAAAAATAGTTTTTAATTAATAATAATTAATTTAATAGTTATAAAATAATTTTCTTTTTCTAAAAGTTTTTTTATCATTAGGATTGTAAAATGTCATTTTCATATTTTTAGGGTTAATATTGTGTAAGTTTCACATTTTATTCAGTACGTCAGTAGATTTTAATTTCGGGCTATAAAACATAAAAACAAAACATCATTTTAATTATAGTGATAGCGCTATTTAATAGATTTTATCTTTTAATTTCCTTTAATTTGCATTTAAGCCGTTGTAATTTGTTGGCTTTTTTTCGTAGTTATAATAATCATAATCAAATCCTTTTTCCGCTCAAATTTCCGATCACTATACGCTTGATAATCCATCGTGATAACTCACGGGACATAACGACCGGGAGACCCTATACTCCCTGATCTTCATTGAGTTCGTGTTCAAACCTGCTTTGTTGTTCTTACTATTCCGCCATTCACAAGTGGGCGAGCCATGCTGGAAACCTTGACTGCTTGCAGACGATCAAATTTTTTGCCACCGTCGGAGTCAGCTGATAATCTTACGTCTAGCAGATTAGTGATTTGATATTCACTCTTTGTTCACACCATCCATCTCAGATATGTTTATATTTTCTTATCCAAAATACCAAAATATTCTTCTCATTCCTCTTATCCGTATGATTCTATTTCTCTTACCTCTTTTGCCGCTTAATTCTATTCTTCGATCCTCTCAACCATTTGATTCTCTTCTTAATCCTCTATATGTTTAATTCTTATGTCGACAATCACAACTTCATCGCCGTAATGCGTGTGTGAGCGGAGGGCCTAGTTCAAGCTTAATTTTGCAACCGTACAATTATCCATCATAAATTTTTTCAAAGTTATTTCACCACCCGCCACAACCCGAAATACATTCTAATCTTGACAAACCAGCTCAAACGTTGAGCTTCCCAAGCACCCACCGAGGATTACGAGGACACTTTCTTGAAAATAGAGTCTGTAATCTAATCGAACAAATTCAAGCCGATGAAAAAGGTCGAGAATTAGAATTGACACGATGAACCCTGCTCAAACACCGGTGACTAGCAAGAATGACTTGCCTAATCTTCACGCTTCTCAAGAACCAAAACCGGAGACCATAACGGAAGTGGTGGAAATTGCTAGCCTCGTGAGCACACCACTTGTCCCACCTCCGGATTTTTCAAAATGTTCTTCGAGTCTTGATAGTCATTCTGATCACCATGTTGGTTTTGTTGATCCTTCAATAAACCGATTCTCTTCATAACTCCTCAAATGCAATCGCTTATTCCTTGTGTCGGCCGCGTGAGCCCTTTTGGTTCACCGTCGCTATGTACTTGTGTACAATGTGGTAATGATATCCATAACGGAGTTGTTTGTTTTGTGGTTCGAGGAATTCATTTGATTATGATCCTAATCGTAACTCATTTAACGACTCCTCAAACTTTTTCCAATTACCCACCACACCCGACTTATCTTCATATGATCAACATTATCGTTGTGAATTTTGTGGAGGTCCTCACCAAGGATTTGAGTGTCAACCGAAATACGTTTGTCTATGAACAGCTTTTCCTAATGATGCTCGTAACTTTGGTTATGACCAAAATCCATATGATTCACCATTCCGCACTCAACAGCTTTTTATCATGTAATCATGGAGGTCCCCATTTCACCGATTGTCAAATAGGAACCCAGCTCCTTGTAACAATCATGACTCTTACATGTTTGACAATTTCCAACCTCCACAACACTATACGGTTCAAACTCCACCGAGCCGTTATCTCAAGAAATCTCCTGTGATTTTGAAACCGCAATAAAAACACTGAGGATATGATGAGTAATTTTAAGAATCTGCCGAGCGGTGAAAGACCATGGAGAATTGTTGTCAAGAAGCGAGAGGCCCGCCAATCGAGGAGGAATTATTAATCCCAGAGCATGCAGCTCTAAGACGCTCCCAATTTCTTAAGGCCTCTCAGTATGATGATGACGAGGAGAGTTTTATCCTTTTAAAGATAATACTTCTCAACTCCTCGCCATTGATGTCCCAATAGCTTGAGATTCTATCTCAAACAATCGCTATCACACCCGAGATTCACACTCACTCTATTATGGGGACGAAAGCATCTTGACACTCGTCTCGAAAAGGAATCGGACTAATTGATAAAGTCTAGTGTTGAGGACCTTGTCCCAATCCCTGTGAGAGTCACTGGAATTCTTGATCATGTGTGATATCCTCCTCCTCTGTCTTCCAAAATGATCATGTCGAGATGTTCTCCATTCTCGATGATGATGATTCGCTATCTTGTGGAGACATTATTTATGCGGAAGATTCACCTTCCGAGCTTGTTAGCTGTAGAAGAGAATGATGAAGTTATCGACATCGAAATCAAAGATGAAGCTCTTCGAGCAACATTATTGAATGTCACCTTCTCATTTCTAAAATCGAGGCTTTCAAAGAGAAACCTATTTCATCTCCTACCCCATTAGGGTAGTGACATTCTTCCGATGATTCTATTCGAAATGAAAGCCTCTCGTGTTGATAATACGGAGAGAAGATTAGTGGCGACTCACTTTTCATTCTCATAATTTCTCCTCGATCATGAATCATTTACTTTGAGGAGTTCGCCAAGGAACCCACTCATATCAATTCTCGAATATGATTCATTCACCTTCATGGAGTTTTCTCGATGAACTCACTCATATCATATCTCCACCGTAGTATGATAAATTCTACTTTGATCTAGATACACCCAAGATATGTCTAGACCAATCGAGCTTAACCGATGAGATCATGAGACTATGAATTCTCCTATCGAGGATGAAGAGTTAGTCATGATTGCTATCATGATTTTCTTTCTTTTCTTCATATATTCTCGTCACTTCTCCCGCTCTTCACTCCTGGGGAATGAAGACACTATCTTTGATCCCAGATTTCCATATCATTTGTGAGCCTGCCTCTATGTATATCTCATCGGTGTGGAACTTTCACGTGTTTCAAATGTTTATCCAAACATCTCGAATGAAAGTCCCATGGAGATTGTCTCTTCCACTTACTTCCCCATGAACAAATGAACTGGGTCGAGTCAAGCTTAGCGACTCGATAATCAAAAACAAGAGTGAACATGGGTTTTCACCATGTTCCACCTTTAGCTGGGAGTTACCCCACATGTTATATATATAAGTATCTTGAAAAAAAAAAATAATAAAAAATAATCTTCTTTCTAAATAATGGCCGTAGTATTTCCTTTCACGTTTTTTGTTTCGCATAACCGCTGGTACTTTGAATATTGAGGGCAATATTCATTTCTAATGGGGAATTCTCACTAATTTTATCATATAATTATACCAATTTCGCTTTTGGCCTTTTTTTGAGTAAGTGTTCTACACTTACTCAATTGGTTATCGCATCCGCTTTGTCTAATAAACAAAATGATTGGCTAATCCAGAGCAAACGGCTCTTGGTAAAGATATCTCAAACCGTTGACGGCTTGCAATTTGCCCAAAATTGTATGGTATTCAACTCACCATATCTTAAAAAGTGAAGAGTCACAGCTCCGCAAGTTTATGGCTCAGGTAAAGGCAATGGAAAATCCATAATTGGTAATCACTCACCAAAGATAATATTGATAATTTATCTAAGAGTTGGCTAGTCCGCAGAGCAAAACGGCTTCGTAAAGACAAAATCAAACTGCTGAAAGTCGGTGGTTTGCTCAAAATCACACGGTTATCGATGTACCATGGTTCTTACTTGAACTAAAACATTCGTTACTCCGTAAGTAATGGCTTTTGGTAAAGAGTTTCAAATCCATTAAGTTTTTCAAAAGATTGCTAGGACTAGCAATAGTTTAGTATGGGGATTGATGAGTACAGAATACTCATCATTTTTAACAAATGAATCCCAAAACGCTTAAAATGCTCGTAAATGCATCAAAATATCGAAAATATTCAAAATTGCATTTTATGTTTTAAATGCAAAATATCAAAATCGATGAAAAACATATCAAATTTGCAAAATTGCGCTTAGTCCCCAAGTTTCTAAAGTTGTCAAAAACAGCCCCCGAAAGCACTTAATTTAAAGAAAAGTCACCAAAGGTCCTTTTTAAATCATAAGTTGTCAAATTTAGTCCTTTGGTGAAAAATATAAAAAATTTGAGAAAATTACATGTTTAGTCCTTCAATTTGAAAATTGCGTAAATGGCCCCGGAAAATTGCAAAATGGCAAGTTTGGTCCTTATACTTTCTGAGAGTGTCACTTTGGTCCCTTGAAACAAGTTTGATGAATTGGCGCTTAGCCCCTCAAGTTTCAAAAATTACACAAAGGTCTCTGATTATTAAACCCTTTAACTCATTTTCGACCTCGCTTATCCTCGACCCCGCAAAATCGAATTGTAACCCCTATTATTAACACCGCTCGTCAACTCGTCAAACCCAAAAAATGCGCCTAAAGTCTTCCTTCCCCACCGCTCTCCGAACTCACTGTAACCCATCCCCTCCTCAATCTTCACTCCACCATGTTCCCCCTACTCCAACTAACATCCAAACTTCATTAATTGCTTCCCTAACCTCTCACTCAACCCCACATGGTTAAAAGAAAAAATGGCGCCAAAAATCTGTTTGAACGGTTGAGATCATTTTTGAGTAATCCAATGGCTAAGAATGGTGGGATACATTCGTAATGAGAGAGAAGAAGATCGGGATATAAAAGAGAGAGAAGCAAGATAGAGAGTAGATTATTAGTTTTAAATTTCCTTATGTCGCTTTTATTATTAATGAATTAGTTTAATCTTAAAATCGTAAGTTTTTGTTTCAAGTGAAAACTCGTTATATTTGCAATATAATCGTGTTTTAATCATTAATTTCAAGCTTCTAACTATTTTCACATTTTAGCATAACCATGAAATTTTCCTTCTCAAAATCTCATTCAAAAGCTTCTTAATGCTCATCTCTCGCTTTAAATAAGCTTAAATGAGCTTATGATAGCTTTGTATAAGCTTAAGTTTAAGATTGCATTCATTTTGGTACTTGGTCAATGTAAAGTCAAACAGTGCAAAAGTGATGCGGTGTTTGGTCAATGGTTAAAGGCAGGCATGGAAATGGGTTGAATTATAGTTTATCGGGTTGGTTCCGATAGTTAGCGTCCTTGGTTTCATTGACAAGCCATAGTGCTTTGGACCCTTTGTAAGTAAATCCAAGTTTCTTTGCATTGTCCGATTTTGTAGTTAAAGTCGTTCCATTCTGCTTAGAAGTTGTAATTAGGTTAAGTAAATGTAATTTGATCATTAATTCTAGGTTGCTCAGTGACTAGTTCTATTTATTTGCAAAATGCTTGATAAACAGTGTTTGGATTTCATCGATTTATCCGCCTTAAAAGCTTGTTCGCTGTTTGCTTCTTGTTGTTTCATGTGTCTTAAGCTCATTTGAGCACATTTCATCTTAGTTTAGGTCTCGCAACATCACCCAAGTCAACATTAGATCAAAACTCTTTCATCGATCCATCGTTGTGGATTTGATTTGCAAAATCTCATTTTGTGTTCAAAAGTCATTGCTTGCTTGCATTGTGCTTATTCTATCACAATATATCATTTTCGCTCAAAGATTTGAATCAAAGTTGAAATAGTCAACTTTAGTTTTATCAAAAGTCAAAAATATCGAGAAACCTGCTTTTGGGGTCATTAGAGGAATTTTCTTGGATTCATTTATGGGTCAAAATCAATGAAACTTATGGTTCTAAAATCTTCAAATGGTCTACTTTCTTTTGTCATTTTTATGTATTTTGAAATTTTCTTTAAGCTCTTAATAAGCTTGTCAATATGGGATCAAACTTTGCAGGCACTAAGTTCTCCGCACGTGAGTAGTGCTCTGCGTAGCTTGTATTGAGCTCATTTGAGCTCATCTTAGTCTCGAAGCTTTGATATTAGATAGCCAACCGTGTCTACTCTATGTTCCAACTTTTATTTTCATTTCCAAATTATCTTGAACTCGTGTTTAAGTCCAAAAGTAGCCCTAAATTGCTAGAAGCTTATATCTCATATAGTCAAATCTGTGTTAGCTTGCATTTCAGAGGTTCAAGCTTGTTGATACTTGTTCCATTTTTGTTCTTTTTAGCTTATTGTAGCTTCCTTATCGCCAGGTAGCTTTTGATTCCATTTGCCATCCATTAGCCGCTATTTTATAAGCACTTTGATCATCAGTTTCATATTCTGCACTTAACCCCATGTTTTTTCATTTTCATAGCTTCTAATATTATTTTAGAGTTTCTGAAATTTTCAGATTTTTCTAAGTTGTTTTGCTATTTTCTTGATTTAAATTAGTTTTTGCATTTTAAATAGCTTTTAATACAAAAATTAAGAAAAGGTTCAAAAAATAATTTTTCATTTTTATTAAGTTAAGATAAATATAAAAAGTCAAAAAGTATTTTTCCATATTTTTCTTAGTTAAAATTGTATTTTAAATAATTTAAGTAGTTTTAATAGTTTAAAATTCTAGAAAATAGAAAATAATCGAAAAATACAAAATAGTTTTGAAAATTCTATTTTGATATTTTAGACTTTTCCAAATCTTAAATTTATTTTTCTAGCTTTATTTCCTAATTTTTTGTATTTTAGGTAATTATTTAATAGTAAAAATAGTTTTTAATTAATAATAATTAATTTAATAGTTATAAAATAATTTTCTTTTCTAAAAGTTTCTTTTATCATTAGGATTGTAAAAATATCATTTTCATATTTTTAGGGTTAATATTGTGTAAGTTTCACATTTTATTTCAGACGTCACAGATTTTAATTTCGCTTCATAAAAACATAAAAACAAAAACATCATTTTAATTATAGTGATAGCGTTTATTTAATAGATTTTATCTTTTAATTTCCTTTAATTTGCATTTAAGTCGTTGTAATTTGTTGGCTTTTTCTCGTAGTTATAATAATCATAATCAAATCTTTTTCCGCTCAAATTTCCCGATCACTATATCGCTTCGATAATCCATCGTGATAGCTCACGGGACATAACGCACCCGGGAGACCCTATACTCCTCGCATCTTCATCGAGTTCGGTTCAAACTGTTTTTGTTCTTACGGTCCGCCATTCACGTCATGTAAGTCATGCCGGAAACCTGACTCGCCAGACGCATCAAATTTTGGCGCCGCCGCCGGGAGTCAGGCCGATAATCTTACGCTCAGCGTAGATTAGTGATTTGGATATTCACCTTTGTTCACACCATCCATCTGTATATGTTTATATTTTCTTATCCAAAATACCAAAAATATTCTTCTCATTCCTCTTATCCGTATGATTCTATTTCTCTTACCTCTTTGTCAGCTTAATTCTATTCTTCGTATCCTCTCAACCATTTGATTCTCTTCAATCCTCTATATGTTTAATTTTATGTCGACAATCGTCAACTTCATCGTCGTAAAATGTGTGCGAAAGTGCGGAGGGCCTAGTTCGTTTAATTTTGCACTGCGTGCTAATTATCCATCATAAATTCTTTTCAAAGTTATTTCACCACCCGCCACAACCTCAAATACATTCTAATCTTGACAAACCGGTTCAAACGCTCTGAGCTTCCTGCACCCACCGAGGATTACGAGGACACTTTTTTGAAAATAGAGTCTGTAATCTAATCGAACAAATTCAAGCCGAAGAAAAAGGTCGAGAATTAGAATCGATTACGATGAACCCGCTCAAACACCGTGTGATCTAGCAAGAATGACTTGCCAATCTTCACGCTTCTCAAGAACCAAAACCGAGACCATAACGGAAGTGGTGGAAATTGCTAGCCTCGCAGCACACCACTTGTCCCACCTCCGGATTTTTCAAAATGTTCTTCGAGTTCGATAGTCATTCGATCACCATGTTGGTTTTGTTGATCCTTCAATAAACCGATTCCTCTTCATAACTCTCAAATGCAATCGCTTATTCCTTGTGTCGGTTATGGTGAGCCTCTTTTGGTTCACCCCGTCACAGTGTACTTGGTACAATGCGGTAATGATATCCATAACGGAGTTGTTTGTTTATGTGGTTCGAGGAATTCATTTGATTATGATCCTAATCGAACTCATTTAACCACTCCTCAAACTTTTCCAATTACCCACCACACCGACTTATCTTCATATGATCAACACATTGCTAGAATTTTGTGGAGGTCCTCACCAAGGATTTGAGTGTCAATCCGAAATACGCTTGTTTATGAACGCTTTCCTAATGATGCTCGTAACTTTGGTTATGACCAAAATCCATATGATTCACCATTCTGCACTCAATGGCTTATCAAGTAGCACCGTGGAGGTCCCCATTTTCACCGATTGTCAACAGGAACCCAGCCTTGTAACAATCATGATTACCATACTTAACCTCTATTTTCTTTATGTTCGAGACCCTAGGATGGAAACTTAAACACTAAAACTTCAAGATAATGATACGAGCTTCCAAAACCGTTGAGTTTGTTTCCTAACGCCGACGCGCACCATTTTACTACTAGCTTTTGAGGTCGTTTTAGTCACTTTCATGGATATTTCAACGACATTATTTTACTACGAAAAGTTATAATTTCATAATAAATCATTAAATGACTATCAGAAGATATCATTTCAACGTAAATACTTTTAAAGTATTTTATAACATGACGAGATGTCATAAACATATATTTCGACGATAAATTTATTTTCAAAAGCGCATAAGTGGTATAGATTACATGGATTGCACGCATCGACATTGTTTCATGATTTACATTAGAACATATCATTCATAATAGGTCACGTCGAGGTTGCTCCTCATTTCAAAGATTGCCATTACATCATCATTATCATTGCAACAAGTGAGTTTTCATAGCCCCGATTTATTCAAGTTTTACTTATTTCAAACCTACGGGAGAATACATTGCACATCGGGCTTATTACGCTACCAAGTATATCAAATTCATTATATTGCTTAAGTTACCTCATTGCCGCTAAATGTCCCATTTCATAAACATGAACCGTTAATTTCATAGTGGCGCCATGAGTGGATAGATCTATCGAGGCGACACCTCCATCCGGGTGGGCGGATTCCAACCGACGGATGCATTTCATTTCATAATCATTATTTGAGTTGTTTGGCAAAACACTGCTGGGCTTAACATCATAATCAACAAGCTTGTGTGATGTGCTTAGCAATTGTATCATTTTTGTGACATCATTGTCATACATAATTTATACTTGTGGTAGTCGATTAACATTTACATAAACTCTATGAACTCACTCAACCATTGTGTCGACACTTTTAGCAATGTATTTTCGTGTAACTAAGGCATTCACTTCATGGCATGCATGTGGACATATCATAGAGTCGCGGTGACCACGCGCCTCACATGGGATTTATACACTTTAAAAACATCGTTTGACTTGTACCAAACTTAATTTCCGCACATTAGTAACTTTAATTTGGGACCTATCTTTGTAAATCGAATGTTTTTATTAAATCAAGCGATGTATTTTCCAAACGACACTTTAGGTCGTTTCAATATAATCGGGTTTATCTCTAAACCTTACAAGCCTCTTTATAAAGAAGATCAACACACACAATCACATAAGTCCCACGGATGACGCCATGTTTACGTATGGTATGTAAATCGGTTTAGAGATGGGATGGGAATGGTGTTGTAGTTTGGTTTCCGTGTTGAGCGGTAAGGACTCGATGAGATTGATATAGATCAAGAAGCTCGGGTAACACTTAAACAAAACCATGTTGCATTGTTGTGAGGCAATATTTGCCCAAGTGTGTAAAAAATTAGTGATTGTATGTGTTGCTCTCCTTTTATAGAGAGGTTTGTAGGGTTTAAAGATAAACCCTTTTGGTGATGATCAACGATTTCTAGAGAGCCGCATTGATCATCCGGGAGGCGGACAAGGAGGACATATGACATTCGTCCTTTAGCTCGTATATGAGAGTGCTATGCTCTCCGGTTTCTTGTTTGTGTATTCACCATTGTGCTATGTCGATTTTGCGTCTTAACCGTTAGCGACACGTGTAACAATTGTCTCTTTCGCGCATGTACTATGTTGCACGAGAACGTTGTGCCTAGTTCGACTGGGCTTATGTTGTTCTAGTCAATCGACTTCGTGAACTGTTGATGTTTGGGCTTGATCCGAGAATGTGATTAGTGGGCCTTGGCCACTAATAATGATACACTATCACATATAAACATAAAAATGTAAATGACATACAAAGTAGATGTTAAGGTACAACTAAAAGTAATTTTAATATACTTTCATATTTGTCAAATGTTTACTATCCCTACCATTTACTCTATTACATCACCAACCATTGATTAAACCTAAACTATTTGTGTTACAAAAGTTACATAAATGTCCTCTAATTTATGTGTGTTGCAAAAAGGTCCATAAAATTGCAAAAACGTCCTCCCATTACTTGCGATTACAAAACAATCCCTAAGTTAAATCTAGGAATTTGTTTGTGTAACTAACACTGTGATTATAGATTTTCTGAGACACAATCCCTATGTTAAATATGGCGATTTGTTTTGGGACCAAAAATACATAAATAGTCGATGTAGTTACCTATCGATTATAAGAAGCGTTCCTTACGTTAAATCTAGAGTGCTTGTGTAACCGAAAAAGTTTCACTTAAAACCCCGCATCCAGCAGAATAGTGCGGGTAAAAGTCCTTGTTTTTACTAAACTATAACTACATTTATAAACATACAAAAATTATACAAAATACCGGTATTGAATCACGCAACTCGTAAAAACCCGACCTTAACTCACCAGGTTTCAATATCATAGTTTATTATGTATTGGTGAGAAATTCTCACCCTAAATTTTACAATTGTGATTAGCAAGTTACTAGTAAGTGTTTTAACACAATGGCCTATCCTAGAAGTCGTTAAGTAATGAGCACTTAGTGTTAAACTCAAAATCTCAAATACTTAGAAATATTCGTTTAGTATTAAAGTCTCAAAACTTTATAAAAGCAAAACAAATTCACACTAAAGATGATTATCAAAAAGTGTTCATGTAAAGTGTAAACAACCTCTTCCTCAAACATGTCCACGACACTAGTCTAACATCATCAAATCATGTTGGTATATGCTAGGGCTGAGCAAAACATACTGAAAATCGAACCGAACTGGTCCAACCAAATCGAACCGCCATATTCGGTTTTCGGTTCTATATATTTATGATTTCCAGTTTCAGTTCGGTTCGAGCAAAAAACGAGAAAACACGCCTAAACCACATAAACCGAACCAAACCGTACGGGCCGATAAAAAATCGAACCGAACCACTTCGGTTCAGTTCTCGGTTCATATCTTTTACAAAATCAGTTTTCGGTTTTGTTAGTTCGGTTGTGACCGATGATCAGCCCTAACTAGTTGTGCGGCTATATTCTCTCGATTATAACAAAAGAACCCACGTCTTCACAAATTAATAAACTAACGTCATACAATTTTAAGCATAACATTAGACATATTTTTACTCATTTCAATCATTTCTTTGCAAGTTTACTTAAAGATCAAGTATAGCAACTTTTCAAAACAAAAGTACTAAAGTCATTAAGCAATGATATATAAAGGGACAATTCATGTAAAGTAGTTAAAACACACACACACACCCCGACCAGGAAATAGGTTTCCATCAAATTGCACTTCCCTTCGTTTCCCCCAAATAATAAAAATAAAAATCAATCGCCCCGACTTATTATTATTAGTTAGGGCTTATATATTGTGTGACGTCATCATCCGCCTTATTTCATCATCACCAGAGGTATAATAACTGATTCAACTTATTTATAAACTCAATTTGATCTATATTTTGTTTTATTTATTTATTAGGTTTGATTGTATTGATTATAGGTATTTGATCTGATTTGTGTGTTTGTACGGACACCTGATTTGAAGTGATAGAGTGTTAGGGTTAGGGTTTTGATGCGTTGTTGCGAATCGAATATATCGAGTTTATGGGTAGAGTATGGCTAATAACCATGGTGGTTCTGGATCCAAATTTGTATCTGTTAATTTGAATAAGTTATATGGGCAGCAGTCGAGTAGTAGTAATAATAATTATACGCCTCATAATGGCGCTGCTTATGGGCCGGGTGGTTCTCGTGCCCGAGGTGGGGGTACGGGTGGGGGTGGGATGGTTGTTTTGTCGAGAAACCGTAATATGCAGAAAGCTGTTGTTCCTAAGCTATCTGTTCCACCCCCCTTGAATTTGCCGTCTTTGAGGAAGGAATATGAGAAAACTGATTTGAGTGGGAGTGGGGGAGGTGCGGCTGGTGGTGGTGGGAATGGGACTGGGTCGAGGCCGAGTAGTTCGGGTATGGGGTGGACGAAGCCGGGGAATGTTGCGGTTCAGGAGAAGGAGGATGTTCAGGTTACGGAGAGTAATGAAGGTGTTGGTAGTAAGGGAAGTGGGACGATATGCCTCCTTGGCTAGGTTTGGTGGAGATATGGGTTTAGCTCATCGTTCGAATGTGGCGTCTGTTGAGAGAGCAATGGTTTTGAGGGAGAAGATTTTCCGTCTTTGCGGGCAGCTTTGCCGACCCCAACCGGCCTGCACAGAAACAAAAGGAAGGAACTTTACCAAAGCGAAGCAGTTGGTTAGTGAGAGTCATCCAATGATCTAAGAAACAATTCTCATTTCAATGCACCGTCTCATATCCAATCATCCCATCGTGTTGCAAATGGTGTAAACGAAAATAACGGGCAGAGTTCAAGATCGAGTATTTCACGCGTGGATCATGCTCAGAAGCAAGAGGACCCTCTCCCACTTGTGTGGCTGAATCCAAGGTCTGATTGGGCTGATGATGAGCGAGATACAAGCCGTGGGTTTGCAGGTAGGAGTGGCAGAGATCAGGAGTTGCCGAAAAATGAAGCATATTGGGATAGGGATTTTGAAATGCCTAGAAGCAGCATCTTGCCTCACAAGCCACCAAATAATCTTCCCGAAGGCGTGGTCAGCCCATTGGTAATATTTCAAAGAATTATACTTCTGAAGTTATTAAACCCGAGCCTTACGGAGAGAAATAAGTTTGCCTAGCAGGGAGGACAGTAATAGCAACTCGTGGAGGAGTTCATCTGCTGTTAAAGATAGACCTACTGCTCCACAGTTTATAAATGACGGAAATAAGGCAACTGCATATAGCAACAGTAAATACACGTCATATGTGGGAGACAATAATGCTTATCATGGTGTGGTGACAGAAAACAGGGACCAATCATATGCGAGAAGGGATACAGGGCAAGGGAGACAAGGGGCACAGCGACACTGGAATCAGTCAGTTGAATCTCCTAGATACAGAAGTGAAGGTTACCAGAACTACGAGGGTCGAAATCATCCTTTTCATCAGGTACGAAAGGCATTACTATGAACGAACCAGTGTTGAATTTCGGTAGGGAAAAATCTTCTTATTCAAAGACTGAACGAAGTTACGTAGATGAACCTTATGACGAAAGAGACCCATTTACTGGAAATTTGGTTGGATTAGTTAAAAGGAAGAAGGAGGTGGTTAAACAGACGGATTTTCATGATCCTGTTAGGGAGTCATTCGAGGCTGAACTTGAAAGAGTCCAAAAGATGCAAGAGATGGAACGACAGAGGGTTGTTGAAGAACAAGAAAGGGCATTGGAGCAAGCACGGAGAGAGGATGAAGAAAGACGGAGGGTAATTATTGAAGAAGAAGAAAGGCGAAGAAGGATGGAAGAAGAAGCTCGGGAAGCTGTTTGGAGAGCCGAGCAAGAGAGGTTGGAGGCTATTCAGAAAGCAGAAGAGCTGAAGATTGCTCGAGAAGAGGAAAAAAAGAGGATGCTTCTTGAAGAAGAGAGGAGGAAACAAGCTGCCCATCAGAAGCTTCTAGAATTAGAAGCGAAAATGGCAATGCGAGGAGCTGAAGCTGGAAAGAGTGGTACTTCAGTTCATACTGCTGCAGATGAGGAAGCTCCTGTTGGTGGAAAGGATAGCGATGCATCTATGGATTCAGATCTTGATAACTGGGAGATTAATCAGAGGATGGTGGAGAGAATAACAACTTCAGCAAGTTCCGAGTCTTCCGCGATTGAAAGGCCTTTGACCGGCCTCAATATTCTAGAGAAGTTTCATCTAGCTTTGTTGAAAGAAGAAATCCTGCTAATCCATGGAAAAGGGATGCACTCGAAGTTGGAAGCAACTCATCCTTTTTACCAAATGATCAGGAAAATGGTCTTCATAGTCCTAGGCGAGAAGCATCCAGTGTTGAGAGATCCCTTCCCAGGAAAGATATATATGGAGGTGCGTACACGTCTTCAAGGTCTGCTCCTTATAGAGGGGGGTTGCCAGATCACGATACTGATGGATTTCCTCATCTAGGAGATCGAGATAATAGGTGGAACTCTTTTGGGGACGCAGAACCTTATGGCAGAAACAGGGATATTGAGTCAGAATTTTATGACAATGGTGTCGAGAAATATGGCGAAGCTGGTTGGGGACAAGGGCATTCTCGTGGCAATGCTCGTTCTCCTTACTCGGATCAGTTGTATATGAATTCTTACGGTAGGTCACGGTATTCTATGAAGCAGCCTCGAGTTCTCCCGCCTCCATCACTAGCATCATCCGTGCCCAAATCTTCAGTTAGAGGGGAGAATGAGCTATCTGCTCCTTCAAGCTCTTTAGAATCAACTGCAAGAACTGGGAATTATGGTGGTCCTCAGGACAAGCTTGAACAATCTGATCTTCAACAAGAAATTTTGGAACAGAAGCTGGATAAGAACGATACATTGAGGTGTGACTCACAATCATCTCTGTCAGTTTCGAGTCCACCTAGCTCACCAACACATCTCTCTCAAGATGAGCTGGATGATTCTTCAGTTATACCAACTGCAGCTGAAGGAAATGATGTAGTGAATGATGAGCCTGCAACAAAGTCTGTTTCGGCAGACGAGGATGAAGAATGGAGTCTTGAGAATCATAATGAGATGCAGGAACAGGAAGAGTATGATGAAGATGATGGTTATGGGGAAGAAGACGAAGTGCATGAAGGACCAGATGAGAACATCAACCTTGCACAAGATTTTGAGGATATGCATCTCGAAGAGAAAACACAGCTAAAGCGATGGAAAATTTAGTTTTAGGCTTTAATGAGGGTGTTGAAGTTAGAATTCGGTGATGAGTTTGAGAAAGATTCTAAAACAGGCGGAATACGATTGATAAACCAGAAGTCCCTGGGGCTGGTGTAGTAGAAAACAGGCAGCAGTTGATGCAGTGATCCGTGAACGGCCCCAAAATGCTAACGTATCGACTTCGTCTCACGGTTGAGATGGCGTCAAATTCTTCTGGTCAGTCTACCACTCCTGCATCGTCTTCTCTTCAAAGCCAAACTGATTTACCTGTTAGACTACAGTTTGGGTTGTTTTCTGGGCCTACACTCATACCATCTCCAGTTCCAGCCATACAAATCGGTTCGATACAGATGCCTCTTCATTTTCAGCCACCTGTTGGTTCATCCATGGGCAACATAAACCCGTCCCAACCTCTCTTCCAATTTGGTCAGTTGAGGTATACATCTCCTGTTTCCCAAGGGATTCTTCCAATGCCTACACAACCCATTTCGCTTGTTCAGCCAAACATTTACCATACCCAATTTAATTTGAATCCGAGCTCAGGAAGTTCTTTTCCTAATCAGTTTTCTCAAGAAAGTTCTGCTAATAACATGAATAATGAAGTCAGTTCGCCAATATGTCAAATAATCAATCAGGCAATGTTGCGACAATGCCGACAAAACACATGAGAATTGGTCGACTACAAATGGGAATGCAGAATTCAATGTACATAACAGTCAAAATAATTCTGCTGATATCAGAATTGCATCTAAAGCAGCTACACAAACTGAAGAAAAGGGTGATAAAATGTGCCGTTGTCAAAGGCTCCAGGTTCATTTGCTAACAGGGGAAAAGACATGCCTACCCAGCCAGAAATTCTGGTCCAAGATCATTTCAGCCTTACGAGCCCTCGGGCTCTAATGAATTTCAGAGGAGACCTCGGCGTCCAATTCAACGAACTGAGTTTCGAGTTCGGAGAATACCGAAAGGAGGCAGAATTTTGGCACGGTTCTTATAACAGCTCAGGGCTAGATGACAAGAATAACAACAGGGGTGTCGGTATGAGAAGTGGGTATAGGCGTCATATGGTGTCCACTGTGTCAATGAAGCGGGCTGTACCTGAAGCTTCAGCTTCTCAGGAGATAATCTCTGATAGCAGGCAAGGAAATGAAACTGGAAGAACGAAAACTCAGGAGACCTCATCTTCTGTTGAAGGAAACTTAAAGAGGAATATTCCGAAGAGGATGTTGATGCACCCTTGCAAAGTGGTGTTGTACGTGTTTCAAGCAACCAGGCATTGAATGCCCAAGTGATGAAGATGACTTCATAGAGGTGAGGTCAAAGCGACAAATGTTGAATGATCGACGCGAACAGAGAGAAAAAGAAATCAAGGCAAAATCACGTGTTACAAAGGTTTCTGTTTATACATTAATCACATTGAAAGTTTTATTTTCTATTCATGTTTGATGATGCTTACATTTGTATTCTAATTAATCAGCAACCACGGAAGCCGCGCTCTTCTTTTCAAGGTTCTGTAGTTTCTACCGGTTCAAATAAAATCTCTTCATCATTCGCTGGCGAAGCATCAAGCAACATCCCTTCTGAGGGACGAGGCATGGTGAACAAGGAACCAACAATGGCTTCTCAACCATTGGCTCCAATCGGTACTCCTACTGTGGACACTGATGCCCAGACTGGGATAAGATCGCATACTAGCAAGTATATTTTCTCTCATGAGAACTGAAAACATCGTGAAGTGGTATATAGCGCTGAATCTTTATCTGTTACATTGTTAATCACAATATTGTTCTACAGGACCCTCCAAAGAGGATCCACGTCTGCAATATCTGGTGCTGCTGAAGATCATGGCTCAAATCTAATGTTTGAGACTGAATACAAGGCTGCTGATAATGTGCAGACATCTTTGGGCGACTGGGGCAATGCACGAATGGATCAACAGGTGAAAACTTCACCTTTTTGGACAATTTATTCTTTACTAACTGATATTATTTGTTTCCTTTTATTTTGATGTCTCTTATTGTTGAATAGATGTTAGTCTTTTGATTTTTCTGTAAGATATATATCGTGAACTTTTAACTAATGTAGAACAAACTACAGGTCATTCCTTTAACTCAGACACAACTTGATGATGCGATGAAGCCTGCAAGGTTCAGCACGACACATGTAACATCTATTGGTGATCATGCCACCAATGAACCCATTTTGTCATCGTCATCAATCTTGACAAAGGAAAAACAGTATCATCGTCCTCAAGCCCAATCAACTCTCTGCTTGCTGGCGAAAAATTCAGTTTGGTAAGCTTATGCTTCTTGAAATATTAAAGAATGTGTATTTATGTTCAAGATTCAAGTTCTAACTTTGTTATCCTATCTATATCCGAACAGGGGCAGTTACCTCGCCAACAGTACTTCCTCCTAGTAGCCGTGTTGTTTCACATGTTATTGGGGCTCCTGGGTCGTTTCGTTCTGACATGACTCAAAATAATTCAACAGAAAATGATATTTTCTTCAAAAAAGACGAGCTCCCTAGTGAATCTCATGCTCTGACAGAAGATTGTGAGGCTGATGTTGGCGCTGCTGCTTCAGCAGTTGCTGTGGCTGCGATTGATACGGAGGAAATCGTTGGCAATGGCTTGGGACCAGTGCAAGTTTCAAGCACCAAGAGTTTTGGAGGTGCAGTTGAGGATATCCAAGGAGGTAATACATATTTTTCTTTCATTTTGATGGCTGGATTATTTGTCTATATATGTATGTACTAATAATCTATGGATTTTGCTGGGTCAGCTGGGGATCAACAATCTGGAAGTCAATCGAAGCCTGAGGAATCTCTTAGTGTATCACTTCCTGCTGATCTTTCTGTTGAAAATCCGCCAATATCTTTATGGCCTCCTCTTCCAAGTCCTCAGGGCTCATCCACTCAGATGCTTTCTCATTTCCATGGTGCCACACCTTCTCACTTCCCGTTCTACGATATGAACCACCCCATGATGAGTGGTCCAGTCTTTGCCTTTGGCCCACATGACGAATCAGGTGGGACTCAGTCACAATCCCAAAAGACCACTGGTTCAGGCTCAAGACATATTGGTCCCTGGCAAAACCATTCTGGCATGGACTCGTTTTATGGTGGTCCTGCTGGATTTCCAGGTCCTTTCATCGGTAACCGGGAGGTATGCCCGGCGTTCAAGCTCCACCACATATGGTTGTTTATAACCATTATGCTCCAGTTGGTCAGTTTGGGCAGGTTGGCTTGAGCTTTATGGGTGCGACTTACATTCCCTCTGGAAAACAACCTGACTGGAAGCATGATCGAACATCTTCTGCTTCAGGTAGAGGTGAAGAAGATATGAATTCAATAAATATGGTTTCTGGACCGCGTAATCCTTCGAACATGCATCTTGCCCCTGGCTCTCCTCTAATGCCCATGGGTTCGCCTTTGACCATGTTTGACGTGCCTCCATTTCAGGTAAAAAAGAAAATTCTTTAGTCATTATATACTTGTTTTAATAGTGATGGTACTAACGAAACTCAATTAAATATCTTATCAGACTGCACCAGACATGTCGGTCCAACCTCGCTGGTCTCACGTACCTGCATCGCCTCTTCACTCAGTGCCAATGTCACTGCCATTACAGCAACAAGCAGAAGCCATGACCGGCCTTCCCAGCTCAGCAGCCATGGAGGACACCCTGTTGACCATTCAGCATTTCCTCCCAATAGATTTTCTGAACCTCAAGCTTCATCTCCTTCTGTTAGCAATGGGCTTGTGTTTCCTGTTGCTAGAGATTCGACAATCACCCATTTTCCGGATGAACTTGGGTTGGTAGACTCATCTGGGCCATCCAGGTCCACCACATCTGCTTCGGTCGCTGTCAGCCACATCTCTTCAGGAACCCCAAAGACTGGAGATGGTGTTCAGAGAGGTGGTGGCGGTGTTGGCATCGGCATCAACAATAACAATGGTGGAAGCAGTGCCGAGACAAATGCCTTCAAGAATCAACACCACCAACAGGGTAAGAATATGTCTCAACAATACAATCATAATACTGGTGGTTATGGTTATCAAAGAGGTGGAGGAGTGTCTCCAAAGAACAAGTCAATGGGTCAGTGGTCCAACCGTCGGACAGGCTTCCATGGAAGATATCAGTCCCTGGGGGCAGATAAAAACTTTCCGCCTTCAACAAAAGTAAAGCAAATATATGTAGCTAAACAGCCAGCTTCAGGTGGGTCATCTTCGAACATGGGGTGAGTGATTAAAGCTTGGTGATGTTTGGTTTGGGTATTGTTAACCTTATGGGATGTTTATTGGAGGTATTTTGTTTTTGTTAAAGATTTGATTGATAGGGTTTTATGTAGAAGTTGTAGTACAAGTCTTGGAGTCGCAAACTAGAAAAGATGGGTTTAGAAATGTGATGTAAAACCAGAACATGATTATTGTTTGTGGGTGTTTGATGTATTGAAATTATGTTCAAGACTCTGGAAATAATATTTCTTTTCATACCCTCTCTTTATGTTTCTATTTGTTTTAGCTATATTTGCACTCTTTGATTTTGTTCACTGGAGATACTCTAAACAAGGCGACCAAAGGACCGTTCTTTTAGTTATCTCCGTTTCTACGAAGATTTAAGTTTTTCTTAAGCTAGCGCGCGCTAGCAAGATTATTGTCAACGATCTTTTGGCAAGAACACCATATAATTAATTGGCTTTTTATAAAGATCCAAGCAATTGGCTGACCTGTCATTGTGAATTCATAGTGATTTATTGGCATTGTGGTTGCAGTGTTCTCGACTTCTTGCAGGGTGTTTCAGTGTTTGTTTTAAGGGTTGTTTTAATGGTGGGTGATCATTTGAGTCACTCCATTCATATGGAACAAGGACTTGCATAAGCGTTGGGGATTAGCAGGTCCTTGTGGATTTTGGCTTATATCTTTATCTTTTATCTTTATCTTTATCTTTACTATATATAAAGCATTTAGGACTTTTATTTTTAGAAGTCTTAAATTTTAAGCTTACACACTTGCTATTATTAGCAAATTTTGAAATTAAAACTTTAAAAACATACTAATTGCACATTAAATTGGATGTATGTTACAATAATAAAATATAACTAATATAACTAAATATAGAAATCGAATCGCGTGTCTTCAACTTATATCTCGATTTCAATTTAATGTACTATACTTTTTTTTCCAATTTAATGTACCCAACTTTTTTTGGTTGCAAATGTAGACAATCGATAGGTTAGAAGGTCACCTTATCTTGGTAGCGGTCGGCCATCATCTTCTCCACCCCTTTATTATAGTTAAATATAATAACTTTTTGAATTTGCATATCTTTATTTTTATCTTTATTATATATAAAGCGTTTAGAACTTTTATTTTTAGAAGTCTAAAAAATTTCAAGTTTGCACACTTGCTATTATTAGTAAATTTTGAATCTAAAACTTTAAAAACACACTAATTGCACATTATATTGGATGTATGTTACAATAATAAAATATAACTAATATAATGAATTTAATATGTTTATAATTAAAATTAATAACTTTTTGAATTTGCATATATAATAATATATATAATAATATGATATATTAATTCTTCAGTATCAGAACACAAACACATAATTTCTAGAAACTTTCATCTTTCATTTTTAGGAATTGTTAAACAATATTCGGTAAAAAAAATATAAAATTAGAAAATCGTTAAACACAATTCGCCTTCGAACCGCTGCTTTGCGCGGGTACTATGCGATGTACGCTAATAAACGTAGTGGTGATTAGTACTAATTAAAGATACTGGTCTCAAGTTTCTTAGATGATCAAATTTAAATCGTTTCTATCGTTTCTATGTGTGATGCTAATCAGTAATCAAGCCGTTACAGGACATGTATAAAGTAAAGTCGATTTAATGGTTGATTGTAAGTTATACCAAATTAGTCCCTGTGCATTTTGCCGTGCCATGCACTAATTCAGCCCGTGAAGTGTAGATTATTTATGCATTTATTTATAATTTTTTTGTATTATTAAATTGCATGTTTAGTCCCTATCTTTTCAAAAGTGCAGCAGTAGTCTCCATTTTGAACTTTGGATTGCAAATTCAGTCCTCAATTCGTTGTGAAATGACCAAATTACCTCGAGAGAAAAAGGAGGCAAGGGTAATTTGGTCATTTCACATCGACTGGGTGAATTTGCAATCTAAAGTTAAACAAAAAGGACTACCGCAACACTTTCGAAAGAATAAGGACCAAACATGCAATTTGGCCAAACCATAAGGACTAAAAATGTAATTTACTCTTATTATTATTGTAGAGTAAATTGCAAAATCGTCCATGTATGTCCAAATGGCGGGCCTTAATCTTTACCTTTTGAAAGTGTAGACTTAGTCCTTCGAGAAATGACTAAAATGCCCCAAAGTAAATGTCAGAATGCCCTAATGTGAAATAACTAGAATGCTCCAAAGTGAATGTCTCACTAAGGAAGCGTATTTTAGTTATTTCACTTTGAAAAAGGCGTTATCCGCACAAAGGTTTCTCTTGGTACTTGAACTTTGAAAAGTAAAGACTACACTTACGATTTAAACATGCTACAAGGACGGTTTCTTTGTTTACTCCAAATTGTATTTAGTTCAGGCTAATTCATTATTAATATGGTATTTATCTTGTATTTACATGTTAGCATCAAATTTATCTTGTATTAACATGCGAGCATTATATGTATATGATATTTAAATGTGAGCCTTGTATTTATATGGTATTAATGGTTTATTTTAACTCTTTACGTTGTTTTCAAGTAATTTTTAGGAATGAAAGGAACTTGAAAAACTACGGTGTTCCCGAATTCTTCTGATACTAAAAAAAGGAAAAGAAAGGAAATGCTAGAAAGTTTTGTGTTTTTCCCTTAAATTTCCTCCATATATGGGTGATTTGGAAGGAAACAAAATACACCAAAACTATTTATCATAAAATTACTAAGGGCCCGTTTAGTTTAGGGGTTTTGGGATTTAAGAGAAAAAATAAGTGTTTGGTTAAATATTTGGGATTAGAATCTTGGCATAAATACTAAATTTTTGCACTATTCTAAAAGCTAGGTAGGAAGGGTGGTTTTAAGTAAATGTGTGGGCTCATTTTGTATTTTCTCTCTATTTCTCTCGTGTTTTTATATTTCTCAATCATTTTTTTAATTGTTTATATTTTTTATAATACATTTATCTCTCTTACATCAAATCTAAATCCAAATCCCAATCCAAATTTAAATCCAAATCATAAGCCTAAACCCATCTATAAACCAGACGGCCCTAATATAAGTCTCATTACTTTAAGTATATCTCATGTGTTATATATTGTCTACATATATTTTAAAAGGTAACACTATAATTATTTCGTTGTTCTTTTCTCTTCCTTCTAATTCGAGAACAAAAATTTCTTAATTTTCCTTTCAACTCGAGAACATGAAATAGAAGAACACCTTTCTTTTGTTTCCATTTCTTTTCTTTAATTTTTTTAACTATCATTTTTCTCATAGAAGAGAACTCGAGAACAAAGTGTCAGTAACCGTAAGTCAATTGATGAAGGGATACAACCGATGGGCGACTTCATGTTTTGGCTGCACACAACCTAATTTAGTGTAGATCTTTCTTTTAAGAATTTGTATTAATTTGGACTTACTTAAATGGTATTACAATGTGAGAATTGTATGAAAATGATATTTGCATGAAGCGTTGTACTTATATGGTATTTACATGTGAACATTGAATTTACGTGGTAGTTACATGTAAGCAATGTCTTTATATGGAGTTTTTAGGTGCCATCGGGTATTACTGGTTGATTTCAACTCAAGTTTTTGTAAGCTAGCTAATGAAGACATGTAACCCACGACGACCTCATGTTTTGGCCGGGTGTTGCACGTACGACTCATTAATGTAGCCCGCAAAGTGTAGATGTTAGTTTTAGGAACTTGTATTTACATTAAACACATTCATATGCTATTTCAATGTGGGCATTGAATTTATATGGTATCTACATGTGAGTATTGTACTTATATGGCATTTACATGTGAGCATTGTATAAATATGGTATTTACATATGAGTACTTTACTTATACGGGATTTACATGTGAGCATTGTATAAATATGATATATACATGTGAGTATTGTACTTTTACAGTATTACATGTGAGCATTGTATGAATATGATATTTACATGTGAGCATTGTATGAATATGATATTTACATGTGAGTTTTGTACTTATACGGTATATACATGTGAGCATTGTATGAATATGATGTTTACATGTGAGCATCGTATGAATATGATATTTACATGCGAGCAACGAACTTATACGGTACCTTTATGAATCTGATATTTATATCGTGTATTGTACTTATACGGTATTTACATGCGAACATTGTTTGAATATGATATTTACATGTGAGTATTGTACTTATACGATATTTACATGTGAGCATTGTATATGTTTTATATGTAATTAACATGTGTTATATGGTATTCAAGTTTGATTTATAACTCAATTTATTGTAAGTTAGCTGATGGAGGGATGCAACCCATGGGCGGTCTCATGATTTCGCCTAGGCGTGGCTCGCATTAATTTAGCCCACAGATTGTAGATGTTTTTTTTTAAGGAATTTACTTTTAAATTAATATCATTCATAGGGTATTTACATGTGAGCATCGAATTTATCCGGTACCTACATGTGAGCATTGTATGTATATGATATTTACATGTGAGTAATGTACTTTTATGGTTTTTCTTGTAAACTTGAATTTACATGGTACTTACATGTGAGCATTGTATGAATATATTTACATGTTAGTTTTGTGCTTATCGGTATATACATGTGAGCATTGTATGAATATGATATTTACATGTGAGTTTTGTATCAATATGATATTTACATGTGAGCATCGAACTTATCCGGTATCTACATGTGAGCATTGTATGTATACGATATTTACATGTGAGTAATGTACTTTTATGGTATTTTCTTGTAAACACTGAATTTACATAATATTTACATGTGAGCACTGAATTTACATGGTATTTACATGTGAGCATTGTATGAATATGACATTTACATGTAGTTTTGTGCTTATACGGTATATACATGTGAGCATTGTATGAATATGATATTTACATGTGAGCATTGTATGAATATGATATTTACATGTGAGTTTTGTACTTATACGGTATATACATGTGAGCATTGTATGAATATGGTGTTTACATGTGAGTATTGTATGAATATGATATTTACATGTGAGCATCCAGTTTATCCGGTACCTACATGTGAGCATTGTATGAATATGATATTTACATGTGAGTATTGTACTTATATGGCAGTACATGTGAGCATTGTATAAATATGATATTTACATGTGAGTACTTTACTTATACGGGATTTACATGTGAGCATTGTATAAATATGATATTTACATGTGAGTATTGTACTTTTACGGTATTTACATGTGAGCATTGTATGAATATGATATTTACATGTGAGCTTTGTATGAATATGATATTTACATGTGAGTTTTGTGCTTATACGGTACCTACATGTGAGCATTATATGAATATGATATTTACATGTGAGTATTGTACTTATACGGTATTTTCATGTGAATATTGTTTGAATATGATATTTCCATGTGAGTATTGTACTTATACGGTATTTACGCGTGAGCATTGTATTTGTATTTATATGTAATTTACATGTGTTATATGGTATTCAAGTTTGATTTTAACTCAAGTTCTTGTAAGTTAGTTGATGGAGGATGCAACCCATGGGTGGTCTCATGTTTTCGCCTAGGCGTGGCTCGCATTAAATTAGCGCACAGATTGTAGATGTTTCTTTTAGGAATTTACTTTTAAATTAAAGTCATTCATATGGTATTTACATGTGAGCATCAAATTTATCCGTTACCTACATGTGAGCATTGTATGTATATGATATTTACATGTAAGTAATGTACTTTTATGGTATTTTCTTGTAAACACTGTATTTACTTGACATTTACATGTGAGCACTGAATTTATATAGTGTTTACATGTGAGCATTTTATGAGTATGATATTTACATGTTAGTTTCGTGCTTATACGATATATACATGTGAGCATTGTATGAATATAATATTTACATATGAGTTTTGTATAACTATGATATTTACATATGAGCGTCGAATTTATCCGGTATCTATATGTGAGCATTATATGAATATGATATTTTCATGTGAATTTTGTGCTTATACAGTACCTACATGTGAGCATTGTATGAATATGACATTTACATGTGAGTATTGTACTTATACGGTATTTACATGTGAACATTGTTTGAATATGATATTTACATGTGAGTATTGTAATTATAAGGTATTTACATGTAAGCATCGTATTTGTATTTATATGTAATTTACATGTGTTATATGGTATTCAAGTTTGATTTTTAACTCAAGTTATTGTAAGTTAGTTGACGGAGGGATGCAACCCATGTGCGGTTTCATGTTTTTGCCTAGGCGTGGCTCGCATTAATTTAGCCCATAGATTGTAGATGTTTCTTTTAGGAATTTACTTTTAAACTAAATTGATTCATATGGTATTTACATGTGAGCATCAAATTTATCCGGTACCTACATGTGAGCATTGTATGTGACAACTCGCAATTTCAAGTCATTTCTCAAGTTTCACAATTTCAACATTTAACGAAACTAGGTTTATGTGTTCCAAATTGCGTAACCTTTATGGTTTAGCTGCTAATTCATGATCATATCATCACGAACATTTCATATGGACTAAGTTAGTCTACATTTCATTAGCATCATTTGCATCACGTTAGTTCATTCATGACATTGCATTTCACCTTAAACGCGTAATTTTTATATTAAATAAACGTTATCGCGTGAGTTATTATTTTGAATATTTAATCCGTTACTTCCAAAATGATCCCGACATATTTTATATTTACATTTAGTTATAAAACTATATTTTGAGTTTAACTAGTGTTTTAAATTTATTTTGTATATAAATCGTTAAATTTATATTATTACGACGTTTTTTTAAAAACTACACGATAAATATTAAATACTTGTGAGAAATACATTTTATAATTTTTATGACTTCATTACACTTTATTTTATTCCACTAAGATTTATTTATAGTTACCTCAATACCCAAATAATAATACCCATATTATTATTATTATATCTATATATATATTATACACTTAAAATACTTTCAATCCATGGGACAAGAAAATTAATTACTTCATACCTTCCCCTCTTTCCCCAAAATCAGCCGAGACCCCTCCCCTTGATATTGTTGTTGAAAATCTTGATTTCATTCAAGTACACTTGCACATATTTAATAGATACATTTGTTTTACTTACACATACAAACACATAACTCAAGGTGTAAAACAAAAGTTCTCTTGTTCTTCCTCCATCAAACCGTTCATCATAGTGTACAAAGGATCATCAAATTTTTTCTCAAGTTCAAGTATTCACAATCTAGATAACACTCTTAATAAGGTTTTGAAATAAAAACCAAGAGTGTTTAGGCTAAACCTTGTTCCTTGCACCTCATCATAATACTTGTAAGCATATCATTTACATTTTCATGTTTCCTTTTCAATTCATATGTATCTCTTCATTTTTGGAGCAAGCATGCATGATTTGTGTTGTTTATACCATTTTACATGATTTTAGAAATATATATATATAAGGTCATCCTATAATTATCCCTTGGTATACTTTGGTCTTGATGATGTTTAGGAACCCATGACACCCTAAGAAGGTGTATGGTAGGATTAGATTAGCTTTGGAGTTGATTTGAAGGGATTAGAATAGGTTTGGTACGAGAAAACTATTTTCGACACGTATAAAATATGTTCTGTCCTTGTTTTGATTTTTTCTGGAAAATCTGACTGTAGGCACGACTTTTGGCCTTGATATTTAGAAAATATACTTTAAAACTAATCCGTGGCCGCTTGAACGGATTAAAACGGAGTTATAACGAAGAAGTTATGAATTTTAAAGTTTGGCGATTTAAATATATTATTTTCCTCAAATTTCAGCATGCTATTTTTACCTATTCGGTCAAAAACGAGTCCTAAGCTTCACAAATTATTTCGACTTATCAAAATATATTAGTATACTTGACACGAAGTTAAGGACGATTATACGAGAAAACGGATTTGAAACGACAAAGATATGCACGTTTTATAAAATTGCCGTAACTATTATTTTCTCGAAAAACTATATTATTTTACAAGTGTTACGGTAGTCAAACGTCAATGTTGAGGGTCGTTTTTAACCATGATGTGGAACTTTTTGGAACGAAATGTCTTCTGATGAAATTAAGATCACCGAGCATATTTTTCAAAACAATCAACCGTTTGTATAGCGGAGTTTTAATAAATTATTTACGGATGCTTAAACTTGGCCGAAACTCACTTTTTACACAACAATTAGACAAAATCACCATCTTTAACCCTTATTATCTTTACATTCGAGACCTTTATGTCGAAAACTTCTGAACTGAAACTTTTAGATTTTGATACAAGTTTCCAAAACCGTCGAGTTCGCTTTCTAACGATCGACGTACACCATTTTACGACTAGTTTTTCAAAGCCATTTTTGTCACTTTTATGAAATTTCCTACGACTTTGTTTTACTTACTAAAAGTGAAAATTTCACAATAAATCATTACAAAACCATTGTAGGATGACATTTTGACGTAAATACTTGTAAAGTAATTTTGAAGGGTCAAGACGTCAAAAGAGTATTTTTCGACGATAAGTATTATTTTTCCAAAACTTGCAAATGGTATAAATAATATACGAAATGCATGCATAACATTACATTGCAACTCATTACATATCATATCATTCGTAATAGGTCCGATTAAAGTATCACGCTATACCTCGTTGTACTCACTCTTGTCATCACACCGCTTATCAAGTGAGTTTTCATAGCCTGCTTTACAAGTTTTACATTATTTCAAACCTACGGGAGAATACATTGCACAACATTTTATTACGATACCAAGTATGTTAAATTCATTTACATTGCTTGAGTTACAACGTTGCCGCTAAAAGTCCCCACTTTAATGCATGAGCCGTTAATTTCCTAGAAGCGTGTGTGAGTGGATAGATCTATCGAGGTGACGCCCATCCGGGTTGGTGAATCCCAATTGTCATACGGATGCATTTCATTCATGAACATTATTAGAGTTGTTTGGCAAGACACTGCTAGCGACATCATCGAGCTTCGGTATCATGCGCTTAAGCAATTGTAACATTTTACGTGACATAATTGTCATGCTCGTAACATTTTACGTGACATAATTGTCATGCCCGATCTATACTTGTGTAGTCGATAAAACATTTACATAAACCTATGATTTCTCACCAACATTATTGTTGACCGCTTTAGCAATGTATTTTCGTGTAATCGATGCATTATCATCATGACATGGTTTAGGAACCACCTTTTGAGTCGCGCGCCGACTTACATCATTGTACATTATGGCACTTTCTTTCAAAACCATCGTTTGGACTTGTATTATATTTATATTTCCGCAAACCTTGTAAACTTTTGGGACCTATGTTGTAACTCGATTATTTTATTAAATCAAACGATGTATTTTCCAAACGACACTTTAGGTCGCTCAATATAACTGTGATTGTGATGCTATGACATCAATCCCTGTGAATTCTATTCCGTGCAAAAGCAGTAAATTGGGGTGTGACAGATTGGTATCAGAGCTACAGTTATAGAGAACTAGGTTGCATCATTGACCCTAGACTATAACTACATTATCATAGCATCTCATCATTTCATCATAAGTGCATGTTCACTTTACATGCGGTTTTATACGCACATTTTACGAGTTATTTACTTTCATTTCGAACTCGATTGTCACATAGATGCCTTCAAATACCCATCCCATTATACTCACATCACTTTGACATGGAGAATGCCTTGTCGGCCTCTATCATAATTTTTAACATCAGTTGACTCAACACCGATAACATCGATGATGACACCGAGACCTTTAGAGGCGAAGTTGCACCTACACCATCGCGATCACTATTGATTCACTTTGAGGATCGTGACAATTTTATCACTCGGTTGGGACAGATCATACCATTGGGTAGAACTTATAGGCTTAGTCCTAATGAACCTATTTTCTTAACTCACCACAAGGATTTCCATTATCATCATTATTATTTTGAGCACCATCCGCACCATCACATCTCATACACGATACTATATACCGACTTGTACTGGGAAGCGTGCATGATTTGACACACCATTACCATCTACCACTAAGACTATAGACACTACACCATCTCATAGGTTTGAGGACCGAGAGTTCTAGGGCTATCGTTGCTAGACCGCCTAATACTCCTACACTTGAAACACGATTAGACCACAAACAGAAATGATAATAAGTACCTTTTTAGCTAATGTAATCCTCATCATTTATTATTTCTACGATAATCACCACCTTGTTTATTTCATTCCTTACTCCAATTGCCCAATTTTCCATCATTTCACGACGATGCGCCACCATCTTACTAAGGGTTAGGCCAACTTTATTCTCGACCAATTAGTAGATCGTTATTACTCGATAAGGTTCTCCTATGTATCCTACAAACCATCCAACAAATTTTATTCCAAATTATCCTCGCTACTATTTCATGAAATTATTTCACTTGATTTTATTTCAACTATTTTATCACTCATCTTAGAAACGTTGTTTCATAAAGTTTTAACGCAAGTTGTTTTATTATCAACTTATCAATTGGTTTCAGCCATTTTATCAACTATTTAATATCCTCATGCGAAACGATTTTCATGTTACTCGAAAAATCATCGAGCTATTATCTTACAAAACAAAACGTTGAATACCAACTATTTGTCCTACATTCCTCTTATGAGATAATAAACTTCATCGTTATCTCAACGCAAACCGCTTTCAACTATTTTACCGACCATTTCATCTTACTCCCGTACTCATTAAACCAAAAATTTACGACTTTAATAATACTTTATAAACAATGACCTTATCGATACTTTGCAAACTATTTTCTCATAGTATGATAAACCGATTAATTTGCTATTATTTTATAAAACAACAAACAATTGCAATAGCAAGTTATAAACTATATTACAAATTTTTTCCCGCAAGTAATATTACGGCCTTATAAACTATTTTACCCTTTTGGTGAGCTATTTTAGCCATCGTTCGATTTAAAATCATAAAACTTGGTACACTTACCTCACGCACTATTCGCCTTTACTTTATCGACTATTATATTACCAACCTATAAACTATCTTGATATTAATTGAACTACTAAATCTTCTATTATTGACAAACGATAAATTGTTTTCTTGTAAGCTATTTTGCAAATCATTTCACGAGTTATGTTATAATCAATTGTGTCTTACCAAAATATTTCACTATCATTGTTAAGCGCTTTCTATCACTATATAAGTCGTTTTAAAATCATTTTAACAAGTTGTTGCTTTAACACCAAGCCACAACTAAGATTTATTATTAAACGTAAATGATAAAATGTTTCTTTCTTACTCAATAAAGCGGCTTTACAAAACTTTTCATAAACTCTCATCGTAATTTTCTTACAAACTATTTATTCTCGCTTGAAAGCACGCTTTATAATCGATATATCGCATAAACATTTCTTTCTCGTTAACACTCTATAGATGCTTACGCCATTTATCTCTCACTCAACCGATAAGTTAGGATTTGACGAGTGACTTTTTTTTTTTAGGAAAGACTTCCTATACCGGTGTGAGGAGGATTCCTCGATACAAGAAAACAATGAAAGGATTTTGGAATTACCAACAAGGACTAGAACTAGGTGGTAGGATGATTCAAAACTCAACCAAAATCTTAAGACATCACGAGACATTCGAACCACTATTTTGAATTAGAATCCAAACTCTATCATTCCAAAAGTACTAGCTAGACCGAGTTACTTAGATTTAATACTGGCTTAATACCCATGAAACAACACTATAGGGATATACCAAGTCTTCTAACCGAGACCGAGAACCTTCGTTAAACATGGCCTCAACAATATGTGAACTTCCCTACAATGAGTTTCCTTAAAGGAAAATATGGTTAAATTAAGGTTATCGATATGAACTTCCCTAAGGCATTGTGTTCTCTAGAAATTCCAAGTAACCTCACTTCCATATCAAGAGATGCCACAGTTTGAACATGTCGGACAATCAATGACTCCCATATACAAGTGAAACTAGAACAAACATTCTTCGACATAGTTTGAACTCGATATCTATTTTCTTGCTAGCATGATAACAATATTAGTGATGAACTATTTTGGAAGCACTCAATATCGGAACAAATCTTGAAAATCAACCACTACACCACCTCACTTAAATATTTAAGGTTTGTGACTTTATAACATGGAGTATAGAAACACTTCGATAATCAAACAATAAACATTTTAGTCATAGAGACTAAGCACATTAGGCAAGTAATACTCGTGTCATGACATTCGATAGGATTAGAAACGCGAGGAATCACAATCATACCTATAATCTATTCTTTTCAATAAGGTCCTTCCGATGATTTAACAATTTTGAAATCTAACACAAGACACGTGGTATTAATTCCAGCTTGTACCTATTATAAGCTATTCGATTCATCTTAGATCACGACGGTCATTTCAGATTTCCATGAAACCTACTAGGACATGATTACCGCCTACTATCCTCACTCAATGGTTAGAGCTAGAGAGCAATTTCCACATTAGATAATATGCTCAAGCCAAGATGACTTTCTAGAAACGGTTAGGCAAATCATTCTCCATCGACAAGTTTCTTTGCAACAATAGTTAGCTCATGAACATGTTGACTACACCATTTGAGGCAATCAGTAAGGTTGAGGTATCAATCACTTATTCAAGGATTAAAATCGGAAAGTCCAATTCATTAGTCCATAACCCATTCATGAAACAAACAAGGAAGTCATACAAATCAAGAATCGCCATAAGTAACAACATATAGCTAGATAAGCTACATCGTTATCGATGCAAAATTTGGAGATATGTCCCATAAGCCGCAAACCATTAGAACCTCAAGTGGGCAACAAATTATGCACAAGGACCCGTCTTTGAAAGGCGTGGTACGATTTAGAAAAACATCGGACGAACCAATTCGACCCAAATATTCTCATTTATCGACTTATTTTCTTTCCGATTTGTTATTACTTACGAGAATTTTACTTCTTTTTACTTTATCGACCATTTTAACGACACGGTTTAAATCCTTGTAAGCATCGAGTTATAACAACTAAACCGAACGTCACATCATCGCTCCTTAATTATACATAGCCTAGCTAACTATGTCTAATTCGAGGGTCATGTTATGTTGGGAGCGTTAATTATAAATCTTAGTGCAAGCAAAATCTTCACGTATTTCAAGTCAAAGTGTTGCTTATGAGAGATTCACCCGATATTTCCTTTACTATGATGTTTTAGACACTCTCAATCATCGATAACCGTAACGACATTTCTCCATGTCTTTTCTCCTCGTTATTCATCACAAACTCAAAAATTTGATAGACTATCACGAACCAATTCGAGGATGAATTCCTTTTGATGGGCGAATGTGACAACTCGCAATTTCAAGTCATTTCTCAAGTTTCACAATTTCAACATTTAACGAAACTAGGTTTCATGTGTTCCAAATTCAGCGTAACCTTTATGGTTTAGCGGCGAATTCATGATCATATCATCACGAACATTTCATATGGACTAAGTTAGTCTACATTTCATTAGCATCATTTGCATCACGTTAGTTCATTCATGACATTGCATTTCACCTTAAACGCGTAATTTTTATATTAAATAAACGTTATCGCGTGAGTTATTATTTTGAATATTTAACCGTTACTTCCAAAATGATCCCGACATATTTTTATATTTACATTTAGTTATAAAACTATATTTTGAGTTTAACTAGTGTTTTAAATTTATTTTGTATATAAATCGTTAAATTTATATTATTACGACGTTTTTCTTAAAAACTACACGATAAATATTAAATACTTGTGAGAAATACATTTTTATAATTTTTATGACTTCATTACACTTTATTTTATTCCACTAAGATTTATTTATAGTTACCTCAATACCCAAATAATAATACCCATATTATTATTATTATATCTATATATATATATATACACTTAAAATACTTTCAATCCATGGGACAAGAAAATTAATTACTTCATACCTTCCCCCCCTCTTTCCCCCAAAATCAGCCGAGACCCCCCCCTCCCCCCTTGATATTGTTGTTGAAAATCTTGATTTCATTCAAGTACACTTGCACATATTTAATAGATACATTTGTTTTACTTACACATACAAACACATAACTCAAGGTGTAAAACAAAAGTTCTCTCTTGTTCTTCCTCCATCAAACCGGTTCATCATAGTGTGTACAAAGGGATCATCAAATTTTTTCTCAAGTTCAAGTATTCACAATCTAGATAACACTCTTAATAAGGTTTTGAAATAAAAACCAAGAGTGTTTAGGCTAAACCTTGTTCCTTGCACCTCATCATAATACTTGTAAGCATATCATTTACATTTTTCATGTTTCCTTTTCAATTCATATGTATCTCTTCATTTTTGGAGCAAGCATGCATGATTTGTGTTGTTTATACCATTTTTACATGATTTTTAGAAATATATATATATAAGGTCATCCTATAATTATCCCCTTGGTATACTTTGGTCTTGATGATGTTTAGGAACCCATGACACCCTAAGAAGGTGTATGGTAGGATTAGATTAGCTTTGGAGTTGATTTGAAGGGATTAGAATAGGTTTGGTACGAGAAAACTATTTTCGATACGTATAAAATATGTTCTGTCCTTGTTTTGATTTTCTGGAAAATCCGACTATAGGCACGACTTTTTGGCCTTGATATTTAGAAAATATACTTTAAAACGAATCCGTGGTCGCTTGAACGGATTAAAACGGAGTTATAACGAAGAAGTTATGAATTTTAAAGTTTGGCATTTAAATATATTATTTTCTCAAATTTCAAGATGCTATTTTTACTCTATTCGGGTCAAAACGAGTCCTAAGCTTCACAAATTATTTCGACTTATCAAAATATATTAGTATACTTGATACGAAGCTAAGGACGATATTACGAGAAAACGGATTTGAAACGACAAAGATATGCACGTTTTCATAAAATTGCCGTAACTATTATTTTCTAAAACTATATTATTTTACAAGTGTTACGGTAGTGAAACGTCCATGTTGAGGGCTGTTTTTAACCATGATGTGGAACTTTTTGGAACGAAATGTCTTCTAATGAAATTAAGATCACCGAGCATATTTTTCAAAACAATCAACCGTTTGTATAGCGGAGTTTTAATAAATTATTTACGGATGCTTAAACTTGGCGAAACTCACTTTTACACAACAATTAGACAAAATCACCATCTTTAACCCTTATTATCTTTACATTCGAGACCTTTATGTCGAAAACTCCGAACTGAAACTTTTAGATTTTGATACAAGTTTCCAAAACCGTCGAGTTCGTTTCCTAACGATCGACGTACACCATTTTACGACTAGTTTTTCAAAGCCATTTTGTCACTTTTATGAAATTTCCGACGACTTTGTTTTACTTAACCTAAAAGTGAAAATTTCACAATAAATCATTACAAAACCATTGTAGGATGACATTTTGACGTAAATACTTGTAAAGTAATTTTTGAAGGGTCAAGACGACAAAAGAGTATTTTTCGACGATAAGTATTATTTTTCCAAAACTTGCAAATGGTATAAATAACATATGAAATGCATGCATAACATTACATTGCAACTCATTACATATCATATCATTCGTAATAGGTCCAGATTAAAGTATCACGCTATACCTCGGTGTACTCACTCTTGTCATCACACCGGTTTATCAAGTGAGTTTTCATAGCCCCGCTTTTACAAGTTTTTACATTATTTCAAACCTACGGGAGAATACATTGCACAACATTTTTATTACGATACCAAGTATGTTAAATTCATTTACATTGCTTGAGTTACAACGCTGCCGCTTAAAAGTCCCCACTTTAATGCATGAGCCATTAATTTCTAGAAGTGTGTGAGTGGATAGATCTATCGAGGTGACGCCCATCCGGGTTGGTGAATCCCAATTGTCATACGGATGCATTTCATTCATGAACATTATTAGAGTTGTTTGGCAAGACACTGCTGGGCGTACATCACCGAGCTTCGTATCATGCGCTTAAGCAATTGTAACATTTTACGTGACATAATTGTCATGCTCGTAATATTTTACGTGACATAATTGTCATGCCTGATCTATACTGTGTAGTCGTATAAAACATTTACATAAACCTATGATTTCTCACCAACATTATTGTTGACCGCTTTAGCAATGTATTTTCGTGTAATCGAGGCATTATCATCATGACATGGTTTAGGAACCACCTTTGAGTCGCGGCGCCGACTTACATCATTGTACATTATGGCACTTTCTTTCAAAACCATCGTTGGACTTGTATTATATTTATATTTCCGCAAACCTTGTAAACTTTTGGGACCTATGTTGTAACTCGATTATTTTATTAAATCAAACGATGTATTTTCCAAACGACACTTTAGGTCGCTCAATATAACTGTGATTGTGATGCTATGATAGTCAATCCCGTGAATTCTATTCACCGCAAAGCAATGTAAATTGGGGTGTGACATTACATGTGAGTATTGTAATTATAAGGTATTTACATGTAAGCATCGTATTTGTATTTATATGTAATTTACATGTGTTATATGGTATTCAAGTTTTATTTTTAACTCAAGTTATTGTAAGTTAGTTGACGGAGGGATGCAACCCATGTGCGGTCTCATGTTTTTGCCAAGGCGTGGCTCGCATTAATTTAGCCCATAGATTGTAGATGTTTCTTTTAGGAATTTACTTTTAAACTAAATTGATTCATATGGTATTTACATGTGAGCATCAAATTTATCCGGTACCTACATGTGAGCATTGTATGTATATGATATTTACATGAGAAATGTACTTTATGGTATTTTCTTGTAAACACCGAATTTACATTATTTTTACATGTGAGCAATCGAATTTACATGGTATTTACTTGTGGCGTATTGTATTAATGGCTAATTTAACTCTAAGTTATTGTAACTTATTTGATGGAGCTATGAGACTCATGGGCGGTTTGAAGTTTTGGCTAGGAATGTCATGAGTCACACATTGGTAATTTGGTATTTATATGGTCTCAACATCTAAGCATTACATTTATATGGTATTTACTTGTGAGCATTGCAATTACTAGTGGTGTGCTCGCGTTTTGCGTCGTGTTGTATTTGATAACTTTTTTAGATGGTGTGGTTACATTCAATTGTTCATTTACGGGTTTACAATAATTGAATATTCTCTAACTACCTTATAAACTCGTGAATTTCGCGGGTTAAAAGTTGTATGCATTCACTTGTGATCTTCAATGTACTTTATAAAACAAATCGTTTCTAAAATAGATGTACTTTACATAAGAAATCATTTTCGAACGCATGAATAGTGAGAAGTAGTTAGTCGTTTATATAACCACTTCTCATAAATGAACATAAAACTCCATTAGCTCTACAACATGTCGAAGGAATATGAAGTAGAAAACCTTTCATTAAGAGCATAAAACAAATTAGCAAATTGACCCGTGTTATCCATTCAATTATATGTATAAATTATTTATGTAGTCATGTGGTCTTTCAAATCTAGACACATCAACTGTTTGAATTATAATACAACTCATGTCGACCATATTAGAGTATTGTTCTAGATCAACACCTTAAAAATCAGTGAGACGACATTACAAAGATTAAAGGAGTTCATAAAGCAGATGAAAAAAGATATCAAACGGCCAAGCTTGTACGATTAAATATTTGGCTAAAAAAACTTCAAAACTTTTTATAAATGCACTTCAATGGTACAGCTTAACCAAAAATCGTACAAAGAGCATGTAGGATCAACATGTCTGATCTTTGGCCAAAGAGCTCCAACTAAGACCTTTTTCCAAGCGAGACGACCTTATCCTATCTTTTTATAAATGCACTTCAATGGTACGGCTTAACCAAAAATCGTACAAAGAGCATGTAGGATCAACATGTCTGATCTTTGGCCAAAGAGCTCCAACTAAGACCTTTTTCCAAGCGAGACGACCTTATCCTATCGATAAAAAGGATATGTTCCTGAATTCAGTTCCAGAATAAGTCTCCCAAGTCCCAACCTGCTATCGACATAATATTAGAAAATATAAAAAAGTGGGTGTTTTATTGAGAAGGTTCAATCAGCTGAATGAGCCTGAATAGCTCAAGCTCGTTATCCTTCCATTGTCAAGAGCGAGGGGTAGTCGCAGCTCGGGTAGTCGCACTCTGTGAAACCGCCTAACGCAGGCCCCTACTTTAGGGACGATGTGAACTTTGAATGGGCAAGCCGTTATTGCTATCTCGACCCAGTGATATGAACCAAATCATAGTCCACCCACATTAGTACCCCAACCTGGTATCGACATAATATTAGAAAATATAAAAAGTGGGTGTTTTGTTGAGAAGGTTCAATCGGTGAATGAGCTCGAATAGCTCAAGCTCGTTATCCTTCCACCGTCAAGAGCGAGGGTAGTCGCACTCTATGAAACCAGATAACGCAAGTGCCCCTACTTTAGGGAAACCTGCTATCGACATAATATTAGAAAATATAAAAAAGTGGGTGTTTTATTGAGAAGGTTCAATCAGCTGAATGAGCCTGAATAGCTCAAGCTCGTTATCCTTCCACTGTCAAGAGCGAGGGGTAGTCGCAGCTCTGTGAAACCAGCCTAACGCAGTGCCCCCTACTTTAGGGACGATGTGAACTTGGAATGGGCAAGCCAGTTATTGCTATCTCAGACCCAGCTGATATGAACCAAATCATAGTCCAGCCCACATTAATACCCCCACTTGGGTTACAGGCAAGCGCTACCAAGCCCAAGTCCCAACCTGCTATCGACATAATATTAGAAAATATAAAAAAGTGGGTGTTTTATTGAGAAGGTTCAATCAGCTGAATGAGCCTGAATAGCTCAAGCTCGTTATCCTTCCACTGTCAAGAGCGAGGGGTAGTCGCAACTCTGTGATACCAGCCTAACGCATTGCCCCTACTTTAGGGACGATGTGAACTTGGAATGGGCAAGCCATTGCTCTCAGCCACATATCAACTCAAGACCCAGCTGATATCAACCAAATCGTAGTCCAGCCCACATTAATACCCCCACTTGGGTTACAGGCAATCGCTACCAAGCCCAAGTCCCAACCTGCTATCGACATAATATTAGAAAATATAAAAAAATGGGTGTTTTATTGAGAAAGTTCAATCAGCTAAATGAGCCTGAATAGCTCAAGCTCGTTATCCTTCCACTGTCAAGAGCGAGGGGTAGTCGCAGCTCTGTGAAACCAGCCTAACGCAGTGCCCCTACTTTAGGGACGATGTGACTTGAGCCTTCGCTCAGGCCACATGAGCCAACTCTCAACTTGGAATGGGCAAGCCAGTTATTGCTATCTCGCACTCACCGACATGAACCAAATCATAGTCCAAACCACATTAGTACCCCAACCCGGTATCGACATAATATTAGAAAATATAAAAAGCGGGTGTTTTATTGAGAAGGTTCAATCACCGGATGAGCCCGAATAGCTCAAGCTCGCTATCCTTCCACCGCCAAGAGCGAGGGGTAGTCGCACTCGTGGAACCAAATTTCACCGCAGCTCCCCACTACTTTAGAGACGATGTGAACTTTGAATGGGCAAGCCCATTATTGCTATCTCGCACCCACCGACATGAACCAAATCATAGTCCTGCCTCGCATTAGTACCCCCACTTGTGTTACAAGCAAGCGCTACCAAGACCAGTGGCAAGCAACTTCTTTGGTGTCCTTATAAACATGTTGTAAATTTCTTCATAAGGTGGTGTGGGATCTTGCTTCACTTTTTAACTTTTGGTGATCCAAAAATGTTATAATTTACAAAGAGAGTGAAATCTTTTTGTCACATCCTTAATGCAAATACATATTCTACATTATTGTTAAATAGAGAGATACATGTACCATATATTGCAAATCCTACTATTGGTATGACATCAATTATGTTACAAGAGTTATATTATATAAAACTTAATACTATACTCTTGCAGCCATTACAATTGTGAAAAATATGAATGTTGATGTTGGTTCTATATTGTTGTTTCAGAATCAAGATCCACATATGTGATGTCTCCAATTAAAAAGGAATGATATTATATAGCATCATTATTTGATAGAAAACACATTTGACCTAGACCTTTTTTTTTTTTTTTTTTTTTTTTTTTTTTTTTGTTGTTGGTTAGAGATTTTACCCCGTGAATAGATTAAAATAACCGCCATGTAGTGCAAGAAGAGAGAAGCTATGAACTACTCTTAAAGAGACGCTTAACTACGTGTTTTGAAACACTCAAAACACGACTACCAAAAAAACAACACTAAATGTTTTAAGCAGTAACAATTTGAATACAAAAACTCTAGGATATGACTCGAGACTTAATCAGGTTCATTAGCTCCACACGCCAACTTCCATGTCTCCATAAGCTTTCCAACTCACAGCATTCTTCTTAAACTTGATATCGCTAGTTTTAGTCTTAATTGAATACAGAGACATACTTTGACACTTGCTCCACTTTCTTGTCACCTTTTCCATGTATTCTATCATTTCGCTCACGCCATTGAAAGTATGAAGTTGTTGCCATGATTAATCGACCAGCGATACTTGTTATTGTTTTACTTTTAGATAAAGGAAGAAGCCACAACATTATATCCTCCCCATCGAGGCGACACTCTGATATACCGGCCACATTCAACACATACTTGAAACACTAGGCGAGTATGAGAATTAGAAAACAAGTGCTCGTGTGAGTTTTGTTGAGACTTGCATAAAAGGCAATCAAGTAAGCTCAAATCAACATCATTTCCTACGCCCCATTGTCAAAGTCGATCTTGAGTTTTTAATCTCTTTCTCATCACTAGCCATAAATGGATAATATGTCTTGGAATGCCATATGGTGACCATACTAGATCTTAGTACAAAAAGTGCGATGGTTAGGATATGTTGAGAACATATGTTGGCTCGGGCCAACAAGCTACCAATGGGCCGAATCTGTACTTAAACCAAGTAATGAATTGAATCCCTAGACAAATGAAAGTAAATCAGTGGGGGCCGGACCCCGCGTGAAAGATCCGAATGAGAGTAGGCACTCATGTTTGTCAGAGAATATTTAAGTGCGTGTATTAGTATGTGTGAGAAAGTCAAACCTTGTGAGAGAATTAGAGTTCCTTTTATAGATGAGTCCAATGCTAGGGTTTCCTTAGTATTTAAGCTTATAATTGTTATGGGTGTGAGCCGACCACTCACGGCCAAGGTTCTTGATGTCTGTGATCGTGGACACAAATCACCTTCCACTGGCCATGCGCTCGGTCCTAAAATTGCGCTCAAGGTATGTCTTTTTGACCGGACCATGACCCGATTTATTGTTAAGCTTTACCGGTGGTCCATTGTTTGTGGTCGTTTACTTGGTTGGGCTAGGCTGTGAGCGCAGATAGCAATGTCGAGCCCAATAGGCCTCGTGTGTACGTACTCTGCGTCATCACTAGATGATACCACTACTTTCACTTCCACGCTAACCATACTTCTCGTTAGCAATTTTTTTTTTTTTTTTTTTTTTTATTTTTTTTTGTTGTCTGCTTTGTTGTGCACTTGCGGCGTTTTGTTTGTTTTATCTGCACCTATACATTCTCTCTGCATGTTGTTTACCTTTTGCCTGCTATCTTCTTCTTTTTCTTCTTTTTCTTCTTCTTATGCTGCTTCGCTCACCCGCACACCTGCCGTGACCACGGAGGTCTCGTTTGAAGCAGTCTACCTGCTCCTCGGTACATCACAGGATGTGAGTGCGATCCGCCTACATTTTACCTCCCCATACCTGCCCCGGTGAGATTGGGATTGTTGTTGTTGTTGTATAAGATTTAGAGTCGGGTAGGTATTATGCCATGCACTTCACACACACCCATTCTCCCGTCACAATAATGTCATATAACACATTCTTGGATATTAAAACACCTCTTGTAACATTTAGATATGATACATGGTTCATAAGAGGACATTGAGTATCCATGTATCAAACCACTGACATGCTTCGACGATTTCTCCGCTCCTGTTTGTTGTGCGAGGTGAAGGATACTTCAATTTGAAGCAATTTCCTCCATCCCCAACTCGCGCTTGAAGCCATTTTCACGTCCCAAAATCTCCTCGCCTTGACTTACAATATTCCAAGCATGAGTAGACATCAAAACAACATCGAAATTCTCCAATCTACGAATACCAAGACCACCTACATTGGTTTTATGGATATAAATTAGTAGGCGCGTTATGTGATCGAACTCGAGACCACGGGATCGTACACTTCATGTGTGAGAATTAAAGTTAATAATTAAATGTAAATGTTATATTTATTTATTAATTAAATGAAATAATTATAACGACGTTAAGTAATTAAGTGTAATGGACTAACGATGCGTTAAATGGAATTGGAAAAGACTAGATTGCAAAATTAATATTGAAAAGGTTCCTAATCCCTTGGGGACACACAACCGATCGGCCCAAGGGGTATCCTAACCCGTCTCAAACTCAACTTGTTCTCCAAGTTTAGTTGAGTATATATACAAGGTTAGGGTCTTGGATTTGTATCTCTTGTACTAATTGGCTAAAACCTAAAATTGTTTGTGTGTGTTTTGCCATAACCGATCGCGCACCCTCACTAGGGATCGATCATCATCTTTCCAAACCAAAATCGCTTTGTTTAATTAAAACTAGCATTCCTTTAATTCGTTATTATAATGTGGTACAAGAAGCCGGTACTAACACATTATTGTTAGTATTCTTGGATTGAATTACAAAATCGGTAAGAGGTAATTCACATAATCCTATAAACCCTAATTGTGGTTCATCCAATTGCTAGTTTTGTGGATTTGATTCTTGTTCGGCTAGAATCGTACGCATATTCTTGTTTATGTTAATTAATTATTCATTAATCTTTCCTATACACCTCCGCATGTATTCTTTGATGTTTTGTGTTTTATTATTGATTTTCATGATATATAATCCTAACGATGGTATCACGAGCCATTGGTTTTAATGAGTAATTAATTACTAAACGCCAGTAAAAAGCGTATATTTTATGTTGTTTGATATGATTGTTCTATGGTTTTGGTTTATATTTTTTATGGAGAGATTTTTATTTTTACGGGGGTGATTCGCTGGGAATTCTACCAAGTGAGAATTTCGCTTAAGATATTGTCGATGGAATCTGTGAAGTGCAAGATTCTCATTGAAAGAAGTGATTCTGCGAAAGTAGAAAAACCGCGTAGTTTGTTTCTGCGGATATAGATATTCCGCGTATTTTATAGTTAGTTAGGATATGCATGAGCTTTATTAGGAAGTGATAATGTATATCTTCTTTAGTTTTATGTTTATCACGCTTCTTGAGGAAGCGGTTTAGGGTTCCTTGTTCATAAAAGGGACACATTAGTATGAATGATGTACGAGTTTGAAAAATAAGTTTTAGTTCTATTCAAAGATCCATAGAGGATCAAAGTATTCTTAGTTATTATTGTTCTTACTTGTGTTTAATTTCGGCTTTAGAATACAAGTAATAGAGGCTGCCTATTAGTGTGTTTGTGATTACATAAGCATTACTAACGATCCACGAGCGTAAAAGATCTATCAAGGTCTTAGGTTCAACAGTGGTACGTGAGCCTCGTGGCTCTCGATCTAGGGTTTATAAGGTTTTCATGTTATTGTGGTTTATCGCAGATTTGGAAAAGGCGCACGGATCGACGATGATGGGGTTAACGAAAAGAAAAAACAAACGGGGTTGGAATTAATTCCCAAATCATCATGTGAGATGGTTTGATTTATTTTATTAAGTAATGATTGATAGGATCGATTGGTGGTTTCATTCTGCTCTCAATATTAAATTTGTTCGCGTGATAATAATGGGTCTCCGTATCATATAAACAATGGTTTCTCGCTTCATATTCTTGTTTCATTGATATATTTAATTAATGTCCGATTGGTCGTCATGGATGGTCCCACTCAGACGTGCCAGACTTGATTTCGCGTATGTTGATATCGGTTCCTCTTTGATTAGGACAAAGATATTCATTTTTTTTGGTGAAGCGAAGTTTTTGGGTAACATAGAGAATGGAACCGGGTCAAGCGTTAATTTGATATTCAATTGTTTATAGTGGTTCATTAATTTTATGATAGTGGGATAGGATTACGTGTGGTGGAACATATGGAGGATATGCGGTGGACTTGGCTTTTGATTGGTTGATGTTCGTGGTCATCACGCGAGCATATTTGGACATATGAATTGTTTTGCTTTTGATGTACTCTCGGTGGTCCCACACACTTTATTGGACGGAATATTTTTTTATTGATTGGCTCATATGTATTTGTGTTGTTATTCCGGTTCCATCCATTGGCTCGCTGTAGATGTTCATTAATAGGTTTTAATTGGTCGGTGGTGGTATGATTGGTCAACGCATTGTCGCCGGTCAATGTCCGCTGATTGATGCTCACATGGGGTTGATGTCGATAACGCGGTCATTCTTTCTTCCGGTCGCTACTTTGATGTTACTATATTCTAATGGGTGTCTCATTTATCGCATTGATTAATGTGTTCACACGGGTCCTCGGTTCAATTGGTTATTGGTATATTTTTTAGGCGGCTTATGTTTGGGACTCCACGAGTGAGGATTCATTTGATGTTGGGGTCACCATCTAATAATAATCGCGTGGATACACATAAGTTGTTCACGATGATTCTTAGTCGCGCTGGTATGTCTTGTCTTCGCTTCACGTGGTCAAGATAATTTGATTGGTAAATATGGATACACACCTGATGGACTGACGATCGAGTGATATATTATTTGTGAATGGCGATCACGCTGGATCGCATTACATGACGAGGCCCACCGATGGAACCCGCTTTATTATTTATACCGTTCTCTTTAAATTGATATATGCCGATGCATCCGTGTTGTTCCCTACCGGTTGAGTAACGACCAGATATATGATTTATAATGGCGGGCGTGGAACTTAATTTACAGTGGGATTACATTTATACCGCTCATGATCGGTTGTCAGATATGCTAATTCCGGTCTTTAGGCTGGTCTTCTAATTTTACTAGTCTTGTTGAGTTGAATTTTTAATTCAATGATGAACCCTATTAATTAACATACTTTCGGCTTGATTTGATGTTTCTACCGTCGCATATTTTGATTCAGATTGGTTTCTACCGACCGGTCACTTGGTAGTATTGGTTGTCACTTGATCGGTTTCTCACCGATATTTGTTGGTGCCGGTAGGTTCTTCTTTGTAATGTTAGTTTCTGGCGATCGACTTGTCGCCGGTTATTTTGGAGTTCTCTTTGGTTGATCGGTCGCGAATCTTATCATATCTCAAAGTGCGTGGTGAACACTTTAGAGATAATTTATTCAGACGTTAATGATGCGTGACAAAGACTTGATAAATCCAGGGAAGGGTGAGATCTACGGACTAAAGGTACTTAATGCAAAGATATTTGCTAACACTTTAAGGAGTTACGCTAGAAGTGCTGGGTGTTGGTGGTGGGGTGTGATATATGTATTGAAGGTGCTTAATGCTCGCATTTGCTATCATTTTAAGGAGTTACATTGTAGTGCTCAAGGTCTCATATTATTTGAGGATTTATCAAGATTTGGAGTCACATGGATGATGCGAGATATAAGACGCCCACGCTGATGTTTCTACGGTTCTCCGCTCCCGCCGGTAGACTATTTTGATGATCTTTGTTGATTTCACTTCTCTCTTTATTCAGCTTTTATTTCTTTTGTTTAGTTGTAAAAAATCGATTATTGTTTTTTAAAGTGATAAAAAAAGAAAAAAAAGATGGTTAGTATAATTTTAAGGGAAGCTTATGGTTTATATCTCACCATCTACATGCATCACTTGAGGGAAGCGCCTACAAGTTGCACAAGACCCTATTAGAAAAAGGGGAAGCGTATGTATGATGTGCGACTTATTATTTGTGATGACATGTTTTAGTATTGTTTCTTCATACAGGTTGTTGTGTAAGATCAAGAACCGGAACTTAACCTAGTCAAATTCCGGCTTAGGGAAGATTTTTGGGAATTGCGGATTTGAAGATTACAAAACCACTATGAAGAATGAAGAAGAAGAAACAATGAGGGTCTTAATAGTAATATTTAATAGTAGCTTTTCTAGTAAGCTATGTTTGTGGTTTTCATGTAACCTCCTACTATATAAAAGAGGTAGGCGCTCTAGGGTTTAGTGATCCCTTTCATTCATCTTTTCATTTCATTTCATAGCGAGACATCTCCCAATGAGAATCAGTCAAACGCATATAAATAGTAGTAGTATTAGTAGTTATTAGTTTCTTTGTTTTTGGAGCTTCATAGGTGTAGTGGCGAGCTCGACATTTTCCATATCAAATTTCTTCAAATGTCCCTCACATATTTATCCCGACCGATAAAAATACCATCATGTTTCTGGCGAACTTGTAGACCCAAAAGAAAGTAAGCTCCCCATAGCACTCATCCAAACTCTCCTTCATTAACTCTCGGACTCCCCGCACCAAGCTTCTTTAGTGGATCCAAAGATAATGTCATCCACATAAACTTGCACAAGAATGATGTCTACATTATTCTTCTTTAGGAAGAGTTTTTTGTCAATGGCACTCTCTTCTCAGAACCATGCTTCCCGGGAAATGCGAGATAGCCTAGCATACCATGCTACGGGTGCCCTGATGGAGTCCATATAGAGCTTTTACAACAACCTGTAAACATCTTGTGGATGATCCGGGTCTTCAAAGCCTTTGGGTTGAGTGACATATACTCTTCTTCAATCTCATCATACGTAAAAGCACCTTTCACATCCATTTGATAAACCATGAACCCCGTATAAGATGCATAAGCCAAGAAGATTCGAATGGCCTCAACTTTCGAGCTACAGTGCAAAAATTTCATCATAATCAATTCCTTCCTCTCGCTCGAACCCACGAGCCACTAATCGTGCTTTGTTTTTTACCACAATACCC
>CM040245.1:62392727-62635843 GCA_022545495.1 Chrysanthemum lavandulifolium
TTTGCAAAATGACCTCTTTATGACACTTAAAGCATTCAAGTGTCTTGATTGGTTTAGCAGTTGAAAACCTTTTTATAAACCTTCGAGAGTTAGCAAGGAGTGCCTTTCCCGAAATTCAACGCTCAAGTCATTTAGGTAATCCTCACTTGATCTCTCATCGCTCATCATCCAATTTTCTTGGAAATCTTGAACCACATTGTTAGAAAAGAAAGCAGCTTGATAATGGTGATGAGGTGGTGGTCGGGGACTTCTTGACTTCGAGACTTCTTTAAGTCGGTATCGTCTGCTGATGAGGTTTTCCTCATAGACAAATTTCCCATAAATTTCGTGAAGCTCAAGATTCGGATATGATTAGCATTCCTAAGTCCCCGAGAGAAATTCAACCACTTCTCATGCACTATTGAAAAACCAACATTGATTTCATGTTTGGACAACTTAACACCATCATTGGATAGTTCATTTAAAACAGTTTTGTACCGGGTGTAAGTTTGAGACGAGTTTCGAGTCCTTAGCCCGAAGGTGTTATACTCAAGTTTAAGGTCCATTATCCTATTTTCCTTGGTATCGATGGGCCTTCATGACTATGAACTAGGTCATCCCAGTTTGTTTAGTGTACTACAAAGATATAATGCACTCCATAATATCGTTAGGAAGACAAGATATTATGATACTTTTGAGCCTTTGATCCCGGTTGACCACTCTTCTTTCATCCACGAGTCCACTGGCTTCGTGTTTAGGTAAACCTTCAAAGCAGTCTTTGGGATAAATGGACCTTCATTTATACACTTGATATAATAAGGTTCCATCCTAATCAAATAGCAAAGCATACGCTTTTTAATTTGTTAAATTTACCAACTTCAAGTCTAGGGCAACAGTGAATAAGCTCCGCCATTTTTGTCGACTAGTTGGGGTACATCAAATTCACCATTTTAGGATCCCCGATTTAAAACATTTAGAGCGGCTTAAAAAACAGTTTTATAATCACCTTGCTCGATACCACTTGTTGATCCCTATTCACTATAGTATAAAACGGTTTAAGTATTGTAAACAAGCTAATAGTGAATCAATGATCGAAACGATATAAGTAAAACACTAAGAGTAATTTTCAACATCATATTCTTATTAGAAGTGAATCAAAGAATACGCTACCCTAGTACTTTCGAACAAGATTAGGGATTGAAATGACAGAGTGTTCTAACTCCTCACTAAGCTCGGGCTAAGTCCGAGCACAACTACACGGAACCATTGAGCTATCTCGGGAAAAAGTTGTATTTGGAGGAGTGAAAGATGGCTTGTGTGTGTGTGTGTTTTACAATTCACAAGCTTGATCTATCACTCCATCTCTTATGCTATTTATACAAGTATGCGTTTAACTCTATCCTAAGTGACAAATCGACAATTTGCGAGAAGACAAAATGTCGATGTATTTTGTCTCACTTACAAAGACTATATTGGGTAAAGGGACCAAGTCACTTTTTCATGTCGAGATCGATGTTGATTCTAAAAGGGAAACTTTCGTGATAAGTACTCCATCTTATTCGCTTCCAATGTAACCGCTTTATCCCGCCCATTCCTCGCCTTCATAGTCTTCGCCTTGGGCCATTTGTCTTGATGTAAGTAGTTGGTGAGAGTTTAGGGATTCAGTGAGTTATTGTCATCACCACCGAATCCACCATCTCTTCTTGACTCCGCCTTCACCCTTTAAGTTTCGCCATCGAGTGGAGAGACTTCTTCTTCGCCTCTTATCGAGTATCTCGAAGATGGCTCACCGAGAGACTATGCACTCGGTGACTGTTAGTGTTTAATGTCTAAACACTTGGGGTATTTTCTATTGAAATCCTAGATCAAGGGGTTTGGGTATTTACCTAACCCAACAGTGACAAATGGTCATTTTTTTCAAATGCTAATGCAGTTTCAAACACCCTTAATGGTCTCCACAGAAATGTTAATAGTCATTTACTTGATCATTTGGCTTTAACTAGATCACTTCTTTATACTTGTATCACTTTAGGTAATTTTCTTGTCTGCAATAGTTATATGTTAGTTGTCTAATCTCTGCAAATGGTAATTTTTTTGACTAGTTATATGCTAGTTGACTTTCTCTGCAAATGGTAATTTTCTTGTTTGCAATAGGTAAGAAATAGGCTTGAAAAATGTCTGCAAATGATAATTTTCTTGACTAGGTATATGCTAGTTGACTTTGTCTACAAATGGTAATTTTCTTGTCTTTAATAGTTATATGCTAGCTGACTTTATACTTGTATCTTAGGAAATTGTCTACAAATGATCATTTTTTCAAATGCAAATGCAGTTCTGAACACCCCTAAAGGTCTGCACACATGGAATATGTATCTTGTTTATGGTCTGCTTAATATGTTTATTGTACAAACATCTTAATGATGATTCCAATCTGCAGATGATAAAGGAAAGGAAAAAAATAGATGAGCTTAAAAACAAGATAGAATTTCTTGAAGATGTGTTTGGTAGGGCAAAACAGTCAAAGGATGCAAAGCAGACAGTGCAGCAAAAGAAGGTCAATATAACTATGCAACTGTTATATTCAAGCTCGTGGTTGTATGCATTTTGGTGTTATCAATACAATACTTTATAAATTTATTTTGCGTATGATTAACATATCATCCAAGGATTTAGAACTAGAAAGAACTATCGTGAAAATTTTAATGGCCACGACGAAATGTGTAATAAAAAATGTATAAGCGGTAAAGGACTACCGGTGAAATTTTTAATAACCACAAGGACGGAATTTGTAATAAAAAATTATAAGTCAGAAGGACTAATGTGAAATTTTAACAAACACGTAGACGAATTTAATTTTGAACTCACTAACTGTACGGTTCCGCTTTGTCGAATGAGTCGTTTTGAGGTTTGTTATTCACAATGAATCATTTCTGAAAGTATTTAACCATTTTATAGTCTTTAACCTTTCATCAATGTTAGAAACTGAGCTATGATATTTTCTAATGGTTTATGTATATTGTTACAAAACATGATTTGCGTCCGATTAGCGTGTTTTGTAGTGCAGCTCAAATGAGCTCATTGTAGATGATATGTCTCTTTTATTGGCAACGTATGTTCAACTGTGCCGACTCCGGACTATCCAAAAAGGTAGTCGCCATGGGATTAGTTGGCTCGCAATGTCGAGTCGAAACCTGTATACCCAAAAGATGATATGTCACTACCGTAAGTCTTTTTGTTCAAATCCAGTGACCAACACCTTATCATTTTAATTTTCTAAACGTGCTATAGCTTATTTAAAGTCTTAATAGTTCATAAACTAGTTTTTAAGCATGATGCATTGATGCGGACTTTAGTGACTGTATGTTGAGGTTACCTAATATCTCTATTTACATGAATTACCTAGAGATAACTGAGACCAAGATAGTTAAAAATATTTCATCATCTGTTAGAAGCAATCTGGAAAGTAGGGGAAAAGATCTTGAGAGTTTCTTTCTAAGGTACTTAATTAAATATTTTATCTTCTTTTCTAATCATCTCTATTACTCAATATTCATGCTTTTTAATTTGTTAATATTGGTATCCTATCACTTGTTTCTTAGATAATATATAATGAACACAGAAAAGACATAGTAGATCCTAGAGACTTTGTATAAATCAATCGTAATCTTATAGGTATGTCTTTGAACAAAAATATTAGTTTCTTATTGATGATATAGCTCAAAATAAGTAGATTGTAGATCGGATTGAATTTACAATCACCTCATCAGATCTCTAGTGAGGCTTCTAAATAGCATCTTATAAGATTGTTTCATTGTTTTGCTTTTACTTTTTCTTTACTGAAACTTGTTATTTTTTCACTAATAGTTAAATCATCCGAGTTGTAGTCACTCATTTGTGGAAACAATAGTACGTTCAAAAAATATAACTCCTCTAATAAGAAACATCAATAATTGAATATAAAGTTAAACAAAATTCGTGATATGAAAGAGGTCTTAAGCTCATTTTCTGAAAAACAAATGTTCATTGAATACATGAGTGCTTAAACCTTCACACACGCTTTTCAGTTTAAATTCTGTTTTTTTTGCTTGGTTGGTCAGTTATATATGCCCAGTCTTGAACAATTTTAGGTTATACATATTGTCTTGAGGATCTGTATGAGCTTTTAAACAATCCAAAACAATTTCAAGTAGTTTTTCTTACATTAAAATAGATAAATTATGACATCTATTTGTAGTATAAGAGCAATTAATCATGCATGAGTACTCAGCTTTGCACTTTGTACGTCTCTCTATAGAGTTTCACTATTTTTCAGGCCGTTAAGCACTGCCACACGTGATATTGATTGAACAAGATAATCCAAACACACATATTATGGATATCCAATCAATGGAATGGTTTTCTGAGATGGTAAGAGTTGCTCGATTTGATTAAGTGAATTAATTTCTACAAAGCATGTGTAGCTAGTTTAAAACCTTCATGGATCTTTATGTATATGGATCTTTAGTATCGTAGAGACTTTCCCGAGGCTCTGATACCACTTGTTAAACACACAAAGACCTTGATAGATCTTAAGCACTCGGAGATCGTTAGTGTTGCCTATGTAATCACAAGCAAACTAATAGAAGATCTCTACAACTCGTATTTTGTAGCGGAAATTAAATACAAGTTATAATAACTAAGAACTCTTTGATCCTCTATGGATCTTTTGATTATAGAAACTCTATGTTTCGGATATATTACAATACTTGAAAGACTGAGAAAACTTATATCTATTACAAACTATCATGGTTTCTTATATAGGCAAGAAACCCTAATGAGCGCCATAATGTACGCTCCTAATACTAACATAGACCAAGCATGCATCTAGACAAGCATGCAACTAATCATATTGTTTTGTTAATCATATTGTTTATTCTGAGTAAGCTCACATAATACTGGCGCCAACCTATCTTTAATACGGGGTGACTTTTACTCCATAATGAGCTTATCTCCTACGTGGATTCACACTTTCAGCAGAACACGATTGCTTAACACTTCTATCAAGTATAACTTCAGCAGAATCCATTCTTCTTCTAAGTAATCTTCTATCAATCGAGTTTACCTTAATTCCCAATGGGGTTTTGGATTTTTATAAGAGAATATATATAGATATAGATAGATGGTATGAACAAAGAGTGAATATTCAAATCACTAATCGCTAAACGGAAGATAATTAGCACACCTCCAAGAATGGCGCCTAAATTTGATTCAAGAACTGCACGGTCAAGTTTTATCACGCATGGTGACCACTCATGAATGGTCAACCGTAATAAACTTCAAACACCGGAACCAAATGCAATGAAGTCCAGGAGAGTATAGTGTTTCCTCGGTCGTTAAGTCCCAATGAGTGCGAGAATAATCAAACGATATAGTGATCGGGTGAATTTGAATCTGGAAAAGGTTTGTAATTTGGAATAATTATACCTAAAGAAAGAGTTTATAAATTACAGGGCTTAAATGCAAATTAAAGAAAATTAAAAGTTAAATTATATTAAATAAACGCTATCACTATTTTTAAACCGATGTTTTGATTTTTCTTTAATAAAACTTAAATTAAAAACTACGCGACGATAAAAGAAAATGTGAACTGAAACAATATTAATCCTAAAAATATGAAAATGACATTTTACAAACCTAATGATAAGAGAAAATTTTAGAAAAAGAAAATTATTTTTAAAACTATTTATCTAATTATTATTAGTTAAAACCATTTTACTTATTTAATAATAACCTAAAATACAAGAAAATATGAAATAAAGCTAGAAAAATGAAATTATGACTTAGAAAAATCTAAAATAACTAAAGAGAATTTTCAAAACTAATTTTATATTTTTCGATTATTTTCTATTTTCTATGAATTAAAAACTATTTAAAACTAATTAAATTGCTAAAAATTACAAATTTAACTAAGAAAAATCTGGAAAAATAATTTTTTGACTTTTTATATTTAGCTCATCCTAAGAAAAATAGAAACTTATTTTTTTGAAGTTTTTCTGAATTAATTGTATTAAAATCTAATTAAAAATGCCTAAAAACTGTTTTAAATGAAGAAAAATAGCAAACAGTGATGAAAAATTATGAAAATTTCAGGAAAAGTCTAAATTAATATTCTGATTCTATGAAAAATATAAAAACAGTGGCTTATGTGTAGAAATATGGAACTGCAGTGCAAGTGCTTATAAATAAGCACTTGAAATAAGCCAAAAGGCTACAAATGAGCACCAGCTGATTACAGAAGCTATAATATGCTGAAACTACTCAAATGCAACTAGTTACAACTATCCTAAACCTCTGAATTGCAAACTGCTATGATTTGAATGATTTGACTTAAGAGCTAAAAACAGGTTTTGACTACTACTTTGTAGCTTAAGAATAAGCTACTCAATAAGATGAAACTGAAAACCAGATGTTGGGAACTAAAGTAGACCTGGTTAGCTACTTGTAAACCAAAGTTGAGCCCTGGACAAGCTCTTATGAGCTTTTGACAAGCTCTGCAAGAACTTATGAAAACTGCATTGTGACTATGCCCTGTCACAGGGCATATTTGACCAAATTGACAAGCTCATTTGGAGCTTTTAGAAAATTACTAAAATTCAACTAAAATTATATTAAGCAACTAGACCAACTGAAGTTATAAAACCCAAAATTTCACTTAAATTGATCCAAGAATGAGTCAATTAAAATTCACCCAAGGTTGGGTCAAAACTGGTTTTCCACTTTTTTTGACTTTTTGACAGTTATGAGATTTTGACTAATTTGAAATTTGATCTTAATTTGCCAACTGAATATGATGTTTTAAGCTAAAGTAAAGCTAAATTAAGTTACTCTACTGATTTCTAAACACAAAACAAGCTTTTGGTTTTACAAAATTCTAACAGACATGAAACTAGAACAGGTTCTTGGAGATTTTGACTTTAAAGGTGCACAAATGAGATTTAATGACTAAAATGGTTATATTACAACTAAAGAGGACCAAAGCAACAGGTTTTAACCAATGAACAAACCTCAAACACAGATATGCTATGAGATCCAAACACAAGTTTAAGTGATCGATTTGAACTTTTAATTACCAAACTCGATTTAAACAATGATTCCAACAAATTTAGGTCCTAATATCATTAAAACACCTAAATCATGCAAGTACATCAACTATGACTATCATTTAGACATTACATCGGTTATGCTGATTCAAAAAAGTAAAATGCAAAGGAGATTGAGACCTAACTTGAAGTCCAAATATTGAGAAGCTTAAGCAAAACCAAACCACCACTATTCTAAACCAAACCCAATCCAAAACCAACTCTGCAACAACCTATATCCATTTCCATCACCGCTTGAACCAAAATCTTCAGTTTGACTTTTGTTGACCAAGCACCAATTTTGATTGAATCTGTTTCTTAAGCTTACTAAAAGCTATAATAAGCTTAAGTAAGCTTATTTGAATGCTATTGAGGCTTATTGAAGCCTGGATTTTAAGTTATTTAAACTGCATAAGTAAAAGAGAATTTAAAAACTAGAAACTTGGTTAAACTTTGAATTACTACTTGAAAATGAGTTACAATAGACTTAATAACTTTAGTTTAGTACAGAAAAGCTTAGGATTACAATTGAGAGAACTAATTAAGACCATGAAATGAAAAACGACATACATAAATATTGAAAACTAAGTACTGCCTTTTCTTCTTGTTTCTCTTCTCTCATTTATACACCAAATGTCTTCTCTCTCTCCTCTGATCAATTCCCACCTTTTTCTTGGCCATATGATATTGACCGTTTGATGCATTTTGACGGGAAAGTGGATATGAAGCAGTGAGGGTCTGATTTTGCAACCGGGGTGGTGGAGTGTAGTGTGATGATGAGGGGGTTGAAGGGATAAGGTGAGGTGATGGGAGAGGTGATGCACGAGTGTTGCGGTCAGTGGTGGGAAGACTGGGATAAGGTGGGAGGGAAAAGGATTTGACCGGGGTTTGACTTGGGCTTATATTATGGCAGGGGGTCAAACAGGGGGGTCACAATGGGTTGGCAGGGGTCAAATGGTTAAAGGCTTATGGCTTAAATGACAAGGACCAAACTGCAATTCTTCCAAACTTGAGGGACCATTTCTGCCAATTTTCCAAAGTTATTTCAAGGGTCACTTTTGACAAGTTTCAATAGTACAAGGACCATTTTTGACATTTTCAAACTTTCAAAGGAAAGTGTTAAGAAAAATTATTATATATGATTGAACTAATATGTGAGTCACTTGAACTTTTTGAGTAAAATATTTGCCGTTGAAAATAAACTATACTGTATCTGTATGGGAAGGGATCTAATAAGAAAAAAAACTAAAATGAGAAGAATAAGAAGAATTTCTAGCCACACATTTCAAATAAGAGGGAGATTTTTAGGGAGATGCATCTATTTTAATACGTGCATCTGAAATGCGTGGTTGTGGTTTCTTCTTATCATTCTCATTTTATTTTTCTTCTCATTTGATCCTAACTCGTATCTATATAATTCAACATTAGATGAACATTATTTCTAAGAATTATATATTTTTCTAACTATCTGTTGTTGTAGAATGATAAGGCTACTGTGTTGGATGATGCAAGTAAGTACATATTACAACTTGAAGCCAGGGTAAAGGAACTCGAAGAAACATCAATTAAGGGTAAAGACATTATCCATGAATATGTTGTAGCTTCCATAGGGAGATGTAACTTAACTGGCCGTGAAGCTGACAGTGCATTTTTATCTGATGACACTTACTATTTACCTAGTAGCAGCAGCACTTACAGTCCTGACATCAAAGCAAGAATTATCGGAAGTAAAATGCTAGTAAGAATCTACTGCACGAAAAGTTCTTCACTTGTACAGAAAACCCTAAATGAGATCCAGAAACTTATGAGTTATGACCATCATTTGTTGCAGTATTCTTCTGTTTGATTCTGCTCATATAATTACCATCACAGCACAGGTATGTGATGATACATAGTTACATACAGTTCAGTACGTACTAGAATGTACATTTAGTAGAAATGATAACTCGAGATGCAAATAAGCTTGCTTTTAGGTATGCTAGCTTTCTTAGCTTTTGGCTGGAAATTTGGGGTTTAATATTCTCTGTTTGTTTGCAGATGGGTGATGATGAGATGGAGATATTGTGAAATTTCTGCAAATAGCTCTGAAAGATTTTCTGTGACATATACGTAACTACATATGTTGAAGATTTATGGGTCGAGCTTGAGGCTCAAAGATGCGATGGTATACCTAATCAACCTCTTTTATTTTCCTTGTATTATTTGTAAAGATATATTATCTCATTTAGTTTGGCGTTCCGTTGTCTATCTAGCACGTACCGGGCAACATAGTATTTCTCATGTAGTAGGATTTAGCGACACTGACTATAAGTTAATTTACAAGTTATTTTTTGCATCTGAAAAAATATATAGGATAAATATATCCGTTAAAACATTTCATGGCCGCATTTTCAGAAATCGCTAATAGTTAGGGTCACAATGTTATATATGTCAGCTAGTTTGAACACAACCCCACGATTAATGCTTGCTGACTTACCTTGAAGAATTTAAGAAAGAACAATGCGCACCCCTAAAAGTTCCTAATCGATAAGTTCCTAATAAATACCATACATGATGCTTAGGTTCCTCCTTCAGTTACGAATATCACTACAGTTCCAAGAATAATGACATATTATCACCTAGAACATGTAAGTAAGAGTTGTAACTCATCTGTACGTGGATTCATGTGTTCAGCGGTGTTATGTATAAGGAGCTCAAATTATGGAGTTAGGAATAAAAAGCTCAAATTACAAAGACTGAATGATAAGATATAATTGACCAGTAGACAAAATGAATAAAAGCAAAAGATATACATACTGACAAAGAAAGATTAAAAGGAGATAACTTTGTGGTTTTAGCAAGAAGCCAAAAAGAAGCGTGTGAAAATTTGAGGGTTTTCCTATTCAATCAAAACGTGCATGCATGTTGTATATCGTTATAAATTTTACGTACAGCATCCAAATCAACAGCACGTGATTATACAAAAGCCACTTTATGATAAAGCGATTATTCAAGCCAACTTTACATAAAGAGCTCAGTTCTTAATACCTAAATGTCGCGTTATACTATAGTTTACACTATGAGGAGTTGTGTGTGTGTTCTTCGGACACTTTTGGTTACCCCCTTTTCATTCTAGATTTGATTCACCAGACTATAGTTTGAACGTGTTTAACTTCTGTTTAATGACATATGTACTGCTTTTCAAGAACAACCTGCGGTAGTCCATTGATTTAATCATCCATCAAGATTTTTGACTAACAATGTTTTGGACTAGTTTGAGAAAGTTTTTTTCTTTGAATAAAGGGGCGGTTAAATTGAGTTGCTAAAGAATGTATAGATTACACTATGGGGAGCTGTGTGTGTGTGTGTTTTTTTGCTATATATAATGCTACACTCACAGTACAAAAATAACTACTTCTCAAGATGGATCATTTTTTTGTGACAACACGTGTCGTTAAAAGTCACAAAACGATCAAAAAAATAAACTTTGACTCTGATGTTGTAACAATTGCTTATAAACATTGATAATTTGACTTGCTTCATTTAAAATATGTTTCGTATAAGCGTTATCAATATAATAGAATGAAATGTGATGATTCCACTCGATTGAATATTAATACACTTGATTGGTTCATATATACCGATCATCACTTGATCTGGTTTCTGGAGAGTTCATCCATCTGTTAGTGGCTAATGCAACTTATGGAAAATGTGGGAAGATTTAGTTAGTAAATAACCGCATACTGAGAGTTTTGCATTTTGAAAGTTTGTTGTTAAAAATTGGAACTCAAGATGAAAGGGAACTTTTAATAAGTTCTTATCGAGATTCTATATTCTAGATCGTAAAATTCTATTAATTAACAAGCGTGACATATTTATTTGTGATTATCTTTTTCTAGTGGAACTACTTCTAAGATTTTCTCGTCCCATATTCATATGATATCCTCAACCAAGTGTGAAATGTTTAACCCACACCAAGCTCATGGATATCTACAGAAAAGGTGTCCGTACATTATCTGAATCTATACGGAAGACATTTGTTTCGCAACTCGATTGAATATAATATAAACAATGAAATGCAATAATACAACTCGACTGAAGAGGAAGACATTTGTTTCACATGACTCGATCACTTGAATAATTTCAAAGGTCATTAAACATTTTTATTAACGAATACTTTCGTATTTGACTCGCTTAAAACATTATTTATTTAGAGTTTTAATTTATTATTAACTACTTTATAGGGCTAATGGCGTCGTAATGTATCATACTTGTCACTCACACCTTTTATATGTACCGAACAATTTTTTTTTGCTATTCTATGTATAAAACTTGATTTATTATATTTTTTTTAGAGTTAATTGCATTTTTGGTCCCTGAGGTTTGGCCAAATTGCATGTTTGGTCCCCATCCTTTTGAAAGTGCAGTGGACGTCCCCAAAATGAAGTTTCAGTTGCATATATGGTCCCCGGCTCCAAACGTCATCAATGCTACTCCGTTAGTCACCCCATGTGCTATGCACACGAGGTTTTGGTCTTTTCCACCCACTAAAATCCAAAAAACCAAACCCCACACAATCTCTTTTATATTAGACCGCGTTGACCGCTACCAAACCTTTTACTCCCATTTTTTGAATTAAGAACCCTAATTCTCACTTCAAAATCCACCAAATACCAATCCTCTTATAATTATATGATCGCAAAACAATCCTTCAAGTTTGACAATATAAAATGGCGAATGGAATCGAGGAGTGGTATTTTCGAACTCGTGAAGATTTTGATCCTTATACTCGTTATGGTAACAACTTGAATTCATTTTACTTTTTTGTTGACATTTGATGATTTTAGTAACTTAAATCATGAGAATGCTTTTTATACGACCAATCATCCCCACATTTTCTATGAAGGTTCATCATGGTGGAAGGTTTACAAAGAAATTTAATAGGAAGTATGTTGATGGTAAGGTTCAATATGTGGACATGGTAGATAGTGAACACCTTACAGTTGAGGTGATTAATTCCATTGTTATGATGCTAAAATATGATCCTAGTCAAATCATGTTTTATCATTTCAAGATACCTAGGAAAACCTTAGACTGGGGACTTAGAGCATTGGCTTCTGATGATGATATTGTCAACTTGATTAAATATGTTGCAAACCATAAGGTTATAGAAGTTTACATTGAACATCATGAAACCACAGTTGAGTCATTTTACAAGCCTACATTTAGGGAAGGAGTAGTAATTAAGGAGATAGGTGATGATGCTGATATAATTGAATTGGATCAAGTTAATAAAAAACCAGTGCCTTGTTCTAAAAATCAGTTGGCTATTGAGTGGATTAATGAGGTAAATGATGAGCTTGTTACAGATGCAGTAGGGTTAAATGATCATGTTAAGTAGGGCTACATGATCATGTTAGTAATGAGCGGGGTAGTGATGTTAACATAGGGTTAAATGAGCATGTTAGTGATCATAGAGTTAGGCATGTAGTGATGAAGAATGGTTAAATGATATTTTTAGTAATGATCGGGAAGTCATGGTAACATAGATGAGGAAATGGTAGATGAGGAAGGTGTAGATGAGGGTAATGAAAGGTAGTGATGAGGAAGGTGTAAATGATGGTAGGGATATGGCGGATGAGGATGGTGTAGATGAGGAAAGTGAAAATGAGGAAGGTATAAATGATGGTGTGGATATGGTAGATGAGGATGGTGTTAGTAATCGCAGAAAGTAGTGATGAAGGTGTAAATGATATTGTTGATGAAGAACACATCATAGAAGAAGTTGAGGTTAATATGATTGGCTTTAGGTTTAATGCTGCTGAACAAGATGTAACTGGGGCTAATGCTGATCTAATCCATGATGAAGTGAATATAACAGAAAATGATATAGAGGTTATAGACTTTGATTCTTATGATAGTGATGTTGGTGATGACAATAATAGTGCAAGGAGATCAGCACTTAGGAAGTTAAAGAAAGAAGGAAAAAAAGCTGCTAAGCAAAGTAGGATTGTGAACTATTTTTTTGTTGGACAGGAGTTTCCCAATAAGGAAGTGGCTAGGAATAGAATAAAGGCACACATTGTAGAGACAAGGAGAAACATTAAGCTTACAAAAAATGATGGTGTGAGGCTTAGGGCAAACTGTCTTGGGACCATTCCAAGTTTGGGATATGGTGGACAAGAGGAATCTGTGGACAGCATAAGAAGACAAGAAAAGGGTAAGAATATTACAAAGGAAAAAAGTAAGGTAAAAAGTAAGGGCAAAATGGTAATTGAACAGTGTGATGAAGCCAATAAATGTCCTTGGGCTTTGTACATCCATTATGTCACAGATTCTCAAAAATGGGTGGTTAGGACTTTTATGGATGAACATAAATGCCTTTTATCTAGAAAAATAAAAGCCTGCACATCTTCATTTCTTTCATCACATGTTGTAGATCTGATCCAATTGAATCCTGGAATGCCAACTAAGGCTATACAAGACCAAATGCAAAAACAGTTTCATGTTGGTGTTTCCATCCATAAAGCTTTTAGAGCAAAAGCAAAGGCAGAGGATGCTTTAAAGGGTGATGCTCAAGTTCAATATGGTTTGCTGAAAGATTATGTCTTAGAATTGCAAAGGTGTAATCCCAACACAACAGTTAGGTTAGATTGTTATAGAGAAGAAGATCCTGAATCTACAACAAGGTTTTTTAGAAGGATTTATGTCTGTTTAGGATCTTTGAAAGAGGGGTTCAAAGCTGGTGGTAGGGACTTGTTGGGATTAGATGGAGCGTTCATGAAAGGTCAATATCCTGGTCAACTGTTAACAGCTGTAGCAGTGGATGGGAATAATGGTATCTACCCTGTGGCTTATGGAATAGTTGAGTCTGAATCTTTCCATTCTTGGTTATGGTTCTTGACACAACTTGGAGGTGACTTGGATTTAGACTGTGAATCCAACTTCACATTCATAACTGATAGGCAGAAGGTACAATTCACTCATTCTTTATTAATTGCATTACAATAACCACAGTCTCATTTATTGTTGTCATATCTTCAACTGGCGGGGATTGTTACCAAAGAATCAAGAAGTTGTTTCGACTTCGAGCATAGGTATTGTGTCAGACACATCAATGAAAACATGAACTTGATATGGAGAGGTGGAATATTTAAAGACATTTTGTGGAAAGCTGCAATTGCAACAACAACAGTGGAGTTCAACAATGCAATGAATCAACTCAAGGGGCTCAATATCAAGGCTTATGAATGGTTGAAGAAAATTGCACCAGAACATTGGACTAGATCCCATTTTTCTGGTATGCATTCTTATTTACTTTATGATTATTATGGTCTTTATGAATATGAATGTTATGCATTCTTATATAAAAATCATTTGCATTCTTATATGCATTCTTATATAAAAATCATATGCAATATTACGGTGGGCACACTGTGATTTACTTATCAACAACATATGTGAAGTTTTCAATAGACAATTATTAGATGCTAGGGACTCACCAATCATATATGCTTTAGAGTATGTAGAGAGTATCTAATGAAAAGGATTGTAATTGTGCAAAAAGTCATTGAAAAAAGTCAAGGTCCACTTACTCCTGCTGCTACAATTATCTTTAATCAAATCAAAGAAGCCTCTGTAAACTACATAGTGGAATGGAATGGATTAGATTTATATCAGGCAAAAGGACCTCATGGTGATCAGTGTGTTGTCAACTTAGGTGCTAGGAATTGTTCATGTAGGAAGTGGGAAGTTTCTGGTATCCCTTGCAGACATGCAGTAGCCTGCATTCATGATATGGCAGATAATGGAATAGATGTTGGGTTACACAAGATTGGGTCCATCCCGCATATAGGCTAGATACTTGGAGAAAACAATATTCCTTTAAGATAAACCACGTGAATGGAAGGCACTTGTGGAGAAACATGGTGCCAACAACTTTGCTTCCACCTAAGGTTAAGGTTCGATTGGTAGGCCATCCAAAAAGAAAAAGAGTCTGGTGAGACTGTAAGTGTGGTCAGGGATGGGAAAATCACTAGGAAAGGGCTACAAATCACTTGTAATATCTGCAAGGGGAAAGGACACAACAAAAGGGGATGCAAGCTTGCATCTGCAAGACAGTCTGACCATGCTTCAAGTGAACCTCAAGGTGTGCCATCTGCAAGCCAACCACAGTCAAGGGAACAAGCTGCAACTCAAGGTCAAGCCTCTGCAACTCAAGGTCAAGCAACTGCAAGCCAAGGTCAATCATCTGCAACCCAATTTCAAGCATCTGCAAATCAAGTTCAGAGATCTGCAGGGCAAGTAGCATCTGGGAGTGGTGGTCAAAGAGTAACAAAAAGAAGTGCCAACAGATGTTTAACTCCCACTAGGCAAGCTACACCTGCAACACAACCAAAGCCTGCATCTGGGAGTGGTGGGCAGAGAACAACTAAAAAGAGTGCCAACAGATGCTTGACTCCAACAAAGAAGCCTTGATGTGTTAACTTCACATTATCTTTTGTTTTAAACAATTTAGTATTTGCACATGAACTTTCATGTTTCAGTGATCAGATTTTTGCACTATGTTTCGTATGACTTTATGTTTTTGTACTCTACTATTTGCACTATGCAGTTACTTTATGACTTTTGTTCACTTGAAACATGGTTCTTATGTTTTGGCACTCATCTTTACCACTATGTTTTGGCTGTTATCTTTATGAGTTATGTTTAGGACTGACAACAAACACATGTTTTCTTTCAAGTATAAGTAACTCTACATTCAAACACAACTATACATAAAAACATGTTTTCTTTCATTGATAAACAAAAGATAATACAAAACCAAATTAACCATTACATCCTTTGGTTAATTCTTTCAACTCAAACTAACTCTACATAAACAAATACACTAACAAGAGAATCCAACTGCAAATCAACCATTTCTTCAACCTTCCATTTTGAGCAACCAATGAATTGTTTGCTTCTTCAAGCTCATTGCGTGCCCTTAGCAACCCAGGAATGATGTTCACTGCTCGAGCACACATTGGTGGATCCAACCAATCAAAATACCCACAATCATCCTACAATCACAACTTACAAGATAATTTGAATTAGAGACTGTCCCAAAAAAACCCACAATCATCAATCAAGTTAATTCACAACTTACACTTTTGGGGCAAGAGTAAAACGACGCCTGTGGTTGAATCTAGTCCAAGAGGTTCGAATCACTATCGATTACTGATTACAATATACCATCGTTGGTATTGAACTTGTTATGGTTAGGGTTTATTAGTATTGAAATTGTTAGGTTTAGGGTTTATCTTATTTGATTTGGGGATTTAAAAATGAAACATTAGGTTTGGTGGGTCTAATATAAAAGAGAGATTGTGTGGGGTTTGGGTTTTTTTTTGGATTTTAGTGGGTGGAAAAAGACCAAAAAACCCTCGTGTGCATAGCACATGGGGTGACTAACGGAGTAGCATTGACAGCGTTTGGAGCCGGGGACCATATATGCAACTGAAACTTCATTTTGGGGACGTCCACTGCACTTTCAAAAGGATGGGGACCAAACATGCAATTTGGCCAAACCTCAGGGACCAAAAATGCAATTAACTCTTTTTTTTACTTTGTGCCTCATTCTTTTGCTACTGTATGTATCATAGTTGTCATAAAGTACACAAAAAATATAATAAAATCAAGTTTACTACATAAAATAGCAAAAAAAAATTGTTAGATACATATAAAAAATGAAAGTGATAAATATGATACATTATGGTGCCTTTAGCCCAACTTTATATTATCAATCAAATTTTGAATTAAATGCATTATTTTTTATTAAATTTTACAAACATAATAACAAAAAGTATTTTCTGACATACACTTTTAGATGACACGTGTGTCGTCGCTAAATACGTCCACAAGAATATGAGTTTCCCTCGCATTATTTACTTTCACAACCAACCCCACCCGGCCAATCGTTAAATGAGAATTTCTCTGGGCCTCAAAATTCGTCGTTAAAGGCCTTGAACTTTTGTTGCCAAAATTTTTAGCGACGGGCCAAGGGGACGACTTTTATCGATCATAACCTTTAGCGACGACTTTTAACACATTTGAGGATAAAATTGTCCGTCGCTAAAAATGGAAAACACTGTAATGTGATCTCTAAATTCGCCTGATTGTTCTCCTCAATGGTGTCGAGAACTTTGATCAAACGTAATAGTTCTGGTGTTATTTGTGACCAACGTTAATCGCTGAGTGCGTGTAATATAGACTAGTCCATCCAATAAGATGATGAATAATGCATTTAGGAAATATGATAACTCGGTGTGTTTTCAAAGTATCTTTATCCGTGTTCAACGCATATACGGCCTTTAAAGAAAAAGGAAAAAATAACAGGCCTATGAAAATATTATATTAATAATTTTAAAATAATTGAAACTTTTTTTACATCCGAAGGCAACCATTAGGGTTGAGAAAAAGAAAGATCTAAATGATTTTTGTTCGGCACACGCAAAAAGCCACTGCATAATTGCATCTCTTTTTGACAGTTCATTATTAGTCAATAAGGCTGGATACAATGGTCTCGGTTGAGGCCGGTTGCCACATTGGTGGGGCCGGCTGTCGAGCAAGGTTGAGGAAGAGAAGGGTGAAGTCGGTTGAGGAGGCAACCGAGTGTTAAGTCACAAAAATCCAAACTTATAATATGCCCGTTTGTAAAAAAAAAAAAAAAAAATTAAAAACTTTACCACTTTTACAACTTTATAAATACCAACCTCAAACACATTTTTAAACACACAATTTCAAACAACTTCTCATAAACACTTTCAAACACATTTTGATAATTATGTCTTACGAGATATTTTTTAATTCTTCGTCTTCCGACGAGGAAGAAGTTATGAGCGAGTTTATGGAGTTTACGCAGTATGCTTGGGACACTTACCAAGCGTCACTGCCAAAGGCTCAACGAAACTACACGGCTAGGGATCGTGAAGGTGCTCATAATCGTTTAGTTGCCGCTTACTTCTCCGAAGAACCGTTGTATGACGAAAAAACATTCCGTCGGCGGTTCCGGATGCCCCGAGACCTATTCACTCAAATTGTGCAAGAGGTAACCAATTATTCTCCTTATTTTCAACAAAATCCTGATTGCATAGGCCTACTTGGTATTTCCTCATTAGTCAAGTGTACTGCGGCAATTCGTCAATTGGGATACGCGGCAGTTCCTGATTCTCTTGACGAGTATCTGCAAGTGGGTGCAACAACAGCACGCGATTGTCTCCGTAACTTTTGCACGGTTATCATGGAGTTATATGGTGCTGAGTATTTTCGAAAGCCCACGTATTCGGACCTTGAAAGATTATATGCTCATCACGAGCATAAGCATGGGTTTCCTGGGATGATGGGAAGCATTGATTGTACAGGTTGGTAGTGGGAGAACTGTCCAAATAGTTTGAGAGGTAAATATGCTAGGGGTGATCACGGGCCACATCCATTCATTTTATTGGAAGCGGGTCGCCTCCCAAGATTTATGGATTTGGCATGCGTTCTTTGGTGTCTCCGGGATGAATAACGATATAAGCGTTTTATATCGTTCCCCTGATTTCAATGATATCAAATGCGGGAGAGCGGTGAACTTGAATTCGAGGCTAACGATGTTGCTTACAAAAGGGATATTATTTCTTGACGGGATATATCCGAATGGTGCATTCTTATTAAGTCCATTTCAAATCCTCCTCTTGGTGAAGAAAAAGAATCTTGTACAAGAGGAAGCACGAAGCAGCAAGGAAAGATGTGGAACGAGTTTTCGGTGTGTTAAAGAAGAAGTGGAAAATGCTTAAAGTTTCGGCTCGAGGGCTGCATAAACAGGATCTCGAAAATATTGTGTATACATGCATCATATTACATAATATGATCATCAAACACAAGCAGCGGGCGATTTGTCCTACATGGTTTTCACAAGAGGGCCACCGTGATCATGATCCGGTAAGATCCCATGCAGAATCCTTAGTAGTTACTCAGGAGTTAATGGATCGATCAACTCATCTAAACGTAAAATCTGATTTGGTCGAACACATTTGAAGAAAGCGTGGAAATGTAGGCAATCAAGAGATTGAAGGCGAAGACGAAAGTGACGAAGAGGTAACTGACGATGAAGAGTTTTTGTGATGTTTTCAGTTTTTAATAAGTATTGTAACGTCTACGTTTTATTAGTTTAAGTTTTTAATTATTGTTGTAATGTTAAGTATTTTTATTAATGAAGTTTAATTTTGTTTTTAAAAATATTTGATTAAAAAAAATGTCAGGTCACCACTGTGGCAACTAGGTCGTCGGAGAGAGAAAGCTGATGTGGCACCGATGAACTAGGTTGCCACTGTGTTCAGCCTAAAAGTTCCGTCTAGATTAGTAGGTTAGGAGTTTGCATGCTATTCATCAAAACAGATGGTGTAAATTGGAGCTTATTTCCCAAAAGATACATCACACATTTGCTATCAATTTATTTTTGTATAATAACAAAACGTGAGAGTTGTTGAAGATTACATAGAAATGTTGGTTTGTGAGAGTTAAAAGCACTCGAAACGACTAGAAGTGTGTGAGCCTATGAGGCACACACGTTAAACACGAGAGTACGTGATGAATGTTTACTACTTGAATTGCATACGACCCGTTTGTATATATTTGACCCGTATTATGTGTGATCCAATTATGATAAGCCCATGAGACTCTTTGGCTTGCTCTTTCCAAAGTGGGTCGGATTCACTACAAGAAAAAGTGCTTATAGTGACCAAAATTTAGTGCCGACTTTTTTTTTGGTCACTATTTTGGCAAAATAGTGACCATATAATACATGGACATTAATATTTGGTCATCTATAAATAGTTAGTCACCAAGCTCAAAAGTGGTCATTAATTTCGTCACTATACATATGCGATATTTTTCGATATAAAAAAGTGACGAGCATTAGTGGTCACTAAATTTTAAAAAAGTTAATGGCAAAAAATGTTTGTTTAAGCTTGTATGTAACTTATTAGCTTATTCTTGTTTAAGCTTATATTTCATAAGCCATAATTTTTTAGCTTATTTTGAAACTTGTAGGGCGTTTATTATGATACAATAAACTTATAAACCCATTAGTCTTCAAATAAGTCAAATTTGAGGCTTATAAAATATAATCCAAAACCAATTAAACTCGTAAGCCCATATATAAACTTAAACAAACACCCTTTTATTTAAAAAGCATTATTTTCATATAAATCAAACACATTTAATAATTCTTTTTCCCCCAATTTATTTTACAAACCCATATCATCTTAAAAAGAAAACTAAAACTGAAATAGCGACCAGGTATTTTCTTCAATTTAATCCGAAAAAGGAGACCATGTATGTTTCTTCAATTTAATCCGAAAGAAAGTAATCTGAAAAAGGAGACCGCAACTCCTTCAATTTAATTGCCAGGTATCTATCATCTTCAATTTATTTCCCCAATTTATTTTATAAACACTTTTATTCTTCAATTTAGTTGATGTTGTAAATTCGGCTTATGAGTAAATTGGTGTTGTAGTTGAGTGGGTGCCAAGCTCAAGACAGATCACGTATCGACATACGGTGTTTAGTTGGTGCCGAAGCCAAAGTCACCTTTAGTTGGTGCTCAAGACAAATCAGGTATCGACATACGGTGTTAGTTATTTGATGTGACTTGAATTTTAGGTTATGTAATGCGCTTGAGTTTCGGGTTAGATGCAATGAAAAAATGATGACTGCTTAAGAGTATTTTATGACTTATGATGTTGTTTCGGTTCTATTATGTAATGCGTTTGCGGTAGTTAAGTGATGCTATTAGATGTGATGTTGAATTAGGTATCGAACGTGTGGCAATAGTTTGGTAGCGTAACTCTTTTAACTATGAAGTATGTTATATGCTCTAATATTCTCATATTTTGGTAACTTATAAGATGAATTTGAATAAGTTTTTGGATTATAAACTTATTGGTTACATAACTAGTCAAATTTGTATATAATACTAATGAGTCGTGTGTTTAATGGCTTAGCATAACTAGAAATTTTGAAAATATATGAACATGTATTTAAGTGAGCACCAATTGTTTTCAGGTTACTTGTGTTCTGTTCTACTGGTATGGACAAATCTTGGATGAACATAGTTCATAGGTTGAGCGACCCTAGATATGAATTGGGTGTAATGAAATTTCTTGATTTTGCATATCGTGGAAGTGCAAAGACAACCGTTTAAAAATTCCATGTCCGTGCAAAATTTGGCACAATTTTCATCCTCAAAATAAAGACACTGTATATTCGCATTTGATGCAAAAGGAATTTCTATTGATTATATAAGGTGGACAGAACATGGTGAGACTTCTGACGGTGAAGATGATTTAGATGATGGTGAAGATGATACATTAATAGATGAGAATGATGATGATATGAGCGATAATGACCTTGATGATATGTTAGATGATATAGGGCAAAGTACATGGGGCGAATAACTGGAAAACTAGTGGTAGGCTTGACAAAGATTTAGAAGCTCTTCATAGATTATTGGATGATTCACACCAATCACTTTATTAAGGATGTTCAACTTACTCAAAATTTTCTTTCATTGTTAGTATTTTACATTTGAAAAAAACGAGTGGTTGGTCCAACAAATCCTTTGATCTATTGCTTGGTGTATTTAGGAAATCTTTGCCAACTCCATCCTTAGTTCCAAGGAACTTTTATGAAGCAAAAAAGTATATACGTGATTTAGGGTTCAAGGACAAAAGATTCATGCTTGTGTCAATGGTTGTGTTCTTTATCGAAAGAAGTTTGCTTTGCTTACCCACTGTCCAAATAAAGAGTGCAACAAGCCTCGATTTAAAATGGATTCAAAGGTACCACGAAAGGTGCTTCGATACTTTCCTCTCAAACCTAGGCTTCAAAGGTTGTTCATAAACGAGTCAACTGCTTTAGATATGAGGTGTCATAAAGAGAATCGGGTTAGTGATGAAAATATAGTTTGACATCCCGCGGATAGTGAGGCTTGGAAACACCTTGATAGGAAATATCCTCAATTTGCCAGTGATCTACGAAGTATACGTTTAAGGTTGGCGGCCGATGGATTTAATCCGTTTGGTAACTTGAGTAGTTCTTGGAGCATATGGCCCGTATTTATTGTCCCATATAATCAGCCCCCGTGGAAATGTATGAAAGACACGTACATGTTTATGTCATTATTGATTCCAGGTCCAAAAACTCCAAGCATCAATATTGATGTGTATTTTCAACCTCTTATCGAAGAACTTAATGAGTTATGGAAAGGTGTTGATGCTTATGATGCACATAAAAAAGAACATTTTACTCTTCATGCGGCTCTTTTGTGGACCATAAATGATTTTCCGGCCTATGGTATGCTTTCTGGTTGAAGTGTCAAGGGTTACGATGTGTGTCCGACATGTATGGGTGAAACATCATCTCATTACTTGACTCATAGTAGAAAAATCTGTTACTTGGGCCATAGAAGATTTTTGCCATCCTCAAATAGATGGAGAAAGGATAAAACAAGTTTTTATGGAGGTGTTGATACACGGGAACCAATCACACCTAAGTCTAGACGTGAAATTTTATATGATATTAATTGTACAATAAGTGACCCATATCGTTTTGTTAACAAGAGAAAGCGTAAGTATTTAGAGGATAATAACGGGTGGAAAAAAGAGAGTATATTCTTTAAGCTTGAATATTGGAAAGATTTGAAACTTAGACACAACCTTGATATAATGCATGTTGTTAAAAATGTTGTGGAGAGTTTGACAGCTACATTATTCAACATTAAGGGGAAAACTAAAGACACATGGAAATCTCGTAAAGATTTGTAGTACTTGGGGTTAAAGAAGAGTTTACATCTAGAGAAATGTGGGGAGTCATTCAAAATGCCTATGGGTTGCCACCACTTTACAAAGGATGAGAAACAAAAAGTGCTACATTTTCTGCAGTCACTTAAGTTTCCTGATGGATTTTCTTCAAACATTTCAAGATGCATAAAAGAAGGGGAATTTCAATTGCCTCGCATGAAAAGTCATGAATTTTACGTCTTCATCCAACGAGTCTTACCATTATCAATCAGAGTTTGCTTGACAAAAGAAGTTCGGGTTGTGTCGTAATTAAAGGCCTTTTTTCTTGTAGTGATTGGGAGGGTTCTAATTGGAAACAAATGGGGATGGCTCAAGACTTGGAGTTCAAGTCTTGAGCCCAAGCTTGGGTCGGTTTGTGTGTTTATATAAACACACCCATGCATCCCAAAATTCATACGACATATACAATCCTAAACCTAAATCAAACTAATCGATCTACCAATCAAACCCAATCGGATCCCTCTTATCCGATTAGGGTTCTTGCTAGGCTTCACGAAACCCTAAACCTTGCAAATCGTTTGATCCAAGTGTGTTTAGAGTTAAATAGTTTTGGTGTTCTTGTTTCCTATTCCTGGTCGAACGTAGCTAGAAGCAAGGGGTGCATTTTTCTGTTTGGTCAGTTTTCGGACAAAAGGCAGGAAAGAAATCGGACAAGTCTGTCCGATATCGGGTAATACAAGGAACTGTTCTCGGATAGTTTTGGTGGTTCTCGGGCAGAATAAAGAGAAGGTGTTCTTGGTTTTATTTGTTCGTGGTATTCAAGTACACAAGGGGTTGATTGTTTAAACGTTCTCGACTAGCATATTCGAACGTACTTGTGTTAAAGTGTTTGTGTGTGGACTCGTAGAGGTATCTATTTTAGATACTTGGTTTTTTGTTCATTTATAGTGTGCAGTTGATTTCGAGGGTTAGTTTTCTATTTACCTTTTATTTATTATTGTTTATTATTTACGTGTTTACATAATTGCATAAACTAGATCCAATTCCGCTGCGTACTTGTTGCGTTACTTGGTTAACTAGATTATAAAATCCCAACAGTGACATCACGAGCCATCTCGTTTTTTGTGATTATGGGTTACACGTTTTAATAAACATGTTAAAAGGCTACATGAAATCTAATTAGTTATTCGTTTTATTTTTGTTTTGACAACTATATGCAATACTTGTCAATTATTAATAAAAAAAATAACAAGACACACACAAAGTAAAATAAATTGTTAATTATAATTAATTTGTTAATTGGAATTAAATTTGTTAATTAGAATTAAAAGGTTAATTAGAATTAATTGTTAATTAGAATTATATTGATAATTAGAATTACATATTGTTATTAAATACATAAAATTGCATAATTAAATTGTTGCGATGCTTTTTATGTGTTTTTCCGGCTATAAGACCCACTCAATTACTTTTTGTGATGTATGGGGCGATCTAGGTTTCGTACCTAGTGACGGTCTTATGGTTCTCCTTTTGGGGAAGACTCGCGAAAGAACTCGGAACAATATGTGTTTATATTAATGTTTTATGTTTATATGTTTGTGATTCCTTATGTGCATAATTATTACTTGTTTTTTACACCTAATTGTATGCAATATGGAATAATACATATCGTAATCATAACAATAATAATGGTCTTTATTTACACGCCTAAATACCATGCTCATTGTGACCTGCTATTTGATTAGTGGAAAATTGGTTTTTTTAAATAAAGTTACCTAAACTATTGAAACAAGTTTTTTATGAATTTAAAAACAGACGCTTTGGACACTTGGGATGTACGGCTCACCCACTAGAACAAACTATAAAGGAGATTTAAGGAGGTGCGCACAGTCACACCTAAAGGATTTTCGGTTATTGCCTAGCGCTGACATGGTCCTCCGTCTCCCTGCGAGTTCGATTGGAGCTACCGTGAACCATGATGATTACTACAGTGTCATGAATAAAAGTTTTTAAAATAAGTGTTACAAAGTTGTTTTGCATGCTTCTTTGTACACGACCTTTACTACATTTATCTATGTGAATACCCTATATGTAAAATTTTAAGTCTTTGCCACCCAACTATGAATACGTGCATTTGGCTTGACCTCTTAGGGCTATTCCAACCCATGGTGATTATTACTCATTGGTCAGACATTTGGTGATTTTTTCAAGTTCTTACTTGGTCGACTTAATCAGAGTATGCTTGGTCAGACCTTGAACGGAGGCATAAGATGAGAACTGAACATGCTCATGACATTATTAGTTGTCTACTAATGTCTTCATCAGTCTCATAAATCTAAGAGTTGCATTTTGCAATTAACGATCGTCGCTTACCTCTTTTCCTACTTAGTTACTCACTGGTCAGACCTCGGGTAAATAAGTGGGGGTGCAAGATGGATCTTAGTCTTAATTAGTAATTAATTGGGTAGTTAATTCTTTTAAGAATGCATTATCGAAAATACTATAATTGAACTTTCTATGTTCTGAATAAATTGTGTTGTTGCAACATAATTCGTAAACAAAAGGTTCTTTTTTTCTTTAAAAGACAAATTTAATCTCTTTTCCTGGTAAGAAGAGTGAGATTTATTCCTATTTTTTCTCCTTAGTTGACAAACTAAGATAAGATTACAAATTGTTAAACTCAACTATGATCTTTCATTACCCTTTTGTAGTCTAGAAATAATTGAAAGATAGAATATTTTGTGTAACTAGAAAACATTTTGTTTATAGCTACCAAAATAAATGACATTTTGCACTTGTCACGATGTATGAGTTTAAACCGCAAAGAATAAAGACATTACTAGAATATTCGCTAGGTAATTTTCTTGGACTCTTATTATTCCTAAAGTGCTAAATACCCTTGGGGCTATGTAGACGATAAAGGAGGAATTGCATGCTAAAGATTCAAGTTAATTGAAAGTAAGAATGGCTAGTCCATTATCTACATAAGTAGGACTTCATATACTCTGTTCAATACCTAAGTACATTTGCTACTTGTAGGCATTCGAAGAGAATAGGAAAGTGTATAAAATTGCTATATGCTTTCTACTAGAAATGTAACACTTACAATTTTGACAGATCCAGTGGGAGCATTGCATTTAATTACTGAAATAACATTCTTGTAATGTTGTTAATTTTAGTGGGAGCTATGAGATTTAGTTCCTTGTTAGTCACCCATATCATTTCAAACTTGCTTTGAAATAATTCATTACTTTCTGAATATGAATGACCATTGCTTAAAGAAAAATTGCATTTTATTTTATAAGATAACACGTTGCCTTTCTCGTTGCTCTCTGAAGCGTTATCTATAGAATAATAATCCACAATTCCTTATTAAAGGTTATGATTCTAAAACTACTTGTAATATCTATGACATTATCATATTGTTTACACAAAACAATCACATGCTGTTTGTTTTCATAGTATGATGTTGTGCCTTACACAAGTGGGAGAAATCTCAAAGTGAGTGCAAGGAACAACAATATTATTGGTATCTCTTGACCGCAAGGTAAGAAAACTAATAATTCTACTAGGACTTAAACACGCGAGATGTTTATTGCCCTAATACATGTTAATAAGAATTCTACTACGACTTAAACATGCGAGATGTTTGTTGCCCTACTACATTCTAACAATGATTCTACTAGGACTTGAACACGCAAGATGTTTGTTTCCCTACTACATTCAAATGTCATGATATAATGTAAAGATACTTTAACATTTTGACTACATGTTTTAGTCAACATACTTATGGTTAAATGATAATAATCATAATTCTGAAGTATAAAATTAACTTGAAATTACTATAGAACTCAAGAGTTTGCGTTCGTGATTACTTTTGTTAGTATAATTATGCTTACATGTTAAGACATAATTATAAAGTTCTTGAATTAAATCATTGACTTATAACATAAAGTATATAGTAAAATTGTTATGTCTTCTAGTTAACACATAAATATAAGGCCTTTGAATTATTCAAAGATTTATAATGTATTATTGACATGTTCTGTTTTCTTGTAAACACATGAACATATAATTCTTGAACAGTTATGTATTCTTGTGAACACATGAACATAAGGTTCTTGTATTGTTCAACGAATATACATTATAGCATGCACTTGGTTCGTAAATACTTAATATGCAATTTGGCTCGACCTAATTGAAAAGTATTTGGTCCAAAGAGAATTAAGTTATCTATGAAATTCTGATATAGTCTCACAATTCTAATAGTCATAGAATACCACTTTAAGTATGGTATGTCTAATATGTTGAAACAAACCTTATTCATATTGTTTGATTCATGATAACTTTAATTGCTCTGCCTCCAAAATATATCAAGGTTAGAAAGTGCGTGTGTCGTTGGATACACTCAATATAGTTCAAACCAAGAAGGTATTCAAGACAACCTATAACTGAAGACCCTAATCCCTTTGGGATTTTTGGTTTTTTCACTCAAACTAGTCAAATCCTAAACCCTTTTGGATTTTTGATTTTTCTACACTTCCTAGCTTGAAGATTGTAGTTTTTGGTGTTTCTCCTAGCTTGACGAAATACAAAACTGTTTTTTAGATTTTTGGTTAAAGAGTGATACAAAATTAGAGTTTTTCTACAAACCCTAATTAGAGTTGTTGGAAGGAATTCCATTATGTCTTAATTTAACTTCTGAATTTGTTAAAATCATATGAAGCATTTTATTAACAAATCTAGATATGAGAACTTGAAATGTATTTTGTGGTTCCCAATAAAGAACAATTTATTGTTGCTTAAATACTTAGTATTATAGAGAATTATATCTACTTACAAAAGTAAGTGTGAGCATATATAAATCTTAAAGTTATTTGAGAACAAAATACTTAACCTTCTAAAATACTAAGGTTAAACATGTAAATGTCAACCGAAGTATAATGTTACTCTCATTCATAAATTTGCAAGGATGCCTCATCACTTAAGTGATATTTTAATATCAATGCTGAGGAATATAAGTTAGAAGATCATTGTAAATCTGCTAACTACTAAAATATATTATCACATCTTGAATCTGATAAATGTCTTAGAAATATGAATGAAAAGATGTAGTCCTTAAAAGGCAAATCAAGGTTTTGAGCTGATTGTTATTTCGCCTAACAGTTAACCTATGAGGTTGGAATGAGTTTCTTTTGAAGAAAGGCCCACAAGGACAAAATTGTATACATGTTAATGCATGACATTTAATAAAAGTTTTAATCATACTTAAGCAATTGACTATGATTAGATTTTCTTATATATAAACGCATTAATTATATAAAGATAATTAATTGTCATACATGTTTCCATGTATGTGGAATATGGCAATTAAATTTTATAACTCTTTCTTTTATGATTACCTTTTGCGAGGACGGTGTGTAATCAAAAGGGTTATAAATCTATATAATCTTTGTGTAGTATACAAATTTAAGCAATTCAAGTTTGATTGGATCATGCATCTAGGAGCTGAGATCTTGAATTTAATTACAATATGATTTTGAGTAAATTAAGATAACTTTTGAGTACATCTGAAATTAAGTGGGAGCATTTTGTTTTTCCTTCAAATTTAAATGTTGAAGATATCATTCCATTTAAGCTAGATATTAATCCTTAAGTTTGGAATGAAACTTCACTTGGGATTTAAGGAATAAAACAAACTACCTTGAAATAAATGTTTATTTGGAATAAACAAATGCGAAAAAAATTAAGTCCAACACAAATGCAATATATCATTCAAGCAAGTCTTAAATGGTATATTTCACTTGGAATAATTTATTACATGGATGGAAACCATATATTTTTAACTAAGGATTTATTTTGCATATATTATATTGTGTATAAGATTAGTTGTTGCTTTTGTACAAGAGCAAGATGAGCTGACAACAACAATATATCTAATTGAGAGTATTTAGATTATTGTTAATACACATGTTTACGAATTATAAAGCATAGTGTTGTATAAGTACAAATGATGCTAGAGGATAATTAATACTAGTTAAATTAGGATTTTATCATTTATGATAAATCTGCTAACTAGATATGCTCAACGTAGAGCATTGTTGCATTACACATTAAGGAATGAGAATACTTTACACTTTAAGAAACTGTAATGATGATTGTCAGTGTGTCGTTGACTTCTAATACCTCATGCAAGGTAGGGCGACATCTACATACTATGAATCTTGCAATAGTATGAGTATCTATTTTAAATAATAAAACACAGTTTTTAACATAACTCTTCGTAAATGTTTTCTAAAAATATCTGGTCCTCTCCTTATGACACGTGGCTAAGAAAGTCAAATATATAACAACATTTTGTAATCTATTTTCGGAAAAGATTATGGTGTTGAAATGCCCATCTAATAATTGAATAACATTATTGTAGTTACTCTATGAATTCCATTAGAAAAAATGTTTTATGACAACTTCTGAACAATGAATTCTCCATTGCACTACGTTTGAGCAAAAGTTTTAAAATAGGAATTTTAGTTACAAAATTAACTCACACATACATTTAGTGTCTTTTAATGGAAACTTTGAACAAAATAATCTATACTCATTAATGCACGTATATTTCTATTCCAGCAAAAGAATTGTATTTCATGCTTAGCCACGCTTTCAAACTATTTAATATCAGTATTAGTATTTGGCTTTCAAACGATCTTGCAATACATTATTTTATTACAACTCCAAAGCTTTTCTTATAATTATCGTGTCTGTAAGATGACTTGATCGTTCTCTAACTATTTTAAATCTGATTTTCATTCCAGGAGGCATAAAAATAAAGGGTGTATGGTGTTTATTTCTAGCTTGAACAATATTATGCTTTCTCATTGCTCCGTAAAGGTAAGACCTTATCACATTTAATTGTTTTCTCCAAGTTACCTTCAAAAAATAAATGTACCACTAAGTGTTATTGTTCAACATTTTTGTATAGACAGTCGTGAACATATGGAAATGTTGGATTGAACAACCATTTTGTCAACTAAACAGATTATTAGTTACGAATGTGATGTGATGTTGAGTCGAATTGCTTGAGGCTCACCACAGGTTTGTTGTTGCTTCCATTAGTTGAAGTGAATATGAAAAGAAACTTTCTTAATTGATAATTTAATTGCTGGTAGTTGCTAATAAATATTAAATTAGACATTTGTTGACACAACCATGAAACATTATTTTAATATATGATAAAGCACTCATTAATAATTTTTTAATCTTATTCGCCATTATTGTTGAGATAAAATGCCTTACTTTATCTTTAGTGTAAAAACGTTGTGCAGTCATGGTGGTTTCTTGGAAGTTCATTATTAAGAATGGTAATAGCTTCTTAAAAGATTTTAGTGTAATTGATTTTAAAGTATTGGTAACAATTAGGAATTGAACAACAACCTTTAGTTCTATACATAAACCCTCCTATTTGTGGTTCACTAATACATTAAACCCATTATCATCCTAATTTTGGTTCAACCCAATCAGTAATCAAGAGTAAATACATGACCTCAAACGCTTTGTCAATTTCTTTTCCTTGAAACTCCGAAAACAAAATGAAACTTAATAACTTACATGCAACTTTTTTCTCAATAAAATGCACTATTTTAACCATAAAATTTCATTGAAACGGTTTTGTTCATTTACTTGGAGATGCTAATTGAGCCACACCTACAAATTTATGATTTATTAAACTTTAAGTTATTTGAAATCTCATTACCTAAAATTTCATTGAAACGGTTTTGTTCATTTACTTTTGGATCCTTGTCATAAGTAAAATATTAAAAACGGTTTGTTAAAGTCGTCCTTAGACTTAAGATACAAGCAAGTTCTGTTATGTGTGGATATCACTTTTGTAAGTATAAGCCAAACGCTATCCTGAATAAGGTAGTTATAAAAGCTATATTTCGGAGTGATGTGAAGCAGCATCCACAACACTTGTAGTCAATAAATGATTTGTTACTCCATTTTATATGTGCAGAAAGATACCATGGCGCCTCTCCAGAATTAACCAGATAATTGTTCGGCCGAACCCAAAGGGTAATGCAAAATGATACTTGATTACATTTGGTATATCTAATTAAATTCTATAACGAGATCATAAATGGTTAAACTATATGGAATGCGTTAAGATCCATATCCATGGTTTAATGGTATCTATAGCAAAGGATGATTAAAAGCAAGACATTAATGACCATGCTACTGAGAAGATTTTATGAAACTATATCTCTGAAACTTTTAGTTAAAAAGCGAGCACTACTAAAATAATGCCATTAGCAACAATTATTTTAACAACAATAGAGATATTGTTGCTAAATTGTGCATTTAGCATCTAATTTTAGCAATGAAATTGTTAACAAAGTTGCTATTTTTTATAACAACAAAATAATTAGTTGGTATTTTTACAAATGACCATAAATATTTGTTGCTAATTTATCAACGACTAAGCAATTTCGTTGCATTCCAAATTTAGCACCGGTCGAATTAGCAACTAACACCAATTGATGCTAATTCGACCGGTGCTAATTTGATAATGCAACGAAATTGCTTAGTGATTGCTAAATTAGAAACAAATATTTATGGTCATTTGTAAAAATACCAACTAATTTTTTTGTTGCTAAAAAAATTGCAACTTTGTTAACAATTTCGTTGCTAAAATTAGATGCTAAATGCACAATTTAGCAACGATTTCTATATTGTTGTTAAAATAATTGTTGCTAATGGCATCTTTTCTAGTAGTGGAGTGAGAGCATTGCTAGGCGTTTCCGTCGTTGGTTTTGTGTGCTATTCGACACTCCAACTCCCAAGTGGGAGCTGTTGGTTTGTGAGAGTTAAAAACACTCGAAACGACTAGAAGTGTGTGAGCCTATGGGGGCACACACGTTAAACACGAGAGTACGTGATGAGTCTTTACTACTTGAAGTACATACGATCCGTTTGTATATATTTGACCCGTATTATGTGATCCAATTATGATAAGCCCATGAGACTCTTTGGCTTGTTCTTTCCAAAGTGGGTCAGATTGGGAGGGTTCTAATTGGAAACGAATGGGGATGGGTCAAGACTTGGAGTTCAAGTCTGGAGCCCAAGCTTGGGTCGGTTTGTGTACTTATATAAACACACCCATGCATCCTAAATTCAAATGACAGATACAATCCCTAAACCTTAATCAAACTAATCGATCTACCAATTAAACCCAATCGAATCCCTCTTATCCGATTAGGGTTCTTGCTAGGTTTCACGAAACCCTAAACCTTGCAAATCGTTTAATCCAAGTGTGTTTAGAGTTTAATAGTTTTGGTGTTCTTGTTTCTTGTTCCTGGTCGAACGTAGCTAGAAGCAATGGGTGCAGTTTTTCTGTTTGGTCAATTGTGGGACAAAAGGCAGGAAAGAAATCGGACAAGTCTGTCCGATATCGTGTAATACAAGGAACTGTTTTCGGACAGTTTTGGTGGTTCTCGGGCAGAATAAAGAGAAGGTGTTCTTGGTTTTATTTTTTCGTGGTATTCAAGTACTCAAGGGGTTGATTGTTTAAACGTTCCCGACTAGCATATTCGAACGTACTTGTGTTAAAGTGTTTGTGTGTGGACTCGTAGAGGTATCTATTTTAGATACTTTGTTTCTTGTTCGTTTATAGCGTGCAGTTGAATTCGAGGGTTAGTTTTATGTTTACCTTTTATTTATTATTGTTTATTATTTACGTGTTTACCTAATTGCATAAACTAGATCCAATTCCGCTGCGTACTCGTTGCGTTACTTGGTTAACTAGATTATAAAATCCCAACAAGAAATTTATCCATTTATTAAGTAAAATACTATTTACTAAAGTTGTTAATATTGAGATCTTACTATAGAATGTTTTATCTTTACAAAACTGAAATCGTAAGATCGAATCGAGATTGAAAGATTTTACTTAAATCAAAAGGTTACAAGAGTAAAATCGAAACATTTAAGTAAGATCTTTCAATCTCAATTTAATCTTACAATTCTGATCTTGTAAAGATAAAACGTTCTATAGTAAGATCTCAATATTAACAACTTTAGTTAATAGTATTTTATTTAATAAATGGATAAACTTCAAAGTAATCTTCAACGACTCCCACGTTTTGTTATTATACAAAAATTGCTTGATAGTGAATTTGTAATGCATCTTTTGGAAAATAAGCTCCAATTTACACTTTATTCTGTTTTGATGAATAACATGCAAAATCCTACCCTACTAATCTAGACGAAAATTTTAATCGAAAATTTATATATTTTACTCTTGTAAAACATTTATGATAATTCACACTTGCTTTGTTGTTTACCTTTAACAAAATTCATTCATTATAGTGTATTAGTTAGTTAATTCAAGGGAAGTATGATTGGCTCGATTCTAGATCTTACGATCCTCTGGTAAGATCGAGATCCTACTTAAGATCCTACGAAGGATCGACTCGTTTTTGCTTAACATGATCATAAAATCGGAAGATCTTAAGAGCTAAATCGAGATCTTAACAACTATGAGATTAACTATTTATCCATTTTTGTTACTAAAATAACTAGTTATGTGTACCCTTTTGATATTATCTCTAATCATTTTTTTTGGGATAGTTCAGAGCCCAAAGACCCTTAGTGAATGAAAAATAACTTAAGTGAATACAAGTCTCTGAATTTTACAATACATTCAGGGAGTTATCCTCAAGAATTTTTTCAGATTCTGAAGTTAAAGACTCATCACAACCTGAGACAGAACTTAGAGAGTGAAGATAAGAACTAAGATCAGGATGATGGTGTCAGCGTGTGAAGACAATAGCACACCGACTCCCTGAAGATCTCTACTCAAGGCATTCTAAAGACATATATATTTCTGGTAGGATATTTAAGTCCTTGAAGTATAAGCGGGAAACTCTATTGGAAGATAAGTTCAAAAGTCAAGGAGTATTATAGTTAATAAAAAGTACAAACAGTTGTCAACAATGTTCCATCCAAAGTATGTTTGTAACATATTAGGAATAGAAGCTAAAGGACAAAATGTACATTATCCTATCACATGTTGACACATACTTTCGATTCCATGGGGTTACACATTGACTTAGCTATATTGTTAAATTTAAATAAAACAAAATTTACAATTCATTTAATAAATCACAAAACAACTAATAAATTAAAACATTTACAATAAATATTAGATTTCATAGCATAATTTAACATCTAATCTTTGAAAGTACCATATCGACCTCATAGATCAATAAGGGCATTACTGATGTGCACCTTTAATTATTTCTAATTTGCTTATGGCTAGCAAGAAATTCTTGAAATCTAGTTGTATCATTTTTTACTATGTTAACTTCACTTGTTGGTGCATCCTTTCATTTTCTAAGGGTTGCTTGTGTATCACGTTCATTCAATGATCATATTGCGAATGCACTATGGCATTATATAATGCAATGCAGTTTTTTTTCCCTCAAAATCATGCTGGTCATTTGACGATTGCAAACCGTGATTGGAGAACTCCAAATGCCCTGTTAGACCATATGTTTGTAGTATATATATGTAACAGGCCAAGCTCGATTCTAGAATATTCACTGTGGTAGTATATATCTGTATCAGATATCAATGGAAATCAATCAATCAGTTTACAATCAACATGGTATCACGAGCCATTACACATTCATAAAATTACCACGCTTCTTTCCTAATGCCTTTACCCCGCTCCTCTTCATCTCTAAAAAAAAAAAAAAAAAAGACTTTTTCTCCTCTCAAAACCCTAATCGATTTGTATTATCAGTGTTGGTGATTCATGTTTAGTCACAAATCCACATTGTTGCTTTGTTACTTGTGTTCAGTCACAAGTCTTGCTACTTTGTTTTGTTGCATGTCCAACCTATCCTATACGTGCCATCCTTCATAAACACATAGAAACCCTAAAACACCCAACTCTATACCTTATTGTCCAAACCACACAATGACTGGATCCAAAAATGCAGTCGTACCTCTATCCGAAAAATTCTCTCAAGTCACTCACCATCACCTTCACACACGGGTTCCCGTCAAAATTGAGTTTGACGATTGGAACTATGCATCCTGGCAATTTTTCTTTGAGCAGTTATGTGACACTTATGATGTAACCAAGTTCATCCATTATACAACCACTAGCACACCTTCTACACCCGAAGAACAAAAGGTTGATAAAATAATCACTTCATGGATCTTTTCGACCCTCTCTGATCCTCTTCAAAAGAGATTGGTTAATGTACGACCTAAATCCGCAAAGGAGGCTTGGGACTTTATTAAAAATCTCGTTAAGGACAACAAGAGGTCACGAACCTCGGCTTTGAAGACGGAACTACGGTCCATAAAGCTTGGATCGTTAACCATGGAGGCATACTTTCAAAAAATTGAGTCTATCATAACCATACTTACTAGCCTCGACTCCCCATTTCGGATGAAGATGGGGCTCATTATGCCCTTGACTGCCTTCCGAATACATATAACCAAGTTTGTGGGTATATGCACTACAAAGACACTTTTCCAGACTTCAAGTTGGCACCCTCTATGCTTGTCATCGAGGAGATGCGGTTAAAATCCAAAGCAAGTGCCCTACCCGTGGACTCGTCGTCTTCTTCTCCCGTAGTGCTTTTGACGGACAAAGGTAACAATCGACATCTCTCTAATCCGAAACTAAAGTATAGAAATCCATGTATAAAATATGCTAGAGGGTCATGTCTTTATGGTGCGGGATGCAAGTTTGTTCATGACTCAAATAATAAGCCTTTGCGAGGTACGGGTGAAACTAGGGACCATGCATATACTGAGGAAACAATTGTTCGAGTTTTGAACAGATTAGGAATAACCCCTTCAACCACTGGTACAACCACAACCCCTAAACCCTCTCGTTGGGCCCTCAGCCTATGTTACCACTCACAATCCAACTCCTTATTACCATAGCCCAAGCCCAACCTTACAACCGCCCCTGGATTCGTTCCACTTCAGGCTACTACCCAACATACATACCCGGCCCAACCTTATGCCTACCCACTCCCACTTCTGCCCCATCTAACTCCACCAGGCTACGCACCTCTATCAGCCCACACACTACCACAGGCCCTCGCACCACAAAACAGCCTATCCGCACCCCAAGTTACTGTTCCTCAAGATGTTTCTAGTACCCCGAGACACGCGACACTCTTACCTCATGCTTTCACCACCGGAACTCTCGAAGACCCGAATAACGGTGGATGGAATATGGATACAGGTGCGACTTTACATCTTAACTCATCCGTTAATAGTCTTAGCAATGTTTTTAATATGTGTATGTATCCGTTCGTCTCGGTTGGTGACGGGCATTCCATTCCCGTCACCAATACCGGTCATAGCATTTTGCCAACTCCTGAAAGAGCTCTCCACTTAAATAATGTACTTATTACTCCATATTGGCCAAAATCCAGATTACAGCCTCTTACGCACCTTTGGCTGCTTATGTTACCCCCACCTTGAACCTCACCACAAACTTGAACCATGCACAACACTCTATCTACTTGGGACAAGCCTTACATCACCGATTCTATCGCTGCCTCGACTTAAACACCAACAAAATTATACTTTCCCGACACGTCACATTTGTTGAGATTGTCTTTCCCTATGGCACCATAAAACCCACATCCGCACCCCCAATATAACTTCTTAGATGATTCCCCTGATATAAACCTAACTTTTATTCCCTCACCTCCACCCACCCAGACTCCTGCGCAGTCTAACACACCCGATCCACCCACACCAACTTCTATTCCTCAAGACCCGTCTTCCACAACCTCAAATGCCACACCAACTCCCCTAGCATCCCGCCACATCTCCAACTAGTATCCCTGACCCTCCCCACAACCCAAACCCTGTGTCATCTCATTCCATGGTCACACGATTTCGTGTCGGGACTAATCTTCCCACTGTGCGTCCCAACATGCTTGTCTTTTCAGTTTCTCCTTTACCTAAATCATATCGTGACGCCGTCAATGACACAAATTGGCAAAATTCTATGCGTGACGAATATACTGCATTTATTAAAAATGGAACTTGGACTCTGGTACCTCGACCTGCTCACACCAACATTATCCGTTGTATGTGGCTTTTTCATTACAAGTTCCTGGCTGATGGCACTCTTAGTCGCTACAAGGCTCGCCTTGTGGCGAATGGCAGTAACCAGTTTGATAAGGTTGACGTAGATGAGACATTTAGTCCAGTAGTTAAATCGGGCACTATTCAGACCGTTCTGAGCTTAGCTGCTTCTCGACACTAGCCAATTCACCAGCTTGATGTCAAAAATGCTTTTCTGCATGGTGACTTATCTGAGACTCTTTATATGTATCAACCTCCGGGATTCAGAGATTCAGTACACCTTGATTATGTCTGTATATTACAGCGCTCTCTATATGGCCTCAAACAAGCGCCTAGAGCTTGGTTTCATCGTTTGCCTCTTACATCACTCGCACTGGATTTTCTCATAGCCGATGTGACTCATCTCTTTTTATCTACAGGCAGGGGACATATACGGCTTACCAATTACTCTATGTGGATGACATTGTTCTCACTGCCTCTTCTGACACACTATGTTACAAAAGATTATTCACTCGCTGCACCAGGAGTTCTCCATGATAGACCTTGGTCAACTTAATTATTTTATGGGCATTTCCGTTACTCACGATTCTTCTGGATTGTTCTTATCCCAGAAGAAATATGCTATGGAAGTTTTGGAGAGAGCTCACATGTTATCCTGTAACCTTTGTCGGACTCCTATTGATACTCAATCCAAACTAGGAGATGATGGTGATCCGGTTTCGATCCGACCATATATCGGAGTCTTGCAGGTTCATTACAATATCCCACATTTACCAGGCCAGATATATCCTATGCATCTCAGCAGGTTTGTTTACACATGCACGATCCTCGGGACACTACAAGAATTCTGTCGATTAACCACGGACCAAATTTGTGGGTAAAAGGCTTATATTCGTGGGTAATTAGCTAATACCCACGAAATACCCATAAACCTATACACATGGGAAAAACCTCCGAGACTAATTTTGTACCCACAAAATTATCAAGCGTGGTATGTTTACCTACAAAATTATTGGTGGGTGATTGTTTTTAATCATGGGTAATCTTTTTGTGGGATTTCGTAATTTACCAGGAGAAACCCATGGACATAGTTGTGGGTTTTACATGGGTAAAATTTACGATGAAAAACAATTTTGTGTAAACACCGAGAATAAATAGTTTGAGCATGCCCCATAATATTTGTGGGTAAATTCGTGTCTAAAGTTTGAACAAATATTTCTATGGGTAGGTCTTCGCTACATGTACACAATAGTATCATACTATAATGGAAACATATACAGGCATAATGCAAAACCTAAATATCAAAACGAATTGTATTTTAATAATATTGCATTCAGTTAGTACAAACTAGTAACAGTTTGAACTACTATTCATTACAAAAAAAAAAAACCACAAAAATGTGCAGCTACTCTTTGGAAATTCAATAAGCAATAACATAATCGAAATATTGTATGTTACAGCCCGAAGAACATTCGCGAGCCATCTATCAATTAGAACAACTTTATGTGTGAGTGGACCGCTCAAACATGATGCCAACTCTCGATGCTTTGGTTTAGTGATCAATAATGTTCATTGTTGTTAGCTATAAATATGATTAAACAACCATGAATTTGTCATACCGATATATTCGAATAGTTAAGAATGTAATATGAATAGTTTAAAAAGGGAGCCGCTATAAGAGTGACTAACTACATGTTTAGGGATAAAGAGCCTTGGGGACTCATTAAACTTCTAGGATATTCAACAAGAATAGCATCACTTTTTATTTTTGTTTATTATGCCATTTCTATGTGTATGAATGAGGGGCAGATAGAGAACAAAAAAAATGTCGGAATGTACCAAAGAGGGTGTCCATGTTAACCGTTGACCCATTTTTTTTATCAAGATGTCGTCGAATTGAAGCATCCATCATGGCACCCTTAAGCAAAGAGACTGTATACACAAACATTGAAACATCGAATTAGATATACTAATAAACTACTCAAAAAGAACAAACATATGGTGAAGTGATTGAACAAAGTTTAATGTTTGTTCATGGCTCAATGAACTTTTATTCAACAAACAGATTATTACAATAGTATACAAGAACGAGAAGTCGAGAACAATAGACTTAGTTAGGAATCTAGCAATTGCTAGGTGTCAAACTAATAATGGTTAAGTTCAAGACGCAGTAGGGTTCTAATAAGTTTTGTAATTAGTTTTAGTGAATTTATATATAATGCAACTTAACCTGTTGAAAAATAAATTAAGAAATATGATGACTTGTTTCAAAAACCGTATAATTCAGTACAATAAAAAACTCATCCAAAGTATCAGTTTATGTGCTTTGTGGATGTAGTCTCCTCTAGGATAATGCTTCCAGGTATATCGACAATCCGAGACACAATATATCATGTATACATGTTCTCTTCTTTTTCTTTATTTACAACATTGGAAAATTTTCAAGAAAAGAAAAATTGATATAGTTAACGTACCAAAATATAAGACCATACAGTCCCCTTGTAATATCTCAGTGTCTGTGTATTGTTAAATGGAAGTACAAGTCCCCAAAGGAGGTTGAAAACAAGGTTAAATAGGTAATGCTTTGTTTGGTGAGGATTCTTAACTAGATATTTTGACCACCTAAAAATGCTATAACTCGAAATAAGTTTATCCAAACATCAAAAGGTTATTGTTGTGACTTTAAAATCAGTTCCAAATCGAGAATCCAAATGGCTACTACGTGGAACAGACATTCATTACCTTCTGAGCAGGACCATATGCTAGTGCTCGTTCACGTTTAAAAGCCCCCTCTTATCTGATTTGAATCTTGGCTTTAATCTCTTGTAGAGTTCCTCTTTGGTCACACCATCCTTCCTGGAGTTGATATAGGATGTAATCATCAACAAATGTGTTTGATATATAACAAGATAGTGAATCGGTTCAAGTGTTGATTATTTTTACCTCAGCCTCTTTTAAAAGTTCTGCTTGTGTGCGTCGTTCATTAAGCATATTTTGGACTGCTTGGCCTTCAATGGACATGCGAACACGACGAGCCCTTGCCCTCGCTTGAACACGAACAAGAGCATGCATACATCGAAGGGTCACAGCAGCCTGTTTCCTGACTTGTCTCCCTCTAACTAAATCTTGAATCCTAACTACTCCTTTCAAAGCTCTCAATGCTCTTATTGCCTACATCAATTTAACACTCTTATCATTATGATGGGATATAATAAGGTAAAAACAAGAAAGTTATTTTGAAGATTTGCCAAATTTCTAGAATAATGTCACTTGATAGTTGATATATCACTGCTAATGGTAACACCCTGAATCTGCATATATTATAAAAAACATGCTAAAGGTAAAACATTTGTAGCCTTCATAGTGAGCATATGGCAAATTAAACCTTATCGTAATCTCATGAATATCATCTTTATATACACTGAAATTCTACTCGAGAACATAATTTAAAATTGGTTCAGGAATTACATCAAACATTTGTTGGGCATGATAGGTGTTGGGTTCACAAAGCCATCAAACACTTCTAGCCTACTCTCATAAACATCAAAACAAGATACAAACAACATTCTGGGAATAATAAACTTAATACAAATAAAATGGTAACCTAATAATGGAAACAAAGTAACCACCCTGTATCACAAGTAGTTCAGATCATATGGTGTACGTAACATAAACTCGACCATTAATGATATCAAATAAAAAAGTAGATTTTTAAAATAAGATATACCAGTGTAGGATGAACCCTTTTCACGAACATTATCTTGATATGATCTCGATGTTGAGTAAATTAATGGGATAACTAGTTATGATCTTGTTAATTGCTGAAGCAAGATTGTTGTTGGGGTTTTGAATTATAGAGAGTGGTAAAGATTGAGATGTGAGTGGCCAGTTAGATGGGGTTGGAAATCTAAAAAAAAGTTGGGAGGGAATTCAATTTTTCGAGAAGAGTGTGTTTGTTTTAGTGTTTTAGGTCTCAATCTGACTACCACATATTATCAGTAAGAGTGGCTAGAAAGTCTAAATCTGAACGAAATAATGTTGTTTGTTTTTATATAATTGATGTCCGAATGATTTTAAGTGCTTTCGTTTCTGAATTTATTTATTAAACCAACGTGATGCGATAATAAGTAACTTATGTAAATATGAACAAAATTTTTTATCATAAATATAACATAGTTAATAAACCATCAAATATATTATATTAACACAAGTCTTCTTTTATCGAGTAAGAGGCAGTAAAGACAAGTCCCCACCTCTTACTGAGTAAGATGTTATATGTCTAACTGGGTATGACTCCAAAGATAAAAACAAACAAACAAAGCGTTTGCCCTCGTCTTACTGGTAAGAGTAAGAGGGCTAGTAAGATTTAAAAAAAAAAAAACAAACACACCTGTAGTGCGGGAATGTGAAATTGGTTTGGAGGTAAATGAAAAGATGGAGTACTTCTTTAGATTAATTATATGATTATATAAAAATAATTAGAAATAACATATAAATATCATGAAAATGTGGAGTATATTGTTAGAATTGCGATATTATAATTTGGGGGTGTTAATTGGGTTAGGTTGGTCAGTTTTAAGCTAATTCTGGTCGGGTCAAAGTTGGATCGACGCAAATAATAATATACCCAAACCCGACCTTATTTGAACTTGGGTTAGCCGGGTTCGAATCAATTCGGGTATGGTCAATTTGAGTTCGGGTCAACCCGAATATGAGTAAAATCATAAAACTACTTATTTGTTCTAATTTATATAGATAATTTATGAAAAAAATATATAAAAAAATAACAATAAAAGACCTTATTCGGGTCAAATGGGTCGACTCGAACCCGAGTCAGCCAAATATTTTCAACCTGATACCCGAGCCTTTTTAATACTCGGATTACTCTGCTTGACCTGAATAACCTGAACAATTTATCCGACTCGAGTAACCCAACCAAATAGCTTTAATCGGATTCGGGCGGTCATGCTTTTGACACCCTATTTATAATCATATAATTATTACAAAATATTTTTCACACAATGACTTGCCATGTTTGGTTTAACTCAAATTCATTATCTCTCATCTTCTTAATTGGTCAATAGATATACAAGTTAGATGACACCTTGTATGAAAATTATTTTGTAAAAGTTATGTTATCTTAGCATTTCTCTTGTTAGAATTAGGGGTGTTTGTCGGGTTTGAGTTCATTCGAGTCGAATAGTTAGGTAGTCTAAAAAACACACCCGAATTCGACTTTATTAAGATTTTGGTTAGTTTGTTTTGGGTCTACTCCCGTCGAGTCCATTCGATGGGCAACCCGTACATGAGCAAAATGATAAAAAAGAATGACCAACACTATAATTTATAAGAATGTGTTTTAAAAATTATTATATAAAAATCTTTAATCGGGCTACCTTAGTCCGAGTCAAAATTCGGCCCTATTTATTATTCTGATTAAATGATTCAACCCGATTAAGATTTCTAGCTAATTATCAAATATATATTTATAACTAATCGATTTTGATCAGAGCTTGTTATGTCTTGTTGGCTATAATGTCAAATCTTCATCGTTCTTTTCCTTTTTAGGCGGATGTGGTTTTTGACATTTTTATCGACTAAACTCTAGGGCATTACCCAACTATTAAAGATACTCATAACGATTGAACCTTTCCTTTGATAGGTTGCCATGTCATTTCAGGTCTGTTTGTAGCATTTCACGTTTGTTTTCAGCAACAATTGCTTGAACATAACTTTTCATATTTTATGTTATAATGGCCGTGAGCTTTTATGTATTTGTACCCTTATAAACATTAATGCAAACTATATGAGATTGTAACTTATGTGATTTAGTGTAGATTCAAATATACATTACAATAGAAATAGTACATTGTTATATTATAAAATTGGTATTTAACCCGTTGAGCTATTTTGATTACTACATGACTTAGGTTGTTTCGGTAACTTTCGTATGTATTAGTTTTCTGAATTATGGTATTAAGAATATCATAATGATAAATGTTTATTATACATTTTAATTAATTTTACCTAAATTCATTCTAAACCAAATAACCTTATATAGGTAATCTTTAAAGTTTCAATATTAAAAAAATAAAAAAGTTATATAAAGTTAAAGATGACCTAAGTTAAATAACTTAAATGATGTGTTATATTATTTTCGGCGTTTTTATTTTGATTCGTTTTAAAATAAGTACCTATTTAAAATCCAACCAATTAAAAAGTTGTGTAAATTCAAAGATAAACCTCACTGATTTTTTTAGATCTTTTTTCCTTTTTATATACTTATTGCTTGCAAGCAATATTATTGAAACGGGTAAAGTATTGGGTATAAGTAAACTCGTGGGTGAAGGTTTACCCACAAAATACACAAACAATATGTGGGTAAATCAATGTGTATATACTTATCCACAAATTACCCGCTAAGAGTTGCCCAAAATTACCCACATATTTACCCATGACAAAAGAATCTATGGTTAAATCATGGGAAATATTCTTGCGGAAACAATTTTCCCACATATTACACACAAAATATTACTTCGTGGGTATTTCAATGGGTAAATTCGTGGGGAATTCGAGGGGAAATTTCACCAATGTTTCATATATGAATTTATGGGTAATCGGTGGTAATTTTGAGGGTACATGCCCATGAATTATATTTCATGGTTACTTTCTTTGGCTAATTGACAGATTTCTTGTAGTGGGAGCCCCATTTCTCTGCTCTTAAACGGATCTTGCGCTATGTTCGGGGTACTTTGGATCATGGCCTACAGTTATTTTCCACCTCTACTACAGACGTGGTTGCCTGTTCTGATGCTGATTGGGTTGGTTGCCCCACCACTCGCAGGTCCACCTCTGGTTATTGTGTTTTTCTAGGCAACAACTTACTTTCCTGGTCCTCCAAGCGCCAACCTACGCTTTCTTGTTCCAGTGCAGAGGCCGAATATCATGGTGTTGCTAATGCGGTGGCCGAGACTTGTTGGTTACGGAACTTACTTCGTGAACTACACACTCCATTATCTTTCCCTACTCTTGTATACTGTGATAATGTCACTGCAGTCTACTTGTCGTGTAATCCAGTTCAACATCAACGTACGAAGCACATTGAGATAGACATTCACTTTGTTCGTGACTTAGTTGCCACTGGACAGGTTAGGGTTCTTCATGTTCCCTCCTGATATCAGTATGCCGATATTTTCACCAAAGGTCTGCCTACTGCTCTGTTTGAAGAATTTCTCTCCAGTCTCAGTGTCCGGACTCCTCATGCTTCGACTGTGAGAGAGTGTTAGCCCATATGTTTGTCGTATATGTATGTGACAGGGCCAAGCCCGATTCTAAAATATTCATTGTTGTAGTATATATTTGTATCACGTATCAATGGAAATCAATCAATCAGTTTACAATCAACATGCCCATTCTACATTCTTTTCCTATGCTTCTAGCATCTTCGCAAATAATATTCGTTTTTGTTGGTCAAAGCCAATTTTTCGATTTGTGAGAAATGAGAATTATCTTGCATATTATTAGTTATCGTTGCTAGATTATTATGTTTACGTGTCTCATTTGATTTAGCTGTAATTTGTCATCAATTACTTTGTAATCGTAATTTGTTACTAGTATTTTTTAATGTTACAATATATTATGTTATTAGTTAAAAAAAGGCAAATTGCATAAAAAAGTATTTATCTTATGTTCAATTTCAATTAAAGGTACTATTTTTTTTTTCTCAATTTAAGGTAACCGAAATTTTTTTGGCCGATTTAGGTTTTTTTTCTAACTTTCGTTAGTAAATTACATGTTTGGTCTTTGAGTTTGTATACACATTTCATGTTTGGTCCATTTTCATACGTATGCATACGTTTTCGTCAGTTTTTACATGTTTTCGTCCATTTTTACATGTTTTTGTCCGTTTTTAAACGTTTTCGTCCGTTTTTGCACGTTTTCGTCCTTTTTTGCACGTTTTCGTCCGTTTTTACACGTTTCCGTATGTTTTTGCACGTTTCCGTCTGTTTTACACATTTTCGTTCGTTTTTACACGTTTCTGTCTATTTTTACACGTTTTCATCCGTTTTACATGTTTTCATCCGTTTTACGTTTAAATCTGTTTTGCACGTTTGGTCCGTTTTGCGTTTGGTCCATTTTACGTTTTCGTCCGTTTTGCGTTTCATCTCTTTTCACACGCTTAAATCTGTTTCGATGTTTCGTCCATTTTGCACGTTTCCATCTTTTTTCCACGTTTTCGTCTATTTTTACACATTTTTGTCTGTTTTCGACGGTTCGTCCGTTTTTACATGTTTTTGTTTGTTTTTGACGATTGATTCATTCATTTTGCACGCTTTACCGTTTCTTACGTTTTGCGTTTCCATCCTTTTTTCCACGTTTCCGTCTTTTTTTACACGTTTTCGTCCATTTTTACATGTTTCATCCGTTTTTACACTTTTTATACTCGTGTATAAAACATTTATAAATGTGTGTATAAAACGGACGAAACATCAAAAAAAAAAAAAAAAAAAAAAAAGACTAAAACGTGTAAAACGTCTTGAAAAGTCTAAAGAAAGACGAAAACATGTAAAGCAGACGGAAACGTAAAACGGACGGCGTGTAAAACAAACGAAATGCGAAAAAGCGACGGAACGCGTAAAACGGACGACAACGTGTAAAAAAGAATGAAAACGTGCAAAAACGAACGAAAACGTGTAAAAACGGACAAAAGCGTGTAAGAACGGACGAAAACGTATAATAACGGACGAAAACGTATGCAAAAGTATGAAAACGGACGAAAATGGACCAAACATGAAAAACCTATACAAACTCAAGGACCAAACATGTAATTTATTAACAAAATGTTAACGGAAGTTAGAAAAGAACCTAAATCGACAAAAAAAAAAAGTCATGTACTTTAAATTGAGAAAAAAAATAGTATTACCTTTAATTGAAATTGGAAATAAAATTGGTACTTTTTTATGCAATTTGCCCTTAAAAAAATTAAACTTTTATATGCTATTAATCTTAATGTAATTCATTTATTACGTAGCTAATTGTTTATTACATAAATTTTTGGAGGATGAATAGTACATCTCCATATTTGGAGTGAAAACGGCTTTTCCCAAAAGGAAAATGATTCTCATGCCTAAGTCATATGCCTAAAAATATGCCTAAACAACTCATTGTTTGACACATGGATTCCACTAAATCTTCTTTTTCATATCTATCATTGATCTAGCCAAGTGTATCAATCTCTTTGTTAGGCATAAAATTAGTCTTGTGAGTTAGTCATGCCAATCAACACTCTTCCCAAAAATATCTTTATTTATGGATCAATGAATGGAGTTGCAAATCTTTAAGTTTTAAGCTCCAAATTTTTAAATATAGAGATGGAGTGTGTTTTGAATTAAAGGTTGGAGATGGTTTAATTTATCAACTGATTCAGCTCTAGTAAATTTGTTTTCAAACTTCAATCGTATTTAGATCAATACTCGGAAACGAAGCAAGTTTAGTTTCGTCACAATGACTTACTGATTCTTGATTTGCACTACTTCTCAACCAAGTCTTTATATTCAACGAGCAACTTCTACTTTGAATTGTCTTCCTTTAGATATTTTGTGTTAGGATTATTCACGGGTCACGCATTGAGAAAATCAAATCTTTCTTGTGAAGTCGCAAAGTTGGTCACTAACATGGCGGGTAGTTAAGATCGCCACCCGGAACCGACCCATGGTAGGTTGGTATCTCAAGGCCAGGTATCTTAAATAGACGTTCACTACAAGAATAAGTAGAATGTTGATGACCACTTATGGCGACAACATTTGGCGTCTCCGGAAGTCACTAAGTGACTAAAAGTTTGTTTCTTTGATTTTGACCGAAGCTTGCGACGACATCCGTGTTCGCCAAAGATATTAATTACCATTTTCTTTTGCATATTCTTTTTCCCCGCAAAATGTTATTTTTTCTTCTAGAGTTTGGCGACGATGTATCTTGTCGCCAAAACCTTTTGTATCTAGTTTCTTACTTTTATTCGCAAAATATTTTCCCACCCAAAATGTTTTTCTGGACAAGATACATAAACATAAAAAAGAATCCAATATTGAACCAATAACGGTAAGATAAGTTTCACGTGAATGTTTAATATCCATATTACTCCGTAGATGCTTTGATATGTATGAGTAACCCTATTCTATCATTTCCCCGAAGGGTTAATAACCTATTAAAGCATCATACTTGTCACAAAAAGCAGTTTGACGTAGCGAACAAAAAAAATACCCCTTTTGGCTATTTGACCCGACTATTTTGTCCTTTATAGGCATTTTACCTATTACTCCCTGTGACCACCAATATTCAACCGGTCACCTCTTACAAAAAGCAGTTTGACTATCTCTTCCATCAACCATTACCACTTTCTTCCAAATACAACTTGAAGGTGCAAAACAAGGATTCATTTACCCATAATACGTACCACATAATCAATTGTACCGGGCTCTGAATGGTAATGGTGCAAAGCAAAGCAGTTTGACTATCTCTTCCATGTTATTACCCATAATACGTACCACATAATCAAGGTAAATGAATCCTTGAAGGTGCAAAGCAGTTTGACTATCTCTTCCATCAACCATTACCATCCAAACAATAACCCGAAACCACAAATTCACGTACACACGTACCACAAATCTTGGATTGCAAATCCATTTCCCAAACCATGAACCACCGGTGTGGAGGATGATGTTTACCTTCCTCTGAGCTAATGAAACAACAAACAACCGGTGGTTTAACTTCCTCTGAGCTAATGAAACATGAACCGGTGTGGAGGATGATGTTTTGTTTCGATGGGGACCCGACGAAGGAACTATGAGGAGTCAAACTAACGATTATATTTCATTGATTTGTAATAATCATTTGGATTCTTGATATGTAAATTGTTTTGGTTAGAGATTGAAACATGGCTTTTGATTTAGGAGTTAACTTTTTGTTGGGTTATGTGAAATGGAGAAGATAGAGCAGGGATAACCGGATACCGGTTGTGTAAGTGGTAAAATGCCTATAAAGGACAAAATAGTCGGGTCAAATAGCCAAAAGGGGTATTTTTTTTGTTCGCTACGTCGAACTGCTTTTTGTGACAAGTATGATGCTTTAATAGGTTATTAACCCTTCCCCGAATTATATCTGAAAACCTTCTGTTTAAAAGATGCATGATTTAAAACTCTGTCGCAACGCGCGAAGACATATTACCTATGTGCAAGAGGGAGCTGGGGATTATTTCTAATAGCGGAAAACATTACTCACTCATTGTACACGTTTACAAATGAAGATAAATGGACAAAATTTTAGGTGCTCGTTAGGTGTAAAGTGTAAACCATGTGTGTGTAAATTACCTATTTGTTGTAGTGACATTTGAGACATAAACAACTAAACATACATAATCTAACTAATGGAAATGGTAAATGGTCCATAATCATTTATTAACGACAAAATATGTTTATATAAGACCTTAGCAAAAACTTAGGGACAAGAACTACCAAGAAAATGGAAGAGTGTGTTACAAAATCAGCTAACATGTTTTTCCGAAGTTTGTTAAAACGTAAGGATTATTAAATAACTACAGCTTTAAACAAATGAAAGTTGCATATCATGTCGCCGACAAGAGGAGTGTAGTAAGAAAGCTAATGGCGTGGATCTTTCTGTCCCGATGAAAGTGGTTGAAGAGGTGAACACTAGGTTTGAGAATACTTTGTATGGGTATTTCCTTGGTCAACGCCTTGCGTTTCGTTGTTGATTACTTTGTATGCAAATGCGTGGGCTAAGTTTGGTATACAAAAGGTAATGATGAATGCAAAGGGTTCTTCTTCTTTAAGTTCAATTCAAGAAAGGTGTTGATGATGTGCTTGAAAACGGCCCGTAGTTGATTAGAAATGTTCCGATTATTCTTAAACCATGGACCTTGAACACCAACTTACTTAAAGAGGATTTGTCTAACATCCCGGTGTGGGTTAAATTCCATGATGTCCCTCTGGCTATGTTTTCTGATGATGACCTTAGTCTCCTTGCCACATTAATAGGCACGCCTAAAAGGTTAGATGCCTTTACTAGCCAAATGTGCAAGGACTCGTGGGGCAAGTAGTTTTGCAAGATGCATGATTGAAGTAAAGTCGGATGAGGTGCTTAGGGACGACCTTCTTGTTGAGATACCGTTACTTGATGGATCGGGTTCGACTATTGAGAAAATACGGGTTGAATACGAGTGAAACCACCTCATTGTGATAAATGTAAGATTTTGGTCATACTCTTATTGAATGTCCGAAAGTTGTTGCACCTCTTGCTTCACCTACTATGCGTGTTAATGATGGTTTCAAGGCGGTCAATAATAAGAAGAAGGAAAGCAAGGTGGTTCTACTATTCCGGTCAAGGAGGGTTTACTAAACTGTTGTGGGTAAGCAGCTTCAATATCAACCCAAAAGGCTCCTCCCGAATCAAGAAAGTGGAAGTCACTAAGAAGAATGCTTCTGATGTGGCTAGTTCGAGTGGTACTAAGATCTCTACATCTAACCGGTTTGATGCTCTTAATATGGAATCTACGGATGTTTCTGGTACTCCTCCTAATGACACCAACAAGGATGTGGATTCTGGTCGTACAAAGGAAGCTAATCAAGATACGTCTACTAAGACAGGTACTGCATCACAAGAACCCCTTGTGAGTGATTTGAAAGAGATGGAGTCGGAAGTGGCTCCTACAACTAGTGATTCTTCTATTCCGCCCGCCTCTTCTACTAAGAGAGTTAACCCGTTTTCTAAAGTGGGAGATATCGTGGTGTCTGATTCTGAAGATGAGGTGATTGCTAACCCATTTGATGAGTCTGCTAATCTATTCGGAGGTGGCCAAGAGTATGAAGATGAGTATGATGACTATGACTATGATGACTATGCGAAGCAAATTTCTGATCTTCCGGGGAATTTGGATGCCTTTAATGCCATGTATGGCACCAAGCTTCAAGGACCTAGGAAGTAATTTGTTTTTGTTATGTCCTATGTTATCATTTGAGTAGTGGTTTGTTTGTTTGTTTTCTTGTTTAGAAAATAGGTAGTATCCTGTTATGTAAGCTTTATGCCTATGTAACGGGCTGAGATATGGGATTTCACTCATATCTATTGTACTTAAACGTATTTTTGGTTAATATATTTACCAGGGTGCAGGATTACTCCCCTTTACCCAAAAAAGAGAGATGATGGATGAGTGAGTTTTCGAATCTCACCCATACTTTGTGTCTCCATCTTTACTTCAAGTGATCTACTTTGCCTATACCACATCAGCAAGTCACAATGTCTCTTCAAGATCATCTTCAACTTTAAGGAAGTTTGTATCTCTTAATAGAAATAAGAAAAACGCTCGTTGCTGCATATTTTCTAGTAAACTAACTTAATCTTAATTTAATCATTATACCTATCAGATTCTATCATGGCTAAGAATTAGCTTAACATAACCCACTCAAAAAGTTGAAAGATGGTTTACTAAGCCTACTAAAACTCAACAAGAAGATAATAGTGTAACATCCTTTTCTATGAGGTCATTGTTCGAGCGTCTGATCGGAAAAGTTCATCGAATTCTTAAAACCCCAAAGGGTCCAAATATCTAATTAAGAGCTTGGAAGAAACCATAAATAAACGAAGGGTAGAAATTTAACTATTTGAGAACGATGCAAAAGGGAAATAAGATATAAAGATCATGCAAATTAAAGCATCTTACGATGTGCTAAATGTTAAAGGAGAAACAAGATGCTAGCCAAGAATATATGGTAAAATTCAGGTGTGATGTTCTGCATCATATATGATCTCTTATGCGCTAGCTGATTTCACTTTTACACTAGGCAGCTTTATGGGCTTGGATTGATATTAGATTAATGCTGTAAAAGATTCGTGAAAAAAAGTTAATTATTCTTGACAACTTTTAGGATTGTTAAGGCTGCCATTTTTAATTGAGGAATAATATTATGCTGGTGGTCAATAAACCAAAAGCAAGTGAACTATATATTGGGGAGGTCAATGAATTAGAGAAGACAACATTGGTTGTCACACATTTTTCAACTCGATTAAATTTGATATCTGAAAGTAGCTTTTAAGTGCTACTTTTTACAGTTAACCCTACTTTTTGACAACAACTTTTCCAAAACTTACATTTCTGTGAATATATTTCACCAACAGTATTTAAATACGGGTACATCTTATTATTTTAATATTTTAAAAAATGTATGCTCACTTCTAAATTATAAAATATTATAACATCTTCAAAAGAAAAGTATACCATTGGCTGAAAATATAATAATTGCACTTTTATTGTGTTTCACTTCTAAATTGTACTAGTTTAAGACAGAGTTACTATTAAAATTGAACTTAGGTACGAAAATGTCCAAAGTACGCTTTTTGATCTCTCTATCACATTTTATGAAGAATTTACCAATTAACTAATTAAATAAAACACATGAAAGGGTTAAGTGCGTGAAGTTCGAACATAAAAAAATCACCCCCACTTTGTAGCTAGGCTTTCATTCGACTGCTTTGATTGGAAAAGTTGTGGATTTCGAGAAAACAATAGATAAACAATAGCTGCCGAATTGGACAAAAGAAACTTAGGTTCAGTGAGTAAATGGACAAGATTTTTTTACCGAGAATTCAAATCCAATATTGTTTTGTTAGATAACCAGTAGGTGCAGAAATAATTGTTTAGGTTGGAATCTAGTTGTCTTCGAAAAACTGAAATAAAGAAACATTTGTCGTTCTTCTTTTTTTTCCCTCTTTCTTCCTCTCTTGATAAATGGTTTCCCGGGTAAATTTATTAAAAAAAAAAAAAAACAACTAAGTACAACTAGTCCAGGAGGTTAATGAACGAATGAAAATTCGCTTTATGAGTATTTTATTGGGAAGAGACTTGCATTTCCTGTGGTTGAATGGTTCGTACGTAATAATTGGGGCCAATATGGTCTTCAGAAAGTTACAATGAACGCGAACGGTTTTTTCATCTTCAAGTTCTCGTCTCTACAGGATGCCAAGGCTTCTTAAGAAGACTTACCAATGGAGACCACTTGTTGAGAAAGATGGTTTTCAGAAAGTTACAAATCTTCGTGGAATCCCCATCTTTCTCAACAAGTGGTCTCCATTGGTAAGTCTTCTTAAGGAAGATTTGTATAGTGTTCCGGTATGGGTGAAGTTCCACAATGTTTCTATGGTTGCTTATACTCCAAATGGGTTGAGTTTGATTGCTTCAAAAATTGGTACTTCTATGATGCTTGATTCTTAAACTAATACTATGTGTTTGGAGTCATGGGGACGAAGTAGTTATACGAGAGCTTTGATTGAAATCAATGCTTCCAATGATTTCCGTGATAATTTAGTTCTGGCTGTTCCTAAACTCGTAAGGGAAGGGTATACTAAGGAAACTATCCGCATTGAGTACGAGCGGGAACCACCTAGGTGTGGTACATGTTTGCTTTATGGTCATTTGCATGATGATTGTCCTAAAGCCACTCCTAAACGGGTGGTCAATGGGTCAGGTAATAAAGGCAAAGTTTCGGTTTCAGGAGCTACTAAGGAAGTGTCGAACGATGGGTTTACTATTGTCAAGCCAAAGGGTACCACTTATAAGCGGGGGTTTGGGGTTTCTAAGACCAAGAAAATGGAGTATCGGCCGATTACCCCTAAGACTACAAAGGCTTCTCCTCCTAATGACTCTACTAAGGAGGCGTCCACGTCTCAACCAAGTAAAGATGCTAATGTTACTAAAACGTCTAATGCTTTTGACGCTCTTGTTAATTTGGATGAGGATCCTTTTGTCAGTTAAGATTCGGACTTTGATTATGGTTTTGGGAGCATGGATAAACATACAAGTGCTACTATAGATTCATATGCTAGGCCAAGTACTACTCCTCTTGTTGAAAAGATTAATAAGCTTGAAAGTCAAATAATTGAAGGAAAGTTGTGTCGTTGGGTGATGATGGAAAACCTCTTCCTATGAAAAAAGCTATTGTGAATAACTATGCAAGCATCCCAAGTTCGTCCAATGCGCCTCCTCTTAAAGAAGGTAAGAAGGTAGGCAATCCATTTTCTAACGTTGGTGATCTAGTTATCTCGGATAGTAATGATGATGAAGTCCTTGACGACTTCAATGAAACTTCTAACTTTATGGCATTTGACGGTTCAAAAAGGTGGTAGTTGAGTGGGAATAAGGAGCTTACTGGAGCAATGGAGGGAAGATACCCATGACCAAATTACCCTTATGATGATGATGAGGTTGATGACTATGGTCTGACCGATGCTCAGTTGAAGTTTGCTAATGCGTATGACATTAGCCTGCGTGGTCAGATTAGATAGGTTGTTTTACTTTGTTTTGCATAAGTATGGTTTGTATTTCTTATGCTTGTTTAGATCTTAAAGCATTGTAGGCACTTTTGGATTGCCCTGTTTGGGCTGAGGTGTAGGATTCACCTACATCCGTTGTACTTTATTGATTGTTTTGGAGTAATAATATTTTACCGGGTGTAACCCTTTTACCCAAAAAAGGAACTATTTCCGAGTTACAATTGTTGTAATCAAATTCTGAATCTTGGTTTAGTAAAGAAAATTAATAAACGATCTCCCCATTGAAATAATAGTGTGATGTTAACCATCCCTAGTATTTCATACTAGTAATCTTTTAATCTGAACAAGCCATATTTGATTAAGAGCTAGCAAGAAACTAGAAATGATTTTGATCGTGTGTAGTAGAGCATTACAATTAATGGGAACTTTCCTAAGCCTTGGAGATCCAAACAAAAGAGGAGCTTAACATTGTTGACACAATGATGCTTTGGTGGTTAGGATTTAATATTGTAGGTGGAGTCTCCATCCTCAATGTGAAATCTGGTCATGCTTAAGAAATAGCTACTCCAGTTGGTAAAATTTGCCTATATGATATAGAATAAAGACATAATACCATAAGTGAGATTCTTGATCAGGTGTCCACGAGCTCTTTAGCGATAAGAACAACGGCATCTAATCAGGTTACTGATAGACAAAAATCACTACAAGAAAAAGTAGCTTTAGTGACGAGAATTCAGTGACGAGAAATTTTTTTGGTCACTATTTAGATGAAAATAATGACGATATAATTTTTCGTCATTATTTTTGGTCATCGATGAAAGTCGTGATGTGAAACTTATAAATCGTCACTATTTAGTCACTAAATTAGATGAATAGTGACGAGAAATTTCGTCATTAAGTATTAGTGACGAAATTTTGGTCACTATTTTACATATTGCTAGTTCTATAAAATGGTTAAGAATAAGGGCATTTAAATATGTACTTATTAAAATTAGCATATTCGTACATTAATCCAAAAACTGTAAACACTATCAAACGTTACGGATAAAAAACTTGTATTATAAAGAAATATGCAAAATTGCAAATATTTAACTTTCTTTGATGTATTCTCCTCTAAACATTTTATTTGAAACAAATATTTTGAAAACCGGTTTTTTAATCGACCTGGTCAAGTTACCGGGTTAACGGTTCGACCGCCAACTCAACTCGGTTTTGTATTAAAAAGCTATTTTTAGCTGTTCGACCACCGGGTCAACCCGATTTTCTATAAAAAGAATGAAAAAAATAAAACCGGTCTACCCGGTCACTTAAAACCCAGTGGGCATAATCGATTAACCTGCTTTCTAAAAAGCAGGTTTTTTTACTGTCACATATTATATATTTTACCGATATGTGAAAAAAAAAAAAAATTATCCACCCATTCCTCTCCTCTATCCCTCGCACTATGTAACTTCACCATTCATCTTACAGGTCATCTCCATTATTTTCACCTCTATTAGTTCGTCAGTTTCGCTTATGAATTTATTAATCCATTTCATTTGCTTCAAATCAATTTCGCTAACTTTCATCCACCGATTTATAGTTGACCAGGTTGATTATTGTGTTAACTTTCATCCATTACTTGTTGATTACTTTATTTTGATTGATCATATTGACCTAATTCGATTGGATTAGAAGTTTTAAATAGATAGGTTTGTGTAGTTAGTTGTTGTGATTTGCAATATTTATGATTTAACTGTTATGTAAGTTTTGTGCATTTTGACCTAGTTATCGAAAGTTGAATGCTTAAAAGTTGATAAAATGCCCTAGTGAAAAAGTAAGTAGTTGTAACACAAGTGTTCGATAAAATGCCTCGATGAAAAAATTTAGCGCTTTTAACACAAGTGTTTGATAAAATGCCTCAATAAAATCATTAGTAGGTCTTACACATGTGTTTAATTTCGATTATCAATCATCTCTGTTGTTCGATTGAGTTTGTAAGTGTTGAAGATCACTAGTGAAATCTCTGTACAAACTCCTGATTTGTTGATTGAGTGTTAATATTAGGGTTTTAAATCTAATTATTATGTTGATGTAGGTGTGTTTGCCAATGAGCTTGTAAGAGCGTTTAGAAACGATTACTTTAGGCTGTAACATTCAGCGTTTAGAATTGAGAGCACATTTGGCAAGCAGCGTTTAGCATTTTAACTTTTTATCAAAACCCTACTTGAAGGAGCGTGAAGCGTTTAGCTTTTACGTCATTTGCATTTAATTATCACTGATACAACTACATTACCAAACACTTCAACTACTGCTGTGCTTGCCACTATTGCTAATTGCTACCACTAATTTTGCCAAACATATCCGTAAGGTGGTTATATTGCTGTAAATATGCTTTTGTTAATATGAGTTCAAGTTAATTTCATAATTATATGCTTTTGTTAATGTGGTCAGCGATGTTTCTGCTCCTGGTGATAACCAAAAAGGTCATTTTGCCTAGAATTAGCCTGTTTTGGCTGTTAGAAATGAATGTATGATATAACGACTTAATCGTCAAAGGATTGTTCTTTACAAGATAAACGACTACGAGAAGCGTGTGTGCTTATTTCTTCATTGGTTTTTATTACTAGTATATACAAGGAGGTCTTAACGCGCTTTGATTGTAGTATTTGATAGGCCAAAACTAAACCAACAAATTCTCCGCTTCTCCGTCAAATAAACAATCTAGTTCGTTAGGAGGAATCGCTCATGATCGGGGCTAGTCGGATTACATTTTCTTACTTGATTGCATTTTCATTTATTTTTGGGATATGATATAGTGATGCATCATTTGCGGTTTTACATGTGTTACTAAGATGATACTGATCTATATATTGTCTTCTTATCTAAGGCAAACCACGATATGAAATTGAACGGTCTACTTCTGTTTCAATTGTTGTCGAACTGTTATTGGGAAATACGTAGTGCATTTTTGTTTCCCATGGCTGCTTGTTGCCATATATAGTGAGACTAGCAACCAAAACCCTGACCTCATCATTATAGGCTAAACATGCTATTTCTAAGAACAATGAGGTACTCCTGCTAGGTCTTATGTCTTGAAGCGTATATATTATGGATCTCGACACTTGCTCTTGCTCTACTATGCACGTGTTTCACAGCTTAGTAATTCAATTTTGGATATAGTGTAGTAAAATAATCGATGTTGCTTTGTTTGATGTTTTGCGATTATTAGAAGCCTCGAGCGTTTTCTTTATAACTTCTACGGATATAGATGGGGAGCAATCGTTTTCAACAATATGATGATGAATCTTGATCCACCGCAAGTATGCACTAAGTTATTGTTGTAGTAAAGGATTATTTTTCTTTGGTATTTGCTATTTCGTTGATTATGCATCTTTTTTCATGTTATTGTCCTCCGGTGTTGTGTCTCGGACTATCCGTTACTGAGAATCGCCACTATAAGTTAGGATGATAAACCTGTTTTTAACTTCAAAACTTGCACGCATTTTAATCAAGACATCCACATTTAAGTTTTAGTCACAAGTAATGCCGATAAACTAATATCGGGTTAGAGTCAGTAAATGAAAAGTTTTGTTATTTTGCCTTTAGAGAAGTAGTGCAATTGACAAACGAATTCGAATGTAACTCTTTCTTCGTGAAATAAGATGGTGTTACCAAATTGCTGGGTGAAATAGATGATCATATAGCATGTTTTCAAATCCATAATTGGCATGAAAATGTTACAATTATAAAGCACATCTTATGAGTTGATAATAATTAACCAAAGTTGGTTAATTGCCCTGTAGTTCATGTGAATAAGCTTATTCTATACAAAAAAGCATAACCACTTTGAGATAATGATGTCACTTTCTCAAAGGAAGTACTTGGTTTCAAGTCTCTCATATTGTATCGTATTGCCATTATTATGTTGAAGGTATTATACTGGATGTCCAAAGGATCTTGGGCCATCAAGGGTTATCCATTTTACCTCGGCGTGAATTGTTCATCTTCTGCATCAAGGTCACCCAAAGGATTGTTGCGTTCACCATCAAGTAATCTAACGATCCTTTCATACATTTTATATATATTCTTGTCGTTGTATGTGTTTAGGTTGACAACCTTTATCCTAGTTGTGTAATGTGTTGCCAAATTTGTAATGTTGGTCATGATTACTTATATTAGACTTCGTGTTTTGACTAGTGTTCGCACCATCAAGGTACCTTGATGATATATTTGGAAACATTTAATTGACAGGTAATAGGTCATAAGGATAAGTAAAGAGTATAGTCTTCTAGCCGTGGTAGAAATGCGACATGAATTGTCCGCTATCCGATGCATGAAAGGTAAAATCTTTTAATTTATCTTTGCCACAACGGCAAGTGGAATAAAAACTCCGTTATTGGGGGTCATCTCAGTTATTACGATGTGTTAATGGTTGTATCCAATGCAGTGTGCTAAACAAATTGTACAAGAAAGGGCTTTGACTACTCAAGTAAGTAAATATTATTGGAATATATTTACTCTTATTTGATGTATAGCTCAGAATCCTCAGATGCCTAATATGAGTATTTGTTGCATCAATATGAACGACCCAAAATTACTATCATGTAACTGTGCCCTACTTGGAAGCAATATTATTGAATACAAACACGGCTCAAAGTCAAGATAAAGAGTGTACACTGGGGAAATGTGTTGAGACTCAAACACGGCTCAAGTCAAGATAAAGATGTATTTCAAGGTAAGTTGTATGAGTCTACCGGTCATTGACAGTGCTACGCTCACTGTTTAATTCCAAAGTTGCATGTGTATTACAAGCTCATCTGTATTTGTTCTATTTCACAGACATGAAGCTCATCTGTCACTGTTACAATGTGTGTGCAGATCATCTGTTATCACTTTTATGACTCGACCCACTAGGAAGAATCGAGATCCAAAAGGTAATTCTCTTTCCCATTTAGTTCCAGATTGGATGCTAACAATGATTTGCTCAATGAAAATATGTATAATTATGTGTGTTGAGAGGGGAATATGCGCGCATAATGGTTGAAAATTTTGCATATTTAAGTTCAGTAGACACACAATCTTTTAGAGAATACCAACTTCTCAAACCGGTATTGTTGTTTGATTTGCTAACTAAATGCATTAAATCACAGGCATTTATTAACTCTCTTGAAAGAGTGCGCCAGTGATTCAGATGGTTGTGGACGTAAAGAAGTGCTTAAAAGGGTCAAATGGGGAGGTCAGTTTCCATTAAGAGTGGCCAAATGGGGAGGTCAAGTAGACCGGGTAAATGGGTTTGGGTGAGAATGGGTAACTGTTTATACGGTCGGGTCGTGACCAGTAACCAATTTTCCCCCTCAATTGCTACTAATTGGGGAAACTTCATTACCTTTTTAATCCAAATAATCTATTTAGATGATCCTTGCAAATATCACTATTTAGATGATCCTTTCTGAGTAGTGAACCTCATACTTATTATTTCCTTCTCTCATAATTATACAGTGGTGGGACGTGAAACTATGTAGTTTCTTTGTACTCTGTGTTTATAGTCATAGATGGTATCTGGTCTCATTCACTCTATTGAGCCACATGACCTGCACCACTATCATTTTCTTATAAGGTTGAAACTTGAATTCAAAATTAATTGTATCACAATGGATGATTGTGATTAGCTTAGTTTTAGCTATAGTAGTACTAGTTCAGCGTAAGTGTAGATATATTTATCCGAGTAGACATTTTATTGCTTTGACCGCTGTTTACGTTTATTGCATAAGTTACTGATTAGTACTTTGCTGATATATAGAAATTTATATGCTGTTCACATTCTGTGATCATTTGTGATAAGCGTAATTTTAGCTGTTGTGAGTATTGAATGATTGTTAGCTTGGAGCTAGTGAAATAGTTAAATAATTAAACAGGTTTGATATGTGCCGGACCTTAAATAGTTACAGTCAGGTGAACTTAATGTAATTCGGTTGATGGTTTACACGCTAATAATAACTTTTGTTTATATACGTGATATGAGAGATGGAGAATTCAAGTCATAAAAGCCTCAAACATATGTGAGGGAAAACCAAGATGAGATTTGTAAGTTTGACCCTGAAATGTGGTGATTACCAAGAAACATTAGCGTGAAAAAGTTAAAAACAAAATGATTGGCAATTAACAAGGAACTTCATTTTTTATTTATTTACAGATATCTCATCTTTCGAAAGTGAATTCTAACAACTCAAAGACGGTATATTCCCAATAAAGCTAACATTTAGAGTAACTTTTTAACAGTAATTATTCTGACAGAGTGTTAGTGTTCCTCAGATGAAAATAGGTGGGCCTGGAAAAGGAATATTCAGAAGCTATGATCATCAGAGCAAGCCAAGCAATAGCAAGCCAAGCAGTGGCAAGCCAAGTAGTACCAAATGTGACGTTTATAAGGGACAATGTTATTTACGTATGCAAGATGAAATATTAGTTAGAGTCTTTAAGTTTGAAACATGTGAACCGCCCATTATGTGCGGGGTAGTGAATGAACCGCTTGAAAGCATTTCGCATGATCTTGGTTTCAATGGGAATAGCCTAGCAGAAGGTATCTTTTTGTTTTCACAGAATCTGCAAACTTTAAGCTATTCGCATTTAAACTATAGCTTATTAGCCTCTGTGTGTAGTAAATGAAGGTCTGGTGGTTAGTACGTGTCTTGGTGGTACCTTAATTGGTTCTTTGTTCAGTGGTTGGATTGCTGATAAATTTGGGCGCCACAGGACTTTTCAGCTGTGTGCTTTGCCTATGATCATCGGTGCTGCTTGTAGGTAATAATCTTTACGAGAAGAAAAATGTTTGACTTGGCACGTTGAATTGTTTGACTGTTTCTTAACAAACTTTTGACCATTCTTCAATCGTCCAATGTGCGAAAAACTAGTACACCTTAATTGAAGTTACTAATATCAAATAATGCTTCCTGAGGGGTAAAAAAAGTAAAGTATGCAAATTTTACCTTTTCATCTATGTATACGAAGTCATATATAAAGATACTAATAAATTCTTTTTTCAGGCAACAACCAAAGACTTTGACAGGATCTTTGGTTGGGTGGTTCATTGTTGGAATCGGGTGAACTAAGAGGTGTTAAGTAAATTTGTTAGTGAAGCAGTGGCTGCAATCTGTGACGCCAAGTTAAAGAGTTCAGATAGCTGCAGTTCAGGTAATTACCACATAGTTGTGTAGCCATACATGTACCAGTACCTGCTTTATTTTCACTTGTATCACGGGCTTTTATTATATTAATAAAATTTCATGCTATTAGGTCTATTCGTTGCTTCACCAAAGATATAAAGACTTTTCACCAACTTTGGTTCAAGGCCTCCTGAAAACCTTCTTTCCTGGGAAATTTGTAGATGATGTAGATGCAGACAGGAACTTGAAGGCCTTGAAGAAACGCAGTGCTTTTAAACCTCTACGAACTGTCCTTTGATGGGGTCAAAGACATGTTTGCAATGATTAGGGAACAAATCGTGTTTGATGAATTTGATAGGTTATTAGTTAGGTTTGTGTCGAGTTTTGACCATACTTATTGTAAACTCAGTTTTTGTGAAAGAAATTTATTATGTAAGATTTATTTGTTTGTTTGTTTGTTTGCATAAAGATTTAAGCAGTAAAACAAAAACTAGATCCATTTTTTTTTGTTATATGCTCATAATTAGTGACAAGGTATTTGGTCTCTAACACTTCGGTAGTCTCGTGACGACTTTCTCGTCACTAATAGTAAAAATCGGTGACCATTGTTTCGTCACTATCGAAATCTGTGATTTAAATTTTCGCCACTAACCGGATTAAAAGGTGACGATTAATCGGTCACAAATCGCTGACAAAACATATTTTCGTCTCTAATAGAATTTGTGACGGAGCTTTAGTGACGATCGGTGACCACTCGAGTATGGTCACTAAACAGCTTTAATGACCACCTTTACATTGTTAGTGACGAAACCGTTTCGTCACTAAAGGCCAATTTTCTTGTAGTGAATGTATATTCGGTTAAGCTATCTATTAAATTTATAGCCAGTTAAGGGACATATATATTCGATGGTGTCTTTGGTAACTGGCAAAAAATTTTGAAGATTAAGGGCTCGTTTGGTTTGTTGCCAGGAATGACAATGGGTATCGGATTTGGAATGATGTGGTATGATAATGGGTATGAAAAAGTGTATCATTACGATTGTTTATGTTTGGTTGATAAAATATGGTATGAAAAAGTGTATAGATATTTTAATTTTGTAGTGAAAAAAAGAGGGGTCCACGGGAATGGATTTCATAGACACCAAATTGGTGTGTAATGAATCTATGACTATGATATACCCATTTCATTACCGGGCCCACAAAACAAAACAAAACAAACAACGACTATGACTTTGAAAGTCATAGTCTCATTCCCATTAATGCAAACCAAACGGGCCCTAAGAACGATCTATTGGGTATGTGCATTGTACACCTGAAAAAGGATGAATTTTGGTGGTTTTAGGAGTTCTAGTAATTTAATCACATGTTGATCATTATCCTTATTTTAAAACTTGGTTTGAAAATGGATCCCTAATTCATGACAACTTTTGCAATCAATGATAAGAGTTGCTTAACACACTAAAAAAATATACTTTTAAATGTATAATTCTATATTAGAAATAAATCAAAAGAATTACAAAGTGTTTTTTGAAATAAACACTATGCAGAATGGCATATGTTCCCTCTTTGATCAAGCAAACTCAAACAAGAGATAAAGTTTTCATGTGTACGTAACTCTGGGTCTCCGATAAGATTACGGACAACAATGAGTTTAAGTTGAGAGTAAAGACTCTTCTTTAATATAATATTAATTGTGAAAAAGATGACATTTACTCGGACCAATATTCTCGTTATATAGGCATATAAACGAGCATGTCACATGTGGATTGTTGAAACGTGTCAAACATTTAATGGATAAGTTCATCTTCTATTTAATAATTTTATTTTTGGGAAGCAACTAACCATATGCTTTTTTGAACAGTGTTGTGAACTGTTCACTTAATTTTCACCAACTCGTACTTGTTTTTACTTTTTCTAGATTGTAAATTCTCTCACTCATTTGTTTTCTTGAAAAAATCCTTGCCTAAATATCTTACATATACTTTTAGCTTAACTCAATTGGGTTAATTAGATAGCTAATTGGATCATCAGGGTATTGTTGATCCCTAATTATCATTTTTTCTCCGGATTCTGGTTTGTTAATACGTATATCTTTAAGTTATCCTTGATTTTTTTTAATTTTATCGGACTTAAACTCGCTGAAGATTGATTTCATTATCAACAATTCTTTTCTACGTAGTCTAATTTATGTTTAAATTTAGTCGAAAAAAATTGGGAGCTGAATTAACTCACACGGATCTGTTGGGTTTTAAATACATAATAATTATATAAAACAACTAAACATCATCAAAGTATGTAGCGGAAGTAAAGAATAATACTTGTAAAGAATTAACCGAATATAAAAGTTTATGCGTACCTTTTTCAAATTCAAGCACTACAAGTAATCAAGAATCAATAAACCCTAAACCCTAATAAATTAGGGTTTGTGTAAGTCGACTATAAACCCTAGTCGAACAACCAAGAATTCCAAACACAAGTGTGTTTGACCTTCGTTTACGTACACACATATTACTAACGATTCAATGCAAAAAGCTAGGTTCTTGATCACAAACAAAAAAAACACTTTTGTTATGGGACTAGGGTGGTAAAAGATCGGCCAAGCACAAAAGAAAGGAGATGAGAAGAGAATTTAGGTTTGCAAGTCGCCAAAATTAGTTTAGAATGAACATAAGGGGTTTGTATTTATACTATAACAATCTTGGAGACCAAGTTAGGGTAGGATTGCCCCTAGCCCATTGATCAAACGGTTATGGGACTCCCATGGGGTCTAGAACCTTTTCGATCACCAATTTCATCTTTAGTCCTTTAACTAGTTATTTAACGACTGTTAACCAAACCTCGTTAAATACTAACTCTCGTTAAGTGTTTTATTCATGATTAAATAATTAAATACAACATTTTATATATTAATTATTTCAACATTGATTCTCATATGTAATGTCTGCAATCCTGAAGTCTCGTGTTCGAATCCGATCATACGTATATTAATACATATCCATAAACCTTTCAGCTCCCACTTGAATATTTCTTAATAATAGTAATGACATTGGTTTAGTCTAGCTTAACATGCCAATTCCCCCAGATCAAACCAAGTATGGTTTCCTTAAAAAACCATTTAATGATTCATCATTATACTTATCTTTTTGCTACTAATACTACATTAACTATGGATATGGATCAAGTCATTCCATAAGTTAGTATTCTATTTATCGTTATATATAATTAAACAAGATTACCAAATCATCTGAACGTATTTCAGATAGATCTTGGGTATGGCCATACAAACATCTTGTCAACCCTACGAGGGGCCTAAATAGTATCATACTTTGAAACAAATTCAAAAGAACAAATTCTCTTAACTACAAGCAAAACTCATGAACTTTACAACACTTTTGAAAATTACTACCAGTTATGGATAGCGTGAGACTATTTCACTCAAGTGTGCTACATTCATAACAGATATCTGGTATCTCAAGTCTGAAAATAAATATACATGATTTACTTAATGACAAGGATCCATAAAGTACAATCATGTTAAGTTAGGATCTGTCATATATTCAATTCATTGAATATCATGTGATGTCCTACGCATCAATATACTTAAGTATATTCTACCAAAACTTAAATTTGACTTAGTTCAATAACATTCCCACATCATTGATCCACAACGGACTATTTAAAATAACATAAGTCATTCACAGATTAAACATGCAAATATAGGATACAGTATTTAGAAAATGAAAAAGTAAACATAACCAATATTTTATTTCATTAAAGTAATATTTTCTCATAACATCCCTTATCCAAATACTAATCATAGATTTGCATGAACCTACTAGCTAAACGAAGTCTTATCCCATCAGCATGGTGAGTAAGCTTTTCCTTAGATAAAGGCTTCGTGGAGGGATCAACTAGATTGTCACCTGTGCGAACTTTGAGTAGATTGATTTCTCCTATGTCGATTTATTCTCGAACATAGTGATATCGTCGAGGAAAATGCTTGGTTCCCTTCATGACTCCAGGTTCATTGGCAAATGTTCTTGCAGTAAAATTGTCACAATCTGCACTCCAAGTCCTTAAATGAATTTTATAATCCAAACAGCTTCCATCACAACTTCTGAATTGAAACAGCTATGTACTCAACTGCTGTAATAGAAATTGCAGTCGTACTTTGCTTATTGCTCTTCCAGTCTACTGCTCCTCCATCAACGACAAAGACATATCCCGTCTGAGACTTCTTATCATCTTTATCAGTTTGGAAAGACGCATCGCAAAACCCTGTAACATCAAGTTCTGCATCTAGATACCCACCATACACTAGAAACATATGTTAGGTCACCATATTAGTAACACAAGCATCAATATAAGAAATAGATGAAGAGATAAAGATCGGTTGAACAAATACAAATACACACACACGTATGACTATGACCGGTTATGCGTAGAGAGTGAAAGAGTGAATGAATTGAACAACCAACCCTCAAGTGAGGGTATTACAAGACTATTTATAGGAGAGGGAGCTAGGGAAACACTCCTAGTCCCTTCCTTTCCTTATTGGACTTGGGCCAAGGCTCATGGGCTTTTTACATAAGCCTTGGCATGATTACTAACATAAAATCCATATTAAGCTAACTATTACATATGAATCACTAACACTTGAATTAATGTTTAGGAGTGATTCCAACAATCTCCCCCTAAGTGTTAGTGATGAATGAATGAGTGATAAATGTTGTAGGTGTTGATGTAATAGTAACTTTGACGTCTTCTGACATTCTTCTTTCTTGTGAGAAGAAGTGTCTTGATTCGAACAATCTCCCCAATGTAGAGAAATTGTTTCTTTTGAAGTATTCTGCTTTGACGTCCTCATTTTCTTTGTTCTTTTGAAAGTGATAGTATGTTGTGGTAATCAGCATCGTGCCGCTTCACGCTCGGTGTCTCCACGCCTTTCTCCAACATGCTCACACCTCTTTAACGTTGGATTACGATTGATGAAGTTCTTTAAGTCTTTAAACTTTGTAGATTCTTTGTAGACGAAGAATCATTCGACTTTGTGTTGCCTTTGATTATGAGAAAACTTTCATAAGTGATGTTGTTGGTATGAGCATGTGGAGAATCACACGATCGATCCCGCTCGAGCTTCCATAAGAAGTAAACATAGAATAGGTTAGTAATAAGCGGATTCGGCACTTACAAGTTTGAACTTGAGAGTGTTAACAACATAGTGTGAAAACACAACTCTAATTCTCACAAAGGCCGTTCTCGAACCGAGTCCCACAAGTGAGATAACGCGATGTACCAAGTACACCTACGGTTCGGATGAGTCGCCGAGGTACATCAAGCATCACCTCACGATCGTAGACCGTTTGAGACCACTAAGCATAATCCATGGGAGTTACCGGCGACATCTTTGTCGTGGTCGTTTGATGTTGACCGGCAGAGTTTCCATTCAATCACCGAGGATCACAGATGTGAACCTCTCATAAATGTTCTCGACATTGCTAGGATCATGTAGGACTCGATAACGCACCATCGTTGTTCTTATTGTTGAACAACAAGTGATGAAATGTCAAGTGTACCTATGAGATCTTTTGATGAATCTCGTGGCTCTAGACTCAATAGTGCGTTTTGGTTTTCCCGAGCGGAGACTAGGAGAGGGTCTCTTTCAATACCAAAGAATCTCTAAGAGAAAGCCAATATTTTACGTAGGGTTCCTGTGAGAATGAAACAAGCTTCTTTCGGGAGAAACTTGAGTGGCTAAGAAGGTTTAGTGCATGCGTCATTGGGTCCATGACGACTTTTAAACTTCAATACCGGTGTCACTAAGTGACAACCAAGAGTATATGAATTGAACCCTTGTCCGCCTCTAAGTTGAATAACTGAGGGCTATTTCTTTTCACCATTTTCTTTGCTTTTCTTTTAATTCTTCAACTCCTTCTTTCTCCGATTCTCGCTTTCTCCTTTTTATAATCATACCTAAGGACTTCTAAGTACTAACTATTTGTGATGTCCTTGGGTAGATCCTCCGGATCTGGCGGATCATAGGGCGGTTATTCCTAACCTTAGTCACCTTATAACCCATGACTAACCTATGTTGCCATAAAACCATTTTCTTGAAAATCTCTCAAAGTGGTTATAATTGAAAACATTTTGTACCACCGTAAGAGTTTGATCATTTGCGAAATACTCCCCTCCACACGTGCTTAAGTGTTAAGACAAAATCGCACGGTGAGAGAAGAGTGCGCACTTTTGAGTTGATCGACTCAAGATAGACAATTCCCAAGGGACATCATTACGTTACATAGTTAAAGAGTTACATTGTCGCCTTTTAGGTGACAACTAGCTCTAATAACTACCTTGAAGGTGTGGACAAACCTCGAAAGGTTGTCAAACCCACAAAGTTCATGTCTATCAATAGCTTCTCGAATAGGTACAATTTACTTGGATAAGTCTTTGGAAGACAAATCTTTTCAATGTATGACTGTTCAGATCCCGTCAATTCATGGGTTAAGCCTTTTCACACGACGATTTAAGTAGCAAATCAACATATTTCTTATCACAATAATTTTCTCCCTCTAAAAAATGGCATATAAATGTTATTTTTGATAACGTTTTGATAATAAATATGACCATTTCGAGTTTTGTAGGAAGATTATCATGAAGAACAAGTTGTTTGAACAAAGATTTTAGAAAATACTCCCCCTCAACAAGTAATACTAACTTTTGAGGTTTTGAAAAACGTAAGGGGAAGTACTTGTTCTTTTGAGCAAAACCTTGAAAAATGAAAGGTTTGATAGGTTTTAATCAAAAGTAAGAAGCTTTCGCTCCTTCTATAGGATTGTGGCACTGAAGCGTACCACATGGTCCTTTCATTACAAGAACGGGTTGTACACTGAAATGTTTGCACAAGCCATTGTCTATATAAAATCACACATCCAAAATAATTATGAAATAGAAGCATTTTAAGGGGTACCGTGAAGTCCATCAATCTTTCCGTGGATGCGATCGTATGCTGATAGCGGTGAGAGTAATCCTCGACGACCACCTACAAAGCTCTCCAAGTTCAATCGGTCCCTTCATACAACCTTTCATCTATTTGAGTGATGATCCTCTTAACATCCTGCCTATCCTTAGAATTCCATCGCTTTGGAGACCCAATGCCTTCATGTATCTCCTTCAACCTATAAGCCAAACCGTCCTCACCATCTTCAATGTGTGATCCCCAACTTGTGAAGATCTCTACACGCCATCAAGCGGTTGCGATGTAGTTCGCTACGGTAAACTACTCCGAATGGTTTCTTTGATGAGAGTGTATTGTGAGTCGGTTGATGTCAAGTATTTCTAGTGAGGTCGGTGAAGTTGACACGGTCCGATAGGATTCAACAACAAGTTGTAAATCTTCTACACGCTCTTGGATCACTATGCTTCGATGAAGATGAGTAAGGACTTGATGTATTCACGTTGAATTTCACCAGAAATGTCTCATTCTTCCGTGTACTTTAGCAAGATACATATCTTCAATGTCGTTGAGAGACAAGTTCGAAAGTCCGCTTCACGTAATTCATAGTCCCTTTAGTCTTGTCTTTGACCACGATAGACTTGAGGAAGGTGTAATCCCGCTTAGACAAAGGGTGACATGCTTAATGACCACGATCCCTTTATCATCGAACACTTCATGTTGAGATTTTCAAACATGGCGCTCTTGTAGTAGATTCGCCGACGCTCGCCAATGATGAATCCGTGACATTGCATCAATGTCATCTTGCTCCACGCTATTGAAAACATGTGGGTAGCCTTTTCTTCGATGGCTATGCGCTTGGAGTATATGGTCACGGAACGGAAGTGTAAGTGATGTAGCGGATTTCTTTGTACCATTGCTACCGTGTAGAAGAAATTCCAAATCTTTGTTGAAGAAATAGCGAAATGGAATCCTAGGTTGATCCGTTGGCAATTGTTGGTAGAGGTTTAGACCATCGGTGTAGTATGGAGGTTGTCTCTTCCGTTGAAGTCGATGTTTGCTTGTGGTTGAGCCAATGAATGTTGTTAGACATGGCTCGTGCTATATTATCAAGGTGATATTCAACTTCAATAGCACTTTTCGAGTGTCTTTGAGTAGTTGAAATGCTTCATTCTTGATTCGTTTCAACTCGATTTCGCCATCTTCTTCACGGAACTTCTCTTGCAAGAACTTAGCATGTCGCAACGCACTACCTTCTACCATATCCGGATCATCGCTAGAGCGGAGTGGCATCAACAAGTTTAGAAAACCATTCAAACTCGGTGTCATCTTCGCTAGCCATGAGACGACATCACCGAGGCGCCTTCTTCTTCCTCTTTGGCTTCGATGAGGATGATGGTTTCTTTGTTGTTGAAGCGGAGAGGTGGGTTGTTGTTGGGCTCAAGGACTTCCTCATCGCTACCACCAAGATACTCGAAGTGATCACCGGTTTTCGATCCTGGGTGGTAACTCGAGTCCCGAGGTTTGTCAAGAAGAGCGAGAGGAGATCATCTTGGTGGTGGAGTCCTTCGGTGGTGGTGGCATAGATGATGGTTCACCGACTTCTTTGAACGTTTGGGTTCGTTATCTTTATCCTTATCCTTGTCTTCATCGCCTCTTGGACGCTTAGACCTTCGACTTCTTCTCTCGCATGTCGATTTGAGTTGGTATTCCAAAGAATGCTTCAAATAATTTACCTTCGTGAGAAGTAAATGTTGCGATCGCTTAGACATTTGAGCTACTAGTCCGAAACCAATTCAAGATTCGAGAATATTATGGGATCAACTAGATTGATGTTTACATGCATAGGTGTTGATCTCATAGTTTGCTTGGCCAAATGCAATAGATTCAGATAGAGTTGTTTGGTGTACATTTCTCTTGTCATACCAGGAACGATGTCAAGAAGGAACTTGTGAGTGTAACCTTTGATCATCTCGTTCATTTCACCGACATCTTGTCATTCTCGTCATGAAGATACCGAACACGGTCGTGAGAAAATTCACTTCGTAAAGCATGTCTTTCTTCCCGACCGCTTGACAGCCTTTAACGATCCTTGTCTTTGCCCGAGAAGTCCAAGAGTCCGCTGGCTTCTTCACGGATTTGGATGTGGATTTGGTTGATCTTCCGGATGGTGGTGGAGAAGAGTGAGAGGATGAATCGATGATGATGAGTCATGAGGAGGTTCGGGGTCCTTAGGAGGTTCGAAGTTTTCTCCTTGGAATGAGTTGGATCGCTGAGAAGATAATCATCATAGTTCACTTCGCCATCTTTTCCGCTTTTAGCCTTTTCTTGACTGAATCTCGGCCTCTTCCTCCGCTTTGGCATGAGTCGCATCCTCTTCATCGCCTTTTCTTTCTCGGACTTTTCCTTTCTAGTTCTTCGTAATCATAGGTGATGGTCTCCTCCATTGTTGTTGTGGATCGTGGGTGGTGGTACCGCCCCTTATCGGGTTGATTAACCGCATCGATCTCGTGTAGTTAGTGCACCACTTGACCCTCCAGGCCACGAATTTGTTGTCGCTTGAATTGTTCAACAACGTGTTAGAGTCTCAAAATTTTCACCTTTTTCCGCAATCTTTGTCAAGTTGCTCATCATCGAAACTTTCTTCTTCTTCTTCAAGCACCGGAGTCTTTCCCTTGTCACCTTTGGGACTTGGAGGTTTTGCTACTTTCTCGGTTTCAACGATTGGGTTTCGAGTAGAAAACTTCTTCATCCGTGTCGTTGTTTTGTGAGTCTTCATCGACTAGCTTTCTTTGCGGTTCGGACTTGGGAATGGGAATAGAACAACTTCCTTAGATGAAACTTTCCTTTGTGTGGAGGTTTCTCTTGGGAACCTTCGTTGACTCTCGATGCTTGCAACACTTCCCTTGCCTCTTTTGGTTTTCCTAGTAGGTGTACCAAGACTTGTCATCGAGAAACCAACTTTGCTTTCTTCAACTACTACCGATACCTTTTGTATGTGTAGAGCTTGTGGAAAACTAAAAGGGGGGGGGGGTTGAATAGTTTTACCATTTAAAACTTCCTTTTAAACTATTTAGGTCAACTTATGTCAATCCATTTGGTTGTGTGTGTTGGATGTTGATAAACAAGCATATAAAGATATGTAATGAAAAGATAAGAGTAAGAAGCACAAAACCACAACGCAAGTATTTATAGCGGTTCAGCTACAAGGACACCTTCCTTGCCCTACTCCACTCCCCGATTCACCTACTCGAGAGTTTGTAATCACTACACCAATCTCCTTATGGCGGAGAAGCCTTCACAACGTCGCTTAACCTTTTTCCGGTACAAAGCTAAATACCGAGTTCTTTCACACCAAGGCGAACCACACCTAACACAACGTCGCCTACTCTTTATACGGTGCTAGGCTAACCACCGAGTTCTTTCACACCTTAGGTGAACTACACCTTCACAACGTCGCCTACCCTTTATTAGGTACTAGGCTAAGCACCTAGTTCCATTGCAATGGAGGAACTACTACCACACTACACCAACGACTAATCCCAAAGGAGATCTACTCCTTTACAACATCATCAAGGACATCAATATCCTTGGATCTAATACTAGTCTATCTAGTACATCGAAACACACCATATCGAATGTACATCTAAGGCACCTTCACTAATGCCTTTGATTAGATCTACAAGACACCTTTCACTAATGTCTTTGATTAGATCTACAAGACACTTTTCACTAATGTCTTGTGTCTTCACTTCTAAGCACCTTTCACTAATGCTTCTTGTCTTGACTTCTAAGCACCTACCACAAGTGCTTATCCTATAGACGATAGATACCCTTCACTACTATCTTCGTCTTGACACTTGAGACATCTTTCACTAATGTCTTTAACACTACGCTTCTTTGAAGAAAGAAAGGGATCATCAACAAGAGGACTTCAATAGCCTTGATGATGAGGAAGCTTGGCAACTCATGGACTTGAGCTTGCTCGACTTCAAAGGTGGTGATCTTCCCTTTAAGAGGAACCTAAAAGATCACACAAAAACAAAACTACAAACATAGATCTCTTGGATCTATGGTTAGTGAGATTTAACTCAGAGGAGAAAGTATGTTAGAGAGGGGTGAGATATAATGAAGAAATGGCTCACTATTTATAGAGGAAAACCTCATCGCTTCCCGGATCCCACGGATCCCTTCCACTGGGATCCGCTAGCACAAAGCTAGGGATTCGTGGTCCGCCCTCTTTGCCCATGGGTATTTTGGGTTATGGGTCATGGGTTATGGGTTGATCCATGGTTTTCAATCTAGATACCATGTACCTTAAGGATACATTGAACTTGTGTAAGTGGTATATATAAAACCATGGGTTATGGGTCAAAAACCATTAGCTAGTTTTTATCTATTTAGTATATACTTGCTTTTACCCATTTTAGTATATACTTGTTTTTACCTATTTTAGTGTACTTAATATAAGTATGTATTAACCCAATATGTAAACACTAGTTGTTGTACATATGTATCTAACTCATAGAGTTACTTAAACTTGTTAAGCCAATATGTAAACACTAGTTGTTGTACATGCGTATCTAAAATATAAAATCACTTAATCTTGTTATAGTGTTTTATGTGAAAACGTAAGTGTGTTATAAAACTATTAGTTCAAACCATTTACGTATTTTATTTGTTTCGTTAATATGATTTTACTTTTGTTATCGACAAAACATTAGAAGATCGTAAAATATAAATAAACGTTTTTACGGCTTATTTGTATTAACAATCTCCCCTTTGTTGATGACAAAACATAAAATTATTTTAAGGAAAATCAAAAATTGTAAACATTTGAATTTAGTTTTTAGTTTTTCTCCCTTTTGTCGAAACAAAAGTGTTTGAAGAAAAGCAACACATTGTTTTAAAAAAATGTGAAAGAAAAAATAAAAAGTAAGTAACGGAATAGATCTCGTCTTACTCCCCTTGACGAGTCCATCCCTATGTAAGGCGCCAAGAAAGTAATTTTAATCTAGATCATTAGCAACTAAGTTTGCTCCCCCTAGATGATTGCAACTTTGCAATGGGAAGTTATGAAAAGTAAATCTAGTATTGCAAGTAATTTGCAATGTATTGCTTTGACATAAAACTCCCCCTAGCTTTAGGATGTCAAAGTCTTCATGTGTGAATTGAAATACTACAAAACAAAGGTTAGAAAGCAAGTATAATTCACAATTTCCTGCAAATGTGATGCAAGTTAGTAAAAGAAAATTTCTTGTTTTCACGGATCCCGCGGTTCCCTCCTAGTAGGGATCCGTCTAGACTATTCTGAGGGATCCGTATCAGCTGATCAAATTCAGCAAAGGTGAAATAACAAATAATGTTATCACATAACAAATAATGCTGATCAAATTCTGAGATATGAAAGCAAAGTAATCATATGCTCAACAAAATAACAAGTAGCATGTAATTCCATTTAATAAAACAAGAGTTATGATATACATGACTCAAAAATAAGAAAATAGACAATACATAACTAGGAATTTCTTAGACCAACTAACGCTTGAAGCTTAGACACCACTTTAATCTTCTAGCTCAAGTTATGTTTAGGTTTAATCTCGTCGAAACGTTCAAGGAGATGATAGAACATGAAACATTGGTCTTCTCGTACTTCATGTATCAAACTTTCAACATGTTGACAATGATAGCAATCTTTGTCATGGCTAGGTAGTGGTGGTGGATGAAATGAAGTGGCTTGATTCAAAGGATCAATTGAAGTGGTTTGAGGAGCCTCGAATGATGGAGGATTGGTGGAGGTCCATTTAGGAATGGTTCGATCAAGAATGATGATGGTGGTAAAGATGTGTCAACTTCCATAAGGTCGGGTGGTTGACTTTGATGATTTCTTATAATCCAAATGGGATTATATGATGGAAACGCGAAAAGGGGAGCCGGAGCAAGTGTTGACTCAACACCTTGATTTTGAATCATTGTTCCTCCTAATGAGGAGAATGTTGTCGGCGGAAGCGGATGAGACGGCCTAGGTGGCAAGTCCTCTAAATTGTAGAGGTGAGGTGATGATTTTGGGGATGTAAAAGAAATAGCTCTAGGAATCAAAGGTGATGGTTTAGTGGAAATGATATTGTTTGGCCTAGGAGGTATTGTTGTGTTTGGTATAGGTAATTTTGTGGGTACTAACCTTCTAGGAATTGGTTTGATTGGATGATGAAGGTTTGTTGGTTTGACCGGAGATGATTCGGTTGAAGAGATTTCGTGTACAACACGAGCCCTTTTGATGGGTGGTTCTTTGGTGGATAGGTTGTTACTTGGGGTTTTCTCATGATGAGATGATTTGAAGGATTGCAAAAGCTGAAAGTTAGGATGAGGGTGATGACTATGGAGATCCTAACAAGGTGGTTTATAAACAAAGAGATTTGGAAAGTGCATTTAAGCCTTAAGCCACTAAGATTCATTGGAATGTGATGATTAGCATGCACAAGAGTCAACTACAGAGGTTGTGCTGTTCTAGGAACTCATTTAAGATGATATGGTGTGTTTGAGTTAGGAAGATGAGTTGAAATGATTGTTTTACCAAGATTTGTCATAGACTGTCATCCGGATCCCACGGTTCCCTTCTCAGAGGGATCCGTCTAGGCTAGTTCTAGGGATCCGCTGCTCACAGCTTTATGAAAGAGTGGAAATGATGTTTCTAAGATCCTAGACCTACATCACCTTGAGTGTTTCAGTTCTCCCAAGTGTTTTAAATGAAGGGGTGCTTAAGTGTTTGAAGGCAATGAGTGGTGTAGCTAATGATTGTTATTTATGGAAGGATTTGGAACTTTAAAAAAAAAAAATACCAATGGATGACTAAGGATGACATTAAAGATGTCAATTGAAGTTAAATGAAACTAAATGATCCTAGAGATCAGGTTGTGTCTTAGGATTATGTTTTAGAAAATATCCTAATGGTTATGAGATGGGAAAAACTAGGATTTGATCAACTTTGATCAATTTTGAGGTGAGATTGATTAATGATCAATATTGTCATAATCGAAGGATTTCTAACCTAGTTGTTAGAGATCATAAAAGAAGAATAAAGTGTGAGTTTTGGGAGCGGAAGAGTGATGGATTTGAAATGGTAGATCTAACAAAGCCTTAGAATGTGATCTATGTGAGTTGGAAAGAGTAGGAAAGGTCAACCTATCTTGATAAAGTCTTGATCAATCTTAAGACGCTATGTTTAGCTTAGTGTTAGGTGTTCTAAGGGATGTGTTTGACATATAATGCTTGCAATTGCATTTTTTGTTTTGCCGGATCCCACGGTTCCTTAGATGTAGGGATCCGTTTAGTACAACATTTGGGATCCGTCTATCTGATAGACAGAACCTTTACTAAAGGTATACAATGATCATGACAGTGCATTATATTCCAAGCTTTGTTTAAAGGAGTTCTAAAACTAGGATATCAAATGTAAGATGTGTTATTTCATGAAAGAGATAGGATTACATAGATAACTAATGAGTAGAGTAGAATTGATCCTATTTGACTATTCTAGGTTCCTTGAGTGTCTTCACTAGGAGGATCATTATGTGATTGATGGGTATTGGTGGAATCATGAATGAAGAAAGTCTTCATGAGAGATATGTTTAGCGGTTCCATCATCTTGTTCACAAGTACGTACAACGGACTTTGAAATTGAGGATAGAAATGCATAACATTGTGATAGAGGCGTGTCAAGAACATTCCATAAGGGATGAGTTTATTCTTGGAGCCTTGAAGGTTTCCAATTCGCCTTTCGAAGAAGTAGGCTAGATTGTATGGTTGTTGTGTTAGCAAACAGTACAACATGTGAGCACAACAAGCAGGAAGCATATCTCGATTTCCCTTAAGACTCCAAACATTTTCACGTAGAATAAGAGCAAAGAGTTATACTCTTCTCGGATATCCCGTGTATGGATAATGTTTGGATTGGAGTAATATGGTCGAGGTTTGCATATCATACGTGTTAATTCTTCCTAGAGGTATGTGTGAACAATATGGGCTATTTTCTTTACGAAAATTGAAGAGAGAATCAAGAGACCAATCTTCGGTGAAGGCACATTGTCCATGGTTTGGAATTCGGAGGATGTGAGCAAGATGCCCAAGGCTTAAAGTGAATTTTTGGTTTTTGATATAAAACCAAAGAGATAAAGAGCGATCCTCGTTACGAACGAGTTCCACTTGACGGAAGAATTCCATTATGAACCTTGGACATATCTTCTCGTTAATTTCAAGAAGACATTCTAGTCCTATGGCTCGGAAGGAGGTATTGATACCTTCTTCGAATTGTAGAGAGGTGTCTGTCGTCCTTCATGGAAGTGACGGTTTTCGAGATTATTGAACCCACGGACATGATTGCCGGTGTGTTGGGCTCAAGGAAATGTTCGGGTGTAGACGCTAGTGAGTGAAAAATCAAACTCGTATTCATGCGTCATAGTTGAACCTATAGAAGTGATGGGTTAATAAGGAAGACGTTTATGGTCAACCTATAATAATCTAACGTTTTACTAGATATTCTATTAACAATTAGTATTTAGATAACTCAAGGTTTTGAAGCTCTAGTGGATTATTATTTTTAGAAAGATAGTGATTTTTTAATCTTGCATGAAAGTCAAGTTTTCTAGTAGGACGGATCCCACGGTTCCTTTTCAAAAGGGATCCGCTAGTGTAACTTCCGGATCCGTGGATCTCAGAGTAATGTAACCGCTTTTAATAAAAACATAGGTTTTACGATTATTGTACCATGAAGTATGTTTTATCCTACATTTTCTTTTAGCATGCATACATGACATCTAATGTATCACGAAAGAATATCTCACATATAGATCAAAAGAAATGAAACACACATAATAACACAAACATCCTAGATAAAATAGATAATCAATAATATTGCATTTCAATGCTAAGGATGATACAAAGGATTGGGTAAATGACCCCAATATAGATTAACAACACAAAGTAAATGTCTCCGTATGTGAACTTCATCATAGGGAACACAAGTGCGATGAGTGTTAGGGCAATGAGCACGAGTGCGATGTAAACCATGTTGATGACGGATCTTCTTGGTTTAGGAAGAGATGGAATGAGGAAGAAGATGAAGTTTTTGAATGAGAGGAAATTTTGAAATTGGAAAATTTGAAAAGTGAGGGTTGAAAAGTGGGCGTCGAGTGGGTTTATTAATAGGAAGGAGGAATTTTGAAATTGTGTTTTGTTTTATTAGAAGAAATGAAGCATAAGCTCTTCATACTATGACTATAGACGAGAAAAGTAACACGTATGTGAGAAACAAGCTTCCTAACGAAGTTACATGTAAATCATGTGTAAACCCAAAAATCTACTCAAATAAAAGCCTAGCAAATAACACTTATATACTAAACAAATATCATTTAGATATAAGTAGAAAGTCATACCTTGAATGCACTTAGGAATGTCTTTACAAATGACAAATGTCACTTAGACGATTCCTGCTCCTTTATGCTAAGATACCTTCTTAAGGAAGGTATTCTTGTTACCAAGCAGCTCCTAAAGCTTGGTGGGTATGAGCTTTGACTAATCAACATCACAAAGAAGATTAGTGCAATTTAAGTGAAAAGAAAAAAGGAAAAATGTTGTTATCAAATCAACATCCAAACATATTGTTTTGAAAAACATGGTGTTTGTTTTATGAAAACCTTCTTTGTAGTTTTCAATTAACAATGGATCGTATCAAGTTTTTAAAGTACAATATACTTCAAGAAACTTGGTAACGAAGCTCGGTACCAATTGTGGAAAACTAGAAGGGGTTGAATAGTTTTACCATTTAAAACTTCCTTTTAAACTATTTAGGTCGACTTATGTCAATCCATTTGGTTGTGTGTGTTGGATGTTGATAAACAAGCATATAAAGATATGTAATGAAAAGATAAGAGTAAGAAGCACAAAACCACAACGCAAGTATTTATAGTGGTTCGCTACAAGGACACCTTCCTTGCCTACTCCACTCCCGAGTCACCTACTCGAGAGTTTGTAATCACTACACCAATCTCCTTATGGCGGAGAAGCCTTCACAACGCCGCTTAACCTTTTCCGGTACAAAGCTAAATACCGAGTTCTTTCACACCAAGGCGAACCACACCTAACACAACGTCGCCTACTCTTTATACGGTGCTAGGCTAACCACCGAAGTTCTTTCACACCTTAGGTGAACTACACCTTCACAACGTCGCCTACCCTTTATTAGGTACTAGGCTAAGCACCTAGTTCCATTGCAATGGAGGAACTACTACCACACTACACCAACGACTAATCCCAAAGGAGATCTACTCCTTTACAACATCATCAAGGACATCAATATCCTTGGATCTAATGCTAGTCTATCTAGTACATCGAAACACACCATATCGAATGTACATCTAAGGCACCTTTCACTAATGCCTTTGATTAGATCTACAAGACACCTTTCACTAATGTCTTTGATTAGATCTACAAGACACTTTTCACTAATGTCTTGTGTCTTCACTTCTAAGCACCTTTCACTAATGCTTCTTGTCTTGACTTCTAAGCACCTACCACAAGTGCTTATCCTATAGACGATAGATACCCTTCACTACTATCTTCGCCTTGACACTGAGACATCTTTCACTAATGTCTTTAACACTACGCTTCTTTGAAGAAAGAAAGGGATCATCAACAAGAGGACTTCAATAGCCTTGATGATGAGGAAGCTTGGCAACTCATGGACTTGAGCTTGCTCGACTTCAAAGGTGGTGATCTTCCCTTTAAGAGGAACCTAAAGATCACACAAAACAAAACTACGAACATAGATCTCTTGGATCTATGGTTAGTGAGATTTAACTCGAGAGGAGAAAGTATGTTAGAGAGGGTGAGATATAATGAAGAAATGGCTCACTATTTATAGAGGAAAACCCATCGCTTCCCGGATCCCACGGATCCTTCCACTTGGGATCCGCTAGCACAAAGCTAGGGATCCGTGGTCCGCTCTCTTTGCCCATGGGTATTTTGGGTTATGGGTCATGGGTTATGGGTTGATCCATGGTTTTCAATCTAGATACAATGTACCTTAAGGATACATTGAACTTGTGTAAGTGGTATATATAAAACCATGGGTTATGGGTCAAAACCATTAGCTAGTTTTTATCTATTTAGTATATACTTGCTTTTACCCATTTTAGTATATACTTGTTTTACCCATTTTAGTGTACTTATTATAAGTATGTATTAACCCAATATGTAAATACTAGTTGTTGTACATATGTATCTAACTCATAGAGTTACTTAAACTTGTTAAGCCAATATGTAAACACTAGTTGTTGTACATGCGTATCTAAAATATAAAATCACTTAATCTTGTTATAGTGTTTTATGTGAAAACGTAAGTGTGTTATAAAACTATTAGTTCAAACCATTTACGTATTTTATTTGTTTCGTTAATATGATTTTACTTTTGTTATCGACAAAACATTAGAAGATCGTAAAATATAAATAAACGCTTTTACGGCTTATTTGTATTAACAATCTCCCTTTTGTTGATGACAAAACATAAAATTATTTTAAGGAAAAGCTAAAATTAAAAACATTTGAATTTGTAGTTTTAGTTTCTTCTCCCTTTTGTCGAAACAAAAAGTGTTTGAAGAAAAGCAACACATTGTTTTTAAAAAAAATGTGAAAGAAAAAAATAAAAAGTAAGTAACGGGAATAGATCTCGTCTTACTCCCCCTTGACGAGTCCATCCCTATGTAAGGGCGTCAAGAAAGTAATTTTAATCTAGATCATTAGCAACTAAGTTTGCTCCCCCTAGATGATTGCAACTTTGCAATGGGAAGTTATGAAAAGTAAATCTAGTATTGCAAGTAATTTGCAATGTATTGCTTTGACATAAAGCTCCCCTAGCTTTAGGATGTCAAAGTCTTCATGTGTGAATTGAAATACTACAAAACAAAGGTTAGAAAGCAAGTATAATTCACAATTTCCTGCAAATGTGATGCAAGTTAGTAAAAGAAAATTTCTTGTTTTCACGGATCCCGGGTTCCCTCCTAGTAGGGATCCGTCTAGACTATTCGAGGATCCGATCGGTGATCAAATTCAAAGAAAGGTGAAATAACAAATAATGTTATCACATAACAAATAATCTTGATCAAATTCGAGATATGAAAGCAAAGTAATCATATGCTCAACAAAATAACAGTAGCATGTAATTCCATTTAATAAAACAAGAGTTATGATATACATGACTCAAAAATAAGAAAATAGACAATACATAACTAGGAATTTCTTAGACCAACTAACGCTTGAAGCTTAGACACCACTTTAATCTTCTAGCTCGAGTTATGTTTAGGTTTAATCTCGTCAAACGTTCAAGGAGATGATAGAACATGAAACATTGGTCTTCTCGTACTTGGTATCAAACTTTCAACATGTTGACAATGATAGCAATCTTTGTCATGGCTAGGTAGTGGTGGTGGATGAAATGAAGTGGCTTGATTCAAAGGATCAATTGAAGTGGTTTGAGGAGCCTCGAATGATGGAGGGATTGGTGGAGGTCCATTTAGGAATGGTTCGATCAAGAATGATGATGGTGGTAAAGATGTGTCAACTTCCATAAGGTCGGGTGGTTGACTTTGATGATTTCTTATAATCCAAATGGGATTATATGATGGAAACGCAAAAAAGGAGCCGGAGCAAGTGTTGACTCAACACCTTGATTTTGAATCATTGTTCCTCCTAATGAGGAGAATGTTGTCGTGAAGCGGATGAGACAGCCTAGGTGGCAAGTCCTCTAAATTGTAGAGGTGAGGTGATGATTTTGGGGATGTAAAAGAAATAGCTCTAGGAATCAAAGGTGATGGTTTAGTGGAAATGATATTGTTTGGCCTAGGAGGTATTGTTGTGTTTGGTATAGGTAATTTTGTGGGTACTAACCTTCTAGGAATTGGTTTGATTGGATGATGAAGGTTTGTTGGTTTGACCGGAGATGATTCGGTTGAAGAGATTTCGTGTACAACACGAGCCCTTTTGATGGGTAGTTCTTTGGTGGATAGGTTGTTACTTGGGGTTTTTCTCATGATGAGATGATTTGAAGGGATTGCAAAAGCTGAAAGTTAGGATGAGGGTGATGACTATGGAGATCCTAACAAGGTGGTTTATAAACAAAGAGATTTGGAAAGTGCATTTAAGCCTTAAGCCACTAAGATTCATTGGAATGTGATGATTAGCATGCACAAGAGTCAACTACAGAGGTTGTGCTGTTCTAGGAACTCATTTAAGATGATATGGTGTGTTTGAGTTAGGAAGATGAGTTGAAATGATTGTTTTACCAAGATTTGTCATAGATCATCATCCGGATCCCACGGTTCCCTTCTCGGAGGATCCGTCTAGGCTAGTTCTAGGGATCCGGCGTTCATTGATTTATGAAAGAGTGGAAATGATGTTTCTAAGATCCTAGACCTACATCACCTTGAGTGTTTCAGTTCTCCCAGTGTTTTAAATGAAGGGTGCTTAAGTGTTTGAAGGCAATGAGTGGTGTAGCTAATGATTGTTATTTATGGAAGGATTTGGAACTTTTTAAAAAAAAATACCAATGGATGACTAAGGATGACATTAAAGATGTCAATTGAAGTTAAATGAAACTAAATGATCCTAGAGATCAGGTTGTGTCTTAGGATTATGTTTTAGAAAATATCCTAATGGTTATGAGATGGGAAAAACTAGGATTTGATCAACTTTGATCAATTTTGAGGTGAGATTGATTAATGATCAATATTGTCATAATCGAAGGATTTCTAACCTAGTTGTGAGAGATCATAAAAGAAGAATAAAGTGTGAGTTTTGGGAGCGGAAGAGTGATGGATTTGAAATGGTAGATCTAACAAAGCCTTAGAATGTGATCTATGTGAGTTGGAAAGAGTAGGAAAGGTCAACCTATCTTGATAAAGTCTTGATCAATCTTAAGACGCTATGTTTAGCTTAGTGTTAGGTGTTCTAAGGGATGTGTTTGACATATAATGCTTGCAATTGCATTTTTGTTTTTAGGATCCCACGGTTCCTTAGATGTAGGGATCCGTTTAGTACAACATTTGGGATCCGTCTATCGATAGATGTAACCTTTACTAAAGGTATACAATGATCATGACAAAGCATTATATTCCAAGCTTTGTTTAAAGGAGTTCTAAAACTAGGATATCAAATGTAAGATGTGTTATTTCATGAAAGAGATAGGATTACATAGATAACTAATGAGTAGAGTAGAATTGATCCTATTTGACTATTCTAGGTTCCTTGAGTGTCTTCACTAGGAGGATCATTATGTGATTGATGGGTATTGGTGGAATCATGAATGAAGAAAGTCTTCATGAGAGATATGTTTAGCAGTTCCATCATCTTGTTCACAAGTACGTACAACGGACTTTGAAATTGAGGATAGAAATGCATAACATTGTGATAGAGGCGTGTCAAGAACATTCCATAAGGGATGCGTTTATTCTTGGAGCCTTGAAGGTTTGCAATTCGCCTTGCGAAGAAGTAGGCTAGATTGTATGGTTGTTGTGTTAGCAAACAGTACAACATGTGAGCACAACAATCAGGAAGAATATCTCGATTTCCCCTAAGACTCCAAACATTTTCACGTAGAATAAGAGCATCAGGCTTATACTCTTCTCGGATATCCCGTGTATGGATAATGTTTGGATTGGAGTAATATGGTCGAGGTTTGCATATCATGCGTGTTAATTCTTCCGGAGAGGGTATGTGTGAACAATATAGGCTATTTTCTTTACGAAAATTGAAGAGAGAATCAAGAGACCAATCTTCGGTGAAGGCACATTGTCCATGGTTTGGAATTCGGAGGATGTGAAAGATGCCCAAGGCTTAAAGTGAATTTTTTGTTTTTGATATAAAACCAAAGAGATAAAGAGCGATCCTCGTTACGAACGTGTAAGATATAACTTTTCACATACACATCAAACCATAATACAAGGTGGCGTATAAGATGGAATTCTAGAGAGAAAGTTAGAGGTTTAGGAACTTAGTGAGAGAAAGTGAAAGTTATTATTATGAGCTCCAACTCTCTACCTTGGGAGGTAGAGAGTATTTATAGTCTTACATAAATCGCCACACTTTGGGCGTGGATCGGGCATCTGATGGGTAAAGACCCGTCCGTCCTCCACGGTGTTACTTAACTAAATTACTACTTAACTTAATGAACTACGACTACGAGCTTTCTAACGATTACATATACTTGAGGTGACCGACTCTTTAATACCGGAATTTCTAATTCCTAACAATCTCCCTAAGGAGGTCACCTCAATTATACACTAAAATTACATTGAATACAAATAGATATTACATCAACAGTTGATCTTGCATTCTTGATGTAGTCCTTTGCTCATAAGCTCGTAGTCATTGATTCTTCACATTGCATGTTTGGTTATTCCAAGTGGAGGTCTTTCTTGATCCACGTGATGATAAGTTTGAGCCATCTTTGGAGATCATCGACTATCAACAATCTCGACACATTCTTTGTGGTGTTGGTATTATGTGATGTTATGACTTTGGGACCGACATGCTCACATTACGGATCATGAATTCTTCTCATCGAGTAGCGGAAGCATTTGTTGAATCATGATATTGGCGTGCAGTAGCGAAGCATGGAGTGAAAATATCGAGTCATTGATGCACTAATCATGATTTCTTTTGAGTTGAATGTGTTAAGTGAGCATGCGGCTATGGATTGACCGCTTCATTACGATCGGTACAAACGTCGGGCGTACTGCATACAACAAGATTAGCAACAAATCGCACGAAAGTGTCTTTGATCACTTCGTTGAATTGAGGTACACGCCCACTTCCCCGTTGATCGATACAAGTCTTACTCGTGATCGGTAGGATTCCTAAGAATCTCCTTGACAGGTTTCGCGTTGTTCTAGCTGTTCTCAAACCGAACATCTCAAAGAAGACAACACGGAGTGAGTGAACCAAATAATATAAAGTCCATGATTGATGAAAAAGATTTGAAAACAATCGTGTATTGCTCAATAGAAATTGTTTTGCAATACAACGAAGGTTTTATTGAAAATCAATTATCAATCATAAAATACCTTTTGGTTTGAAAAATGAGTACACGGTCGATGTGCTAAAGAAAAGAGTTTATAAGCACAAAGACCGGTTTTTCAAAGGTATCCGTCAATCCACAACTCGAACCGGTTTGATTCAAGAGATTGAATCGCCCCATTGTTTCTCTTCGGTTGTCACATGGTTGATCTATAAAATAGATCTCACATGTCACCTACCGAGAGCTTGTTTGATGTTGGCTCCGAAGGCTTTCCATCTTCATTGTGAATTTGTAAACATATCACTCGGATGTTCCGCAATACCACAAGGATAATCGTAGGACTCAAGATATAATCTCTCTTCCACATTGTGTGAAAGAGAGTCTTCATTGAAAGTGTCCTAATGAGATTTATTGATGATCTCGTGGCTCTAGACTCAATTTGTGCATATTTGGATCCTATAACGGAGACTAGGAGAGGGTCTCCTACTTCAATATCAACCATCTCTAAGAGAAAGTCGATAGATAATGTCGGTTCCCGTGAGAATGAAACAAGTCCTTTTAAGAGGACTTTGAGTGGTTTGGAAAGTTGAAGTGCGGTGCGTCCTTTGGGTCCATGACGTCTTGTCTTCAATACCGATGTTACCATCGGTAGCATATGAATTGAACCCGGTTTACGCCTAAGGTTGAATAAATGGAGGGCTATTTGTTTTCACCCTTTTCTCATTCAATTCTTTTAATTCTTCAACCCCTTCATTGCTTACCGAGACTTCATAGCTAGAACCTTGTTAGGTTTATTCCAAAGACTAGCTCGGTCTTAGTCCGCACTCTTCCCATATCTCACATTTCTCCTTTTATCATCATACCTAAGGACTTCTACACTAACTAGTGGATTGTCCTCGGTAGATCCCTCCGGTTCGGCGGATCATGGGAACCAATACCTAACCTTATCATCCTTATATCACCGTACATAAAGTAAAGTTGGTCGGTCAATTTGGTATTGTTCATCCGCCATTGGATCCAATTGAAAACCATTTGAAAATCAATTCGGATACTTGTGATATATTATCAAAGCTTTTTGTACACTGAATTGTTTTTGATATTTTAGAACGAGAACCCCCTCAACATGTGCATCAAGTGTTGAAAATGTTTTGCACGGAGGCAAGAGAAAGAATTTACTTCTTTTAATTACCATTTTCTAAAGATATCAACATCTCTTCCCTCAAAAGATCAAGTTGGTATAGCATTTCCGGGAAGGATGAGGTTTCCATGAATTTTGCTCCCCTCAATATGTGCCTCGAGGTTTGAAAAGAGTTTTGCACATACTAGAGGAACCCACATTAGGATGAATGATCACGTTTCAAATCAAAGGTTTAAGATAGATGCTCCCCTCAACATGTGCATTGAAAAATTGAAATCGTTTGTCACATGTGAGAAGGACAACATGTACATTCTTTTATACCCATTTACCCGATTATCGGTTTAAATCCAATTTAAATCACACATTCTCCCCGATCACAATTATCAAATCATTTGAGATTTGTGATCTCGTATAGATTTAAATTGATTTTGAAAGCTTTAAGGAGAATTGTGACTTGATTGTGAAAGTGTTTTAACCGATATGGATCGATTTTAAGACTTTAAACTCCATTTATAAAACATGCATGTATATCTTTTGAAAACAATTTAATGCCAAATAACTTTTAATTTAATTGAAATCATTCTCCCCTCAATCAATGACGTAGGTTGTTGATTGAGAGATAGAGATTTTGACAAATAAGTCCCGATGATTATTAAAAATAGAGATTGAGTTATTTTTCAAAGCATTTAGTTTTCAATGAGATAGGAGTTTATAGAATCGAGCAAAGGATTTTAAAACATGGTAAAATATGGCTCGTTCTTTCTTTAAACCGGTTATTGCACAAGATGACAATAAACCATTTTCTCTTTCTCCCAAAATATTTTTTTATTTTTTTTTTTTTTTATTATTTTTTTTTTGGAATTCGAACAACATCTAAAGTCCCGTGTCATTCTTTGAATGACAGACAAAGACCGTAGATATAATCGAACCGGAAAAACATGACAAATTAACATTTTTTTTTTTTTTTTTTTTTTTTTTTTTTTTTTTTTTTTGAAAATTTTCCGAATTTTTCGATTTTTATGGATTTTGAAGGTTTTATATTTTCTATTTGATTTTAGAGGGTTTTATAATTTTGTATTTTGTTATTCGAATAAATATTTACAAAAGATAGATGAAGATAGACCTTTACTCCTCGTCTTCCTCCTCGAAGACGTTTGAGTGTTCTCGTTGAAGGCTTTTCAAACCAAGACGTGGAAGAATAAACTCAAAACGTTCTCTTGGAAGAGCTTTGGTGAAGATGTCTCGCTAACGATATTCGACCTCACAAAGTATAGTTCCACCACACCTTTTTCCACTTGTTCTCGATGAAATGATGTCGAATGTCGATATGCTTTGCTCTTGAGTGTTGAACGTTGTTGCATGAGAGAGCAATAGCACTTTTATTATCACGATGAGAGGGATTTTGTTGAATTCAAAGCCATAGTCGATAATTGAGATCTCATCCATAGGATTTGAGCACAACAAGATGACATGGCTATGTATTCACCTCATAGAGGAAATAGAAGTACTCATTTGCTTCTTTGAAGACCACTCACAAGCTTATCACCCAAAAGCGAGCACCTCCGCACGTACTTGACGTGTATCTTGACAACTCGCATGATCGGCATCTGCATAGGCCGTTAGTGACATACCGGTGTCCTTCGGTACCATAGTCCCATATTGATGGTTCCTTGGAGATACCGAAGACCCGTTTAACCGCTTCAAGGTGCTTTTAGTAGGCTTAGCACGGTATCTAGCACACATGCATCAGAGAATAAGATGTCTCGTCTACTAGCGATGAGATACATCGTGGATCCAATCATACTCCTATATTTCGTTTGGTCAATCATGATCCACGAGAGGTCCTCATCTAGTTTGGTTCGGTCAATCATGGGGTGTCAACAGGTCACTTGAATCAAATCCAAATTTCTTTAAAATCTCTGTTGCATATTTAGATTGATTTATGAAAATGCCTCCGGACTTTGTGAAATTTGTAATCCTAAGAAAATGACATTTGTCCCATCATTGACATTTGAAACTTTGAACTCATTTCATTTGAAAACGATCACATTCCATTGGGTCGATCGAGGCAAAAATAATATCATCAACATAAATTTGAACATGAATCAAATGTTTGCTCGACTTCACGGTGAACAATGTAGGATCAATCTGCCTTTGATGAATCCGGTTGATAGAAGAAACTTAGACAAATGTATCATACCATGCCCTTGGAGCTTGCTTTAAACCGTAAAGAGCCTTCTTCAAACGATAAACGTGAGTAGGATGCTATTGATTCACAAATCCTTGAGTTGGTGGCGTGAGCGACTTCTTTAAGATCTCCGTTTAGAAATGCCGTCTTTACATCCATCGATAAACCACCATGTTCTTGCTAGCATTAGCTTGAAAAGATTACGATGGCCTCGATTCGAGCAAGCGGAGCAAAAGATTCTTCAAAGTCTATACCCTCCTCTTGACGATATCCTTTAGCAACTAATCGAGCCTTGTTCTTCAACACATCACCATGCTCATCAAGTTTTACTTTGAAGATCCATTTTAGAGCTATAATCATAGCACGATGCGGAGCAGTACTAACTCCCATACATCAAGTCGATCAAACTCATGAATTTCATCTTGCATAGCATTGAACCACTATCTTCATTCATAGCAGTTTTAACATCTTTTGGTTCGATCTTAGATAGTACGGAGTTGAAGAAGCACCATAAGGCATCGATTCGAGTTGCTTCCGGGTTGATACTGAGACGGGAGGGATTACCAATGATGTTGTCTAATGGATGATCGTGAGTCCATTTTCCGAGGTGTTCATGTGGCATTTGTTGAGGAACCGAGGTAGGCTGAGTCGATGTCTCCTCAAGAAGATGGTTCTGCGATGATTCGGGAGTAGCAAATATGTTTTCAAATGGAGCATCTTCGAGAGTCAAAGGGATTAACTTCATCATTGATGCGAAACATTTCCATGATGTACATTTGAAGAATGATGATTTGTTGATGAGATCAAGGATCGGCGCAGGTGCTTCTTGACTTACGATATTGAAACCGATGGATTGACTTCATTCACCGGAATCAGCATCCTCTGTTGTAGGGATCGACACCTCATTAGTAGTAGACTCATCAGTTCATCAAACATTGGATCAAACAATTTCTTTACATCATCTTCGATGGAGGTACATATGGTGTTTCTTGAGAGGAGTTTGGAACAAGGGATGAACCAATAGGATTGTTATGAAGTGCGGGTCACGAGTGGAGTGTCCAGGAGCCATTTGACCGGTCGACTCATCAAACGTAACGTGAATTGTTTCCATGATATTTCGGGTTCTTTTGTTGTAGATTCGGTATCCCTTTTGTTTGGTGCATATCCTACAAATACTCCAATGTCGACTTTAGCCCTAAGTTTGCCCAAGTCTTGACCTTCATTAGTTGGATAGCACAAGGCACCAAACACACGAAGGAAAGATAGATTAGGTTTTCATTGTGGACAAGTTCATATGGAGTTTTCCATGAATGGTGTGAATCGGGGAATGATTTTGTGTGTAACATGCAGATGGCAATTGCTTGACCCAGAGAAACATTGGAACCTTTGAGTAAATCGGCATTGTTCTAGCGACTTCAACAAGAGTACGATTTAGTCTTTCAACTACACCGTTACATTGAGGGTTCGTGGAACACTTCTTTGATGGTGATTCAATGCTTTCATAGAATTCACTAAGTTGTTTGTTGACAAACTCGGTTCCATTATGCATTACGATAATTACGGCGGTTTTGTTTAGTCTAACTCGCACTTGTTTGATGAGTTTGATGATGATATCGGGAGTTTCATCCTTTGTCCTTAAGAACTTGACCCGTGAATCTAGAATAATCATCAACCACAACTAACACATATTTCTTCCCAAAGATATTACGCACCTCATTGGTCCACATAAATCCATATGAATCATATGAAGAACTTCGTGACGAGTTAGTAGGTTTGGGTTTATGGGCATACTTCTTGCTTTTCCCAATTGACATGCTTGAACAAAGATGATCCTTTTCATACTTTAGTCTAGGTAGACCTACAACTAAGTCCTTTCGGAAAGATCGTTGATGGTGCGAAGTTCAAGTGATTGAGACGACGATGCCATAACCATGACTTTGTTTTAGAAGCCTTTGATAACAAGCGATTGGTGAAGCTCTCATCATGTCATCGATAGAGATAGTGTAAAGGTTTGAGCCACGAGTTCCTTTCAGCAGTTCCTTTCCATTAAGATCTCTAACAAAGCGGTATGTTTTACAAGGCTACTTCTAGATCGTAATCACGAATTGACCAACAGAGAGCAGTTATGACCTAAACCTTCCACATAATACACTCACGAGATGACACTATCACCAACAACATAATCTCCATAACCCATAATAGCAACAAGTGATCATTACCAAATCTAATGGTCCGATGAATTTGCTCACGAAGTTCATGAGCCGTGACGGTCACCAATCATATGCTTGGAACAAATGAGTCCAGTACCACGAGCGATTTGAGCGATCTGCGGTTGAACACGACAAGAATGGATAGCTGGATATTTGGGATCCCCATGCAAGAATGGGTTCCATTTGGTTAGTAACAGTTGGACCACCCACATCGAAATAGAAGCATTCATATCGACGGTGAAGTAGTGGAATCATTGTGAATAGATGCAGTACTAGTGTTTGTATTAGCCCTATTTACTGATGTGACCACTTCTTAAGGAATAGTTCTACCAAGAGGCATCCATTTTCTAGTGGGCATTATCGATTAGTCTTATGACCAACGGTATCCAATAAAAGCCTATTCTGAATGTTCTTCCGTGGGTTTCCATTGTTTTCTAACTCTCTTCGCTTTTGCCTTTTAGCCTTTTAGCATGAATTTTAGCATTAACAACATTAATGGACAATTAACATCATTAGACAAAACATTAACATCACATTCATGATTAGAAACATAATTCAAGCAATCATCGAGACAAGGTTTGCAAATAGTATCGAATTGAATTAATTACAATGCGCCTATGGCAAATACTAGAATCAACACGATTCGTTTTATTCGATTCAAACTTAAGGTTCCTAGATTGTTCTTCTCTCTCTTCCAAAGGCACATTCTTAGCTTGAGAGGTCCTATCATTCCTTGTATTGTCTTGAGACTTTGACCTGCTCCCTTTAATGTCACTGATTACTCCTGTAGAGGGAATGGGAACATTAGTTTGTTTTACTACTCTTTGCACCACCTGTTTAGATGTGCTGGGATCTGAACTACATGCAGGTGCACTAAGGTTCACTTTCATAACACTAGAGGTACTGTCATTAGTACTCCTAGAAGGCACATTTGAGTTCACTTTCCTAGCATTGACAGATCTAAAATCTGACCTACTCACTGGAACACTACTCCTCACATTCAAACCATTGGGAATCGAGTGCATGTCATGTTTGGCCTTAGGCATTGAGCATGGAATCAAGGGGTTAACTCTCTCACCTAATGTCTTTGGGCATATAGTGATCAAACATTCTAAGATTTCTTGGGATCGTTTGGCATATAAGCATGCATGTCCAATTGCATTATCATGAGGTTTCTCTAGCTTATCCTCTTCAACAATCTCACGCAGCATTCTAAGCAATCCTTAAGGGATGAGAAATATGTTTGAATGGCAAGTTTGTTGTTCCTTAGGTGAGGGGACATATGTCATGATAAAGCGATTTATTACGAGTGATCCTTAGATACAACATTCTCCGCATTGATCATTGGCATTTTCCCTTTTACGACTCTTGATTCTCAATTTCCTTTTGCAATGAAGTTATTTGTTCGTTGTTTTGTTACGAGTGACTTTAATTGATTCAAACAACTCATTGAAATGACGTTTAACCTTTTCATTCTCTTCTAGGAAACTTTCGTTTTCCTTTTGTAAAGCATTTACTAGGTTTTGAAGATAAAGCGTTTGAGAATTCGAGAATCTAAAGAAGGAGGCATTTGGGAACTGTCATATTGTTCGTTTGACCCTTTAATTGAGATATTTGGACTTTCAATTTTACGATCGTGTTACATCGAGCATGAATCTGTTCATCCGTTTGTTTATTTGAAAGACGCATCAAACTCGGAACATCGAAGATGTCTTGAAATTTGAAGTTTTGACATTTTCTTTGAGATGTTGATATTTTAGTTGTAGATTAAAATACTCAACTTCTAGTTTAGAAAATGTTTAACCAAATTGTCATGATCATCGATTCAATTTTCTCATTAAGTTTAGAATTAGTTTTTCAAGCTCAATGACACGATCATGGGAGACTTTCGGGGCCAGATAGTTCATGAAATTTGGAAGCATTAATAGAGCAATTTGAAGCGATGAAAAGACATCTTGAGCAACACATTCGGTAATAAGATTCTCATTCAATGTATGCGAGTTCTTCCTCTCGATCTCATTATATTTTAATGCACGCTCATAATCACTAATTTCAACTATTATTGCATCAAATTCCTTTTCCATTCCGCAATATACTGTTTCTATCCCTTTTAAGACTCTCAAAGTGATCCTTTAAAAGTTTAAAGAAGGGCATGACCTCGGTTAAATAACATTCTTTCATTTGTTCAAAACTCCTTTCTCCTTGATTATGCCGATGGGTGTGATCCTTTTCTTGCAAGTTTTCTCAAAATCAACAAATAGTTGAAAATAACGTATTGGCTAATTAAGATATTGCTTTTAGTGGCAATTGTTCTAGGAACAAGATGCATTGGTGTGTTAGGAGGATACACGGTAGCTTTAGGCATTTTCCAAGGGAGGATTTGTTTCTACAATATTTTCGACTTTACCTTATCTAAATCCATTTTCCGAAAGACTTGTTCGGGAGTCAACAAAGTCGAGGCTTAAACTTGTTTAATGCAATCCAGTTTTCCTTCTTATAATCATGAGGAGTGATATTTATGTTCTTCTCTTTGCATTTGGGGTCATCTAGTTTTTGTTCATCCTTTCCTAGTGACTTCATCGATTTCTTATCTTCCTCGATTGCACTCAACGCAACTAGGTTTACGCTAGGCTTAAGAATTTCATTACCATCATAAATCACCTTATGAGCATTTCTAGCCTTTTGATTACCTCTGGATTTGGTTCCTCAACAAGGGAATGCTATGCTTATCGCTTAAGACTCGATGTTTGGTGACCATGTGAGCGATCTGAATGGTGTTTCCTTGTATGTACAACTTGTTTTCAAGTTTGTTTTCAAAGTTTTGATTAGAAAAATCTCTCAAGAGCTTTGATTCTTTTGCATTAAATTCTTGCTTAAGCATTTTCACGTTTTCTTGAAGTTCTTGTTTTGCTTATTTGTTTTAGAAAGTTTTTCTTGCAAAGAATTTAATTCTTGTTTCAATACTTCTTCTAAAATTACTTTTTCTAATTCATGCACGCACTTGGTCATCCATTTCCCGCTCACGGTGGTCAACTCAAATTTTGCACGTTGTTCATAAATGGCAACACGTTCCTTATAGGCATTTAGTTCGAGAGATAATGGAATCATCGAGGGCACACGCAGATGAATTCATCAAAGACATAGTCATTGTTGATGCGAAGATGCATCACTAGGTACAACTTCACTTTCACTTTGTTTCACGTTTTGATCATATGGGACAATATTGATATTACCGTATTTTCAATATTTGATTCAAAAGTTTCGGTTGGTTGTACTTTGTCATGCATCTGCTGCACATCGGCATCATCATATAGCTTTAATACCTCGGAGATGAGTTTGTCCTTGGATGGGCGACTTGTGGTGAAGAGAGATCTTGGGAGAAGCCATTGGAGATGCTAGCCATAAAGATTGTGTGTGCGATGGGTCCATCAGTGGCGCGGCAGGCGTGGTGGGCCCATAACCCACAGGTCCCGGATCGTAACACGGCTCGATACCAATTGTAAGATATAACTTTTCACATACACATCAAACCATAATACAAGGTGGCGTATAAGATGGAATTCTAGAGAGAAGTTAGAGGTTTAGGGAACTTAGTGAGAGAAAGTGAAAGTTATTATTATGAGCTCAACTCTCTACCTTGGGAGGTAGAGTATTTATAATCTTACATAAATCGCCACACTTTGGGCATGGATCGAGGCATCAGTGGGTAAAGACCGTCAGTCCTCCACGGTGTTACTTAACTAAATTACTACTTAACTTAACAGAACTACGACTACGAGCTTTCTAACGATTACATATACTTGAGGTGACCGACTCTTTAATCCGGAATTTCTAATTCCTAACGAGCAGTTCCACTTGCGGAAGAATTCCATTATGAACCTTGGACATATCTTCTCGTTAATTTCAAGAAGACATTCTAGTCCTATGGCTCGGAAGGAGGTATTGATACCTTCTTGAATTGTAGAGAGGTGTCTACAATCGTCCTTCATGGAAGTAGCGGTTTCGAGATTATTGAACCGCGGACATGATTGCGGTGTGTTGGGCTCGAGGAAATGTTCGGGGTGTAGACGCTAGTGAGTGAAAAATCAAACTTGTATTCATCGTCATAGTTGAACCTATAGAAGTGATGGGTTAATAAGGAAGGCGTTTATGGTCAACCTATAATAATCTAACTTTTACTAGATATTCTATTAACAATTAGTATTTAGATAACTCAAGGTTTTGAAGCTCTAGTGGATTATTATTTTTAGAAAGATAGTGATTTTTAATCTTGCATAAAAGTTGTTTTCGATGGGGACGGATCCCACGGTTCCTTTTCAAAAGGATCCGCTAGTGTAACTTCCGGATCCGTGGATCAGTAGTAATGAGAACAGTTTTAATAAAAACATAGGTTTCTGATTATTGTACCATGAAGTATGTTTTATCCTACATTTTCTTTTAGCATGCATACATGACATCTAATGTATCACGAAAGAATATAACACATATAGATCAAAAGAAATGAAACACATAATAACACAAACATCCTAGATAAAATAGATAATCAATAATATTGCATTTCAATGCTAAGGATGATACAAAGGATTGGGTAAATGACCCCAATATAGATTAACAACACAAAGTAAATGTCTCCGTATGTGAACTTCATCATAGGGAACACAAGTGCGATGAGTGTTAGGGCAATGAGCACGAGTGCGATGTAAACCATGTTGATGACGGATCTTCTTGGTTTAGGAAGAGATGGAATGAGGAAGAAGATGAAGTTTTTGAATGAGAGGAAATTTTTGAAATTGAAAAATTTGAAAAAGTGAGGGTTGAAAAAGTGGGCGTCGAGTGGGTTTATTAATAGGGAAGGAGGAATTTTTGAAATTCGTGTTTTTGTTTTATTAGAAGAAATGAAGCATAAGCTCTTCATACTATGACTATAGACGAGAAAAGTAACACGTATGTGAGAAGCAAGCTTCCTAACGAAGTTACATGTAAATCATGTGTAAACACAAAAATCTACTCAAATAAAAGCCTAGCAAATAACACTTATATACTAAACAAATATCATTTAGATATAAGTAGAAAGTCATACCTTGAATGCACTTAGGAATGTCTTTTACAAATGACAAATGTCACTTAGACGATTCCTGCTCCTTTGCGTCTAAGATACCTTCTTAAGGAAGGTATTCTTGTTACCAAGCGACTCTAAAGCTTGGTCGGTATGAGCTTTGACTAATCAACATCACAAAGAAGATTAGTGCAATTTAAGTGAAAAGAAAAAAAGGAAAAATGTTGTTATCAAATCAACATCCAAACATATTGTTTTGAAAAACATGGTGTTTGTTTTATGAAAAACCTTCTTTGTAGTTTTCAATTAACAATGGATCGTATCAAGTTTTAAAAGTACAATATACTTCAAGAAACTTGGTAACAAGCTCTGGTACCAATTGTGGAAAACTAAAAGGGGGTTGAATAGTTTTACCATTTAAAACTTCCTTTTAAACTATTTAGGTCGACTTATGTCAATCCATTTGGTTGTGTGTGTTGGATGTTGATAAACAAGCATATAAAGATATGTAATGAAAAGATAAGAGTAAGAAGCACAAAACCACAACGCAAGTATTTATAGTGGTTCGGCTACAAGGACACCTTCCTTGCCCTACTCCACTCCCGAGTCACCTACTCGAGTTTGTAATCACTACACCAATCTCCTTATGGCGGAGAAGCCTTCACAACGTCGCTTAACCTTTTTCCAGGTACAAAGCTAAATACTGAGTTCTTTCACACCAAGGCGAACCACACCTAACACAACGTCGGCTACTCTTTATACGGTGCTAGGCTAACCACCGAGTTCTTTCACACCTTAGGTGAACTACACCTTCACAACGTCGCCTACCCTTTATTAGGTACTAGGCTAAGCACCTAGTTCCATTGCAATGGAGGAACTACTACCACACTACACCAACGACTAATCCCAAAGGAGATCTACTCCTTTACAACATCATCAAGGACATCAATATCCTTGGATCTAATGCTAGTCTATCTAGTACATCGAAACACACCATATCGAATGTACATCTAAGGCACCTTTCACTAATGCCTTTGATTAGATCTACAAGATACCTTTCACTAATGTCTTTGATTAGATCTACAAGACACTTTTCACTAATGTCTTGTGTCTTCACTTCTAAGCACCTTTCACTAATGCTTCTTGTCTTGACTTCTAAGCACCTACCACAAGTGCTTATCCTATAGCGATAGATACCCTTCACTACTATCTTCGTCTTGACACTTGAGACATCTTTCACTAATGTCTTTAACACTACGCTTCTTTGAAGAAAGAAGGGATCATCAACAAGAGGACTTCAATAGCCTTGATGATGAGGAAGCTTGGCAACTCATGGACTTGAGCTTGCTCGACTTCAAAGGTGGTGATCTTCCCTTTAAGAGGAACCTAAAAGATCACACAAAACAAAACTACGAACATAGATCTCTTGGATCTATGGTTAGTGAGATTAACTCGGAGGAGAAAGTATGTTAGAGAGGGTGAGATATAATGAAGAAATGGCTCACTATTTATAGAGGAAAAACCTCTTTGTTTCCCGGATCCCACGGATCCTTCCACTGGGATCCGGCTAGCACAAAGCTAGGGATCCGTGGTCCGCTCCTCTTGCCCATGGGTATTTTGGGTTATGGGTCATGGGTTATGGGTTGATCCATGGTTTTCAATCTAGATACAATGTACCTTAAGGATACATTGAACTTGTGTAAGTGGTATATATAAAACCATGGGTTATGGGTCAAAAACCATTAGCTAGTTTTTATCTATTTAGTATATACTTGCTTTTACCCATTTTAGTATATACTTGTTTTTACCCATTTTAGTGTACTTAATATAAGTATGTATTAACCCAATATGTAAACACTAGTTGTTGTACATATGTATCTAACTCATAGAGTTACTTAAACTTGTTAAGCCAATATGTAAACACTAGTTGTTGTACATGCGTATCTAAAATATAAAATCACTTAATCTTGTTATAGTGTTTTATGTGAAAACGTAAGTGTGTTATAAAACTATTAGTTCAAACCATTTACGTATTTTATTTGTTTCGTTAATATGATTTTACTTTTGTTATCGACAAAACATTGAAGATCGTAAAATATAAATAAACGTTTTACGGCTTATTTGTATATGAGCTTTGATTTCATCGAGAGAAGGTGATCCGGCAACCAAAGACACCTGTTTCTTCATTGTTGATTCCTTGAATCGGCGGTTAGAGTAGAGTTCGAGACAACATGTCATGATTGTTGGGGTCATTGAGTCTCTTGGGGATATCGAGGATTAATTCCAAGTGCTCTTTGGATCAACAGTTTTGTATATCGATATAAGGAATCTTTGAGCCAAGCTTTTGAGGAATGACATCATGTCGTCCCATATCGAGCTTCAATTTTGATGTGCTTCATGTTGATCAAAGCCCAAAGATCTGCAGCTTCCATGAGCTTGGGATGCTCATAGCCACCGTCACGACCGGAAGCAGATTTGGTGATGATGATGTAGAGAGTTCTCGGGGTTGAGGAATATTCTTAAGATCCACGTATGAATGCTTAGTGATTACTCCGTAGTTTCGTCATAACCAATGTCGATCATGAATTGTAGAACAGTCTCTTGGTTGGTGCGACAACGTAATCGGTGAGGCTCGATGTTGGGAATGAGGAGAATGACCCTTAAGTCTGCGGTGTGATGGTGACTTGTTTGTGGTTGAGAGTCACTGTCACATCATTTTGTCCTTTGATCTTTTGCATTGTGTTCCGGCCCGATGAATGTAGATCTCGGACACTATAGCGAATTTGAGAGCATGTTACGATAAGGATGATTCTTGAGAATATCCACACAATCAAGCAAGAAGACTCGACCGGTGAGAGTTTCAAAGTCAACACGAAGGTTGTTCTTTCCAATCTTCATCGGATAGCCATTAGGGAAGATATCGAACGGTGAGAACATTTGGTGCATCCATTACGCATTTGAGCGTCCATGTCGTGATCCGAAATATATTTAGCCAAAAGAACCAACATATCGAAAGACATTATGTTAGTCAATGATGGTTTTATTGTCTAATTATTGAATGTGCTATGTTGATGATTCTTACGAGTCCAAAGTCACTTGATTGTCCAATAGTCCAATGATGTCGTGACAAGTTTCGTGAGATAATTAACTTTAAGTTTTAAAGTCCATGTTATCACTTATTTTTCACAACATATTAAGCGTTTAAGCTTATTAGTGACATTATTGGTTTCGTATGGCGTTATGATTTATTTACTTACAAGTTTGCAGCGTAACAATTCAAAATAAAGGTTAAACAAGGCTTAGGCGTAGAAATGGCAAGCTTATGCGTAAGCAGAATGATATCTGCGTAAACGCAAGCTTATGCGTGGGATCGACTTCTGGCGTAAAGAAATATCACAGCGTTGGAAAAGGGGACCTTATCGTGGAGCTTACGGCGTGGCGTATATAAAACCTTATGCGTAAGGCTTACTCGTGAAGTCAACCTTATGCGTGAGGTCCTTTGTTTACGCATATCCTTCACGGGATCGCGTAGTCCTTTATGTAGAACCTTACGGCGTATGATTCGCGTAAAATTACTCTTACGCATAACATTCTATGCGTAAGGTGATCATTATCGTGGTTTGCTAGTAACCTTGATTACGAATTTTCACTTGTAACAAACACGAAATAAGTTCATCATAGCATCAATATTAATACATACATTCATTCTATAACATATTTAATCACAAACACTCATTCAAGCAGTTATCGAAAAACCCTTATCGTAAACATAAACCCTAAGTTTTAAGAATTACAGCGTGGGAGAATTACCCATAGGAATTGCACTAAAATGATTATGGTAGTTCTAAGAAGTCAAGTGAGTTGATATATCTACGTTTTAACACCAAATTCTCAACGAATCAAAAATACCCAATTATGAAGAACATAAACCCTAATTTCTAATTTTCAATCAATTAGTGTTTCGGGTTGATTCTAAACATGGATATGTTCAATTCATCATGTAAACAACATCACACAACAATCTTTTAACCAAAAATGTTCTCATTTGAAAATACCCAAATTAGCATGAACCCTAATTTTCAAATATCATTCAATTCGTGTTTTTGGGTGAGGTTTGTGGATAAAATGGTATCATTGACATTATACAAACATTTTGACACTACCATTTCAACCACAAACACATAAACAAGATTATGTGTTCATACGCATACGCGTAGAACACAAAATTGTCCTTAGGTTAATATCTAACCGTTGTTATTCAAAACGATTCAAAACCATTGTTTATAATCATGTTACAAACACAAAAACACTTACAAAATGAAGATCTGAAACACGGATTGTGGAGCGAATCTTAGGCGTAGGATTTGTTTGGTGAAAAATTAAATGTGAAAAGTTAATGAGGTTGGTGGGGTGTTTTGTTAAAATAACTTTATGCTTTTGACGCTTTAGCCCTCCACCTTTCCATTTTCATCCAATGCCTTTAACTTCCATTTTGGTTACCAAACGGTGATATTTGGAAAGAAATTTGACGACACTCCCCTCGACTTAAGAAATAATGAAAGTTTATAAAATATAGTCAGGAGTGTCGGAAAACAAGAAATGTGACCACCATTAATTAAAGAAACAACGGGATAAGATAACATGCAAGTACAAGGTTTTATGAAGCGAGAAATATTAATTTTCTCCCCTCAACACTTGATCGAAAAAATCTTGAATTTTGAAAGATTTGAGTGTTGACGGAAGAATTGTACTTGCCATGTTAAAGAAATATAGATAGAAGAATATTTTTGTTGTTTTATCGATTTTGTAATTTTGTATTTTGTTGTTGAAAAGTATTTACAAAAGAGGTTTTGGTGTTTGACTGGTTTTTAAGAATGTTTTAAGAGTTCATCCAGTTCCTCTTGAGTCAAACACCGCATCTGAATCCGGTGGACCAACTCATTAAACCTAGCGGGAGCTAAGGCTTTGGTGAGGAGATCGCGGTGGTATTCTGTACCCACAAAGTATAATTAAGCAAGACTGCATTCACGTGGTCCTTGATGAAATGATATCGAAGATCGATTTGCTTTGATTTGAATGTTGAACCGAATTGCGAGATCGCAATAGCACTCCGATTGTCGCATACATCGAGGATTACATCAAATCGTAACCATAGTCCTTGAGTTGTGTTCTCATCCAAATGACTTGAGCACAACATGCCGACATGGCTACATATTACCTTACGTTGAGGAGGCGATGTACAATCTCGCTTCTTCGATTGCCATGACACGGTTTATCACCAAGAAATTGTAATGCTCACAAGTACTTTTCCGTGAATCTAAGCATCCCGTGATCAACATCCGAAAAAGCTATTAGTTCAAAACCGAATCCTTCGGATACGGATCCCAAATTAATGCACTACTACAAAAAGTCTCATAAAGACCGGTTAGAATGGCTCATGGAGACGGGTTTTGGCACCACTCTCTGTGAGGGGGTATCTCTATGACCGAAACACATAGAAACCGGTTTTGCAACCAATCTCTATTAGACGCATTGAGACTGGTTTCCTACTCGGAAATGGTCTTTATTATAGAGCTAAGACACAAGTTGTCTTTGTGTGAAAATATCACAAAGACTGGTGTATAAACTAAAAACCAGTCTCTATTACATATACTTTTTTTTAAAAATAATTGGGGGGTTTGGGTTTACTCTTTAAAGGTGTCTCTAATCGGTTACTGACTCTTATCTAAGTTTAAAACAGATTGCATCTGCAATTATAGCAGATAAAACAGGTAGAAAATTAAAATAATTAGATCAACATCAGTTAAAATATACACAAAAAACCAACTTTAAAAAATACAAACAAATGAAACAATCTATGAAATATGAAACATATTAGTACATAACATTACAAAGGGGTTACTACTCACTAATACAAACAGAACATAAGTTATCTCTAACGCCAAACATTAAAATTGTAGATAACAGTGATATATTTGTAAACTAAACAACCTACTGATCTTCAGGAAGAGGGAAAACATCACCAAAAATAGTAACTCTTGCATTTGATAGGCCACTCCATCCCGGAATCTGTGAAGACCAACTGTAATGAATAGGTATATATACGAAGACGAGCTACTGAAAGATGATTAATTATGTGCTTAGTCTAAACTCTAAAGCATACTAACCTGCACCACCATTGTACACCTTGGGTCGACTAAACAAGTTCCTAGTGTGTATAGCTAATGGAGAGAAAGAAAATATGGGATCTGCAAGTTTTAAAATAAGATTTGTAATTACGTCATAATGAATCAGGAAACTAGCACATTGTACAAAAACGAATTTGGAAGGAAACTCACGGCCCATTGCATCCGTTGCAAAGTGTACAAGTGAACCAAATGGGTATCCCGCACGACATTGGTGCATATGAGACATTACGGTACACAAGTGAGCAAACCTACCCTTTTTGTGTTTGGAAAAGGGTATGAGAAGTTATGATTTAATTAATGAGTAGTTATACTAGCTTAATGAGAAAAATACAACATACCTGTTCCATGAGATTGCAGACTACACTCTGGACAAAGATGAAGAATAATCCTTCACAGGGAACCTTTGAGTTATCAGGTCGGGTAGTTGAGATTAACATTGCGGCAATCATTTCCCACCTCATAATTGTCTATAGTCCAAAGCTGTGAAAATAAAGGGCGAGAAAAAAGATATTTTAATTACTGAACATAGTATGCCACTAGTAAGTTAAGTAAATATAGTACCTGTAGATCCTTTCGTGTGATCTGGCATCATGCTTGCTTTCTTCACATAATCATTAAGAAATGAAATAGTGGCGTTGGGTTCTCCCTTAATCTTACATGACTTGTGAAATGATTTGGTCAAGTTTGCAATTCTTCCATCGATACGATCAACTGTCTGCTCCATTTACGTCACTTTGTCACTGTCAATCTGGTTCTGTACAGACGAGATACATAGTAAACTTTGTGATTCAATGGGGTTCACAATATTAAATAAGTTGGCCAAGGAAGGATTAAATGTATTATTTAGATATTAGACAAAAATACAGCAGCTTGTTAGGTTGAAACAGCCAAAATGGCCACTTCAGTTCTAAGAAACAAAGGCATGAACAATGATTAGCATTTGAAACCATTATATTTGGCACTTTGTTTCAAACTAAAAACTTATAAGACCAGTTGGCAGAAGAGAACCTAATATGTTGCCATTTTATTTAAGCTATACATAACATATCAATTTGACACTACACCATATCATCCAAAACAGTCATCTTGTCAACATAGATATATTGATGCTAGATGAGAAAATGAAAAGAAGTTGCATATTTGCATGGCAAAGATGATATATACAGTAACACTGTGTTGCAGGATGAATATCAATCAAATCCGCCAAAAATATATCTTTTTTAACAAATAAAAATAAAGTATTCCGTAATATTTATTTCCTAGTACTAGTGCAGCAAATTTCGTAAAAGTCATGGAAAAAGTCAGTTATACAATGTGAAAGAGAAAAGTCAGTTATACAATGTGAAAGAGATGTAAAAGATACTTGTGTGCTTATAAAAAAATGATACTGCATTTGCTAACATAAATCTGCTACTATTATATAATAGTCTTGATAAACAATTAGCATACACATAAGGCACAAACAAATGGTGTGGCACAACATAACAAACTACATTTTTTTAGTATCAAAGCTGGTAAAGAATGAAAGATGAAGTCTATGTTTTTAATATCTTTCATATAACTTCTGAAGCATGACACCATTAGTATAAAATCCAAGTTTTTTTTTAATGTTTATACACTAAGTTAAAATAAATATGTACTAAAAAACAAACACAAGCTTTTCTCACTCAGGCATTGCAACAAACACTTGAAAGGAAATAAATAAGTTAAATTAACCATGGGGTGTAAACACTATGGGTGCGTTTGTTCAACAAATTAGGTAATCAAGTGCTTAATAAAACTGGGCAATTAACAAGTACCGGGTTCACCATATCACAATCAGTTGGGTCAAAAACCTCAATTAGGGTTTTTAATTGCCAGCCATACTAAACACATATTAACAATTTATACATATTAAGCCGTAATTGAGTATTTAAAACACTAATTAACACTAATCAACCTAAATAAAAATACCAATTGAATTTAGACGACAAATGAAGAGAAAAAGATATACCATTTTGTTTCTCAAACTCTATAAAGAAAGGAGTTTTGTGTTGGTGGGAGAGGTGTTTGGTGGTTTAGGATTCAGTTGTAGATGCTGGTGACATTTAGGGTTCGTGATGATGATATTGGGAAGAAGTTTGCCCCTTTGGCGCGATTTTGAGATAGGGGTGCTTGTTTAAGCTTATAATTGGTCTTACAAGGTTAATTTCGACTTATTTTTATAAACCCTAATTTTCTAGCTTATTTTGAGATTTGTCGGTTTATATAAAATAAACTTAGCCAAAATTTCAAAATAAAGCCAGGAAAAATGGGACTTATGAAACATAAGTCGAAATACAATAAGCAAACAAACACTCCCTTACAAGCTCAGCGACTTCATACCCTCTTCACGGCATTTATTTTCTTTATTTGTTTCAACTATATCAAAGACTAAAAAAAAAAAAAAAAAAAAATAAACATGTTATATAAACTAAACAAAGCTCCCTATGTCTTTGGTTTTATTTAACATGACATATTATTCATAGGAATAATAGATCAAAAGCAAAGCGATAATTAGTTGACTTATATAATAAAATATTATTAACGGATTTTTATGAAATATTATATAATTGTTTATTACATGTATGGTGCACGGTTTTCTCAAGTCTCGTGTACTTCTTGACGATCGGATCTCAAGTAAAGCGTATTATCGAGAACATCATTTGTAGATTGAATATCGATAGAAAAGTGAGGTAGCTTGTCAAATTGATTATATTCGTCCTCGTCCCACAACATTAACAACAAACACTCCCTAAGACCGTTTTTCATTATTAACGGTTTCTCTATGTCTAGTTTAATCACACGGTTCTTGTATAAACCGGTGTCTATCGTACATTTAGAGATTGGTTTTTCTGGTAGAACCGGTTTTGGTTTAATTTTTATTATAGAGACCGGTTATTTTATGACAACCGACTTTTAAAATTTCCATACATGCTACTTTTACTATAGGGAATGGTTATTACATAACCGGTTTCTATTAGGGGTGTTTATGGCCTTTTTGTAGTAGTGATGGTTCCTTGATGTATCGGAGGATTCTTTTAGCCTCGAGAGGTGAGTTTCAGTTGGTCTCAAGCGATAGCGGGAGCAAAGATATCTGGCAAAGACAATATCGTCTGCTGCATTTGTTTGATACATGAGAGACCCAATGATACTACGGTATGCAAATCAATCCGACTTCTTGGTATGTGACATTGGTGTAGCATAAGTATCACGGTATTCATTCCAAATTTGTTCGAATTTCAAGGGCATATTTGGGTGACTCAAGAAAATACCACGGGTGATTGATGAACTTGCGGTCCTAGAAAGAGCGTAAGTTCACCTTCATAGACATTTCAAAATGTTTCTTCATTAGTTTTGCAAAAGCGATTGAGTACTTTTTATGTGTTGACCCAAAATGATGTCATCCACGTAAATTTGAACAATTAAAATATGTTCCCGTGGTATTGTATGAAAAGAGTTGGGTCGACCGAACCTTTGGTAAAATTATTGGCAATGAGGAAGGATGATAACTTATCGTACCACGCCGAGGAGCTTGTTTGAGACCATCTGAGTTTTGTTCGGTTTGTAGGCGTGGTTCGGGAGCAGCGGGATCAATGAATCCTTACGGTGGTTGACATAAACCGTTTCTTTTAGTTGACCGTTCGAAAAGCGGTTTGACATCCATTTGAAAGACCGTTATATTCATATGAGCATGAACGCGAGAAAATCGAACGACCTCAAGGCGAGCAACCGGAGCAAATGATTCTTCAAAGTCAATACTCTTTCCTGTCTATAACCCTTAGCCACCGAAGTGACTTGTTTCGATTACGTTCCCTTCAACATCCAATTTGTTCTTCCAATCCATTTGAGACCAATGACGTAGACCCTGTTGGTCTTTCAACTAGTTCCCATACTTCAAGCGTTTGAATTGGTTTAGTTCTTCTTGCATGGATTCAATCCAGTTGTCTTTTGTCATTCGTCTTTAATGTTTTAGGCTTAGTTTGGCATCTGATGAGTGCATAAATGCAATGTTCACCATCTGTATGAAGGCGTTGTCTTATAACGGTGGTTGATTTGGGTTGCCAATAATGTTCTCAAGAGGATGGTCTTTTGTCCAACGATGTGTAGAGGCTTGATGTTGGTATACATTGTGCGATTTTGAGGATTCAAATGGTTTGTTGATGATTCCGCGACATCGGTGCGGCGGTTTCATTGGCAAATGGTTTGAAGAACGCATTTGGATCAAAATCTGCGGTGGGGTACTTCATTAAGAACATCGGTATTGGTTCGGTCGTTAGAGCGGTTTGTTCAAGCTGTTGTTATAGAGTCAATGGTGGTGCTTCTTCAACAGATGGTTGTTGTAGCAGTGTATCGATTATAAGAGTATGATCGGGTTGACGGATACACACGAGCACGTTCATCAATGTCATCACTAAACAACAGACAAATAGCGTTTCCATTTGTTGACGAGTAAAATTGGGGGCTTAGTTCGGTGATGATGGGGTTTGAGGAAGTTTAAGCGGTTATGACCGGGTTCTAAGTTATGCTCGAAGCCATCTTTGTAAGTTCATCAAAATTAGCGTGAATCGTTTCCATAACCTGCTTTGTCGACGATTCCGGATCCGAAAACCCTTAGATTTTCACAATATCCTATAAATACTCCAATGTCGACTTTGGCTTTGAGCTTACCAAAGTCATCACGATCATTATTCGGATAGCAAAGGGATCCAAATACATGAAAGTGTTTGAGATTCGGTTTATGGTTATGGATAAGCTCAAAAGGTGTTTTGTTGTGGCGTTTAGTAATCATTGACCGATTTTGAGTATAGCATGCACGGTGATCGACTTCATCCAAGTAATCTGGAAGTTTAGCATTGATTAACATTGTTCTTGTAGCTCCACTAACGTTCGGTTTCGTCTTTCAACAACTCCGTTTTGTTACGGTATGCGTGCAATAGATGTCGATGCTCAATTCCCACTTTCTCATAAAATTCTCGAAGAGTTTGGTTAACAAATTAAGTTCCTTTATGCATTACGATTTGGCGGACGGTGTTCCATTGAACTTGAATTTTCGTGAGAAAGGTGATGATCATCGTGGAGCTTGATCTTTACTTGAAAAAAGTAGACCCAAGTCCATCGTGAGTAGTCATCGGCGATTACCAAGATGTAGCGTTTGCCATTAATCGTTTGCACGCATCGGGCCACACAAATCCATGTGAAGAAGATGAAGCACATGCTAAGAGTCATGTTCCACCTTTGAAGGAAAATGAGCACGGTGCTTTTCCTTGTTCACAAAGTGAACATAGGTGATCTTTAGAATACGAGAATCTCGGAGACCTTCAAAAAGTTTGTGTCGAGCAAGGTTGGTGATGGTTTGAAAGTTTAGATGTGAGAGACAGCGGTTCCATAGCCAAGATTTTGTAGTTGTAGCCTTTGAGTGTAGCGGATGGGAGATGAAGCAACCATGTATTGCATTGAGATTGTGTATAGACTAGAATTGCGAGAGCGGACATAAGATCGTTTCCTTGTAGATCACAGATGAAACAAGTTTTCTCCCTAAAAGCAACTTCCAAATCTCCATCACGCAATTGACCGTTGAAAAGAGATTGTGACCGAGGCCTACCACATAATAAACCACCGCTAATTTCAATATTGCCATTGATATAATCTCCGTAGCCCATGATAGGCTGCAGTGATCATTCGAATCGGCGGTGCCAATGAACTTTGCAATAAAGTTTGATAGCAGTTTAAGGTTGCTGTCATGTGTCGGGAACATCCGTATCAACAATCAAAGGATGATCAGTATCACACGCATTACACTGACGGCGACACGGATGGAATAGAGGTAGATGTGGAACCCGATGAGTTAGAGGGTTCTCGGCGATTATAGTAGAAATACACACATCAATGATTTTAGGCATCCATTTAAATCCTAGTGTATTATGTATCCATTTCGCCATCTCCAACTAGTCTTAGCTTTAGTCTTAGTGAATGCACTAAGTGGTACAGACATTCTTTGGAGATGATCTGGAACTACAGGGAACATCAATGCGTTTCTTAGAATCTAAGGAGGCGGTCTACCAAGCATAGACTTAGAAGCATTAGTGGGCCTAGAGGTATTCGATTCTTAGGATTCCATAAGCGAGACAAGATAGCTCTAGCAACACATTTGTCATGACAATCAAAAGAATACTTTTCGACAAATAACACAAGAAGCATTAGGTGAATATCAAAAGTACTTAAAGGTTTAGCATTCGTTACAACACTTTTTCATTACATTTGTCGACGCAATATCTAAAGTGGGTGCAACTTGAGTCTTATTCAAAGTCCTAGGGTGTTCTTCTACTTCAACATTCTTTATTGATCTTTTCTTAGGTGCAACTTCCTATTCTTCCTTGTATTGCTCTAGGCTGTGAAGTGCGGATGTTTGGAAAAGAGGCAACTATTCTTGTTTCGATGAGGGAAGCACATTAGTATCTTGTGTTTTGTCGATAGGCAATCGGGTTCACGTTTACTAAGTGTTGCAAGTGCAATTTTCTTAATGATGCTAGGCTGAACTTGTTCATACTTTCCTAACATTTCCTTAACTTAATGATAGTGTGTACCAAATCTTGATTTTGAGCGAAGATTTCGGAAGAATTCATGACTTCTTTAGTGTGTGCAAGATAATGATCAAGTTCGTTTGATGCTTCATCTCAGTCTGTTTGAGTAAATCAAATATGACACCATATTCATGTTTAACTTTGCAAGTTCTTGTTCATATTTTGAGATTTGACATTTCAAAGACACGTTAAGATCATCCGGTTGCTCAATTTTGGGATTAAACATTTTTGATTTCAAGCTGGTGGATTTTGTTTTGCAAAGCAAGTTCACGATTTTGAAAATCTTTTTGACACCATTGAAGACGACGTTTTGAATTTGAAAGTTCATTTATCAATCGTGCATTTTCAACTTTTAAAGATTCGATCGGATGCACATTATCGATATTCTCAACAATATCAACGAATCGGCAGAGATATGATCGATGCATATGCAATATATTGTAATAAAATAAGATTATTGATATCGGCACATATAACATCTTCCAAGAGTCGATCAACATCTTTTCTCAACAATTTCTTTTCGTTTAGTATTTGAAATTGATGTTTCTATTTTCTCAAACGGTTTTCATGAGACCAAGTTCCTTGTGAAAATCCCTTTCCCAATATAGTGCACAAGTTTTCAAATTTTAACATGGGGTAAAAGTCTTTTCGAAGAGTGTCTCGATGTTCTCGCCATTGGCGATTGAAAATGTTCAACTTTTATTTGAATGAAATTCAATCTCACGTTCAAAATTTTGAGGTCGGATAAGAAAGTGTCAAAGTATTTAATGGCGCGACAACTTTCGGATTTTGTTTAACTTCACTAAGTGAAGGTAAGGACCATTAATTTATGCACCATTTTGTTTGGGACTAACTTGAGCCGGTGTGACAACAAAAGGTTTGTTAGAAGTATCTGGTTGTTTGACAAAAGTAACGACTTTAGAATAGTTAAATGGTTTGTTATAAACGACATTTTCCATTTTTGACCGACTCTCGTCATCGCATCTAATTCCTCCATGCGATTATATTCAACCACAGTCATAATTGAATCATCAATTCTATGTTTTGCCTTGTAAACATCGATTTGGTTTGAATGCTCTGTTTGAAAACTTAGGTTTATGTCGGCAAGAATTGGTCCATATCCATTTGGATTAGGTTTAAAAGTAAACTTTTGAATTGTTGTGATTGACTCATCATGTTTGTAAACAACATTTTGAAACTCTTTGATTTTGGTTTGTAAGTTGACAATTTCTTCAAGATAGTTATCTATTCGTTTTGTGGAATCTTGTTTGTACTCAGAAGCTGTTTTTGACAAGTTAACAACTTAGCCTTGGCTTTTGAGTTTCAAAGTAAGAGTGTTAAAATTTGTTTTTATGTTCATGTTTCGATTGTTCTATTTGAGACAACAAAGCATTCTTAGGCGGCTAGATCACGTATCTGTCGTTCTAATGATTTTCGTTTGATGAGATTTAGCAAAGCGACTTCAAAACCTTTTCACGGTTTTCTTGAGTTTTAAAGAAATTGATTTGTCGAATTAAGCATTCATTATCCCTAATTAACAATGCATTTTTCTTTTAATTTCGTGCAAATTTCCAACCGAGTGTTGGTCTTTAATTAAGGTCGGGAGCTCAATTTCTCTATTAGACCGAAGCTCATTTTGTTCAACGTGAGTCTCAACATGATCATTATTTAGATCCTCAAATATAATCATGGAGTCAACTTGATTATCAATATTAACCATAAGGTCATCTTGATCGTCAAATATAACTACAGGATCTATTTGATAATCATCGAATGATATGTGGATTGCTCATGTTGAACACTCGATCTGGTCGGATGGAGAAATTGGCGGAGATATCGGTCGAGGATGAGTATATTTTGTTCCGGTACACGAGACAAGCCATCGATGTCATACTGCCGGGCTGTGTCACTCATGTGTAGAGCTTGCATTTGTGCCATCAACATCAACTGCTGCATTAGCACGCAAGTCCTCCATATCATCATCGAATATGCATACGCCATAAAGCTCGTTCCTTGTTGGTAAGATTTCCACCGACTTCATCCTTAAGAGCCAAAACAGCGCCTCTTTGTGATAAGCACGCCTCTTGTCCTCGGTTTAGGACATGCATTAGCCAGTGACCCTTCTCATTGCGGTTATAACAACGAAGACCATTAACCCCATTCGAGCATTCCCTGTTCAACCACTTGACCCCTTTGTTGTTGCGGAGCACCATGTTATTCCTTCCAATAGCATTAAACCCTTGACCACCTCCCATCGGCGACCATAACCACGATTCGAACTTCAACACGTCCATTGTTCACAACAGACTTGATTCCTTGTGTTGGATGAGGAGCGAATCGCGATTATTGGATTTTTTGTATACCGGCCGAAGGCTTTAGCAATCATAACAAATCCTTGTTGCAATTCATCAAAAGCAACGAGTCCTCATCGACTTCACCGTAAAGTGCTTGAGCATTGTTGTTGTTGTTGTATGGAACCAATTGATTTTGTTGAGGTTGTTCTTGTGGTGATCATATGGTGTAATGGTTGCGGTTGGTTGAGGAGCGGGTTGCGGAGTTGTTTGAGGAGGAAGATTAGTTTGAGCCCACAAAGCAAGTTGTTGATTATCGAAATTGACCGTGAAGTCGGAGTCCACGGATAGTCCTTTCTTTGTCAACTTCTTTTGGTGAGGCTTCAAATAGTCGTACAACAATCCGTATGTAGCATGATGAAGGTTCTTAGCTTGACGGAGAAAATGACATACTTCTCCCATTCGGACCAAGACTACTTGAGGAACTTAGTGTTGTGACAATTCGAGGCATGATGATGTTGTGTTTGTCCAAATCATTAATGATGTCAGCGATGATGATATGACTCTAATGTCTCTTACGGTTCAATCATGAAGTGTTCATAAGCCAAGTAGATTTTGGATTCCATGTCTTCTGATTGAGTGTTGTGCCATCCATTAGGAGATGAATATGTTCCCATTGCTTTAGATGTCTTTTGAGCATCAACACTTGAAGGATCGGTTGGGTAGTCCCAAAAGGATGTATTGCATTGCTAGTTCATCGGCTTCAAAGTGTAGAAGTTCATCACCGGTGGGGTCGGAGATAGTTGCAATGTTTGTGACATCTCTTGGTGGATTGACATCGGATCTGCGGGTATAATAACGATGAGGCATCGAAATGGACCTTCCATAATGACCTTCTTTAAGAACTTTCCATGTGGCTTCTTTAGATCACAAAACCTAAAGAACCTTATAACCCATTGATCATAATTACCGGGAGTGAGCATTGGAGGTCTATCAAGTGAGCCAACTTCATGAATTGATTGTTGGCTACTTAAGGCTTCACACATCTTGCCAAACCATGTCGGTTCCTTCATAGTATTCCTGGATGGATGTTGATTGTAGAAGTTTGTGTAAGGTTGTACTTGAAGACTAGGTGGAGGTTGAACCATTTGAGGTTGTGGAATTGCTCCAAGTTGTGGGGTATGTTGTTGATTAAATTGTTGTTGATAAATTTGTTGTTGATGATTAAATTGTTGATGTTGTGGACTTAGTTGTTGTTGTTGTTGTTGATGATAAGTGTAGGGAAAATAGTTAGAGTATGGTGGTTGTGACATGTTGAAAACTTGTGTTGTTAAATGGATCTTTGTAGTCGAATGAACCGTTGTTGATGAAGTATCATTAGGCGTGAAATCACGGAAAAGCAAATTACCACTTATGCGTAAAACACCAAAGATACGGCGTAAGACAATAGTTACAGCGTGGGATTAGCTTCTGGCGTGAAATGAGAAAACACTAAAGTTATGCGTAAGCGAGAAAGTTAAGCGTGAAAACTTAGGCGTATGATTACCTTATCGCGTGGGCGAGCTTAGGCGTAAGAAGAATCTTATCGTAAGAAGTTCTGGCGTAAGCTTAACTTATCGCGTAATTTTAGGGTTTACCCAAAATATCCTTTACACTATCACGGTGCAAAGATATCCAAACTCGAAGTGTTTTCGAGGCTTATCCAAGCAAGAAAAACGAGTAATCCACGGTTGAAGATCAAGCAAGAAAGCGATTCTGGCGTAAGATTAGGGTTTCACTTACGGCGTGAAATTAGCCAAAATGATTTACGCCAGCCGATGTTTCCAAACCAGATTTTTGTGATGAAATAGCTTCAACATCACCAAAATAATACAAAAGTGTGAAACTTGATGATCCAAAGCTTATAAAACAGTTAGGCATAAAACAATACCCTCGTAAAAAAACTAGCTTAAAAACAATGATCCACACGTAAAGTTTGAAACTTTTTGCCAAAAACAATTATTTTAACACCTTAAAACGTTGAAAGTACAAGAATCTTGGATTGAAAAGTGTAAAAAAATACGTTTTTAAGCATGACAAAGTTAGAACCTCGTTTACCCGTAAGACCAAAAACCTTCAAAACAACAAAAATATATTCACCCAACTATTTGGCGAATGATACCACTATTAGGTCACCATATTAGTAACACAAGCATCAATAGAAGAAATAGATGAAGAGATAGAGATCGGTTGAACAAATACAAACACACACACACACACGTATGACTATGACCGGTTATGCGTAGAGAGTGAAAGAGTGAATGAATTGAACAACCAACCCTCAAGTGAGGGTATTACAAGACTATTTATAGGAGAGGGAGCTAGGGCAACACTCCTAGTCCCTTCCTTTCCTTATTGGACTTAGGCCAAGGCTCATGGGCTTTCTACATAAGCCTTGGCATGATTACTAACATAAAAGCCATATTAAGCTAACTATTACATATGAATCACTAACACTTGAATTAATGTTTAGGAGTGATTCCAACAACATATCTTTAGTAGCCTTTAGATACTTAAGAATGTTCTTAACAGCATGCCAGTGCTTTTCACCTAGATTCTGTTGATATCTACTTGTGATATTATGTGCAAACTCCATGCCACATCTGGCCTTGTACATCTTACCGCATACATGATAGATCCTACAGCCGAAGCATACGGAACCTTTTTCATGTGTGCCACCTCAGCAGGTGTTGAAGCACACAGTTCACTGCTTAAGCCATGTTATACTTGCATGGGCAAATACCCCTTCTTGGAATTTTGCATATTGAATCTCTTCAATATTTTATCGATGTAAGTACTTTGACTTAATCCAATTTACGCATTGATCTATCTATGTAGATCTTGATTCCTAGAATATATTACGCTTCCTTAAATACTTCATAGAAAACACTTTCCAAGATAAGACTTAACATCTTGTAAACTTGGAATGTCTTTTCCCATGATCAATATGTCATCAACATATAGGATAAGGAAAGTGTAGGATCGATTTATTTATTGTGTTGATGATTGGTGGTCTTGGATGATGGAAATACATGGTAGCCATTAGGCGAGAGAAAGTAGAGATGGGTGTTTTCTTGGTAGAGACTTGTAGCACAAAATGTGAATGTTAGATTATGAAAAGCACCACCCTTCCATCCATGGAAGGGTATTTATAATTACAATGAAACCGTCCTCCTATCGGATTGTGGATCGAGGATACGGTGGGTAAAGACCCGTTCTTCCTCCTTTGTGTTTCACTAAACTAAACTACGCTACAAACTAACTAATAAGCGCTAAATAACGTAACTAATAACAAGTCTCTGAGCTAAATTATGCTAGATAATATTTGGGATGACCGACTCTTCACATATGGAATTTCCAATTCTAACAATCTCCCTAAGGGAGGTCACCCCATGTTTACATTTTGAATCCTAGCATTCTATTCTTGACTTTGTTTTGAGCTCGTGAACTTCAATTCTTCAATTACGCAATCTTTGTGCTTGATGATTCTTCCAAGTCGGCATAGATTAGTACTTTAAGTGGAGGCCTTTGAGCGATCCACATCTTTGATGATCTTGAGCTTTCATTGAGATCATCGACGCGATAAATCTACGGATCACCCTTTTGTTGTGTTGCCTTCATGTGATGTTGTGACTTTCGGACCGACATGCTCACACTTTTGAATCATGACATCTTTCCATCGAGTAGCGGAAGCTTTCTTGGTTCATGATATTTGCGTGACGTAGCGAAGCATAGTATAGAAATATCGAACGAGGTTATGTAGATATGCACGGTCATGATTTCTTCAATTAAGTGTGGATCTTGTGAGCATGCGGCTTTGGATTGACATCTCAATTACGATCGGTACAACCGTCAAATGAACACGCAAACAACAGATTAGCAATAAAACACACGAAAGTGTCTTTGATCACTTTCATTGAATTGAGGTACATGGCCTCGGTTCCCGTTGATCGGTACAATCTTGCTTGTGATCGGTAGGATTCCTAAGAATCTCCTTGACGGGGTTTGCATTTGTTCTGTTGTTCTCAATGGAGCGTCTCAAAGAAGACAACAGGTGAGTGAACCAACAAATTGAGATTCAGCGATTGATGAAAATGATTTGAAAAACAATCGCGTATTGCTTGAGGAAAGAGTTTTGCAATCTGACGAAGGTTTTATGAGAAAGATTAATTTTCAATCATAAATACTTTTTGTATTAGAGAATGAGTACACATTTGACGTGCTAGTGAAAAGAAGAGATTCGCACATCGAATGTGTTTTCTAAAAGTATTTTTCAATCAGAGATACTTTTTGTGTTTGAAAACATAAGTACACATTCGACGTGCTAGAGAAAAGAGGGTTTGCACATCGAACGGTTTTTCCAAAAGTATTCGTCAATTCATTTCCTAGACCAAGGTTGATTCACGAATGAATCGCCCCATCGTTCTATCGAGTTGTCACAAGCTTGATCTTCGAGAAGATCTCACATTTACCCGCCAAGAGCTTGTTTGATGTTGGCTCTAGAAGGATTTCCATCTTCATCGTGAATATTTTACATATCACTCGGATGTTACGGCAATACCACAAGGATAATGAGTGGGACTCTTAATATATTCTTACTTTCCACATTGTGTGAAGCAAAGTCTTCAAAATTGATGTCCTAATGAGATATTGTGGATGATCTCTTGGCTCTAGACTCAATTGTGCACATTTGGTTCCTATCTTAGAGACTAGGAGAGGTCTCCTTCTTCATATCAACAATCTCTAAGATAAAGTCGATAGATAATGTCGGTTCCCGTGAGAATGAAACAAGCCCTTTTAAGAGGAACTTGAGTAGCTTGGGAAGTTTAGTTCGGTGCTTCCTTTGGGTTCATGACGTCTTGTCTTCAATACCGGTGTTACCTTAGTAACCACCAGGTAGCATATGTATTGAACCGGTTTTACGCCTAAGGTTGAATTGTTGGAGGCTATTTCTTTTCACCCTTTTCACATTCATTTCTTTTCATTCTTCAACCCTTAAGTGCTTACCGAGACTTCATTACTAGAACCTTGTTGGGTTTATTCCGATTACTAGCTCGGTCTCATCCGCACTCTTCCCGCATTCTCATTTTCTCCTTTTTCAATATACCTAAGGACTCTACACTATCTAGTGGATTGTCCACAGGTAGATCCCTCCGGTTACGGCGGATCGTGGAACTAATACCTAACCTCACCATCCTTATAACTCCATACATAAAGTAAAATGGTGGTCTTTTGAGTACAGTTCATTCTTCCTTAAAACCAATTGAAAAATCATTTGGAAAATCAATCAAGGTACTTGTGATACGAGATCCAAGCATTTTGTACCTTAATAGTTTTGATCATTTAGAAAAGCTCCCTCAACATGTGCATATGATTTGAAATTGTTTAGCACATGGAGGCAAGAGTTCTTTAAACAAATTCTTGATCACAATTTCCATGGAAAAAGCCATTTGATTTTCTTTGTCTTGGTATGTGTATTCGGGTTCATGAGCTCTAGTCTAAGAGTAATTGCATCAATTCATCTACTTGGGAAGTGTTCTCTTGACACTGTTGGAATGGATTGCGTCGGACTTGATGCTTATGAAATTTGAGAAGATTATTTATGTGTGGGATGATACGTTCTTGTTCTTATGGATGATATAACCCCGACGAAGAATCTCAATGATTATTCTTAAAAGGAGCTGAAAGTTCGATGATAATGATGTGCTTCTTTGTGCTTTGGCTAAAACAAGCTTGAAATAGAGCTTGAATCGCTCATCTAATGGATTTTCGGTTTGGGAGAAGCGAGTCTCACTTCGGATGGTTCAATTTCTTTCTTCAAAGCAAGAGCCTCGGAAGCTTTGGTGGTGAAAGTTTTAGGGATGATGACTTCTATCTTCCATAGCGGGCTGCTCGATATCCTTATCTCGGTACTCGTATCATCATCTTCTTAAACTATATCATCTACTCTATCTGTGTATATATCTATCAAAAAAAAAAAAAAACCAAATACAAAAATAGAAAACCAACAAAAAGAAAATAGAAAAATATAAAACCTTCAAAAACCCATAAAAATCGAGAAAATTTGAAAAATACCAAAAATATGTTTTCAAGACATGTCTTACGTATCGATAACATCTACGGTCTTAGAAATGTCATTCAATAATGGCGGGACCACGAGATGAAGTTCGGCGAGGAGGTGTAAATATTCTTTTCTAAACATGTCTCAAAATATGGCTGCAGTTACTTGATTTGTGACCAGCGCTAAAACTATGGCTTGCTATTATTTCGATAGCAACCCGGTTTTCAAGGAAGGAAAGTCTTTGCGCTAAACAAATTTTCAAAATTATCGTGCACTTATCCTAAATCTAAATGAGGAAAGTATGTCGAAGGGCTCTTTGTTCCTAGACAAATGTTTTCCGTCTAAAATTCTTGAAAAAATATTTGTTGTTTTCAAAATGGTGGTAAATGAGTTACTTGAGAATCAATCTAATTGAGTTTTAAAATAAATTGTAAACTCAATCAATGACTTGAATCTATATCTTCTAAAGGGCTTTCTTTATTATCCTAAATGCTTGGCGAAAATGATGTTAACCTCGTTGAAGGACTAGGTGCCTAGGATAGGATTGTTAGGATTAGATGATTAGAGTTTGATGAACACATTATTCCATACCTTATATGATCCGATTGATATGTTGAATTGACTTTTATTAGTCGATTCTTTGTTTAGGTGATGTCGACCACCATATATTTGTATGTGTGTTCACTAACATATGCGGTATATTGGTATATAAGAATGTTCCCGATCCGGATCCTACAAATGAAGATGATTGGATGCCGAAAGGAAGGGTAACTATATCTTGGGTTGACAAATGAAGAAACGGAGCTTAATTGGACTTCTATGAGGTTGGCATAAATGCAACGTAAGAGGTCTCCTTGCATCGTGAGATGGTTTTCTTAAGTGATTGAAAAAGCGGAGCTTAATTTGACCTCGGTTGGCATTAAATGCAGCGTATGAAGTCTCATGCATCTATGAGCGGTTTTCTTCAAGCCTACAACAACAACATAAGCTTCTCAACCACCTAACGTATCTTGTGCGGGGAAAAAGTAGTGGATGATACCATTTTCTTAAAACAAACTTGATAAAATATTGTTTTGAAAATGGTAAAATATTGTTTTGAAAATTAATCGATTCAATGTTTTGAAATCAACAGGACTCTTATTTTGTCAAATCTTAAGTGATTTCAAATTAAATATTTTCAAGCGATATTTCATCAAAAGGTCCGTTTGTGCGTTAAAAGTGGTGATCTAAAGATTTAATGTTATGTCATGGTATGATTTTTCTTTAGAATCAAGGTCTTTCAAAATGAAATTTTTACATTCTTGTTTGATTGTGAAATTGTTTTGTTTTACTTAAAGATCTCTTAAAAACTATCATACGACACTAACAATCTTTAATGTCTATAATTGGTCCTCTATCGGTCATTTTCAAAATTAAATCTTGCCACGTCTTTCCCAAACTTTTCTAAATGATTTAAATCGGATGGGATCACAAATCTCAAATGGTTTGATATTTTTGATCGGGGAGATCGTGATTTAAATCTCTTATCTGTTTAAATGGAATTGGTTTAGTCCTTCAAAGGCACTCCGCCTCCATGTGCCAAACGATTTCAAAATACACAATGCACATGTTGAGGAGGAGGATTTATCAAAAATAAGATGAGTATTTAAACACGGCCACATACTCTCCCGTGTTTTCTAAACTGATTAAATCACTTGAGATCCAAAATCTCAAAGGGTTTGATATTTTGATCGGGGAGAATTTGTGATTTAATAATGAAATTTGATAAAGGTGATCGTTTTTAGTCGAATGCGGTGCTCTCTCATATGTGCTAAGCGCTTTCGAATCTCGAGCACATCTTGAGGGGAGCAAATGGTTTCTTAATGGCTTTGTGATTGTGGATGTACTTCAAAAGAACTCTTGCCTCTATGTGATAAAAATGTTTTAAAATATCTTACGCATATTAGGGGGAGAATTTACCAAAGAATTCAAGTCTCTGAGCTCAAGAACAATAGCCAAAGAATTCCCGATGTATACTTTTCTCTCCCCACGAAGAAAGTGTATGAAGATCAAGAACCGAGTACCCAAATGCCCAATGAGAGAATAACCGATAACATTGAAGAAGTAGGCGAATCACGATTATCTCTGCGGGTGACAATCTCTGGGATGTCAACACGGAATAAGTGATTATATCTACGAATCATGATTAAGCCCTCAAGTAAAACAATTGAGCATCCCCAATGTACACAATCTCTCTCCACGATGATTGTGATAACATCAAAATCATCACACACTTGTGTACCTCTTTCATCTTGAAACTAACTCTTCCATCTCTTCCCCACATAGTTGGAATAAGAACACTAAGCGCCTTGATGAGTAAAACCTTGAGTTTCTATGCGGTCATGACATTTGTTTTCCGGGATATCTTCAATCACTTAGAAGAATTAAGTTCATCAAGTTTACTCGCCATGAGTCAAACCTTGAGTTTCTCTGCGGTGATAACATTTGTCTTCCGGGATATCTTCAATCACTTAGAAAAATTAAGTTCATCAAGTTTACTCGCGTTTAGATGCTTGTCTCCTTCCCCTTGCTGGTTTTGACACTTGAGAATCATCAACATATTATAAGCCCAAATACTAGAAATCATTGAGAAGAGCGGCTTGAAGTCTTTGTGAGAATCAACTTCTTTGGCGAGAATGTGAGCAAGTCTAATTGGGATTAAATCGGACATTTCACCTCCCCAATTAGTGCTCTCCCTAAACCGACAATCTTTTGATAAATGCCCAGATTAAGAAGAAGTCTTTAGATCATTAAATGCAACTCGTCTTTGGTCTTCTAACATATAGCAGGGAAATGTAGAAACGGTTGTAGACTCGACCTTCTTCAAGATTGTTCGAATGGGAATAGAGTGTTAACATCTTCAACTCACACCAAAGCATCCCACCAAAAGCATCCCAATTAACACATCTTGCAAATCCCTTAACTAAAATCTCTCCCAATCAAACAAAAACAGAAAGATGTTCATCAAGGAAATCGGCGATCGGGGCATAGCGAACACACAAGATGGTAACACCAAACTACCCATCACATCAAACAAGAACAGAGATTGTTCGGAATCATCATGTTGATGTATCGTGAAGCATTAACGGAAGCACTTTGTCGATAAACTCATCAATCCGGTGAAGATGTCAACCAACGACTCTTAGAAGAAACTCTATGTAAAGATGACCCGATAAGAAGAAGCTCGGTTCTTACATGAGTTTGGAGCCGTTTGACCATTTATTCTCGAGATAACAATCAACCATGCGAAATTATCATACTTCTTCTCCCCTCAAGAATTGCGGATGAAGTTGCCATTCTTGACTAAATAAGTGAAATCATCCAAATGTATTCTATTCACACTTCTCCTCATAAAATTAGCACATGATGTCGCCATCGTCCTTATAGTAGAGCAAGTTGAATAACAAAACAATCAATGGTAGCCGGTTCACTTGATGGTGAAGCACATGGAAAAAGTATGAAGCATGTTGATGAGAATGGTCATAATAAGAAGATTTCTCTTCTTGGAAGATAAAGCGCACTAACACGTACACTTTTCTTTTCTTTATAGAGCGAGGCATGAACCAGAGTGTTCATCGTCATTATGTTGAAGTACGAGGCCCGAATCGATGTGAGCAAAATCATAATCTCTCTTTTCGCTCTCATAGCAAAACATGTAATCAACCCATTATCATTCAAGAGGCTTTGTCGTGACGGTGATAGAAAACCAATATGATGAATTTGACCCAAGTAAACTACCCCAACTCGTGACTTAAACTTGCACATATGTAACAAAGAGCGGTTCCGATTTCCATTAGCATCTCTAAGTACTCTCTATGTACTCTATACTCTTCAACCAACCAACCATCAAGTATAAGGCGTATATTACCTCTTGAAAATCCACAATTGAATGTGACCTTGAGCACTACAACGTAACTCCTTAAAGTGATAGTTATTTTGTGGTGATCTGAGACCAATTTCCCTCGTGGTAAAAGAAAAAGACTCCCAAAAATAGCTAGATTTCCAAGTCTTCGTTTTTGGAAAAAGCTCGAACAAGGATCATGAAGAATCTTCATCCAACCATCCCGATACCTTGGATACTAAGTACACTCGCCGTGATATTTCACTTCAATCTCAAATAAATAATCTTGAATTAACGTCGTTGTCACATCTTACGAGCGACTCAAATCTAGCCTTCTTTGACATTTAAATGAACTTTGATAATGGTTTCATCCCGACCATGGTTAAAAGCACATAACCCAGTAAAACCATGTAATAACCAAACGCCATGAAGACTACCAAAACACACCCAATTCATGAAGTACACCTTTTATCCTTCTTTGAAGCGAAACCGTACACCAAACATCAAGTAAGATCGATTACACTTTCTCTTCTCCAAGATGGTTCCATCATTACGGATTTTACAACTCTATGGTTTAAACCGAGAAATAGTTTCTTTCGCGGGATTTTACAAAACCAAGAATAAACCATAAGATAGATCCGAAATGCACTTTACTAATACCGGGATGTTTCCATTGTCACGGGATTTTATAAGTCTATGATTTAAACAGAAATAGGTTCTTCATGATTTTACAAAATCAAGACAAAACCGTAAACAATGTCGACTTGAATGTGTTATGGCGACTTTCGTTTCGGTGAATATCTGTTTTTAGGGAACATGCGTTGGTTCATCAGCGGTTCATTATCCAACATCAACGATATCATCAACCATCCAACAAGCACTTTGGTAAACACATCATTCACGCGTTACATGGTGCATTGCGGTGACCACTTGGTGAAGTAAACCCGATATGTCAAACTTGATCATAAGTGAACTTCCCGGATATATTACTTAAACTTGTACTAATTCTTGTGAAGAATAAGCGGTGTACCCAATGTACAAAACCTCTTGACATATCCTCAATGCGTGAGACACGAAGTGATAGTTCGTTGTGGGTTGGGCGAAAAAGAATCACAAACGTAATTAAATAGCCAAGTATTTATCACAATCTATAAATGCCCAAACAAGTCATCTTAGCGGAAGGGTAGAAAGAAAGAATCTGAAATAAGTAAACGCGCCCGAAAACCTCACTTCAAATTCAAATAAAATATCGTCCAAACAACCCCTTGATCGACTTTGTTCAAATAAACAATTTCAAGTCGAGGCGAAATATTATCCATGAAAATATATATACCAAAGTATCAATCCGCACAACCCATCAAATTTCATCATCTCATCAAATTTGTTCAACAAATCTCATAACACAAATCTATTATCAAAAAATTGGAAATGCTCTTCTCGAGCTTATCATGACAAAGTCGGTTCAAATCGATTACTTACCCGTACATAATACCCGGCCCATTTATTGTGAGAGTTTTACAATCCAATTAATACACACCAATATCCGAATCAATCCATCAAAATTACCCAAAATATTCTCTTATCAAATCGATTTCGGTCTAATATACACATTCAATATTCAAGTTCAAGTCCAAAGTGGACTTTATACCCGACTTAACGATAGTTACAAACACATGACCCATTTTAAATAATACCAAGCCCAAGCTTTTAGTTTCGACCGGACCAAGGAAGTTCTATCGAGTCCAATTTTAGTCATGACCGCCCATGTACTATAATACACGATCCGACAATGGTATATCATAACCCAAAAAAGCGGAGTATATAACACATTATACTCACTAAACACTTTCACAAACCCTAATATATCTCATCAATATCCTCCGCCTCTTTCCACGGTTTCTCTCACCAAAATCAACTCTCATCTAATCACTCTTCACGCATCAAGCTGACTCGAATGAAAACTCATCTTAGTTTAGTGATCACATCCCATTAAAAACATATGAACGAACAAATAGCAAACACCCTCGGAACCGAGCATCACTACAAGAAAAGTGGCTTTTTAGGACCCTCATAAGCGTCATAAAATGGTACTTTTTAGGACCTTTCATTTAATAGGACCAAGGATGAAAGCGTTTCATGTAAGGCGCTTGTAATAGGTCCAAAGCGTCCTAACCCTTATGAAACCAATTTTATGGTCGTATTATATGTCTATGAACAACACAAATAGCGTCCTAATAAAACCATATTAGGACACTTTTACAATGTTTTAACATGTGATTACCTACTTTTAATCTTTTGAGACACATAAAAACGTCCTTAAAAGTTTTGTTAGGACGCTTATTATGTAACATCATAGCTATTTTAGCAACCAAGAAAAGGGTACTAATAACTCAAATAAGATTATGATACCAATTTTATGATCGCATTTTAGGTCTATAAACAACACAAATAACGTCCTAATAAAAACATATTAGGACACTTTTCCAATGTTCTAACATGTGGTAACCTACTTTTAATCTTTTGATACACATACAAGCGTCCTTTAATGTTAATTCTTAGGACGGTTATCATCATATCCATTATAGTTACTTTAACACCAAGAAAAGGGTCCTAATATCCCAAATACGATTATGAAACCAAATTTTGGTGCATAATATGTCTATGAACAACCAAATAACGTCCTAATAACAACATATTAGGACACTTTTACAATGTTGTAAAACGTTGTTACCTAATTTTAATCTTTTGATACACATACAAGCGTGCTTAAAAGATAATTGTTGGGACGCTTATCATATAACATTATAGCTATTTTAGCACCAAGAAAAGGGTTCTAATATCTCAAAGAAGATTATGAAACCAATTTTTGGTCGTATAAAATGTCTATTAACAACCTAAATAACGTCCTAATAACAACATATTAGGACACTTTACAATGTTAAGTTAATTGTTAGGGCCGGTTAATAAGTTTAATAGGATAGGGCGCTATTTTCAAAGTCCGGACAAGTCATATGATAGGGCGCTATTTTCACCATGCACACTCTATTATTACGATATGAATAAAACATCAACTACATATTAAATGAATAAAAGCGAAATTGTATTTCAAATTAGCAATTGTCATAACAAAATCACTAAACATAAATAAGGTAGACAAAATCTAACATAAAGTCCATTAACATTAAACAATAAATTAACATAACAAGAAGATTAGTCCGTGGTCATCATGCATCATCTCTCAATCCTCACGGACCACCTACAAATAAACACCCATGTATAAGCATTAAGCTCCATGTTAGTAAAATTATTGGTATCACAAGATTAACAAAGACATACCGAGATAAAGGGACAAGGCCATGCTATGGTTGCACCAACACAGTCTTGATTGTGGCAAATAACCCATAGGGTCTCACCAACACTTCATCTCTTTTGTTGGTACTTGAGCGTTTACCTCACACCATCCTCGTCCAATCTACGTACCACCAACTATATCATTTGGGTTCAAGCTCCTCACCCATCCTTTTACTCTGATCTGGTTGAGTTTAGAATGCTTTTAAGGAAAACTTCATCCCGACCTAGATTTCGTTTTCAACAAACATTTATCAATTTATAGTCAAGACACATGTATTAGGTTAAGCAGATGTATCTGCGGTATGGAGGTGGGGTATACAAAGGAGGTCAAAAATTGATCGGTGTAATCTGCGGTGTGGGCGATGCCACAGTGTGAGGCAATGGTTAGCCCTGCAGCCACTTTGAACTATCACTAAGCGGAGAAAAATCATAAAAATAAGCTAATTGTGGGATTCAAAAGCTTAGATGGGAATTTCAACATGTAAAAATCTCAATACTTGAATCTCAACACAAAATTCACAAAAATTCTCCCAAGATCGAGTTTACGACTAACATACCATTTTGACTTTTGATTTTGAACTTAAACTTTGACTTTAATGAAACTTGTTTGATCCGTATGCACTAATTATGATTATTTAAGCTATGATAACACTAATTTAAGATACATGAACAAGATTTAGACCAAGTGGGTGAGATTTGATCCTCACATGTCCCAGCAGTGGAGTGTGAGAGTGAAGGTAATTTGATTTTGACTTTCTCTAGTTCAAACATTGGTTTTATAGTTTTACTAGTTCTAATATCACCTAGAGGTCATAGTGTGCGAGATAAACAAGTGAAAAGGCAACTACCACAGTTGAAACAACACGAACCAAACATCCCTTAATAAGCGGGTTAACAAATTTAAAAGGCAAATGAGCAATCTAAATCATAATCTTGATACATAAGCTTGTAGCCTAGGTTCATTAGCTATCAAAGATAAAATAAGCTATAACAACTAGAAAGGAACGATTTATAATAGAAACATACCCGTGGCGTGGAGGTTCATTGGTTACAACAGGAGAATCTTGTGATGTAAGAGGTGGAACAATGGAACTATCCGTCGACCCATTCTTCTCGATAAGCGGGCTCGTAACTTTTCATTTTCACTAGTAAGTTCTCCATTTCTAGACTTCAATTCGTTGTTTTCTCTATGACATGCTAAGCGACTTGGTATTACACCCCAAACAATGAAGCACGAACACCTAGACCATACATGCATGCATCACCATTTCGATCTTTACCCATAGCGTAGAAAAATATCATACGGTCGGGATTATCAATCGAACCCTCGAGGCGATTATCACTAAGTTGTTTCATATCATCCTGCATTTTATATAAACATGAACAACATATAGTAAAAGCATGTATTACAAAAAAAGCATATTGTGTTTAACTTATGCTATTAATACACTTTTGCAAACACAAAAGCATATTACTTACAATCGCTTTGCGGTGTCATCATTTTTGTATTTCCATCTATGGAGAAGCATGCACTAAAAGATCCAATCGAGTTGGATCTCGTCCCAAATATGTATATGAATAAAAAGAAAATGAATATTAACGGTGGATATCCACGGGATACATTAACAATCCCACTTTCTCCATAAACTTACCTTTAACTCTTCCCTTTTGCGAGCATAACTTTTTATCGGTTCTTTGGATCATCTTCTTTTTTGCCGATTCGCCTTGTTTTTTCACTTAAACTCTGCTGCGGGAAAGTAAAATATCATAATGGGAAATAAAGTAATGTTATTTAAAGTGGAAGAGTATTTCACACCTTAGTGTTTTCTGTATTCAATACTTCACAAGCTTCTTCCATTGTTTATTTTGCACTTGCTTTGGCCTAGATCTTATTTGTTGCTTAGCCGACAAAGGCGGATCATGGTAGTGTTCCTTAACTCTTGCCCTCAGGTTCTTCACCTTACGCCCAAATGATTGCAATATCCATTTTCTCCGACTTCGGAATATCAAATTTTGTCTAAAAATGTAATAGCTCACATTAGAAAACAAATACTTTATTCATTAACATACAAATTTAACATTGTGTACCTTTAAGAGTTCAAGCAAAGCTTTTTTTTCGTCAACTTTATTCCATGGTTTATAAATCGGACAATACTTTCCACTCCTTGAAAGTGTTCCCATGAAATGAGTCGAGATGACTACTTTTATCGTTAATAGGTTGTCCGTGTTCATTAACTAAAATAGAAATTCTATCCCCTTTTCTTGGGCCCAAACTTTTGCCATACGTGTTGGTCCTCTCTTTCTTTTGCTTACAATCCGAACTACAAAAGTGAACATGATTTACAATAGATCGTATACATTTAAAATACTAAATAATTGAAATGGAGGCAATATCTTAGTGTTGTATTTTGTCTTGTTTTAATTTAACTTTATTATATATTCTTCTTATATGACACAATATATGATATATGATTTTTAAACGATGCAATCAAGTAGACCATGTTAACTGTTTCATTTCGAGCTTGTGTAACTACATGGTTTTCTTCATTTTCGAAATGCTCGACTTGAATCTCTTCTCAAGTAGATCATCGCCGTCATTTGTTAAATCATTCACATACTCCAAATCATGCTCATTCTCCAAATCATCCATGTCTTTATCTACATCATCTTACAAGTAGCTTGTTGTTCAATATCTTCATTCATAGGTATGTCTTGATATCATCATTTTCAACATCATAAAGGTCTTCATTGTTATCTATATTAAAATTAAAAAAAAAACAAGTAAGCACAGCAGTTAATCGAATATACACTTAATAGTAATTTAATATCATATATATAGTATTTGAAATTTATGTATAGTTACCATCGGATCTCAAGTCACGCTCCCGTAGTCATGATCGTTGTCAATTGCAACTAAGTTTCTCTCGATTCGCGATTAATCTCCCTCTGCTGATGAAATTTGGTTGATCATTTCTCTTTTGGACTTGGTGGGACTCCTGCACCCTACTACGTATTGCCTCCCAGTATCAATCGGTTGTCCCTTTGCGATTGAGATTACGAAGATGTTAGCCAACCGAGACATTGAGCACTCATTCGTTTTTGCTAAATTTTTATATCTAGTCATGGGCCTGTGGAGCAATGTATTTTCGATTCTGTTTCATGCAAGTAGAATTGTTGAAAACAAACATAAAGAAAATATAGTAGCCAAATTTATTATTCATACCTTTTTATTTGTTTGTGTAGCCGCTTCTTACGGGTTATCTTCCTCGACATTAAGATGGAAGTCTGAACCGGACATATAATCTGCATCTTTCTCACCGGTATCCATTGGTTTCTTTTTCTTTTTCTTTTTCTTTCTTTTGTCACTCTCTACTAGACTTGTCAAAGACTTAGCAATATTTTTCACTCCCAAAGCTTGTAATCTCTGTTGGTTTTCTTGAATCCTTCTCCTTCTGGACATTTCATAATCATTCGTATTTCTCGTGGTGATTTGGCGTTGCATCCTGTTATTTTCCATAACTGGTGCACAAAACAAATAAAATTATTATGAGATTGCAAAGAACAATAGTCGTTTGAGAACAACAAAGCGAAATCAAATCGATGTCTGTTACATATTCTGAATGAAATACATTATCTACAAACAAAAATAGACGCAAATCCTTGGGTTACATGTCACGAGAATGAAATACATTAGCTAGAAGCGATATCAAATCACTATCACTATCACTACCCAAATCCTTTGACCCAACTTTACACATGTATACCAACATTCATTTAAATTAAGCGAGCAACTTAAATACAACTTGTACCACATCACAAATAAGCAGCACTTATGATCACATATGAGACTCATCACAAGAGGTCAACCAAACACATACCCGAACCAACCATTTCCCACTAACAATGTATAACAATGATAATACCAATAATAATAACAATAACAATAACAATAATAATAATAATAATAATAATAATAATAATAATAATAATAATAATAATAATAATAATAATAATAATAATAATAATAATAATAATAATAATAATAATAAGGAGGTGGATATTGGGCTTCATGGAGATATGGATGAGACCCTTGCGGCCGCGAGATATATTGCTTTATTCTTGGGATGGCGGGCGTGATGTTTGCGTTGATCTTCTTGGTTCGTCTCCTTTGACACAATCGGGGTTGCTTGATTTTGTGCCGGGCGTGTGGTTAGTGAGGTGCACTACGTAAGCGTGTCAAGTATGAGGTTAAATCTTGCGGATATCGGATATGGGTTCCTCCCTTTTCCTTTTCTTCTTTTGGAGAACTTGAGAAAGGCGGTGATCTTACTAAAAGCGTATTAGGCGTTTCTCCTTGACTCAAGACATTGGGGCACGCGTCTTTGATCCATATTTTTAATAGGATTGGTTTTGCTATTGCTAGAGGAGTGGGGCCTGTTAGTCTCTCGGCTCCCACTAATTTCTTGTAATTTCTTATAATTTTCTAATGAGTGATGTTTTTCATAAAAAAAAAAAAAAAAAAAAAAAAAAATAATAATAATAATAATAATAATAATAATAATAATAATAATAATAACAACAACAATAATAATAACAACAAGAGGTTTGCATTACATTGAGTCAAATCTTCATTCAAAAGTGAAAACCCACAATCCTTGTTTCTTGCCCACATACAACCCTAAAAAATTGAGATTTTAACCGTCTGTGGCTTGATTTCCATTAATAAAATCGAATCAAATACTTGAATTCGAAAAGATATGCTTGATTTTCGCGGTAAAAGTTATTTATGAATCGAATTTTTCCCCAAAATTTTAAGCGGGTTTATGTGAGCGTGGGTGTGTAAGTTTTCCCTAATTTTAGATTATAATTAGATTTGTAATTAAATTAACTAATAGTAGTATATAGTAAATGAAATGTATTATATTATTGTATATATGTAATATATAAGTATTTTATTGTATGTGAAACTAAAATGAAGTAGATTTGGCATTCGTTTTTCGACTTCCCGGTCAAACAACATTATCAATGTGTTGAAGTAATCGGTCTGTTGTATCTTCTTGCCGAAATGGGCGGCTCGAGATAGTTTATTTGTTTCTGCGGGCGTTATTTAAAATGTTGCTATTTTCTTACAGACGGGATTTATCCCTCGTGGTCTCGTTTGTTAAAGCGTATCCGCATCTAGTTGACCCGAAAGATAAAGTGAGATGTAGGATAGTAAAGCACACTAGAGTCATATATGCCATTGGTGCATCAATGAGACGGACATGCATGGAACCCTATGAATAATAATGAAATGGCTCGGGTTTGGCGGGAGTCGAATATCATATCATAATCAGTGTCATATCAAAGGTTCATATCCAATGTTGCAAATTAAAATCGCGAATCGATGAGTCGGGCGATCGACCACCTTGTAGGTTGTAATCGATGCATGGCGGGATGAATCGGTGATAGGGTATAATTTGATGTATAAGTAAATTAATTAATACTACCTAGTATACGATATATGAAAAGTATTGTATTATTGTATATATATAATATATAGGTATATATAGGTATTTTATTGTATTTGAAACTAAAAAGAACTAGAGTATTACCGGTTGTTGCTCGGGTTATCAACTAAGGGCCCGTTTGGTAGGTGGGTGTTGCTTTGGATTCGGGATTGATTTGGTAAAAGCGTAAAGTTTATGAAATAATAACTTTAAAAAGCTAATATGAATAACTCTCAGCGGATGCGGTCGTTCATTTATATCGTCAAGAGTTTTTACGTAAGTCGACTTCCCATGGCGTCACATTCGGGATGCTTTGTAGCCTATATTCTACACATATTGAGCGGAGGAATTGTCCTAGGCATTTGCGAGGCCAATATCGCCAGTGATCATAAAGTGCCGACTATTATGATTGAATGTATTTCTTCGCATGAAGTCATAGATAGACGATAATCCAACACGAGCCCGAAACATAACATATCATATCATATAACGAGATAATCGATGGCATGAGATAATGATATAGGATGCATCCATACTCCCCTGCGAGATAACATAGTGGCCAAACATATACTTGAGCTCATATGAAGATTCGTCATTAAGGTTCATCAAGGTGACAACAGGCAATATCACGGTTCATATGACCCAAGTGTCTTGTCGGGTTGTTCGGTTAGTTTGGTTTCATTCAATTTGAAAATAATAATCATGAATATTTTAAAATAATATTCAAATTATAACCATTTATAAAGATGGCGTGATCTTTTGAAATTCACGGGTTGAAAAGGTTAAGCGGGTTTTGGTTGACACATCAACCCTTTTTGATACAAAAGTTGCCACATTAAGAAAAAAGCTTAAGCGGGTTAGATGGGTGACCCAAACCGACCCAATTAATTTATTCACAACCCGAACCTACCACGATTAATAAGCGGTTAGATGGGTCGACACAAATTAATTTTATTCACAACCCGAACCTACCGATTAATAAGCGGTTAGATGGGTTTGACCCAAACCGACCAAATATATTTATACTCAACACCGAGTTACTAGTTCCTATCTTGTTACAAGCGCTAAACTGGCCCGAATTGGTTACACTTTGAGTCATCCCAATTAAAATAATAAGCATCAATATTATGGGAGCAGCGTAAGTTTTTCTCGACCTTTGATTTTCTGCAGTCTCTTCATTTGTCATGATTACTTGTTTTAATTATTTCATTTCTCATTAATACTCTTAATTTTTTGGTTCATGCATCTACCCTTATATATATGTTGGTTTTATTTTTATTTTTCGGTTCATCCATATACTTTTTTCAGTTCATAACTTTTCACTATATACAACCCTAATTGAAAATGTGCTTACGCCATACTTGAAGGCCGAAAGATCTTTGTGGTCTGAAAAGCTTCATGATTGTTTTATTTTTCTCAATATTAATGAGATACCTACGAATGAGGTCAACATGAGAATGTTGCGGCCGTCGAGACGACATGAGAATGCAAGTGGATAAGAGAAACGAACGAATAGCGGAGGTGTTTTATTTGAATTCGGATGAAGAAATGGCGGTGTGGATGTTTATGATTCAATGCATGAAGTCCGGCTCATTGAGAGGCGCTTGGTTGAATCTCTTGCAAGTGTTGTCGTGATTTTGAGAGGTTGATAAAATTGAAGGAGACCATTGATTCGGAGAAGCATGAAGAAGAATGAAGGTAGTTGTTGGGTCTTTTGTGGTTTTGTGTCGATGGTCTCATGTTGTTGGGTTATGTACTTATTTAGATGAAAACTTGTTATGTATTTATGTTGAAGGGATGGTTTGTGAACAATGGTTTGTGAACAATGGTTAATATTTTAATGGTATGTGCATATTTATGTTTAATGGCCGTTTGTTTTGTTATGTGTTTTGATGATAATCCGTATGTGCTATGTTGCTTATGTTGATAATCTGTGATTGTTAGTTGTTATTGTTAAATGTTGGTTGCTTTTGTTTATATGTGTTTAATTTAGCCTAGGCTACAAGCTTATGTATCGATATTATGATTTAGATTGCTCATTTGCCTTTTAAATTTGTTAACTTCGGTTATTAAGGGTGTTTGGTTACGTGTTGTTTCAAGCGTGGTAGTTGCCTTTTCACTTGTTTATCTCGCACACTATGACCTCTAGGTGATATTAGAACTAGTAAAACTATAAAACCAATGTTTGAACTAGAAAGTCAAAATCAAATTACCTTCACTATCACATTCCTTTGTTGGGACATGTGAGGATCAAATCTCACCCACTTGGTCTAAATCTTGTTCATGTATCTTAAATTAGTGTTATCATAGCTTAAATAATCATAATTAGTGCATACGGATCAAACAAGTTTCATTAAAGTCAAAGTTTAAGTTCAAAATCAAAAGTCAAATTGGTATGTTAGTCGAAACTCGGATCTTGGGAGAATTTTTGTGAATTTTGTGTTGAGATTCAAGTCTTGAGATTTTTACATCTTGAAATTCCCATCTAAGCTTTTGAATCCCACGTTAGCTTATTTTTATGATTTTTATCGGCTTAGGTGATAGTTCAAAGTTGCTGCGGGGCTAACCATTGCCACACAGGGCATCGACTCAAAATCCCACTTTCCATGTGCCTTAGCTTCTTCATTAGTGGGCCACACGGTGAGCTTATTGGTTATTTTGGAATCCAATAAGCTCATCTATAAAGTTCGGGGCTTATTTCAAACTTTTGAGCTTATTAGATAGGTCTGCGAGATAGCTTTTGTTTGTCGATTCCACCCATACCTTTGAGTGATCGGTGTTGACCACCAGTTCAAGCCCTCATCAAGTGCTTATCTGTGGGACCCAAACCTTTAGTTGGTAAGAATCAATGACAATAGTCCCTGTTTTATGTAAAATTAGTTGTTAACAACCACACTTAAGGGGTGTTTGGCTCAAATAGGCCAACGGGTCAATATGGCTTATCATCGCTTAATGGGTGTTTGGCTCAAATGGGTCAAACGGGTCAATATGGCTTATCACTTTGTTTGGCTTAAATGCCCATATTAAGAGCTTAATATGATTTTGTTAATCCTTTGAATTTCCAATTAGGTGGAAAGTAATCACCAAGATGATTTTGAGCTTAACTCATCTTGGCACGACGACATAGGTGATGATTTTGAGCTTGAAATGGTTATCAGTTCGCAACAAAATAATAGTCATTTAGATCTTGAAATGCTAGGAACAAGACATTCTAGTCTATAATCTAATACAAGCTAATACTATCAGAAACAATTGCAAAGTAGTAACAGAGTATGACTATCATAACATGCTATTAACTACTCATGCTCTGCAACTTCAATTCCCATTTAGCTTCAACTTCTTTGATAACAACTGTAAATGCATCCATTACTATCTCATCAAACATCAACAACTCTAAATGCATCCACACATATATCCCATAACAAGCATTTCATTAAACAAAAGGTTATTACATCAAACCTACATAACAAGCATTTCATTACACAATTTTTGACAACATAACAGCAATAACGAAACACAAAACAACAACAATTTTCTTAAAAAAAACCACACTAGACTTGCTTTCTTTCAACTCCAATTGCAGCAGAAACATTTCCTTCTCCATAGTTTATTTTTGAAACTCAATCTCCCTTTATAAATCTCTTATTTTCCATACTTGTCTTCTTTCAAACGTTTTCCTTTTGAATCAAATTAAAACCTCTTGTTTATAATAGTCATTAGGCAACTCGGGATCTAGCTTGATAAAATGTCTTACATTTTGAACCCTATATGGTAGAAACAACAAACATCACTATTATCAACGCATCCAAGAAAATGCATTATAATACTCAACGCATCCAAGAAAACTTACATTATAATACTCAGCGCATCCAAGAAAACGCATTAAAGGAATTAATTAAGAAATAGCTTAAAAATAAATTGTAAAAATATTTCTAATTTTAAGATCCAAATCCACATCATTCCACCATCCAAAATTGCCAGCAGAATCACCACCATCATCAAGACCGGTAATACCTCATAAATGAAACCCTAATCGTTTTGCTAAATTTTATGAAACAACATATGTGGTTAATTGAATTAGGCTCCCTTTCTTTTCTTGAAATGATATGTGGTTTCGTGGTTAATTGAATTAGGTTTAAGATGGATCTGAGTTGGATGTCTTTACCTAGATTTACCATTGAATATAAAAAGGTCTTGACGACTTTCTTGATCATATATTCTATAATGAGGGTAAAATGGAATGATTTCATGTCCATGTATTGATTATGTAATCGATATGGGTAGATCGGACGGAGGCTACAACACATCTGTTATGTGTCGGGTTTATGAAAGGTTATACAATTCCACCTTTCGGTTCCAAATCAAGTGATGCTCCAATGTTGGATCTTGAAGATGACATGCAAGGGTTGGTGAATGATGCCTTCCATCGGTTTGGTGATGACACACTAACCGATGACATGGGAACACTAAGCTGAAAGTATGAGTCGCCAAACCTAAAAGCGAAAAAATTTTATAAAGTGTTGGGAGGCAAAGAAACCACTATATCACGGGTGTAAGTTATCGACTCTTTCTTTTATCATTAGACTATTTCATGGTAAGTGTGTTGGGAAATGTAGTGATAATGGTTTCGGAAGATGCTAGATACAATGAGGAAGCCTTCCCGATGCTTCTATACCAAAGTCATTGTATGAACTAAGGAAGATAATTCGAGAGTTAGGACTTAGTTATGATAAAATTGATGCATGTCCTAATGATTGTATCTTTGTCTTGGAAAGAAAACATTAATAAAACATAATGTGATATATGCCATCGTCAAGGTATAAAGCAAGTGAAGATGATTGTGCGGATGAGTCAACCACGGTGATACACGTGAAGATTGGAGCAAAGGTGTTGCGTCATTTCCGCTCTTACCACAATTGCAAATGTTATTTATGTCATCTAAAACAGCGCCTCCATGAGATGGCATGAAGAGTCTCACGAAAGATGGTTACTTGAGACATCCTGCAGATTCCCGGCATGGAAAGCATTTGATTTTAAGTATGATAAGTTTGCCAAAGAATCTCGTAATGTCGGGCTTGGTTTAGCGAGTGATGGGTTTAACCTTTTGGAACAATGAGTGTTTCTCATAGTACATGGCTTTGTTGTTTTGACGCCATATAATCTACCTCCTTGGATGTGCATGCGAAACCTTATTTCTTTCTAGCGTTACTTATACCGGACCATCACGCTCACGGGAATAATATAGATGTCTATATGGAACCGTTAGTTCTTGAGCTAAAGGAGTTGTGGGATCGTAAAGGAGTAGACACTTATGATGCATCAACAAAAAGTAACTTTCGGATCGTGCTTGTTTGTTATGGATGATCGGTGACTTTCACCTTATGCAAATTTATCGGATGGAGCACCAAAGGTAAACTTGCATGTCTAACGCCATAAACATACAAAATCAACACGCTTGAGTCATGGCAAAAACAATGTTTTATGGGACATCGTCGATATTTGCCCTCTTGATCATGCTTTTAGAAGAGATACAAACTCTTTTGATGGCACGAAGAGCGAGCAGGCAACCCGTGGCTTAACAGGGACAAGAAGTACTTGATGAGTTAGATGGTTTTGAAGTTAAATTTGGAAAACTTGTGAAGAGAAACCCGAGTTACCTTTTAATTGGAAGAAGAAAAGTATTTTTTTGAGTTACCGTCTGGAAAGATAACTTTTACGCCATAATCTAGATGTAATGCATATTGAGAAGAATGTTTGTGACGGTGTCTTTGGGCGCTAATGAATGTAGATGGGAAGACCAAGGATCATATAAAAGCACGCCTAGATTTACAAGAAATGGGCATTAGAACTGAACTTCATCCTATAGTTCAAGATAACAACAAATTTTATTTGCCACCGCTTGTTTCTCAATGGATAAAAAAGAAAGATATTTTTGTCGTGTGCTTAAGAAGGTGAAAATTCGAGATGGTTATCGACTAATATATCAAGATGCGTAGAGTTAAAACCTCAAAACTATTTGGACTTAAAAGTCATGATTGCCATATTTTGATGCGTGATTGCTTCCCATTGCCTTGCGAAATGTGTTGCCTAAGCACGTGAAATATCTTGTGATGAAGCTATGTCGTTACTATAAACAATTATCGTAAAGGTTCTTAATCAAATGATTTGGTTCAAATGGAAACCGAGATTGGAAAAATACTTTGTGATTTAGAAAGGATTTTCCGCCATCATTCTTTGATGTCATGGTTCATCTTCGGTTCATCTTGCTTGAGGCGATTAGGAGGGACAGTTCATTACCGTTGGATGTATCCAATCGAGAGGTGCACATTACTATTATAGTAAATACGTATTAACAAATATTATTGAATCTAAAATTATTGGTTTTGATATCTCGGTATTTAGCTACATTAAAATCTTACGTCGCAAACTTGAGGAATAACCGGAGGGTTCCATTGCGAAGGATATCTAGGCAAGAGTGTGTGTCGTTTTGTTCATTGTACTTATCCGGTGATGTTGAGACCGTACATAATAAGACAAGTCGAAATAATGATGGCGATGGTTATGAGGATGTTTTACCTATCTTTTCTATGGCGGTCGACCGATTGGTGCTACAAGGTAGAAATGATGGAACTTGACATTTGGCTAAAGCACATTCATATGTGTTGTTCAATTGTAGTGAAGTTGATGAATTTGAGCGTAAGTAATTATATTAGTTGAGTTTCATAAATTATATTATCGATTAATAGTTTCGTTGTTATCATCATTATCATCATTAACACCTGCAGTGAACATCGGCGTTGGTTCATCATCAAAATCGGAGAAAAGCGTAAGCGTGACATTCAACGTTTACATAGTGAGACTTTTGAGTCGTGGTTTCAAGATCATGTAAGGCATATACACAGGTTTATTACTTTGAAAAATAATTATAATGACATAGCGTTTCGACCTACTAATAACAAAACAATTAACATCTTGCCTTATTTCGGGTTGAGGAGCTACATGCTAGAGGATAACGAGAATCACGAGAAAGTCTAAGGTGCTTGCAAGTGGTCCATCCGAGTTTGTGAAAAAATATAAAGGGATTTATCATAAATGGTTTCCGATTTCACACAAAGATGTAGAACATAATAGGAAAACACGAATAGTGGGGTTAATCTTGAGGCCATGACAAGCAGTTACTCGAGTGCTCACGATAACAATCCTATCGCGGAGATGTAACTTACTACGGGTTTTGAATGATATAATTGAGTTTGAGTATGGTATTGACAAGAAAGTAGTTTTGTTCGATTGTGATTGGATTTGAATGGTTCAAGGAAAAAGAAGATGACAACGGGTTTACTCTATTGAATTTTGAAGGATTGAAGGCTCATAACGAGCCTTTTATACTAGCTTCTCAAGCATATCAAGTATTTTACGTTGCGAGATAGTGTTGACAAAGGATGGCAAGTTGTGATCAAGATGCGCGCGAGACATGTTTATGACATGGATGAACAAACAAGTCTTGATGACGTGGAAACACATTTGCGGGGTGACTCATTTATGTGTCCTCAACATGACGAAACAATGGATATTGAATTGGTTAGAGGTGGTTTTGATGGAACCGTTGTGGACAACAATGACTTAGTTATTGCCGATGAAGAAGATCCATTGAAGAAGCTTAATGATTTCAATTAGCTAAATAATAATAGTCCACTGTTTTTATGTAAAATTAGTTGTTAAGAATCAATGACAATCCTCATTACTATTTGTATAACTCTTTCTTATACATTTCTTATTTAAATTTAGGTAATTTTAACTTTTAGCTTCTTGTTATTTATATTTTCACTTTGAGATCTCAAAACAACCACCTTAAGGGTGTTTGGCTCAAATGGGTCAAACGGGTCAATATGGCTTATCACCGTTTGGCTCAAATGCCCATATTAAGAGCTTAATTTACGCTTATTCACTTTGTTGTTTCTCTTCATTTTTTTGTTTCCTTTAGTAGCTTGTGTCACCCCCAAAATATCGCGGTGAACGATAGTGTCATTGGGGTATGGCGTCATAGCACAAAGTATGGATCTGACGACCTCTATAATGAGACGTTTTGAAAAGTTTACCATTCGATAAATAAGTTAAAGTCTACAACACATGAGATTTCAAAGTTTGATAATACATAAAGGTTTACAAAACATGTCGAATGGTAATAGATAAAAACACTAGACTCCAATGTATGCCATGAGACCCAAAAGCTCCATGAAATGCTATTGCCTTACAACCTGAGATAAACATGCTAAAAAGTGTCAACACAAAGGTTGGTGAGTTCGTAAGTTTGTAATAAAATGATCTGAAATACTTTGAGAAATGTTCACACAAGAAAGGCATTGTAAATCCACTCAATTCCAAGTTCCGCCCATACAAAACTTGCAACATGTGTTCACAACCCATTGCCTAAAATAGAATGACAATCATGAATATGCGCATTAAGGTAGTTAAAAGTATAAATGTCACCACAGGGTCTTCCAACAACTCGTGTTGGGATGTTCCTCAACGCTCACGTTAAATTTGTATCCATAAAATGGCCTTCAACATATAAATGATGAGATGTTCCTCCAACGACTCACGTTGGGTCAGATCCAAATAAATGGCCTTCCAACATATAAATGATGGGATGTTTGTTTAAGTCTAGTCACTACTGCGCACCAAGTCTAAAGTATAAGTAATGTTGTTTGGCAAAAGAGTTTATGTGTTTGGATAAATAAGCATATATCTACCCCAAATAGTTTATAGGAATTTAAATGAGTTAAAGCGGGTATGAACTCACTGGTAGGATTGATATGCTAACAAAATGAAGTGCACGAAAATGAGGCTCGGAAACTATCCAGCGACCTAAAATGAATGTTATGACTTGAGTTATGATATGTGGTCGTGAATGTATGATTTGAAACGTATCACCCAATATGCTACCGAAAACTAGTTATATATATAAAAATTGTTACTTGAATGTGTGGCGGTTCCATGTCAAAAATAATTATGCTTGAGCTAATGGTGAAAATATAGTTAAAACTATGTAACGGTTTTAGTAATTGTGAAATCGGTTTACATCGGACTTGACGTAATATATACATAGGAAAACTAACTTGTTTTAAGGTCCGTTTCCCCGAAACGTCCATTTAAACCCTTATAACCTTGATTAAAATCGACAGCATACCAATCTTGGGAATAGTGTTTTAAACGTTTTTACTCAAAGTTGATTAACCATATCTCACTCGTTTTAAGTCCGTTTTCAAGTTCTTTATATCCACGCGAAGGTAATTAAGAATACTAATATATTTTTAAACTTCGGAGACTTCACAGAAATTTTAAGGCCACTGTTTGGTCAGTTGAAACTCGGAAGTGCATGTACATTTTCCGGAAAATTGTAGTTTTTAAATCGTAACTTGGAAACCACGTATCTTTTTCGTTATCACTCCGTTTTAGTCCGTTCAAAAAGCCACGTTCATGGATTAAAATCTATTTTCTAAAACTTTAATAAAACTTATAAAATGACTAACTTTTGGAAAAAGTATAAATTTAAAACAACGCTTCCAGCTCATTTTAAACTTTACCATTTATCTACTTGTTTAACCACAAATTTGACCACAAAAATCCCTAAACTACACTTCGCCAAATCCACTAAAATTTAAATACTAGTCGAACCAATATAAATAAAATGACCATTTTGAGGTTTATAAGACTACTTATAACATACAATTAAGCATAAACTACATCAAACCTTCTCTAGTAAAGATCAAAACCTACTTTGATAAATCATTTTCATACTTCTCATTTTTATAAACTTTTAACTAGCACATGATTGTTATAAATATTTATATAGTACATATGGGTGATAATCTTGGATGATAATGAATAAAATCACAACAAATCAAATATGACCATGAGGACTTCATAAAAAATGTATGAAAAATATATATGAAAAGGTAAAAGATGAAATTTCATGCTTACAAGTTACTTGATGAGGTTTAAGGACAATGGGTTTCCTAATCACTTGAGGTTTTTATTGCAAAACCTATACAACAAGTGATACTAGAGTGTAATAAAACCTTGTCTTGAAAATAAATATGGTCTCCTTCTTCTTGATCTTGTGGTCAAGAATATGAGCAAGAGAAAGAGATATGGTTTTGTTAACACCTTGATGAATTGAGTTGTGTGAAGTTTATAAGTATAATACTATATATGTTACTAGATATTATGTAGCAAATGAATGTGACTCATCCCAACTTGGTCGACCAAAATGAAAGAAAGAGGCCAAATGAAATTTGAGTTACTAAATATATATATATTTTTTTTTATCAATATTTAAGTGTAGTGTAATGTATACTTGAAAATATAGTTAGTAACTTGTGTACATATTTGAGTATTTAGGGTAGCGTTAGATAAAAATAACTTTTAACGGGTCAAAATAAAATATATTGAGGTCATAAAAATTATAAAAATACATTTCTTGAAAGATTTGAGTGAATTAATATTTATCGGGTTAAATTTAAGAAAACCGCCGTAATTTATATAAACATAACAATTTATATACGAAATAAATTTAAAACACTGGGTAAACTAATAATAATATTTTTATAAACTAAATATGAGTATAAAAATATATTGTGATAATTTGAAAGTAACGGATCAAATGTTCAAAATAATTTATTACGCGATAACGTTAATTTAATATGAAATTATCGTTTAATGTGAAATACAAAACCCATGCATGACTAGTATGATGAATGTAGAGTTTGAAAATGACCAAAAATTGAGAATTGTGACATTCTTCCCATGTCGGAGGAATCACGTCCTCGTGATTCAATCGATGATACTTAATGTTCTAACCTTAGGTTTCGCGAAATCAAAGTGTATGGTCAAAGCGTTTAAGCCAAAACTTACGCGTCTAGGTTTCTTATCTAATGAGACTCACTAAATCGAATAATACTGATGGATCACTTAATGGTCTAGGAAAACGTACGATTCGCATTGTGGGCTGCCTCGGTTCCTAAATAAAATGCTCGAGGTCGGGTGGGTGATATTGAGTCTGAGGGTTTGGGTTATTTCCTTCAATTGCCACCGCTAGATTAGCTTGCATCGGTGGCTTATTCAAGCGAGACGATTATTCGGAAGTGATTCGGTATTACATTCAAAGCAAGTTCTTTGGTTATTCCTCATGTTGCCCGCATTAACCGTTGTTATCGGTCTTGCACGCCTCTCTGCTGGCTTGAAAAATGGCTTGACGATTGCAAATTGTACATAAGCGGCAAGGCTTGAACTTGGTGATGATAAGCACATTTGGCACATTTGGGATGTGTACCCGCATACTCTCTTTGTTCAGTACCGGTTGCCACAAAACTCTTGCTCTCTTGTTGTGTGCTACCACATCCATCTGTCTACTCGATCCACTCGATTCTTTCCTCTTGTCACTTGCTCTTCAAAGTCCCATTTTGACCATCTCATCTCATTAGGGTTCACCGCCTCGATGTGCACTTTGTCTTGTAGGCGGCTCAGTAGTTTTCACAGTTCCACGGTTTGGGGACAAGACCATATATGTACCTCGAGATTCTCTTGGACTCGGGGTAACTAGATGAGGAACTAGTCAGCTAATTCATGAAATCGATGCATGTGAGGTCGCGTGACCAACCCCTATCATGGAGTGGTGATAAAATTCATCTTCCGGTTTGCATTTCATTGTCAAGGCGGTACTCTCTTCGAACGCCTTAAATTCTTCCATGTCATACACAGGCGCTTCTCCGCCTTTAGCTCGTGGTGTGTGTTCCACCATGTCAATACCTTCCACGATAGCAAGCAAGCAACATACTTTACCCTCGATGTGTGGCACAATTGCGATGTCGATCAACGACTCTGTCTTCTCCACCCATCGAGTATACGCCAAGCACCTCCTATACCATCAAACTCCTTTGGTTTGCATCTTTGAAAATTCCTATATGTGCATCCGATTACATTGTTGTTGTTGTTGTTGTTGTTGTTGGTGTTGTTGTTGTTGCCACCGCCAACTACATTGTTGGTTTCACCGATGCCGTTCCGTGGTTTCCGAGTTATTCATATGGTTTCCAACTTGTGTGACAATAGTGGGAAGCAAGATTTGAAGTTGTTGAGCGATGATGGCGGCAAAATCGGGGTTTCCGCCAGCGTTGTTGTCATTATTACCAGGTTGTTACCGCCTTCTCTACCTCCACGCCACCGTCCTTCCACCCTTACCGCACCACCTCGGCGATCTTGCGTGTTACTCTCTTTGGTGCCATGATCTGCGAGGAAAGAGCTGTTGAATTCCCAATGTCTATACTTAACGTCCTCAAACATAATACCACGCCACAAATTGGTTCCTAAGGTGTGCCAGCACCGATCTCGTATCGTGGTGTCGCATATGTCCACGTGGGTTGTGGCGCATTTATAATTATGTTGGCCACCATAATTATAATTGCCTCATTCCTGCGATGTACATACCACCAAGCACACATGTCTCGGCGATTGATGTTCTTGAAATAGGTAGTCATTCTATCATCCGATTCTAAACGGTGGAGGAGGAAATTAGGGTAGGTATCTAGAGAGTCGCACTTGGTGTATAGGAAATTCCTTAAGGTGCTAAAGTCACTATGAGGTTTAGTCGCGGTGGTTCCCAAAGTATCCTCAAGAGAACTCCCATCCTCGGGCAAAATCATCAAATCTATACTGACTTTATTAGTAACACTTATTTAGCTCGATCTCGCATCTCATCAAACAAGAGCATCACGAGATCAAGTTAGATAAGTGCTCATTCTGAGATCCATATCTTTGATGACCCAACTAGATTTTGGGACTCCCCTATTGGTACAAGGAAACCACGTTATCCAATGAGGTGGTTCTAGAAGAAATATTTAAGAAAACATATCATACGAAAAGTGTGTAAGGCGATAGGAAAAGAGAGGATCGACGTGAAAGCGGTTATAGTCTAGGAACTAAAATGCAACCTAGTTCTCTATAACCAAGTCTCGATACCAATCATCGCACCCCAAAATATCGCAGTGAACGATAGTGTCATTGGGGTATGACGTCATAGCACAAAGTATGGATCTGAAAACGACCTCTATAATGAGGCGTTTGAAAAGTTTACCATTCGATAAATAAGTTAAAGTCTACAACACATGAGATTTCAAAGTTTGATAATACATAAAGGTTTACAAAACATGTCGAATGGTAATAGATAAAACACTAGACTCCAATGTATGCCATGAGACCCAAAGCTCCATGAAATGCTATCGCCTTACAACTGAGATAAACATGCTAAAAGTGTCAACACAAAGGTTGGTGAGTTCGTAAGTTTGTAATAAAATGATCGAAATACTTTGAGAATGTTCACACACAAAGGCATTGTAAATCCACTCGGTTCCAAGTTCGCCCATACAAAACTTGCAACCTGTGTGTTCACAACCCATTGCCTAAAATAGAATGACAATCATGAATATGCGTATTAAGGTAGTTAAAAGTATAAATGTCACCACAAGGGTCTTCCAACAACTCGTGTTGGGATGTTCCTCAACGCTCACGTTAATGTATCCATAAAAATGGCCTTCCAACATATAAATGATGGGATGTTCCTCCAACGACTCACGTTGAAATGTATCAAATAAATGGCCTTCAACATATAAATGATGGGATGTTTGTTTAAGTCTAGTCACTACACGCACCAAGTCTAAAGTATAAGTAATGTTGTTTGGCAAAAGAGTTTATGTGTTTGGATAAATAAGCATATATCTACGCCCCAAATAGTTTATAGAATTTAAATGAGTTAAAGCGGGTATGAACTCACTGGTAGGATTGATATGCTAACAAAATGAAGTGCGCGAAAATGAGGCTCGAAACTATCCGCGACCTAAAATGAATGTTATGACTTGAGTTATGATATGTGGTCGTGAATGTATGATTTGAAAACGTATCACCCAATATGCTACTTGAAAACTAGTTATATATATAAAAAAAATTGTTACTTGAATGTGTGACGGTTCCATGTCAAAAATAATTATGCTTGAGCTAATGGTGAAAATATAGTTAAAACTATGTAACGGTTTTAGTAATTGTGAAATCGGTTTACATCGGACTTGACGTAATATATACATAGGAAAACTAACTTGTTTTTAAGGTCCGTTTCCCCCGAAACGTCCGTTTAGGCCCTTATAACCTTGATTAAAAATCCTGACAGCATACCAATGCTGGGAATAGTGTTCGACCGTTTTTACTCAAAGTTCGGTTAACCATATCTCACTCGTTTTAAGTCCGTTTTTCAAGTTCTTTATATCCACGCGAAGGTAATTAAGAGTACTAATATATTTTTAAACTTCGGAGACTTCACAGAAATTTTAAGGCCACTGTTTGGTCAGTTGAAACTCGGAACTGCATGTACATTTTCCGGAAAATTGTAGTTTTTAAATCGTAACTTGGAAACCACGTATCTTTTTCGTTATCACTCCGTTTTAGTCCGTTCAAAAAGCCACGTTCATGGATAAAAATCTATTTTCTAAAACTTTAATAAAACTTATAAAAATGACTAACTTTTCGGAAAAAGTATAAATTTAAATGCGCTTCAGCTCATTTTAAACTTACCATTTTATCTACTTGTTTAACCACAAATTTGACCACAAAATCCCTTAAACTACACTTAGCCAAATCCACTAAAAATTTAAATACTAGTCGAACCAATATAAATAAAATGACCATTTTTTAGGTTTATAAGACTACTTATAACATACAATTAAGCATAAACTACATCAAACCTTCTCTAGTAAAAGATCAAAACCTACTTTGATAAATCATTTTCATACTTCTCATTTTATAAACTTTTAACTAGCACATGATTGTTATAAATATTTATATAGTACATATGGGTGATAATCTTGGATGATAATGAATAAAATCACAACAAATCAAATATGACCATGAGGACTTCATAAAAAATGTATGAAAATATATATGAAAAGGTAAAAGATGAAATTTCATGCTTACGAGTTACTTGATGAGGTTTAAGGACAATGGGTTTCCTAATCACTTGAGGTTTTTATTGCAAAACCTATACAACAAGTGATACTAGAGTGTAATAAAACCTTGTCTTGAAAATAAATATGGTCTCCTTCTTCTTGATCTTGTGGCTGCCGAATATGAGCAAGAGAAAGAGATATGGTTTTTTTTTGTTAACACCTTGATGAATTGAGTTGTGTGTGAAGTTTATAAGTATAATACTATATATGTTACTAGATATTATGTAGCAAATGAATGTGACTCATCCCAACTTGGTCGACCAAAATGAAAGAAAGAGGCCAAATGAAATTTGAGTTACTAAATACTTTTTTTTTATCAATATTTAAGTGTAGTGTAATGTATACTTGAAAATATAGTTAGTAACTTGTGTACATATTTGAGTATTTAGGGTAGCGTTAGATAAAAATAACTTTAACGGGTCAAAATAAAATATATTGAGGTCATAAAAATTATAAAATACATTTCTTGAAAGATTTGAGTGAATTAATATTTATCGGGTTGAATTTAAGAAAACCGCCGTAATTTATATAAACATAACAATTTATATACGAAATAAATTTAAAACACTAGGTAAACTAATAATAATATTTTTATAAACTAAATATGAGTATAAAAATATATTGTGATAATTTGAAAGTAACGGATCAAATGTTCAAAATAATTTATTACGCGATAACGTTAATTTAATATGAAATTATGCGTTTAATGTGAAATGCAAAACCCATGCATGACTAGTATGATGAATGTAGAGTTTGAGAAATGACCAAAAATTGAGAATTGTGACAGCTTGTACTACTGACTAGAGAATTCTTAGCTTAATTGGGATTCTAGATCTTATCTTGTTGCTTTAATTTGGTCGCTAATCACCCATTAGGATGAGATGCCACACTCGATCATTTTATTTTTAATCAAGCCTAGTTTAAATAAAACTTTTGTGAATAAGCGTTTCATAAAGCGATCTTTTACGACTCAAATATCAAGTGTCCTATTATGGTGTATCAAGTTTTGATACCCAGTATCAAGTGTCATACTAACTAATGTTTAAATAAAACTTTTGTAAATAAGAGTTCTAAAAAGCGATGTTTTATGACTCAAATAAAGGAGTGTTCTATTATGGCGTGGGATAATAAAACCACAAAAAATAAGCGTACTATAAAGGTTAATGTTAAAAGACACGGTTGTCAAGGGTCTGTTAATTTGTGTTCAAATAAAACTTTTGCAATTAAGCGTTCTATAAAACGAATAAGCGTTATAAAAGCGGATGTTTTACGACTCTAAAAGATGTGCCATATTGTGGTGTATCATAAACAAACCATTATGAATAAGCGTTATATAAAGGTTAACGTTATAAGGCGCTATTGTCAAGGGTCCTATTCACTTTTCTTATCAAAAAAGCGTTTGCGAATAAGTGTTCCATAAAACCGATGTTTTATGACTCAAATATCAAGTGTCTTATGATGGTGTATCAATCTATGGGACCCAAGTGTCAACTGTCATATTAAGTTATGTTTTAATAATACGTTTTGCGAATAAGCGTTTTAAATAATTAATGTTTTATGACTTATATATCAAGTGTCCTATTATGGTGTATTGTAATAAAACCATAATTAATATGCATCCTTTAAGGGTCCTATTAATTTTGTTATAATAAAACTTTTGCAAATAATCGTTTTAAAAAATGATGTTATAAAACCATTGTACATAAGCGTCCTATAAAGGTTAACGTTATAATACCCACGTGTCAAAGGTCCTATTAAATTTTGCTAAATAAAACTTTTTTGTGAATAAGCGTTTTAACTAGCGATGTCTTATGACTCAAAACTCACGTGTCCTATTATGGTTTATTATAATACAACCATAATGAATAAACGTCTTATAAGCGTAATTTATTAGGACCCATATTTTAAGTGTCATATTAACTTATATGATAATAGGACCCAAATCATCGACCATCCTATTATATACCTTTTTAGGACATCGCCTAAGTAGCAAATATTTAAAAGGACCCTAAACGCTCATATGTCCTATTAAGCAGTTTTTGGGACTCCATTATCATACCGTCCCACACAAAGGGTCCTAAAAGCCACTTTTGTTGTAGTGCATCTTGCCACGGGGTTGGCGCTAAAGTCATTGAAACATATGATTCAAGGTCCATAGTGCGCCAGAGTTGTACGAAGCTCTTGAAGCGGCACACTGAAACCCAAGGGTAGGTTTAATTAATGTGTTTCGTTTTGTTTTTCAAATGAGCAGGCAAAGAAAGGAAATAATACATATTATTATCCTTTTCTTAAATGTTCGAATAGTAGATGAAGCATGGTCTTAAAAATGATCTATGAGGATGAATGATTCAATTGAAAGAATCTTGAAAAGGTTGCAATTGATTATTGAATCGAATCAGATGTTTTTATTTTCTGATTTTGACTTGATTGTTGTATGGAGTCATGTCTTGGGGTGAGTCTAGATTAGGTTAAGTTATGGTTGGATTTGATTGTGGAACAAGTGTTTGCTGATTCATGTCAAGAATTTTATGGACTGATGATGTTTGATAACTGAGGTCGTGAGTATCTATATTTGGTATTTGAGTTGAGGTCAAGTGGTTTAAGTCTTTTTTTTTGTGGTCGTAGTCTTGGTTCAGTCACTCTTCTTCTTCATTTTTGTCACCAAGTCGCTACTGAGTCATGAGCCAAGTCGCTATGTTGGAATCACTCCTAAACCATAATCAAGTGTTAGTAATTAATATGTAATATTTATTATGGCCTTTATGTTTGTTATTAGCCTTAAGCTTATGCAGAAGGCCCATGAGCTTAGGCCCAAGCCCATAAAGGAAAGGAAGGGAACTAGGAGTGTTGCCCAAGCTTCCCTCCTATAAATACTCTTGTAAACCCTCATTTGAGGGTTGGTTGTTCAAGTTTTCTTTTCACACATATTCCTACGCCTAACCGTGCTACTCTTATCGTGTATGTGTGCTTGTTTACTTGTTCAATCGCCTTATCTCTTTCTATATTACTTGTGTTTGTAAAACTAGTGACCTATCGGTGGTATCAATCGCCTACTAGTTAGGTGAATCATTTTGTTTTTAAGTGGGTTTTGGTCCTACGCGTAAAACTAACGAGTGATACTTTGGTTCGCTTAAAAACTTGTTTTACACTTTTTAATCCAAGATTCTTGTACTTTCAATGTTTTAAGGTGTTAAAATACTTGTTTTTGAAAAACGTTTCAACCTTACTGCGTGGATATACGTTTTAAGCTTGGTTTTAACGAGGGTTTCATTCTCACGCTTAACTGCTTTTTAGAGCTTTGGTTCATCAAGTTTCCCACTTTTGTGTATTTTGGTGTTATTGAAGCTATTTTATCACACAAAAGCGGTTTATAAACACTTTTGGACGAATCAAAGTTTTGAGCATTTCTACGTAGTAAAACCCTAAAACTACGCGTAAGTGCTTCCTTGGTTTGATCTTCATTTTCACGGTTTATTCCGTGTTTTCTTACTTGGATAAGTCCGAAAATCGTCGACTTTGGATATCCTTTGCCTTTGTGATAGTGTAAAAGATCATTTGGACAAAAACCCTAAAATTACGCATAAGTATAAACACGCGTAGAAATCCTCGCGATAAGATTCACTACGCGTAAACCTAGTTCTACACATAAGGAAATCCTACGCCTAAGTTTCTCGCCTAACTTGTGTCTCGCATAACTTTAGAGTCTTTTCCACCTTACAGCGTAAGCTAAATCCTCTGGCGTAACTCCTAATCGTTACGGCGTAACTTTGGTGTTATTACGCATAAGTGCTACTTGGTTCTTGTCTTTTCTCGCCTAAGGACACTTCATCAACAAAGGTTCATTCGACTACAAAGATCCTTTTGTTACTACACAAGGCTATGAACATGTCTCAAAAACCATACTCTAACTATTTCCCTCACACTTATAATCATCATCAACAACAACAATTAACTCCACAACATCAACAATGGAATCAACAACAAGCTATTTATCAACAACAATTTAATCAACAACATAATCCACAAATTGGTGCAATCCCACCACCACAAATGGTTCAAACACCACCAAGCCTTCAAGTTCAACCCTACACAAATGATTTCAATCAACATCCATCAAGGAACACTATGAAGGAACCCACTTGGTTTGCAAAGATGTGTGAAGCTTTAAGCGACCAACAATCAATTCATGAAGTGGATCACTTGATAGACCTCCAATGCTCACTCCGAAACTACGATCAATGGGTGATAAGGTTCTTTAGGTTTTGTGATCACGAAGAAACCAAATGGAAAGTTCTTAAAGAAGGTTATCTTGGAAGGTCCATTTGAGATGCCTCTTGTCATTGTGCAGGAGATCCTAATCTTTGTTCCACGAAGAGATGAACAAACCAACATTGCTCTTTGCATGGATCTAAATGCTCTGAAACTTCTACACTATGAAGTGATGAACTTGCAATGGAATACATCCTCTTAGGATTACCAAACCCAATTCTTCGTAGTGTTGATGCTCAAAAGACCGCACAAAAATGTGGGATCATATTCGTCTTCTTATGGAAGGATCTGTACTCAATCGGGAGGATTTGGAATCCAAAATTTACTTAGCTTATGAACACTTCATGATTGAACACGGAGACACTAGAATCCTATCATCATCGATTTTCGAGACATCATCAATGATTTGGATAAACACAACATCATCATGCCAAGAATTGCGATGAATACTAAGTTTCGAGTAGTCTTGGTCACGAATGGGAGAAGTATGTCATTTTCTCCGTCAAGCAAAGAATATGCATCATTCTACTTATGGATTGTTGTACGATTACTTGAAGCCTCATGAAAAGGAAGTTGATCGGAAAGGATTCTCCGTGCTCAAATTGCTAAGCAGTCACATCCGGATAATCAACAACTTGCCTTGTATGCTCAAGCGAATTATCCTCTCAACAAGCAACTCAACCAAGCGCTTCAAACACACCTTCACAAAGCAACAACCTCGGCCAAAATCAATTGGTTCCATACAACAACAATGCTCAAGCATATGTCGATTAGGCGGCGAGGAAATCGATCCGTTCAAGCATTGCAACAAGGATTTGTGATGATTGCTAATGCTTTTGGCGTTACACCAACAAATCCAACAATCATATTCGTTCCTCATCTAACACACGGACTCAAGCTATTGTGAACAATGGACGTGTTGAAGTTCGAAATCGTGATTATGGTCGTCGGATGGGCGGTGGTCAAGGGTTTAATGTTGTGGGTCGAATAACAATGAGCTCAAATGGTGGAGCAGGAAATGCTCAAAATCGGTTAAATGGTCTTAGATGCTACAACCGCAATGAGAAGGACACTGGCTAATGCATGCCCAAAGCCGAGGACTAGGGGCGTGCTTATTTCAAAGAGGCTTTACTTTTGGCTCTTAAGGATGAAGTGGTGGATCTCTCACGGACAAAGACGAGCTTTATGGCGATCACAGACTCGATGATGATATGGAGGACTTGCGGCCAATGCATTATTATGTTGATGGCTAATATGCAAGAGTTACACATGAGTGAAACAGGCCCGATGTATGACAACGATGGCTTGTCTCAGTGCCGAACAAACCATCATCATATCTCGAACTAATATCTCCGCAATATCTCGATTCGGCACGGCTCAGATTGTTCAAAATGAGTCATCTACATCTCATTCGACGATTTTCAAATAAACCCGTAATTACATTTGACGATCCGGATGACCTTATGGTTTCCCTTGATAATCAAATTGACTCGTGGTTATACTTGAGGATCTACATAATGATCATGTTGTGACTCACGTTGAACACGTTGAACCTTTGCCTCATCCAGATCTTGTTCTATTACTTAAGACCAACAATCCCAAATTCTTGAATGTGTTGCATTAAATCGGACCTTAAAAAGTAAAAATGCCTTGCTAACCAAGGATTTTGAATGCTTACAAATGCAACTCAACTTTTCAAAACTCAAGAAAACCGTGAAAAAGGTTTTGAAGCCATTTGCAAAATCTCATCAAAGCGAAAATATTTAGAGAAGCGGATCGTGATCTAGCCGCCTCGAAGAATGCTTTGTTATGCGAATTAGAACAATGAAACATGAACATAAAAGAAAATTAACGCTCTCACCTTGGAAAATCAAAAGCTAAGGTGAGTTGTTAAATTGTCAAAAACAGTTCTCCGCATACAAAAGCATTCAACGAATCGGGTAGATGACCTTCTTGAAGAAATTATCGACACAAAAACAAACTTAAAGAGTTTAAAGCATTGTTTACAAACATGGTGAATCGATGTGACTATTGAAAAGTTTACCTTAAAACCCAATCAAAGGAAATGGAAAAAATCTAGTGATTACAAACCAAAGCTTTCACTAAAACATTCAAACCAACTCACGAAGTTTCGGTCGAGAATACAAAATTGATAATCTTGTTATGAGTGTTGTTGAATATCATCTTCAAGAGGAATTAGATGCGAAAGGCGAGTCGATCAAAATTAAAAAGCGTTGTTTACAACAAACCTTTTAATTATAAAAACGCGGTCACTTTAACACACCAACGGATTCTTCTAACACACCAAGGGTTATCATCAAAACACACAGTCTCTAATGTTAATCCCAAAGCAGTTATGCACAAACTTATGGTCATTTACCTTCAATTAGTGAAGTAAACTCAAAACACGAAAATCGAAATATTCTTAGATATTTTGACATTTTCAAGGTGACCTCAAAATTTTACAACATGAGATAGAATATCGTTCGAAATCAAAATTGAACACTTTCAATCGCCTCTGGCGCGAGAACAAAGAGACATTTTCGGAAAAATCTTTTACCTAATGTTAAAAACTTGAAAAGTTGTGCATTATCACGGAGCAGGATTTTCATAAGGAACTTGGAACTATGAAGGTGGTTTTAGAAAACGAAACATCTATTTCTAATACTAAGCGAAAAAAGAAACTTTTGCGAAAAGATGTTGATCGACTTTTGGAAGACCTTATCCGTGCTAATGTCCATAATGTTGTGTTGTTTCATTCTTTGCCATATGCATCGATTATATCTCTGTTGATATTGTTGAAAATGTTGTAGCTGTTGAGAACACCGATAATGTGCTTCAGATCGAGTCTTTAAAAGTGAAAATAAGCGATTACTCAACGAAATTTACAATGCCAAACGTCGTCTTCATTGGTGTGAAAAGATATTCACAATCATCAACTTAGTTTTCAAAAGAAAATCGCTCGATTGAGTGCAAAATCTTCGATCCTAAAATTGAGCAACTGGATGATCAAAGCGTGTTTTGAAAAGTCAAATCTCAAAATATGAACAAGAACTTTCAAAAGTTAAGCAGGAATATGGTGTCATATTTGATTTGCTCAATAAGACTCATCATGAAGCATCAAGCGAACTTGATCACTATCTTGTTCACACTAGAGAAGTCATGAATTTTCTTGGTAATATTAGATTACGAAAATCAAGATTTGATTCACACTATCTCTAAGTTAAGAGAAATGTTAGGAAAGTATGAACAACTTCCGCCTCATCGTGATTAAGAGATTAGCACCAGTCACATTAGTAATCGTGATCCTAGAATCCCTAATGCCAAATCACAAGTTGCTAACGTGTTTCCCTCTTTGAAGCAGAATAGTTGCGTCTTTTCAAGCGTCCGCACTTCACGACCTAGGAGCACTCAATCGAAGAATAGGAAGTTGCGACCTAAGAAAAGATCAATAAGGAATGCTAAAGTAGAAGAACACCTAGGACTCGAATAAGACTCATGTTGCTTCCACTACGATGTTGCGTCTGGAAAATGTAATAGAAATAGTGATGTAACGAATGCTAAACCGTTAAGCACTTTTGATATTCGATCTAATGCACCTTGTGATATTTGTCGTAAAAGTATGAATTCGATTGTCATGACAAATGTGTTGCTAAAGCTATCATCTCGATTACGGAATCCTAAGAACGAAATACCTCTAGGCCCACTAATCGGTCTAAGTCATTGCTTGGTAAACCGCCTTTTTAGAGTCTAAGGCATGTGTTGTTATCCACAGCTCGGTTTCACCTTCTAAGAATGTAGTACCACCTAGTGCATTCACTAAGACTAACGAAAGAGTAGTTATAGATGGCATAAATGGATATATAACACACTAGGATTTAAATGGATGCTAAACTTATTAATGTGTGTATGTCTAATATACCTTGGAACCCTCTAACATTTCGGTTCCACATCTACTTCTATTCCATTTGTGTCGTCTGTGTAATGCAGATCTGATCATTCTCTGGATTGTTGATAGCGGATGTTCCCGACACATGACGAGCAACCTTAAGCTGTTATCAAACTTTATTGCAAAGTTCATTGCCATCGAGTTCGGGAATGATCACTTCGCAGCTATCATGGGCTCTGGAGACTATGTTAATGGAACATCGAAATCGTGGGGTTTATTATGTGGAAGGCCTCGGTCACAACTGTTTTCGATGGTCAATTTTGTGATGGAGATTTGGAGGTTGCTTTGGGGAGAAAACTTGTTTCATTCGTGATCTACATGGAAATGACCTTATGTCCACTCGCGTAATTCTAGTCTCTACACTATCTCTATGCAAGACATGGTTGCTTCCTCTCCCATCTGCTTACTTTCAAAGGCAACATCTACAAAATCCACGGCTATAGCACCGTCGTCTCTCACATCTAAACTTTCAAACCATCACCAATCTTGCTCGACACAAACTAGTTGAAGGACTCCCACGATTCCGGTATTCCAAAGATCACCTGTGTTCAGCTTGTGAACAAGGGAAAAGAACTCGTGCTCACTTTCCTTCAAAGGTGGAACACAACTCTCAGCATGTGCTTCATCTTCTTCACATGGATTTGTGTGGCCCGATGCGCGTGCAAACGATCAATGGCAAATGCTACATCTTAGTAATTGTTGATGACTACTCACGATGGACTTGGGTCTACTTTCTTGAAGCAAAGACCAAGCTCCACAAATGATCATCACCTTTCTCACAAAATATGAGTTCGACTCCGCAACACCGTCGGGATAATCGAATGCAGACAAAGGCCCCGAATTTGTTAACAAAACCCTTGAGAATTCTATGAGAAAGTGAATTCAGCATCAAACATCTATTGCACGTACACACGAACAAAGCGGAGTTGTTGAAAGACAAAACCGAATGTTAGTGGGCTGCAAGAACAATGTTAATCAATGCTAAACTTCCAGTTTCTTATGGGCGGTAAGTCAGATCTGCATGCTATACTCAAAACCGTTCTATGATCACAAAACGCATACAACAAAACACCTTCGAGCTTGTCCATTCAACTATAAACCAAACCTCAAACACTTTCATGTATTTGGATCCCTTTGCTATCCGAATAATGATCGTGATGATTTTGGAAAGCTCAAAGCCAAAGCGATATTGGAGTCTTTATTGGATCTGTGACAATTCTAAAGGTTTCCGAATCTGGAATCATCGAACTAAGGAGGTAATGGAAGCGATTCATGCTCATTTTGATGAACTCGCGGAAATGGCTTCGAGTATAACGACTTAGAACCCGGTCACAACGTTTAAACTTCCTCAATCCCCATCATCGGTGAACAAAGCTGACTAACTCGTCAACAAATGGAAAGGTTATTTGCTCCTCCATTCGTGACGACATTGATGAGCGTGCTCCTGTGTATCCATTGTTTCCGTTGCACAACCCGATAATATTCCTATACCGATACACTGCTACAACAACTCTTGTTGAAGATGCACCTACACCGGTTGACTCCAACACAGATTGAACACACGCTTCCAACAATGATGAACGGTGATGATATTCGAATGAAGTACCCCACTGCGATTTTGATCCAAATGTTCTTTAACCCGTTTGCTAATGAGGCTAGCACACGGATGTCGCGGAATCTTGACAAAACCATTTGAATCCTCGAGAATCGCACAATGTATACCAACATCAACCCTCTACACCCGATGGACAAAAGACCATCCTCGGCTAACATTATTGGCAATCCGAATCAACCAATCGTTACGAGACAACGTCTTCGCACGAGATGGTGAACATTGCATTTATGCACTCACATACCGCCAATCGAGCCTAAAACATTAAAGATGCAATGACAAAGACAATGGATTAAATCCATGCAAGAACAACTCAATCAATTCAAGCGTCTTGAAGTATGGGAAAAACAAATTGGATCTTTGAAGGGCGTCATCAAAACAAGTTTTCTCTATTTCTTCTTGAACCTCGGGACACGAAGAAACATCACCTTGGCATCTTCAAGGCGATGCTTGCGATTGCGAACCTTGTGAAGCGACACTTTGTGAAGCGATGGTTGAAGCGATGCTATGTGAGCGGTACCTTGATCGACATTAGTACCTTCGGTTTCTTCATCCTCTGCGGTACGCATTACGAGCGACTTGCACAATTTCCATCATTGATGTTGTTAAAGGAATATCTTCACCTCGAAACAAGTTACTTCTTTTAGCCATGAATGTAAAGATTTTGGCTTGTTGCCTGATAACGGTAGTAAGCGGTGGGTTTGGGAACATCGGTAATTGCTTGTTCAAGAAAACTGTATAAACCTTGGATACATCAACCAAGTAGCCCCGGATGATATATGAGAGGCATTCCATCCAAAATAAGCCGTGAAAAGTTAAATACTCTATCCGTTGCTAAACCAACTCTGCCGGATGCAATATTTGAACCAAGCTGCTCCCGAAGTGCTTTTAGAACTTATGGTGGAGCAAACATGGATCAAAACTTCCATTGAGAGACGAGAATAAGGCCTTCTTAAAAGTTTGTTCGGTCAAAGAACCTTCATAACCCAGTTTCTAAAGTATCCCAAATCGAGTTGCTTGTCAAATCTAATAGCCCGTCTTCATCTTCAAATAATAAATCTGCGAATAGATGTACATGATCTTAATAGTGCGACCGACCTTGATTGATCTAATATAGTATTCATCCTCCTCCATATTTTCTCTAGCATTAGCCCAAATTCACGAATCCATGGTTCAATAACATCCGGCTCAACTAAAGAGCATAGCTAGGCGACCAACGGATAATCAATAATATCATAGAAAGCCCGTTAGCCTCGGTCTTGTCCAAATTAGCCACCATATTGTTGCTTGAAGTTAGAGCGATTCACCATTGTTGAAAGAATAAGCACAATAGAAAGATTGTATCGAATATTAAAGAGATGGTAATTGAGAGATAAATATGGAAAAGATGTGAAGTAATAATATAGGAGGAAAATCGGAAGAAGTTATTTATAGGTGAGATTTGAAAAATCACCTTAAATAACAAAGTTACGTTACTACCAATTACCCTTCAATATTACCGTTGGAGCAGTGCTTTATCGACAAGCGGTACTTTCCACATAAGCGATACTTTCAAGCGGTGCTTTCCCAAGCGATTTTTCGAGAAAACGATTACTTTGCCAAAAATCTTCAAATAATCTAAGTATACACTAACATCCTCCCCTTAATACAGGGACTATATCAAACATCTTATAGTCCTCCCCTTAAGCAGTAACTAGTTAATCATTCCAATGCTCACGACCAAGTGATTGAATCGTGACACATCAAAACCTTTGGTGAGTAGATCGGCTACATTATCATCGGTGTGAACTTTAACATTAATGAGCCTATGCTCATAACAATCTCGAAAAATGATGCTAATCGTATATGCTTTGTCTTGGAATGATACGGATTCTTCACAATACAAATAGTACTCTCATTATCAATATTGATAGGAGTATTCTTAAAGTTGAACCCATAATAAGAGTTGATTTTGCATCCATAAAACTTGACCACAACAACTTACGTGACTACATATTCGACTTAGGTAGATGATGTTCTTTGCAATGTCTGTTCTTACCTTTGCTGGGACTAACCTTCTTCAAGAATATTGGCATCCACGGTTGGATCTTCTATCATAGTTATCTCACCGCATAGTCAGCATCTGAAAAAGCTTCTAAGTGAAAAGGTGACTCTTTAGGATACCACAACTAACTTAGTTGTTGTTTCAAATAACGAGATATTCTCTTGTGGCATTCAAGTGAGAGATCTTTGGTGAAACTTGATATCGGCATAAACATCTGCAAACATGATATCGGGCCTTGATGCGATAAGATACATAAGAGAGCCAATCATTCCTATAACTTGACTAACGTTTCCATCTTCATCTTTTCCCAATGAATTGATAGATTTAATTGGTGTAATATGACCTTCATATCATCAAAATTAAACTTCTTAAGTATATACGTAACATACTTGTCTTCTTATCTAAAAAATTCCTTCCTTGGAATAACTTTGAAGTCCTAAAAGAATATTAACTCTCATTGAACTCATTTGAAATTCCTTACGCATCGGTTTCAAACTCCTAACCATGGGTGTTTGGTAGCCCCAAGATAATATCATCAACATACACTGTACTAACATGATATCCTTCTTGTCTCTTTTGATAAACAAAGTCTTGTCAATGGCTCCACATATCCATGGTGTAATAAGAATGTGAGAGCCTCATACCAGCTCTAGGTGCTGATGAGACCATATAAAGCCTTCACCACCTTATAAACTTTGTTAGGATGCTTAGGATCTTCAAAACACAGGTTGTTTCACATCACCCTCCTCTGTAGTGCCATGAGAAGGCACTCTTGACATCCATCGGTATGCACGAAAACCCATATAAGAAGCAAAAGCAAGAAAGATTGAATGCTTCAATCCTTGCCAGGGCAAAAACCTCATCATAATCTACCCTTCTTCTTGTCTATAACCACGAGCAACTAACCTTTCCTTGTTCTTGATAACATTGCCTCTTTCATCTCTTTTGACTCTAAAACCCATCTGGTTCCAATAACTTTCTTCCCGGAAGATCACATAAAACCAAACCTCTTGAAGTTTAAATTGAAGAAGTTCTTCTGCATACTTCCTCCTTCTTTAGTCAAAGCTTGAGCAATGTTCTTGGGTTCCTCTTGAGAGATGAAGCAGGTGAATAAGCGGGTTTGATGATCCTTATGATTTAACTTTTTTTTGTTTATACACAAAGCTAAGTAAAGCATTATGAGGTTTTGTGAAACCCTTAGCTTTGTGTCTTGTCATTACTCGAGTAGAAGGACCAATGATTTGATCATTGGATGATTCTTATGAATTAAAGAGTGGAGCGTGGAACTTCATATGTATCATCTAAGTTAGTATAATCGGCACCTTCATTAGAATTTGTGAAAATACCTTCATCTTCAAGCTCATCATGATTTCTTCTAGCTCGGGCATAGTAGGATCATTCAAATCATCTAAAGTCATCATGAGTGCAGGCGATACTTTGGTTGAAAATCTTGTCAAAAATCTTTGAAGAGAACTCTATGATCTTGTTCTTCTTCTTTGCCTCTTCATAAGCTCTCCTTTGTTCATACGTGTAAGAATGTGCTAATACATCTTGAAGAAGCATCGATTAAGTTCCTCTTGAATAGATTGATCCTCGTGGATAATGAGGATTGTGGAGCAACGATGCTTTGTTTTGGCAAATCGGTACTTTGCTTAGGAACATCGAGGACTTTGTTTTGGACTCATAGGATTTTATCGGGGAATAGCATCGGATCTAAGATGAATATCATGAACAACATATTGAATATCTTCTTCATTATGCAAGGTTGATTTTCTTCTCTAACGGTACATAATTCATTGAAGGAGATAAAATCTCAAGATCAAACATCAATCAGGACCCTTCCCTCTCATTGTCTTGATCCTCTAAAACTCAACATGAAGACAATCTTGAATCTTCTTAGTAACTACTGTTGTAGACTCTGAATCCTTTCTTTGTTAGTGCAATATCCCATAATGTAACCTTCGGACTTGCCATCAAACTTCCCAAATTATCAATAGTGTTCAAAATAGTAAGAGGGCATCAAGGCTTCATAAAGCAGATGTTGGGTTTATTGCCCATCGTGATTCATATGGTGTCTTCATACGTGGTTTGTATGCGGAAACCTGTTGAGTACATAACATGCGATGCTTGACTTCTACCCAAAATTGAATAGGGAGATGAGAATCAGCTAATGGTCCTACGACAATCAAGGTTCTATTTTCCTCACCAACCATTTCTTTGTGGTGTTCTAGCAATACTAAACTCCCTTTTTATGCCTTTATTTGCACAAAAATCATCCATAAAGCATTCTTGAATTCGGTTCCATTGTCACATCTAATACCTCTAACCTTGAGTCTTAATTGGTTTCAAGTGCTATTATAAGAGTTTGAATAGCATCAAAGGTATCATCCTTAAAGCCCAAAGAAAACCAATGAATCTACTACAATCATCGATAACAACCAAGCGGTACTTCTTCTTATTTAAACTTGCCACGAGAGAGGTCCAAATAAATCCATGTGTAATAGCTCGATGGTTCTCGATATTTCTTTCATCAAGCTTCTTGCGAGGAAGCTTTGTGTTGTTACCCTTCTTGCATGCCAAACATGATTGATCATTCTTGTAAGTCTTTGAAGGTAAACCTCTAACTAAATTCCTTTGACCAATTTGTTGATGTTCTTGAAATTCATGGCCCAATCTCTATGCCATTGATGCCTCTTGAGATGTTGCTTTAGCCACCAAACATGTGGCTCTTCCATAAGAATGTAGACTCTTCATGTCTAAACTATACACATCGTTTGTCCTTGGTACCTAAGTACTACCAAGTCATCATCATGGGTTTGAAGTCGGAAGAAAGGATAAGACGATACGTGTCGTTGAATAACCGAGGATGCTTTTTATCTAAATCGAGGCCGACAACAAGTTGAACTTGACTCCTTACATATCGACATTCTCAAAATCAATTCTCCCGGCTTTAATTGTTCCTTTCCATGTAATCCTTCCTCCATTGGGATCATTCCCAAATGCAACTTTTCCTCCACTAATACTTCTAAAATCGAGCAGGGATCTCTTTCACATCATACTTCGAGCAACCACTATCCACATAAGATGATCTTTAAGCTCTCTTGGGTTGCCACACAAAAGCAGTTAGAAACTTTTAGGAACCCAAGCCATTCTTGTTGTGTTCCCTTGAATCACAACTCAAATTCTGAGTATGTAATTCTCACTATCTCTCGATTATGATCCAAAATTATCTTTTGATGTTTAGCATGTGGATTTTCAAAACTCATTGATTTTTCAACATAAATTTCTTTCACAGTTATTAGCCTTTTCTTTTAACACAAAAACATCGATTCACTTTGTGTTGAGCGTCTTTATGTCTCAGTGATTCTTTCCTTTTAACCCATTCGGTTTTAACGGGGTTCTTGTGATCTAGATCCCTATATGAGTGTGATAACTTCTAGGTTGATAATGGGTCTCCTAGAATTTCTATCCCAGTATGGTTTCGATTACCTTGTCTCACAGGCGATGCTGGAAATCTTGAGATCTTGAGTTCTTCTCCGATGTGGGTATCTATTATACGGTGTGAGTTTACGTGATTAACCCTATTTGAAGTAGTCCTTTGGTTTGTGCTCTCTAGGTCTCGATTGTTAGACTTATTCCTTGGAAACTTGCTTAGATATTACGGTATACATGCAATCTTTGATTAAGTGAGTGGACTATAACACACAAAACAGGTTTTTGACCCATATGCCCAAGTGATTTCTTCTATGTCTATGCCCAAAATTGTTTTGCCTTCTTGAGGTGATAAAATTTGTTTTGACCAAAATTATCCCAAAAGGTTTAGCGATCTTGTTTTGAAAAGGTTTTGCGAGAAGTCTTGCTTGTTGGCGATGCTTTGATTTAAAATCTTCTTTGGATTTTGAACATTGTTTTCATGTTTCTTTGGGTTTCTCGGATCTAGATTTAGCAATTAGCTTATTCCTAAACTCTAGACTATCTACTCCATGAGAAACATCGGGCCTAGAGGGTGATGACTAATGGGATGAGGAGCGACATGATAACCATTGTCTTTCTTAGGGGTGGTTCACTTCGAGCCTTCATTACTAGATGAATCTAAATAGTTAATGAGCTCATCATCACTAGTAGTTATATCCTCAAAATCACCATCATCACGATCACTAGGTTGATTTTCTTCTACGATACTAAAGTCCATTCGAATCTAAGCTTTGTTCTAATGTAAGCCCTTACCTTTTTCAACATAAGCAACTTGGGACAAGCGGACTCTTTCAAGCGGCAAACTTAGCTACCAAATCATCTCTTTCCTTAGTTAACTTCTCAATTTCGGCAATTTTACGGTTTAGTTTCCATTCACTAAGTTTTAGCGATAATCCTGTTGTTCATACTTTTGACCCAACCATTTCATTATTTTCATGTGTTATGATTTTAGCTTCTATAGACTCTAAAGTGATTTGATAACTTTGCTACCTCGGACCTAGCCCTAATACAATTATCTCTTTCAATCACATAGCTGTTAAGTAATTTTTGATAGAATTCATAACAGTTTGAGCATACCTCGAGAGATAGGAGGCGAGTTGGTGAAGTAGCCACCATAGCAAGAAGAGCGGATCATCTTCACTTTCTTTGCTCCAATCAAATCCTCCAAAGCCATCATCGATTCAAAGCGGCATGTTGATTCTTCATCAAAAGCAATGCTCCAGGTCAATGCTTCCATGTGTCTTCAATGCATCTTCCTTTGCTACCATCTGATGGTCACGGGTTCATCATCAAACTCTTCCTCCGATCGACCTCGATAAATTCTCTTGAGCAACCAAAGCCTTTGTTTGATTATTGGAATTTCCTTGAGCTCAAGTTTAGGCTTCTCGGATATTACATTTGCTTGATACTTAGCAAACACACTCCACCAAAGTGACCGATCTTTTGACAATTGAAGCATTCAATTTTAGATTTGTCAAAAGTTATTCCTTGTTTTGTTTGAAATCAATATTTTTGCTGTCTTCTTCATGTACTTTTTGATTCTTGTAGTGATCAAAGCAACTTGCCACATATCAATTTCCTCAAGTGCATCTTCTTGATCTGTGCTAGATCCTCTTCATAAGTGGTAATTAAGCTTGCTTGTGTGCAAGAAGGGCACACACTTCATCGAGTTCAAAGTGGTTGATGGTGTGGCTCAAGGTATATGATGGGGGATTGTGGTACTTTTAAGCAAGATGCACTTTGAGAGCGATTACTTTTAGAATGCTCTTCTTCGGAAGATAGAAAAGCAATCTTGTGAGATTTTGAATTTGATTGACCACTCATCTCATGTTCATACACCTTGATTGATGATAGAGATCATCAAGTCCATAACCTCCAGGTCCTTGTTGTCCTCGATCATAGTAGCAATCACATGCCATGTAGATGGCAAACTCATAGAAACTTCAAATTAGCATCCTCAGTGATACTTACGCCTGTATAACTCCAACATGTTGAGTTAAAACCTATCATATCACATCACTCTCTCTTTCTCTCTGTTTAAGCTATTTTGTTGACAAGTTTGTGCATCTTCTTAGAGCTTCATTCCTCAAATCTGGTCTTGAGGCGACCCAGTGCTAGCATCTTTATCGTGAAATTTAAGAAGATGACCATGGAATGGCAGACGGGAGAATGTTAAGAGCCTTCTCTTGATTCCTTGGGTTCTTGTGGTAAAAGCGCTTTTGGTGCAAAGGTTGTCGGGAACTTGAGCGGGTTGGAACAACTTCATTCCCATTGACAATTACATTCCACGAGCATGATGCATGGCAATATCTTGCCTCATCTTCGTACACGAGAGATCATATTCTCCTTAGCCATTTTGGAATTACGGTGAGGGTGATTGAGGGTGGTGGACGACTTCGATCGTCATCTTGAATTTTGTAGGTTTCTTCTAGTCAGTTTCCACAAGCTCGATACCACTTGTTGGATCGATATACTTTAATCAAACTAAACTAGCTTGTTAAGGTTTATTAACCTCGGATAAATCCTAAGTTATTAACAAAGAAACCTTTGAGCTTTTATCAAGTCTGGAATTTACTTAACAAAGCTAAGAAAACTTTATTAATAAAACTCTAAATCACTTATTATCTGATACTCTAATACAATTCTAAGATATTAGAACTTTCTCTAAACTCTTAATTCGTAAACTCAAAACTCTTTTACGAAATCGTACCTCTAATGCCAATCTAGGAGTCCTTTTATAGACTCAAGGATATCCTCGTTTACAATTGATAACCTTATCGACAAGTAATCTAAACATGGAATACAATACTTTCCATAAGCAGATATAAGATCTTACATTCTAATTACTGACTTTATCTTGCGATAAAAGAAAAATAATATGTATACAAGTAATATGAACAAGTATGCACAAGCCGGTACACTGACAATCACTCATAAGCTAGGTATAAGCTAATAAGCAATTCTATTTGAACCATTGCAAAGGTACTTTCGAGGAGTCATGGTAATGGTGTAAGTTCAAAGAGAATTGGGAATGGGCAAACAACAAGCTCTAAATAGACTTATCAAATTAGCTCATGAGAGCTCAACAAACCTTGAAACATCGAGTATAATAGATTAGCCTCACATAAGGCCAAAATCACAAGCTCAAGGTCAATGAGGAACTTTTCAAGAACTTAGGAAAACAACTCCAACTACATAGTTTGTACATGTAGTGAGTAAGATGGGACAAACAAGGAGAAAGTGATTCAAGATTCTAATAAGCTACAAACCAAAAAGCAAGCATAAACATAACAAATAAGCTACAAAGGGCAAAAACAACTAAGGAAAATAAAGGATAAACAAATCAGTGAGAATCAAGTGAATCGGCAAAATCCAAATAAGTAAATCAATGAGAATCAACATAAGCACATAAATAAGCTATTAAACATGACATATAAAATTAACAAAAATAGAATAAGCAAGATTAGCAACAAAACATTAAAATTCTAAAAGCACTAAACATGAAACTAAGTAACAAAGACATAGGAAAATAAACAATTAAATCAAAAGCAGAAAACTAGAAATTTTACTTTTTAGTTTATTATCAAAGTTGACTAAGATGAACTTTGACTGAATATAATGACATATTATGGAATATTAAACAATAATAACATAAAATAAACAAAGATAAACAACAATTAAACAAGTATGCAAGATTATAAGTTCTAACAATCTCACGATGCTCATAATGAGATTGTCAAGTGTCAAGTTGACTTTCTACCATGCTACACCACTTGATTAAGGTTTCCTTTGAGTTACTTAGGCCATAAGAGGTATATCAAACAAGAACAACCACAAACATAACCCTAAACACAGATTCACTATTAGATCCAAACAATCTTTTAATGGATCATTATGCAATTTTTCAAAGCAAAGATAGTGTAAACCAATTTCATCAAATCCAGGGTCACAATGTGTCAAATCGACCCTTTTAAGCATAAACAAGTAGTCACAAATGTTCAAACCTAGGATTATCAAAAACTAGCATATTGACAGTCCAAATGCAATATCAAACCACAATCAAACCCAAAACATAACAACCTAAGATAAAGCTATAATAACATTAACAAATAACAGAAACATGAAAATTAAAGCATATAAAAGACTAGAACAATAAAATGCAAAAAATGGTAAAAAGGCTTACAAATGAAATCCTGCTTGAAACTGAGAACCATGGTCACAGAACACATCCTAAGGCTTTCCACAAAGCTTCTAAACCAAAGGCAATCCACAATTAACCTTGCTCCATGCAGTTTCACCAAGATCACTTCATTATTTTTGGTTTTTCATTGTTTTTCTTGATTTTTATTATTTTCTGAATTTTAAAGACTAAACTTGTTTTAAGGTCTCTAAAAGCTTTAAAACTTTTGTCAGGAGCTTATGTGAGCTTAAAGAGTCCATTAAACAACTACATAACAGGAATTTAAAGAACATGAAATTTAAAGGTAATTTAAGGAAAAACTTGAAACTGAAATGATACTTGAAATTAAACTGAAAATAAAGTTTCATTACACTACTTTAAGAAAGATTACAACATTGAAAGCAATAAAATGACTTGAAATTAAAGAAAGCAGTAAATTTAATTAACTATGTGACCTAGGCTAATCCAAAGGTATTTAATCTAAAAAAGCATTTAAATTCTATACTACACGCACCAATGGCTAGCCCAAAGTTTTCTAAATCGTTACACTACATGACCAAGGCTAGCCCCGATATCTTCTTCTCTTTCCTCCTCTTCTCTTTTATAGTATTCTGAGTTCCCACTAGCATTCCAATCAAATCCCACTTTAATTCATGTCCATTGGATAAGCAGAAATCATCCTAGCCGTTTAAGTGACTTTTGGCGCCAAAAGTAATACTAGTAGATTGAGGCGGTTCTGCAACAATTAATGCTTCTTGTTCACATGTAGAGGTGGAGGGGACATGTTTGGATAGGTTTATGGGCTGGTTGAAGAGTAGGTAACAAAAGCAGAGGGATTGAGGTGAGATAAAGTATTTGTGGTGAGAATGCATTTATTGATTGTGGGGTGGTATAGGTGAAAGGATGGTGGTGAGAGTTGTTAAACAAGCGGGAAGTGAGGTGGAAAGGTGGTAAAGAAAAATGTGGTAGCAAGTGGCAAAAACCGGGCAAGGTGGAGGAGACATGTTTGACGAGATATTATTTAGGGACTAGATATTATTTAGGAACCGAGATATTTTAGTGGAAGTGTCTGTCAAACGTATGCCTTCAAAGAAACCATCGATTGCATTATATCTTGGCGAAACCATTGATTCAAAGATAATCACAATAGGCTTCAGCAGAAACCATCATTATCGCAGAATCAAACTGTTTCAACTCTTTTTGTACCGATTCACATAAAACACATTTTCATGATATTTGTAATATTTATAAAGTCATTTGTGTGTTTTGGCTGTTTTTGTGGGTTTTAACAATGTAAAATATATGTGTTTTTAGACACATATCAAATCCCCCACACTAAACTATTGCTAGTCCCTAGCAATATTTATGAAGTTTTAATGGATTTTAAAGAACTCTTTACCAAAAGCCATCACTTCTGGAGTAGCCAATTGTTTTAGTTCAAGTAAGAACTTTGGCACAATGATAACCAAATGATTTTGAGCAAATCATAAGCTTTCAACGGATTTGATTAGTCTTTACCAGAAGCCGTTTGCTTCTGGACTAGCCAACTCTTAGATAAATTATCAATATTATCTTTGGTGAGTCGATTACCAATTATGGATTTCAATCGCTTTACCACAAGCCATAAACTTGCGGGCTAGCCAACTCTTCACTAATTAAAGATATGGTGAGTTGAACACCATACAATTTTAGGCAAATTGCAAGCCATAAACGGATTTGAGATATCTTTACCTAGAGCCGTTTGCTCCGGGATTAGCCAATCCTTATGTGTGTTGACATGGCGGATGATAACCATAAAAGGAGTAAGTCAGAACACTTACTCAAAAAAAAAAAAAATTTGGCCAAAATGGGGAATTGGGCGGTATAATTACATGATAAAATTGTGAAATTCCCCACACTAAATTGAATATTGCCTCAATATTCAAAGTACCATGGTTATGCGAAACATAGAACGTAAAAGGAAATATTACGGCCATTATTCGAAAGATTTTTTTTTTTTTTTTTTTTTTGAAATTTATATACAACAATGGGGCAACTCCCCACACTAGGTGGTACACATGGGTGAAAACCCATGTTTAACTCTTATTTTTGATTCACCGAGTCGCTAGCTTGACTCGAATTCAGATTAAATGGTTCATGAGGAAGCTCTCGTTTTAGATAACCGAGTCGCTAGACTTGACTCAATTCAATTAAATGGTTCGTGGAAATGACCTGACGAGAAATTGGAGTGGGGTCACCACTCTCGAATTATGAATAGTAAGGTAAGGAGAATATTTTTGGTTTTAGATTTTATATATACATATACAAAGAAAAAAGGAAAATATTTTTGTGTTTTATATTGTATTTGGAAGTGAAATATGATATATGAAATATATATACAAGTCGTTATCGCAAAGACACCTCCCGCAACGGCGTAAAATTTGATCGGTCCTAAACTAGTCATCTTTATATTAGCCAACCACTTGTGAATGGTCAACCATAAAAGTCAAACTAATCTAGGACCAAAGACAATTAAAATCCATGGGAGTATAATTATATCCCCGGTCGTTAAGTCCCAACGAGGTGTGTAAACTGTAATACAACGATCGTGTGTCTTTGAAATGATATTGAATATACAAAAAAGCAGAATCGATTGACTAACACTAGGAATGTGAATAGTGATAGCTCATCACGCTATGTCGTTAAAAGCGTGCAATCGGGAACCTAAAACGTAAAAGATATTATTGGAAAATAAAATTTTACACTATTAAATTAATTAATATAAATTAAAAATGAATTAAATGTATTTAATAATGAATTAAATAATAAGAGAATCTAATGTTGGATCGATATACTTTAATCAAACTAAACTAGCTTGTTAAGGTTTAATAACCTCGGATAAATCCTAAGTTATTAACAAAGAAACACCGAGCAATCTTTATCAAGTCTGCGAATTTACTTAACAAAGCTAAGAAGAAAACTTTATTAATAAAACTCTAAATCGCTTATTATGCGGATACTCTAATACAATTCTAAGATATTCAAACTTTTCTCTAAACTCTTAATTAGTAAACTCTAAAACTCTTTTACGAAATCGTACCTCTAATGCCAATCTAGGAATCCTTTTATAGACTCAAGGATATCCTAGTCGGTTTACAATTGATAACCTTATGCGACAAGTAATCTAAACATGGAATACAATACTTTCCATAAGCGAATATAACGATCTTACATTCTAGCGATGCTGACTTTATCTTGCGATACTTTGACTTTGTCTTTAGCGATTACTTTGACTATTTGACTTCTTCCGATGCTGCGACTTACGGTACTTTCATATCTTGATGCTTTACTATCTTGACACTTTCATATCCCAACAATCCTCCCTAACTTGAATTCTACTTGTTTGACTTCAAGTTCCTTTGTGAATATATCTTTAACACTTTATCTTTAAAATGGATTGTTCTTTAGTCTTTAGATTATATCTTTGTAGAATCGTGCTTTTGTCAAAGTATCTCTTAGAATTGTTTTCTTCACAGTGACATTCACAATCTCCATCTTTTCGACAACACGACAACATATGACAATGTGTACAATAATTCAAGTTTAAGTTGCATACTATTCTCATCACATCTAAGTGAATCATTGAAAATTCAATGGATTTAGAACTCTTTACCAAAGCCATTATCTTTGGAGTAGCCAAATGTTTTGGTGTGTAAGACCATGGTACATTGATAACCATATGATTTTAGCAAACCACCGACTATCAACATTTGTTTTGTCTTTACCAAAAGTTGTACCCTACGGACTAGTTAGTTCTTTTATCTAATGGTGAACTAATTACCAATAATGGTTTTCCACGCCTTTACCACAAGCCATTTCTTGTGGGCTAGCCAACTCTTCACATTCTTGATATGGTGAGTTGATAACCATCCAACTTATTAGCAAGTTGTCAACTAAAAGCGGTTTGATATATCTTTACGAGCCGTTTGCTCATGGATTAGTCAATCCTTTTGTAACCATGGTGGATTGATAACCTATTGATGTTATCATCACAAAAACCATTTATTCAACCTTTATTTCAAAAATAGTTATTATTTAGCAAAGGTTTCATCTAAAATTTTACTTAGCGGTTTAGTTAAATAAGCGATACTTTGATGAAATCTTGTCGACTAGCGATACTTTGAATAAAAGTCTTGATTATATCAAAAGTATTTATTCAAAAATCATACCGGTTATAGATCATTCTCGGCAATGGTAGTCCGGTCTATAAGCAAATTGATAACCATGCAAGCAATTTCATCGACCTCTTCTACTTCCAATCCATGCTCAAGCATTCTTCTCATGAGCTCAACGGTAAGAGGATATCTTCTTTACTGCAAACATGTGAATCATTGTTCCATTTTCGACTCAAGACATGAACTCCAGTTCTCCAAAGAATCTCCGACAAACTATCTCCCGTTTTCTTGATCCTTCCAAATATCATCGATTACTCTTTTCATCGGTTTCCCACATGGTTATGAGATCCCTTGTAAAACCAATCCAATCCCTTCTAATGGATTATCTTCAAAATAAGTCTTCACGACATGATATAAGTAGAATAGATCTACTCTGTCTATGATATCGACAAATCCATAGCCTTTTAAAACTACGAAACTTTTATCTTCTTTGTGAAAAACCATGTAATCTCCATTCTTTGATTTCTCAACTTTGAAAGCGATCTTTGATCATTCATCTTCATGTCATTATCTTCATCTGTATAATCAAAATCTACCACTCGAGATAATTCTTCAATTCATCACTAGTCTCGGATCTTAATTCAACCTTCTCTTTCTTTGAAAGCCGAACATCAGTAGCTTGGTTTTCTTTTTCTCTTTAAGTTTTCTTCCTTTCGACTTGGTCCAATAAGCTTCTTCTCTAAAGTCTTTGATGCTGCAACATCTTTCTTATAAGCTTCTCTCTCGACATCATATAATCTCTTCATATCCACATAATTTAGCTTACGTAATCCTTTAAATCCTCTGCTTTTTAGATATGCCATCATTGCATTCCTTTCTTTAGCTAAATTAGGTCTTCTTGACATGAATCTAACGGTGTTGGAGGCGTAAAGGTTCGTGATTTGACATCCAATTCATCTTGCACTTTTGAGTGCTTTTCTATCAAAGCTTCTTGAGCTTCTCGTTCTTCTCTATCTTTAGCATTTATCTCTTCTTGAACTTTTCTAGTGCGACTTCATTCCTTGCAACTTCAAATGCTCTAATTTACGCTAAAGTAAGCTTCTTCTTCTTAACTTCAACCAAAATACCTTTTCCTTGTCTTTTGGATCAATTGCGGGTTGATCGGTTTTTGTTGTTCTTCTTCTTGTGCTTCTCTAATAGTAACACCTCCTCTTGGTTGTGATAGATCAAGAATTGTAGCAACTAATTCATCATCACTTGGTGAATGAATGGGTTTAAATCTAGGTTCCTCCTCTTCCTCTATAACAAGCGTAGAAGGACCGACTTCTTCTTCAAAATTCAAAACCCTTGGAGTTATTACTTCTTGTCGAAAGTTTCATGAAAAGCGGTACTTTCATGTTCGGTACCTTGATCTTCAATAATTAGTTCTTGATGCTTTGAGGTTCAATCTTTTCTTGAACTTTCAATATGAACCAATTCTTGATGCTTTGAGATCCACTCTCCTTGTTATCATCTTTCTTCTTATCATGTTCTTTCTCCTTATCATCTTCTTTCTCCTTATCATCTTCTTTCAATTTACATTCTTTAAATTTCCTCCCAAATGGACGAAAGATGATTTAGGAACTTTCTTCGTTGTAATTCCTTACGAAGTGCTTTTCGACGTTTGTTCTCCTCCTTAACCCATAAATTGAAGCCTTGAATATAGGGTTTAACAAAATTTCGCAACCGAAATAATTTTCTTCAATTTTCTAATAGTTCTAGCTTGGCGTGCAGCAGTTTTGGTCAACCGAACTATTGCCATTGTCAAGCGAGTTATCCATAGGTAACCCTTCGCTTGGAATTGCGGGGCGACACCTTGAATTGGTGAATGTTCTGTGAAGCGAGCAGTTGTGGAGATGGAATAGGTGTTTTCTCTATTTCTTCTTGAACCTCGGGACACGAAGAAACATCACCTTGTAGCAAGCAGTATCTTCACGAGCGATGCTTGCGGTTGCGGTACCTTGTGAAGCGACACTTTGTGAAGCGATCTTGGTTGAAGCGATACTATGTGAAGCGATACCTTGATCGACATTAGTACCTTGGTTTCTTCATCCTCTGCGGTGCATTACGAGCAGCTTGCACAATTTCCATCATTGATGTTGTTAAAGGAATATCTTCACCTCGAAACAAGTTACTTCTTTTAGCCATGAATGTAAAGATTTTGGCTTGTTGCACAATAACGGTAGTAGTAAGCGGTGGGTTTGGGAACATCGACCAATTGCTTGTTCAAGAAAACTGTATAAACCTTGGATACATCAACCAAGTAGCCCCGGATGATATATGAGAGAGCATTCCATCCAAAAGAAGCCGTGAAAAGTTAAATACTCTATCCGTTGCTAAACCAACTCTGCGGATGCAATATTTGAACCAAAGCGCTCCCGAAGTGCTTTTAGAACTTATGCGGTGGAGCAAGACATGGATCAAAACTTCCATTGAGGACGAAATAAGGCCTTCTTAAAAGTTTGTTCGATCAAAGAACCTTCATAACCCAGATTTCTAAAAGTATCCCAAATCGGTTGCTTGTCAAATCTAATAGCCCCATCTTCATCTTCAAATAATAAATCTTGCGAATAGATGTACATGATCTTAATAGTGCGACCGACCTTGATTGATCTAATATAGTATTCATCCTCCTCCATATTTTCTCTAGCATTAGCCCAAAATTCACGAATCCATGGTTCAATAACATCCGGCTCAACTAAAGAGCATAGCTAATAAGCGACCCAACGGATAATCAATAATATCATAGAAAGCCACGTTCGCCTCGGTCTTGTCCAAATTAGCCACCATATTGTGCTTGAAGCAGTTAGGCGATTCACCATTGTTGAAAGAATAAGCACAATAGAAAGATTGTATCGAATATTAAAGAGATGGTAATTGAGAGATAAATATGGAAAAGATGTGAAGTAATAATATGAGAGGAAAATCGGAAGAAGTTATTTATAGGTGAGATTTGAAAAATCACGACCTAAATAACAAAGTTACCGTTACTACCAATTACCCTTCAATATTACCGTTGGAGCAGTGCTTTAATCGACAAACGATACTTTCCACATAAGCGATACTTTCCCAAGCGGTACTTTCCCAAGCGGTACTTTCGAAAAATACGATACTTTGCCAAAAATCTTCAAATAATCTAAGTATACACTAACATCCTCCCTCAAGCAATACACGGGACTATATCAAACATCTTATAGTCCTCCCTTAAACATAGCTTAGTAGTTAATCATTCCAATGCTCACGACCAAGTGATTGAATCGTGACACATCAAAACCTTTGGTGAGTAGATCGACTACATTATCATCGTGTGGACTTTAACCACATTAATGAGCCTATGCTCATAACAATCTCGATAAAATGATGCCTAATCGAATATGCTTTGTCTTGGAATGATACGGGATTCTTCACAATACAAATAGTACTCTCATTATCAATGTTGATAGGAGTATTCTTAAAGTTGAACCCATAATCCAAGAGTTGATTTTGCATCCATAAAACTTGACCACAACAACTTACGTGACTACATATTCGACTTGATAGATGATGTTCTTTGCAATTGTCTGTTCTTACCTTGCCATGAGACTAACCTTCTTCCAAGATATTGGCATCCACCGGTTGTGGATCTTCTATCATAGTTATCTCTGCATAGTCACTTCTGAAAAAAGCTTCTAAGTGAAAAGGTGACTCTTTAGGATACCACAACCCCAACTTAGGTTGTTGTTTCAAATAACGAGAATATTCTCTTGTGACATTCAAGTGAGAGATCTTTGGTGAAACTTGATATCGGCACATAAACATCTGCAAACATGATATCGGGCCTTGATGCGATAAGATACATAAGAGAGCCAATCATAGATCTGTATAACTTGACTTCAACAGTGTCCATCTTCATCTTTTCCCAATGAATTGATAGATTTAATTGGTGTAATGTGACCTTCATATCATCAAAATTAAACTTCTTAAGTATATACGTAACATACTTGTCTTGGCTAATAAAATTCCTTCCTTGGGCCGCTTAACACGAAGTCCTAAAAGAATGTTAACTCTCCCATTGAACTCATTTGAAATTCCTTCGCATCAATTGCTCAAACTCCTTAACCATGGACTGTTTGGTAGCCCCAAAGATAATATCATCAACATACACTGTACTAACATGATATCCTTCTTGTCTCTTTTGATAAACAAAGTCTTGTCAATGGCTCCCTTACGTATCCATGTTGTAATAAGAATGTAGAGAGCCTCTCATACCAAGCTCTAGGTGCACGATGAAGACCATATAAAGCCTTCACCACCTTATAAACTTTGTTAGGATGCTTAGGATCTTCAAAACACGGAGGTTGTTTCACATACACCTCCTCTGTAATAGTGCCATCTGAAAGGCACTCTTGACATCCATCGGTATACACGAAAACCCATATAAGAAGCAAAAGCAAGAAAGATTCGAATTGCTTCAATCCTTGCCACAGGGCAAAAACCTCATCATAATCTACCCTTCTTCTTGTCTATAACCACGAGCAACTAACCTTGCCTTGTTCTTGATAACATTGCCTCTTTCATCTCTTTTGACTCTAAAACCCATCTGGTTCCAATAACTTTCTTCCCATCGGAAGATCACATAAAACCAAACCTCTTGAAGTTTAAATTGAAGAAGTTCTTCTGCATAGCTTCAACCCGACTTTCTTTAGTCAAAGCTTGAGCAATGTTCTTGGGTTCCTCTTGAGAGATGAAGCAGGTGAATAAGCGGGTTTGATGATCCTTATGATTTAGCTTTGTTTTGTTTATACACAAAGCTAAGTAAAGCATTATGAGGTTTTGTGAAACCCTTAGCTTTGTGTCTTGTCATTACTCCAGTAGAAGGACCAATGATTTGATCATTGGATGATTCTTATGAATTCGTAAGATTGGAGGCTGTGGAACTTCATATGTATCATCTAAGTTAGTATAATCGGCACCTTCATTGGAATTTGTGAAAATACCTTCATCTTCAAGCTCATCATCGGTTTCTTCTAGCCCGGGCATGGTAGGATCATCCAAATCATCTAAAATCTTGTCAATAGGTGCGGCGATACTTTGGTTGAAAATCTTGTCAAAATCTTGTAAGAGAACTCTGCGATCTTGTTCTTCTTCTTTGCCTCTTCATAAGCTCTCCTTTGTTCATCGTGTAAGAATGTGCTAATACATCTTGAAGAAGCATCGATTAAGTTCCTCTTGAATAGATTGATCCTCGTGAGATAATGAGGATTGTGGAACAACGATGCTTTGTTTTGGCGAATCGATTACTTTGCTTAGGAACATCGATGCTTTGTTTTGGACTCATAGAATCTTTATCGGGAATAGCATCGGTCTAAGATGAATATCATGAACAACATCTTGAATATCTTCTTCATTATGCAAAGGTTGATTTTCTTCTCTAACGGTACATAATTCATGGAAGGAGATAAAATCTCAAGATCAAACATCCAATCGGGACCCTTCCCTTTCTCATTGTCTTGATCCTCTAAAACTCAACATGAAGACAATCTTGAATCTTCTTAGTAACTCTGTTGTAGACTCGAATCCTTTCTTGTTAGTGCAATATCCCAATAAGTAACCTTCTTGGACTTGCCATCAAACTTCCCAAATTATCAATAGTGTTCAAAATAGTAAGAGGGCATCCAAAAGGCTTCATAAAGCGAATGTTGGGTTTATTGCCCATCGTGATTCATATGGTGTCTTCATACGTGGTTTTGTGTGAAACCTGTTGAGTACATAACATGCGATGCTACGACACGCCCAAAATTGAATAGGAGATGAGAATCGGCTAACATGGTCCTTGCGACTTCAATCAAGGTTCTATTTTCCTCTCTGCAACACCATTTCTTTGTGGTGTTCTAGCAATACTAAACTCCTTTTATGCCTTTATTTGCACAAAATCATCCATAGGCTTGTTCTTGAATTCGGTTCCATTGTCACATCTAATACCTCTAACCTTGAGTCTTAATTGGTTTCAAGTGCTATTATAAGAGTTTGAATAGCATCAAAGGTATCATCCTTAAAGCCCAAAAAGAAAACCCAATGAATCTACTACAATCATCGGTAACAACCAAGCGATACTTCTTCTTATTTAAACTTGCCACGAGAGACGGTCCAAATAAATCCATGTGTAATAGCTCCAATGGTTCTCGATATTTCTTTCATCAAGCTTCTTGCGGGAAGCTTTGTGTTGTTACCCTTCTTGCATGCCAAACATGATTGATCATTCTGTAAGTCTTTGAAGGTAAACCTCTAACTAAATTTCCTTTGACCAATTTGTTGATGTTCTTGAAATTCACATGGCCCAATCTCCTATGCCATTGATGTGCCTCTTGAGATGTTGCTTTAGCCACCAAACATGTGGCTCTTCCATAAGAATGTAGACTCTTCATGTCTAAACTATACACATCGTTTGTCCTTGGTACCTAAGTACTACCAAGTCATCATCAACGGGTTTGAAGTCGGAAGAAAGGATAAGACATTACGTGTCGATGAATAACACGGATGCTTTTTATCACAAATCGAGAGGCCGACAACAAGTTGAACTTGACTCCTTCACATATCGACATTCTCAAAATCAATTCTCCACCTTTAATTGTTCCTTTCCATGTAATCCTTCCTCCATTGGGATCATTCCCAAATGCAACTTTTCCTCCACTAATACTTCTAAAATCGAGACGGGATCTCTTTATCACTGTCATACTTCGAGCAACCACTATCCACAATAAGATGATCTTTAAGCTCCTCTTACGGGTTGCCACACACACAAAGAAACAAGTTAGAAACTTTTAGGAACCCAAGCCATTCTTGACTTGTGTTCCCTTGAGAAGTCACAAACTCAAATTCTTTGAGTATGTAATTCTCACTATCTCTCGATTATGATCCAAAATTATCTTTTGATGTTTAGCATGTGGATTTTCAAAACTCGTGATTTTTCAACATAAATTTCTTTCACCGTTATTAGCCTTTTCTTTTAACACAAAACATCGATTCACTTTGTGTTGAGCGTCTTGTATGTCTCCAGTTCTTTCCTTTTAACCCATTCGGTTTAACGGAGGTTCTTGTGATCTAGATCCCTATATGAGCTGTGATAACTTCTAGGTTGATAATGAGGTCTCCTAGAATTTCTATCCCAAGTATGGTTTCGATTACCTTGTCTCGGCGATGCTTTGGAAATCTTGTGAGATCTTGAAGTTCTTCTACGATGTGGGTATCTATAGTGCGGTGTGAAGTTTACGTGATTAACCCTATTAGAATTAGTCCAAGCGGGTTTGTGCTCTCTAGGTCTCGATTGTTAGACTTATTCCTTGAAACTTGCTTAGATATTACGAGTGTACATCACAATCTTTGATTAAGTGAGTAGGACTATAACACACAAAACACAGTTTTTGACCCATATGTCCAAAGTGATTTCTTCTATGTCTATGCCCAAAATTGTTTTGCCTTCTTGAGGGTGATAAAATTTGTTTTGACCAAAATTATCCCAAAAGGTTTAGCGATCTTGTTTTGAAAAGGTTTTGCGAAAGTCTTGCTTGTTGAGCGATACTTTGATTTAAAATCTTCTTTGGATTTTGAACATTGTTTTCAACAGTTTCTTTGGGTTTCTCGGATCTAGATTTAGCAATTAGCTTATTCCTAAACTCTAGACTATCTACTCCATAACGAGAAACATCGGGCCTAGAGGGTGATGACTAATGGGATGAGGAGCGACATGATAACCATTGTCTTTCTTAGGAGGTGGTTCACTTCGAGCCTTCATTACTAGATGAATCTAAATAGTTAATGAGCTCATCATCACTAGTAGTTATATCCTCAAAATCACCATCATCACGATCACTAGGTTGATTTTCTTCTCTGATACTAAAGTCCATTCCAAATCCTAAGCTTTGTTCTAATGTAAGCCGCCTGCATTTTTCAACATAAGCAACTTGGGACAAGCGGACTCTTTCAAGCGACAAACTTAGCTACCAAATCATCTCTTTCCTTAGTTAACTTCTCAATTTCACAATTTTACGGTTTAGTTTCCATTCACTAAGTTTTAGCGATAATCCTGTTGTTCATACTTTTCATTGAAGCCATTTCATTATTTTCATGTGTTATGATTTTAGCTTCTATAGACTCTAAAGTGATTTGATAACTTTGCTACCTCGGACCTAGCCCTAATACAATTATCTCTTTCAATCACATAAGCTGTTAAGTAATTTTGATAGAATTCATAACAGTTTGAGCATACCTCGAGAGATAGGAGGCGAGTTGGTGAAGTAGCCACCATAGCAAGAAGAACAGGATCATCTTCACTTTCTTTGCTCCAATCAAATCCTCCAAAGCCATCATCGATTCCAAAGCGGCATGTTGATTCTTCATCAAAAGCAATGCTCCAGGTCAATGCTTCCACTGTGTCTTCAATGCATCTTCCACTTGCTACCATCTGATGAAGTCACGGTTCATCATCAAACTCTTCACTCCGGTCAACCTCGATAAATTCTCTTGAGCAACCAAAGCCTTTGTTTGATTATTGGAATTTCCTTGAGCTCAAGTTTAGGCTTCTCGGATGTTACATTTGCTTGATACTTAGCAAACTGCACTCTCCTTGCAAAGTGACCGATCTTTTGACAATTGAAGCATTCAATTTTAGATTTGTCAAAAGTTATTCCTTGTTTTGGTTTGAAATCAATATTTTTGCTGTCTTCTTCATGTACTTTTTGATTCTTGCGTTGATCAAAGCAACTTGCCACGATATCAATTTCCTCAAGTGCATCTTCTTCATCATGCTAGATCCTCTTCATAAGTGACGGGTAAGCTTGCTTGTTGTGCAAAGAAGGAGCACACAACTTCATCGAGTTCAACGTGGTTGATGGTGGGGCTGCTTGAGTATATGATGGGGATTGTAAGCAATGATGCTTTGAGAAGCAGTACTTTGAGGAGAAGCGATACTTTTGAAATCTTGCTCTTCTTTCGAAGATAGAAAAGCAATCTTGTGAGATTTTGAATTTGATTGACCACTCATCTCATGTTCATACACCTTCATTGATGATAGAGATCATCAAAGTCCATAACCTCCAGGTCCTTGTTGTCCTCGATCATAGTAGCAATCACATGCCATGTAGATGGCAAACTCATAGAAACTTCAAATTAGCATCCTCAACTGATACTTACGCCTTGTATAACTCCAACATGTTGAGGAGATTACGAAACCTATCATATGCGACATCAAGACTCTCTCTCTCTCCCTCATGAATGTTTCAAGCTGCTTTGTTTGACAAGTTTACATGCATCTTCTTAGAGGCTTCATTCCTCAAATCTGGTCTTGAGAGCGACCCAGTCGCTTAGCATCTTTAGCATCGTGAAATTTAAGAAGATGACCATCGGAATGGCGAGACGGGAGAATGTTAAGAGCCTTCTCTTGATTCCTTAGGGTTGCTTGTGGTAAAAGCGCTTTTGGTGCCAAAGGTTGTCCGGGAACTTGAGCAGGTTGGAACAACTTCATTCCATTGACAATTACATTCCACGAGCATGGTGCATAATGGCAATATCTTGCCTCATCTTCATGCACCGAGATCATATTCTCCTTCTTAATGATTGGAATTACGAGTGAGGTGATTGAGGGTGGTGGAGCGACTTGATCGTCATCTTGAATTTTGTAGGGTTTCTTCCTAGTCGAGTTTCCACACAAGCTCGATACCACTTGTTGGATCGATATACTTTAATCAAACTAAACTAGCTTGTTAAGGTTTAATAACCTCGGATAAATCCTAAGTTATTAACAAAGAAACAACGAGCAATCTTTATCAAGTCTGCGAATTTACTTAACAAAGCTAAGAAGAAAACTTTATTAATAAAACTCTAAATCGCTTATTATCTGATACTCTAATACAATTCTAAGATATTCGAACTTTTCTCTAAACTCTTAATTAGTAAACTCTAAAACTCTTTTTACGAAATCGTACCTCTAATGCCAATCTAGGAGTCCTTTTATAGACTCAAGGATATCCTAGTCGGTTTACAATTGATAACCTTATGCGACAAGTAATCTAAACATGGAATACAATACTTTCCATAAGCGAATATAACGGATCTTACATTCTAGCGATGCTGACTTTATCTTGCGATGCTTTGACTTTGTCTTTAGCGATGCTTTGACTATTTGACTTCTTCCAATACTTTGCGACTTCGATACTTTCATATCTTGATGCTTTACTATCTTGACACTTTCATATCCCATCAAGATTCTAATAAGCTACAAACTGAAAAAGCAAGCATAAACATAACAAATAAGCTACAAAGGGCAAAAACAACTAAGGAAAAATAAAGGATAAACAAATCAGCAGAATCAAGTGAATCGGCAAAATCCAAATAAGTAAATCAGCAGAATCAACATAAGCACATAAATAAGCTATTAAACATGACATATAAAAATTAACAAAAATAGAATAAGCAAGATTAGCAACAAAACATTAAAATTCTAAAAGCACTAAACATGAAACTAAGTAACAAAGACATAGGAAAATAAACAATTAAATCAAAAACAGGAAAACTAGAAATTTTACTTTTTTAGTTTATTATCAAAGTTGACTAAGATGAACTTTGATCTGAATATAATGACATATTATGGAATATTAAACAATAATAACATAAAATAAACAAAGATAAACAACAATTAAACAAGTATGCAAGATTATAAGTTCTAACAATCTCACAGTGCTCATAATGAGATTGTCAAGTGTCAAGTTGACTTTCTACCATGCTACACCACTTGATTAAGGTTTCACTGAGTTACTTAGGCCATAAGAGGAGTATATCAAACAAGAACAACCATAAACATAACCCTAAACACAGATTCACTATTAGATCCAAACAATCTTTTAATGGACTGTTATGCAATTTTTCAAAGCAAAAGATAGTGTAAACCAATTTCATCAAATCCAGGGGTCACAATGTGTCAAATCAGACCCTTTTAAGCATAAACAAGTAGTCACAAATGTTCAAACCTAGGATTATCAAAAACTAGCATATTGACAGTCCAAATGCAATATCAAACCACAATCAAACCCAAAACATAACAACCTAAGATAAAGCTATAATAACATTAACAAATAACAGAAACATGAAAATTAAAGCATATAAAAGACTAGAACAATAAAATGCAAAAAATGGTAAAAGGCTTACAAATGAAATCCTGCTTGGCGAGAACCATGGTCACGAGAACACATCCTAAGGCTTTCCACAAAGCTTCTAAACCAAAGGCAATCCACAATTAACCTTGCTCCATGCAGTTTCACCAAGATCACTTCATTATTTTTGGTTTTCATTGTTTTTCTTGATTTTATTATTTTACGAATTTTAAAGACTAAACTTGTTTTAAGGTCTCTAAAAGCTTTAAAACTTTTGTCGAGAGCTTATGTGAGCTTAAAGAGTCCATTAAACAACTACATAACAGAATTTAAAGAACATGAAATTTAAAGGTAATTTAAGGAAAAACTTGAAACTGAAATGATACTTGAAATTAAACTGAAAATAAAGTTTCATTACACTACTTTAAGAAAGATTACAACATTGAAATCAATAAAATGACTTGAAATTAAAGAAACCAGTAAATTTAATTAACTACGTGACCTAGGCTAATCCAAAGGTATTTAATCTAAAGAAAGCATTTAAATTCTATACTACACGACCAATGGCTAGCCTAAAAGTTTTCTAAATCGTTACACTACATGACCAAGGCTAGCCCCCGATATCTTCTTCTCTTTGCCTCCTCTTCTCTTTTATAGTATTCTGAGTTCCCACTAGCATTCCAATCAAATCCCACTTTAATTCATGTCCATTGGATAGCGTAAATCATCCTAGCGTTTAAGTGACTTTTGGCGCCAAAAGTAATACTAGTAGATTGAGGCAGTTCTGCAACAATTAATGCTTCTTGTTCACATGTAGAGGTGGAGGGGACATGTTTGGATAGGTTTATGGGCTGGTTGAAGAGTAGGTAACAAAAACAGGGGATTGTGAGGTGAGATAAAGTATTTGTGGTGAGAATGCATTTATTGATTGTGGGCTGGTATAGGTGAAAGGATGGTGGTGAGAGTTGTTAAATAACTGGGGAAGTGAGGTGGAAAGGTGGTAAAGAAAAATGTGGTAGCAAGTGGCAAAAACCAGGCAAGGTGGAGGAGACATGTTTGACCAGATATTATTTAGGGACTAGATATTATTTAGGAACCAGATATTTTAGTGGAAGTATCTGCTGAAACGTATGCCTTCAGCAGAAACCATCAGCGCATTATATCTTGGCGAAACCATTGATTCACATAATCACAATAGGCTTCAGAGAAACCATCATTATCGCAGAATCAAACTGTTTCAACTCTTTTTGTACCGATTCACATAAAACACATTTTCATGATATTTGTAATATTTATAAAGACATTTGTGTGTTTTGGTGTTTTTTGTGGGTTTAAACAATGTAAAATATATGTGTTTTAGACACATATCGAGTTATAAGGTGACTAAGGTTAGGAATAACAGTCCTATAATCCGCCAGAGGGAGGGATCTACCCAAGGACATCACAAATAGTTAGTACTTAGAAGTCCTTAGGTGCGATTATAAAAGGAGAAAATGAGAATCGGAGAAAGAAGGAAATGAAGAATCAAAAAGAAATGCAAAGAAAAGGGTGAAAAGAAATAGCCCTCCAGATTATTCAACTTAGGGCAGACTGATTCGCTCCCAGACGGTCAAGTTTTCTCACACAAGCCGACCACTTGTAAATGGCCAACCGTAAGAAACTTAAAACAGTCTGGAAACAAATGCAATGAAGATCAGGAGAGTATAGTGTTTCCCCGGGTCGTTATGTCCCAAATGAGCTATCGATGAATCACCAAACGATATAGTGATCGAGATGATTTGAGCGGAAAAGAGTTTGATTGAACAATTATAACTAAAGAAAAGCAAATAAATTACAGGGCTTAAATGCAAATTAAAGAAAATTAAAAGATAAAAATATTAAATAAACGCTATCACTATTTGCAAAATGATGTTTTTGATTTTTTCTTTTATAAAACTTAAATTAAAACTACGTTACGTATAAAAGAAAATGTGATCTTGAAGCGAATTAATCCTAAAAATATGAAAATGATATTTTTACAAACCTAATGATAAAAGAAAATTTTTAGAAAAAGAAAATTATTTTTATTACTAATTATCTAATTATTATTAATTAAAAACTATTTTTAACTATTTAATAATAGCCTAAAATACAATAAAATCTAAAATAAAGCTAGAAAAATGAAATTATGACTTGAAAAAATCTAAAATAATAAAAGAGAATTTTTAAAACTAATTTTATATTTTTCTGATTATTTTTCTATTTTCAATGAATTAAAAACTATTTAAAACTAATTAAATTGCTTAAAAATACAAATTTAACTAAGAAAAATCTGGAAAAATATTTTTTTGACTTTTTATATTTATCTTAATCTATGAAAAATGAAAAATTATTTTTTTGAAACTTTTCTGAATTAATTGTATTAAATGCTAATTAAAAGGCTTAAAAACTGTTTTAAATCAAGAAAAATACCAAACTGAACTAGAAAAATCTGAAAAATTCAGGAAAAGTCTAATTTAATATTATGAATCTAGGAAAAATATAAAAACAATGACTTGTGTGCAAGAATATGGAACTGCAAAGATAAGTGCTTAAGAATAAGCACTTGGAATAAGCCACAAGCCACAACTGAGGACCAAATGATCACAGAAGCTCTAATATGCTAAAAGTACTCAAAATGAACTAAATACAACAAGCCTTAATCTCTGAAATCCAAACTATCATGATTTGATGTTTTGAGCTTATGTGCTAAAAAACAGTTTTGGGTGCTACTTTGGAGATTAAGCACAAGCCACCTAAATAAGCTAAACTCAAAACTAAAAGAAGGAACCTAAAGTAGACCTGGGTGGCTACTTCTAAACCAAGGATGAGCCTTGGATAAGCTCTGATGAGCTGGGTACAAGCCCTGCAAGACCCTGTGCAGACTCAGTATTCATTGAGTCAGTGCACAGGGTAAATAAGCCCAAGTTGATGACCCATTTTGGAGCTTATAAAAATTTGACAAAAATCTAAAAAAATGATAATAAGAAAATATACCAACTGAAGATTTTAAACCTACAATTTCATTTGATGTGGCCTAGAAATGAGCTCATGAAAATTCACCCCAGTTGGGCTCAAACTGGATATTTCATGTTTTTGACTTTTGAGCAGTTTTGGTTAAGTTGACTTAAATGAGATTTGAAACCAATTTATGAACTGAGATCAATGTTATGATATGAAATAAGACTAATTCAAGCTACTCCTACAGTTTCTACACCTATCTTAATCTATTTTAACAACTGAGTCCTAACTGCTTTTAGTCTAGACTAGATTTAGAGTGATGTTGACTTTTTAATGAATGGGCTATTGAAATTATGCTTAAACTGCTTATCCTAGCCTAAAAGTAGACTAACTGAGCACATGTTATCTCCTGAAACCAACTCAAAGGAAGCAAAACTCTCTAAACCAAACACCCCTTATTGGACTTGTATGCAAGTTTAACACTGCTAAACTGAGATCTACACCATGAATCAAACTGGAACAGGTACAAATGAAGATATGCAAGCTAAATGGAGCAATATTAACTATTCTAATGACAGATACAAAAGTGAAGTGGTAAAGGTACTTAAAATAATCCAACCACAATGGTTTGACAAATAAATCAAATAGCCACTGTTATAGAACCAATTCTCAACCCATATCAAATCAATGAAACCAAATCCATGCTTAGTCCAGCAATTGAGAACCTAATGAGTTTAATAACTGCAAGTTGACTTATGTTGACCAAACATGAAAATTGCTTGAAACTGTTTTCCAAGTTCATCAAAAGCTATAATAAGCTTAAGTTAACTTGTGTGAACTTACAAAAAGCTATTTGAAGCTTGAATGTGAGAGTTTGAAATTAAACTTTTCAACAGTGAACATCAAAACATGAAATTTAAGTGAAACCTTGAATTAAGACTGGAAATGAATTACAATGACTCAGTTGCTTAGTTTGAATACAATAAAACTTAGGATTACATATTAAAACACTAATTAAGCTAATTTAATAAAAAACGACATATATTTGAAAAATGAAAACTAACTAACTCCTTTCCTTGCTTCTCTCTCTCTCTTTTTATACACCAACTTTGCTTCTCTCCTCTCTCTGAGCTAATCCCACATGTCTTCAGGACCATTGGCTGGCTTGAAGTGATTTTGGCCATTGGATCAGTTTTTGGCGGGAAAAGTATTTTGCCAGTGTGGGTTGAGTGTTAGGGGGGTTTGCATTTAATGCCTTTTGGAGTGTTAGGAGAGGTGGAGTGATAATAGAGGTGAAGATGAAATTTGGGGGATGGGGGGGCCGGTGTTGCGAGAGGAGCAGTGGGAAGAAAGAAAAAAAAGGCGGGTAGTGGGTTGTTTGACCAGACATTTGACCTGGGGTAATATTATAAGGCGGGGTCAAATTGGCGGGTCACAAAGGATTGGCAAGGGTCACAATGTTATGACAAGGGCGAAGGGTATTAAAGGTGTTTAATACAAGGACCTATTTGTAATTTCAAAATCTGAGGACCAATCTTGCCAATTCGCAAAGTTGCTCCAAGGGACTAAAAGTGACAAGCTCCAATAGTATAAGGACCAAACTTGACATTTTCAAATTTCCAAGGACCATTTTTGCCAAATTTGAAACTTGAAGGACCAATTTTGTAATTTCTCAAAACTTTTGACATTTTTCACCAAAGGACTAATTTTGACAACTTATGATTTTAAAAGGACCTTTGGTGATTTTTCTTTTAAAATTATGTGCTCGGGGACTATTTCGACAACTTTTGAAACTTGGGGACCAAACGCCAATTATGCAAACTTAGCTCATTTTCATCCGATTTTAAACATTTTGCATCCGAAACATATAAAATGCAATTTTGAGATATTTTAGTATTTTGATGCATTTCGAGCATTTTAAACGTTTTGCGATTGATTTGACCAAAATGATGAATATTTACACACTCATCAATCCCCACACTAAACTATTGCTAGTCCCTAGCAATCTTTTGAGAAAAACTTAATGGATTTGAATCTCTTTACCAAAAGCCATTACTTACGAGTAGCCAAATGTTTCGGTTCAAGTAAGAACCATGGTACATCGATAACCATGTGATTTTGAGCAAACCACCGACTTTCAACGGATTTGATTTGTCTTTACCGAAGCCGTTTGCTTCGGACTAGCCAACTCTTAGATAAATTATCAATATTATCTTTGGTGAGTCGATTACCAATTATGGTTTTCCATCGCCTTTACCACAAGCCATAAACTTGCGGGCTAGCCAACTCTTCACTAATTAAAGATATGGTGAAATGAATACCATACAATTTTGGGCAAATTGCAAGCCGTCAACGGATTTGAGATATCTTTACCAAGAGCCGTTTGCTCTGGATTAGCCAATATTTTTGTTTATTAGACATGGCGGATCGATAACCATAAAGTCGAGTAAGTGAAAACACTTACTCCAAAAAAAATTTGGCCAAAATGGGGGAATGGGTGGTATAATTACATGATAAAATTCGTGAGAATTCGCCCCACACTAGAAATGAATATTGCCCTCAATATTCAAAGTACCGACAGTTATGCGAAACAAAGAACGTAAAGGAAATACTACGGCCATTATTTGAAAGGATTTTTTTTTTTATATAAACTTATATACAACAATGGGGCAACTACCCCACACTAGGGTGGTACACACGGGTGAAAACCCATGTTTAACTATCGTTTTGATTCCGAGTCGCTAGCTTGACTCGACCACAATTAATTTGTTCATGGGAAGCAAAGTGGAAGGAACAATCTCCATCGGACTTTCATTCAAGATGTTTGGACAAACATTTGAAGCACGTGAAAGTTCCACACCGATGAGATATACATAGAACCGCTCAAAATGATAAATGAAAATGCCGGGTCAAAGATAGTGTCTTCATTCTCAAGGAGTGAAGATGAAGAGAAATCACAAGATATTTAAGGAAAGGAAGAAAGATTTTGATAACAATCAAGATCCATTCTTCATCCTCAAATGTAGACATATCGGGAGGAAGGGTGAGGGTAGTATCATTAATAAGCAAACTCGTATGATAGAGTACACCTTCCTCCGAGCCAATATCATCCTCAAGATCAAAATAGAAATGATCATGTTCCGGAGGAGATATGTCATGAGAGAGTTCACCGGAGAACTCTTCATGAAAAGAATCATTCACCTAAAGTGAAGTTGTGAAATCTTGTTCCATTGTGAGCTCATCACTATCCTCGTTCTGAGTATCAAAGAGTGGATTCTCAGAAATTAAAGTGAATTCAGAGTCGAATTCAAATAGAGGATTAGTGAGAGTTGTTTTGAATGCTTCAGAACAAAGTGATCAATATTCTCTATTGAATTTGTTGGGATAAGAAGTGAGTGAGCGATCATTATAAGGGAGACTTTCAATCTCTCCCGGATCGGCTTCAAATCAAAGGATCATCATCACTTTCCGATGAAAGTGGATTGATGTGAGTGAGTTCATCGGTGAACTCCTCAAGAAAATGATCGACATCAGTTGTGGAAGAGATGCCTCAACATACTCGATGTCTCCATATGATGCACAATCTTCGCTACAATTGGAGAAAGTCTCAAAATGATCTTTTGAACACTCAAGAGGGAAGAAGAATCACATATGATCGAAGTTCCTGTGACTCTCTCGGGATTGGGACAAGGTTCTCAACACTAGACTTTATGAATTCGTCCGATTCCTTTTCGTGAACAGTGTCAAGATGCTCGTCCCCATGTTCGAGAGAGTGAGTGGGAGCTTGGTGTGATAGCGATTGTTTGAGATGGAATCTCAACTTTGGAATATCAACCGATCGAGGAGTTGAGAAATATTATTAAAAGGATAAAACTCTCCTCATCATCATCATACATAGCTGCCTTAAGAAATTGGGAACGCCTTAGAGCCGCATGCTCTAGGACTAATAATTCTTCCCTAGATTTACGGGCCTCTCGTTCTTGACTAGCGCTTCTCCCATGGTCTTTTCACCACTCACTTGATTCTTAAAGTTACTAATCATATAATCAAGTGTTTTCATTGCGGTTTCAAAATTTTGGGAGATTTCTTGAGACAACGGCTCGGTGGAGTTTGAACCGTATGGTCTTGTGGAGGTTGGAAATTGTCAAACTGTAAGAGTCATGATTGTTACAAGGAAATGGATTCCTATTTGACAATCGGAGTGAAATGGGGACCTCAGCAGTTCTCACAACAAGAAACTGTTGAGTGCGGATCGTGAATTATATGGATATTGGTCATAACCAAAGTTCGAGCATCACCGGAAACTGCTCATAGACATACGTGTTTCGGATTGACACTCAAATCCTTGGTGAGGACCTCCACAAAATTCACAGCAGCTTATGTTGATTATATGAAGATAAGTCAGTGTGGTGGGTAATTGGAAAAGTTTGAGGGTCGTTAAATGAGTTCGGATTAGGATCATAATCAAATGAATTCCTCGAACCACAAAACAAACAACTCCGTTATGAATATCATTACCACATTGTACACACGTACACCAACGACAGGGTGAACCAACAAGAGGCTCACCACAACCGACACAAGGAATAAACGATTTCATTTGAGAGTTATGAGAAGGAATCGGTTTATTCAAAGAATCAACAAAACCAACATGGTGATCCGAATGACTATCAAGTTTTGAAGAACATTTTGAAAAGTCCGGAGGTGGGACAAGTGGTGTGCTCTGAGAGCTAGCAATTTCCACCACTTCCGTTATGGTCTCTGGTTCTGGTTCTTGATAAACGTGAAGATTAGACAAGTCATTCTTGCTAGTCACCGGTCTAAATTATGCATGTTTGCTTTTAACCGTAAATCGTGAAAATTTAGGATCAATTTTTGACGGCTTAGGAGCAATTGAGGGGTTAGATCTTTGGATAACCGTAGGTTGGACGTATTTAGCACTTCCATTATTAGAGGGAAGTACCTGGTCCTTTGTTACCCCGGTTTCTCGTTCCATTTCCCTACGCAGAATTAATGGATCATCACGAACAACACGAATTCTTGACATTTGCGATAACGTTTGAAGTTTTTCAACTTCGTCCCAGAATTCGTCGTAGTCGAGAGATTCCATGAGAATACAAGAAGCTAGAATCAAATGGATAGAGGGTAAAGGAATAAAGAATCAAAAAGGGTAAGAGGGTAAAGATGAATATTTTGGGTTTTGGATAAACATTTTGTAAAAATAAGAAAGAAAATCTTTTGGGTTTTGATTTTAAGATGTTTTGGATTTTGGATTTTATAAGAAAATATAAACATATAGATGGTATGAACAATGATTGAATATTCAAATCACTAATCGCTAAGCGTAAGATAATTAGCACACTCCCGGCGGGCGCCAAAATTTGATTCGCTCCCAGACGGTCAAGTTTTCACACGGCCTACCACTTGTGAATGGCCAACCGTAAGAAACTTAAAACACCGGAAACAAATGCAATGAAGATCGAGAGAGTATAGTGTTTCCCGGTCGTTATGTCCCAGCGAGCTATGCGATGAATCACCAAACGTATAGTGATCGAGATGATTTGAACGGAAAAGAGTTTGATTGAACAATTATAACTAAAGAAAAAGCAAATAAATTACAGGGGCTTAAATGCAAATTAAAGAAAATTAAAAAGATAAAAAATATTAAATAAACGCTATCACTATTTGCAAAATGATGTTTTTGATTTTTTTTCTTTTATAAAACTTAAATTAAAAACTACGTTACGTACAAAAGAAAATGTGATCTTCAAGCGAATTAATCCTAAAAATATGAAAATGATATTTTACAAACCTAATGATAAAAGAAAATTTTTGAAAAAGAAAATTATTTTATTACTAATTATCTAATTATTATTAATTAAAACTATTTTAACTATTTAATAATAGCCAAAATACAATAAAATATAAAATAAAGCTAGAAAATGAAATTATGACTTGGAAAATCTAAAATAACAAAAGAGAATTTTCAAAACTAATTTTATATTTTTACGATTATTTTCTATTTTCTATGAATTAAAACTATTTAAAACTAATTAAATTGCTTAAAATACAAATTTAACTAAGAAAAATCTGGAAAATATTTTTTTGACTTTTTATATTTATCTTAATCTAGGAAAAATGAAAAATTATTTTTTGAAACTTTTACAATTAATTGTATTAAATGCTAATTAAAAGGCTTAAAAAGCTGTTTTAAATCAAGAAAAATACCAAACTGAACTAGAAAAATCTGAAAAATTCAGGAAAATTCTAATTTAATATTATGAATCTAGGAAAAATATAAAAATAGTGACTTGTGTGCAAGAATATGGAACTGCAAAGATAAGTGCTTAAGAATAAGCACTTGGAATAAGCCACAAGCCACAACTGAGGACCAAATGATCACAGAAGCTCTAATATGCTAAAAGTACTCAAAATGAACTAAATACAACAAGCCTTAATCTCTGAAATCCAAACTATCATGATTTGATGTTTTGAGCTTATGTCTTTAAAAAGCAGTTTGGGTGCTACTGGAGATTAAGCACAAGCCACCTAAATAAGCTAAACTCAAAACTAAAAGAAGGAACCTAAAGTAGACCTGGTGGCTACTTCTAAACCAAGGATGAGCCTTGGATAAGCTCGATGAGCTGGGTACAAGCCTCAGAGACCACATCGGACTCAAGATTCACCGAGTCAAGATTGAGGTAAATAAGCCCAAGTTGATGACCCATTTTGGAGCTTATAAAAATTTGACAAAAATCTAAAAAAATGATAGTAAGAAAAAATACCAACTGAAGTTTTTAAACCTACAATTTCATTTGATGTGGCCTAGAAATGAGCTCATGAAAATTCACCCCAGTTGGGCTCAAACTGGATATTTCATGTTTTTTACTTTTGAGCAGTTTTGGTTAAGTTGACTTAAATGAGATTTGAAACCAAATTATGAACTGAGATCAATGTTATGATATGAAATAAGACTAATTCAAGCTACTCCTACAGTTTCTACACCTATCTTAAGCTATTTTAACAACTGAGTCCTAACTGCTTTTAGTCTAGACTAGATTTAGAGTGATGTTGACTTTTTAATGAATGGGCTATTGAAATTATGCTTAAACTGCTTATCCTAGCCTAAAAGTAGACTAACTGAGCACATGTTATCTCCTGAAACCAACTCAAAGGAAGCAAAACTCTCTAAACCAAACACCCTTATTGGACTTGTATGCAAGTTTAACATCGCTAAGCGAGATCTACACCATGAATCAAACCGAGCAGTACAAATGAAGATATGCAAGCTAAATGGAGCAATATTAACTATTCTAATGACAGATACAAAAGTGAAGTGGTAAAGGTACTTACAATAATCCAACCACAATGGTTTGACAAATAAATCAAATAGCCACTGTTATAGAACCAATTCTCAACCTATATCAAATCAATGAAACCAAATCCATGCTTAGTCCAGCAATTGAGAACCTAATGAGTTTAATAACTGCAAGTTGTCTTATGTTGACCAAACATGAAAATTGCTTGAAACTGTTTTCCAAGTTCATCAAAAGCTACAATAGGCTTAAGTTAACTTGTGTGAACTTACAATAAGCTATTTGAAGCTTGAATGTGAGAGTTTGAAATTAAACTTTTCAACAGTGAACATCAAAACATGAAATTTAAGTGAAACCTTGAATTAAGACTGGAAATGAATTACAATGACTCAGTTGCTTAGTTTGAATACAATAAAACTTAGGATTACATATTAAAACACTAATTAAGCTAATTTAATAAAAAACGACATATATTTGAAAAATGAAAACTAACTAACTCCTTTCCTTGCTTCTCTCTCTCTCTTTTTTTATACACCAACTTTGCTTCTCTCCTCTCTCTGAGCTAATCCCACGTGTCTTCAGGACCATTGGATGGCTTGAAGTGATTTTGGCCATTGGATCAGTTTTTGGCGGGAAAAGTATTTTGCCAGTGTGGGTTCAGTGTTAGGGGGGTTTGCATTTAATGCCTTTTGGAGTGTTAAGAGGTGGAGTGATAATAGAGGTGAAGATGAGCTGGGGGGATGGGGGGACTGGTGTTGCAGAGGAGCAAGTGGGGAAGAAAGAAAAAAAAGGCGGGTAGTGGGTTGTTTGACCAGACATTTGACTGGGGGTAATATTATAAGGCAGGGGGTCAAATTGGCAGGGGTCACAAAGGATTGGCAAGGGGTCACAATGTTATGACAAGGGCCAAAGGGTATTAAAGGTGTTTAATACAAGGACCTATTTGTAATTTCTGAAAATACAGGGACCAATGCTACCAATTCTGCAAAGTTGCTCCAAGGGACTAAAAGTGACAAGCTCCAATAGTATAAGGACCAAACTTGTCATTTTCAAATTTCCAAGGACCATTTTTGCCAAATTTGAAACTTGAAGGACCAATTTTGTAATTTCTCAAAACTTTTGACATTTTTCACCAAAGGACTAATTTTGACAACTCATGATTTTAAAAGGACCTTTGGTGATTTTTCTTTGAAATTATGTGCTCGGGGACTATTTCGACAACTTTGAAACTTGGGGACCTAAAGCGCCAATTATGCAAACTTAGCTCATTTTCATATGATTTTAAACATTTTGCATCCGAAACATATAAAATGCAATTTTGAGATATTTTCGATATTTTGATGCATTCGAGCATTTTAAACGTTTTGCGCTTCAGATTGACCAAAATGATGAGTATTTACACACTCATCACGTACACCGGTTCAATTCATATACTCTTGGTTTTCACTTAGTGACACGGTATTGAAGATTAAAAGTCATCATGGACCCAAAGGCGCATGCACTAAACCTTCTTAGCCACTCAAGTTTCTCTCAGCGAAGCTTGTTTCATTCTCACAGGAACCTACGTAAACTATTGGCTTTCTCTTGAGATCGCGATATTGAAGAGGAGACCCTCTCCTAGTCTCCGCTCGGAAAACCAAAATGCACTATTGAGTCTAGAGCCACGAGATTCATCAAAAGATCTCTTAGGGACACTTGACATTTCATCACTTGTTGATCAACAATAAGATCTTGATGGTTCATATCGAGTCCTTCACATATCTTAGCAATCATCGAGAACATTTATGAGAGGTTCACATCATGATCCTCGGTGATTGAATGGAAACTCTGCCGGGTCAACATCAAACAGCCACGACAAGAAGTCACTTGGTAACTCCCGTGGATTACGCGGAGTGTGTCTCAAACGGTCTACGATCGTGAGTGGCGCTTGGTGTACCTCGACGACTCATCTGGCTTGTAGATGTACTTGGTACATCGCGTTATCTCACTTGTGGGACTCCGGTTCGAGAACGGCCTTTCTAAGAATTAGAGTTGTGTTTTGACACTATGTTGTTAACACTCTCAAGTTCAAACTCGTAAGTCTTAGGAACACGCTTATTACTAACCGTTTGAAATGTTTTCTTCTTATGGAAGCTCGGGCGGGATGATCGTCTTGATTCTTTTCATGCTCACGCCAACATCATCAACGATGAAAGTTCTATTCAAAAGCAACACAACCGTCGTAATGATTCTTCGTCAAACCAAAGAATCTACAAAGTTAAAGACTTAGAGAACTTCATCGATGTTGAATTCCAACGTCAAAGAGCGTGTGAGCATGTTGAAGAATGACGTGGAGACACCGGAGCGTGAAAGCGGACTGAAGCGATTGATGCGCATAACAACATACTATCACTTTCACCACAAAGAACAATTATCATAGAACAAAATTAAAGATGACGTCAAAGCATAACTGCTCAAAGACAACTATCTCTACACCGGGAGATTGTTCGAATCAAGGCAATTCCTCTCACAAGAAATAAGAATGTCGAAGGCGTCGGGCGACTATTACATCAACGCCTTCACTGTTCATCACCAACACTTGAGGGGAGATTGTTGGAATCACTCCTAAACCATAATCAAGTGTTAGTAATTAATATGTAATAGTTAGCTTTATTATGGCCTTTATGTTTGTTACTAGCCTTAAGCTTATGCAGAAGGCCCATGAGCTTAGGCCCAAGCCCATAAAGGAAAGGAAAGGAACTAGGAGTGTTGCCCTAGCTTCCCTCCTATAAATACTCTTGTAAACCCTCATTTGAGGGTTGGTTGTTCAAGTTTTCTTTTCACACATATTCCTACGCCTAACCGTGCTACTCTTATCGTGTATGTGTGCTTGTTTACTTGTTCAATCGCCTTATCTCTTTCTATATTACTTGTGTTTGTAAAACTAGTGACCTATCACGCTAGATCTTGTTCTTTTTCAAAGCAAGTCGCTAGTAGAATTTTTGAGTCAAGTCGCTAGCATAAGTCGCTACCCTTTTCAAAACACAAATCGCTACGACATGTAAATACAAGTCGCTAGGAAGTTTTTTTGAGAACAAGTCGCTATATCGTTTGCAAAACACAAGTCGCTAACTTGTTAATACAAGTCGCTAGCAAGATTTCCGATGAGTTTTCCGACCATATTCAAAGAAACCCAAAAAACAGTCATAAAAATTGCTTCTTTAAAGCATTTGACCAGAGTTAGGACTTTAAAATCTGACCATGTGACTATAAAATACTGTTTGGACAATAATACTTAACTTCAAAGTATGACCATAAAATCTTGTTTGACCATGAGATATGACAGGCTTTTGGACATACAGATGACCGAGACTTTATTATTTGACCAAACAAAAAGAATACGGTACTTGTTAACCACAGCTTACCCAAATAACATATACGACCACACAAACACACAAAACAGATTCAAACAAATATCAAAACCACAAGAAAAATCATCAAAACACAACAACCTTGGCTCTGGTACCATTTGTAGGATCGATATATTTATTGTGTTGATGATTCGGGTGGTCTTGGATGATGGAAATACATGGTAGCCATTAGAGAGAGAAAGTAGAGAGATGGGTGTTTTCTTGGTAGAGACTTGTAGCACAAAATGTGAATGTTAGATTATGAAAAGCACCACCCCTTTAATCCATGGAAGGGTATTTATAGTTACAATGAAACCGTCCTCCTATAGGACTGTGGATCAGGGATACAGTGGGTAAAGACCCGTCCTTCCTCCACGGTGTTGCACTAAACTAAACAACGCTACAAACTAACTAATAAACTGCTAAATAACGTAACTAATAACAAGTCTACGAGCTAACTTATGCTAGATAATATTTGAGGTGACCGACTCTTCACATATGGAATTTCCAATTCCTAACAGAAAGTAACATTACTCCCAATAGCTTTGTGATATACACATGGGTCATCAAGATTCTGAGTGAAACCAAACTTCTTGATCTCCTCATCAAATCTCTTATTTCATTGCCTCAATGCTTTCTTCAATCCATAAATAGATCTTTGAAGTTTGTATACACAGTTTGAAAATTTTAGATTCACAAACCGCTCAGGCTACGCCATATAGATGTCTTCATTTAGGCGACCGTTTAATAAGGCGGTCTTGACATCCATCTGCCAAATCTCATAGTCATAGTACGCTGTTAATAAGACTCCTAATAGCTCTAATGATAGTACGCTGTTATAGCAATAAGAATCCTAATAGCTCTAATGTCTGCTACAGGAGAAAAAGTCTCCTCGTATTCAACCTTAAAAGTTTGAGTAAAACCTTTGGCTACCAGACAAGCTTTATAGGTGTGTACATAGCCATCCATATAAGTTTTCTTCTTGAAGAGCCACTTACTTCCAACGACTTTAGCATTAGAAGGAAGGTCTACTTTAATCAAGACTTCATTATCTTTCATGGATTGCATTTCCTCATTCATTGCGACTTGCCATTTATCCTTTTTAGAAACACGCAATACCAATCTCAATTTCCTATACCAGTCATTGAAATTAGCGCTGCCAGTCAATATTTTTCGATCAAACATAAATTTGAACAACGAACACAGTGTGTTGGTTTCAGGTTGAGCAATTTCTACAGAAAAATGTTCAAAAGTTAGTACTTTCGATAATTAAACCTTTCAAGAAATATAAAATACCCTTGGTAAATATTCATATTAACCATAGAATTTTTGAAATTAGGACCCAAATTGTCATAGTTCCACCACATCGGTTGATCATTAGTGATGAAATTATTCAACAAGGTAATTGTCGAACAATAATTGACAAACATTTTCAATGCCTAGAATTTTGGATTTACAATTTTCCAAAACTTTTGCAAATGTAAGCATGTTTCACCCCATCTTATGCCTTAAGTCATAGATCTCACTAACTAACTCAATTAAGTTGTCTAATTTAGAAACTGCAAATTTATTCCAGTTGAGGTCTCACACAACATGGAGATTTACCTTGTCATTGCAATCTAACTAAGATCTCACATAACATAAATTACAACTTCAAGTGTTTCTTATAATAAGATGGCATAAAATTAAATTTAAGGGTACAAATTTTGATATGTAATCAAAACTTATGTATGAAGAAGCATGCACACATCTTCATAACATAAAATTTAACAAAACCATTAGTTTTAGATTACTAAGATTAAATCTACAAATTTTTAATCGAGGCATTTACAACTTTGCCTTAAGATGCTTCGTACATATAATAGTTATACTTGGTAGCTCCAAATATGACGCACAAAGGAGCGGAGAATTAGGTCAGCGCGAAGCATATTAAAAACCATCTTCCACTAGAACACAAAGTTTATTTAGCTACACCCAATAAGTGTGACGATATACATATAGTCACATATGATTTTTTGAGTGTGTGTGACTAAAGGTCGCGTGACCGTAGGGTACCTACGGTCACATGTTTGAGTTAGTGTTCATCTCTATTAAAAAACAGTGACCAAAACCTTAACATGTGTGACTAATTAGGAACAAATTTAGTTGGATTAATCAGTATTAGTGATCGTAAACACTGTATAGTCACACAAAGCATGTTTTCTTTTGTATATTTAGTCACATATAATTAAGCATAAAGTGTCCAAAAGTGTTAATAAGTGTGATTATATGGTGTTTAAAGTGAAGTAAAAGTGTATTTTGTATGACTATTGTTCATCTAATGGCGACATAAATTTTATGTTTGTGTGGCCTTTTGTAATATTTAGTCACACAAAACATGTTTTTTTAGTCATATACAATTAAGCGTAAAGTGACCAAAAGTGTTAATAAGTGTGTCTATATGTTGTTTAAAGTCAAGAAATATGTATTTTGTGTGACTATTGTTCATCCAATGACCAATTGAATTTTATGTTTATGTGGCCTTTTATAATATTTAGTCACACAAAGCATGTTTGGTTTAGGTATTTAGTCACATACAATTAAGCCAAAAGTGTTAATAAGTGTGACCATATGCTGTTTAAAGTGAAGAAATGTGTATTTTGTGTGACTATTGATCATTCAATGGCCACATAAATTTTATGTTTGTGTGGTCTTTTGTAATATTTAGTCACACAAATAAAATAAGCAAACAGTGACCAAATGTGTTAATAAGTGTGACTATATGCATCTTTTAATCACATTTAAGAAATCAATATATATCAAAACAAATCCAAATACAATAAAATTAGAATGTATATAACTGAACCAAACATAAAATTGTAATGTTGTACATAATAAAATTCTCAATAATTTAAGGACTTCTGGCTCTTCTTGTTAGTTTGCCTTTGCATGGTATCACTAGAGACGTAAATGTTTTTGCGCTTCATTTGTAATTTAGGTGTAGTTTTGTTCTCACCAGTTATTTGTATGGTACTTGGTGGTGTTTCTTGTAGGAAACAAAAGTCGCGTGTATTAAACACTGAATAAAATATGAAGCTATGCTAACTATATGAACCAACATTACTAGCTTATAACTAACACTTGTAACTAATACACTAGCAGTTTTAACTTCAAGCAGTCTTAATCTTTGAGCAGTCTTAACTTTGTACTAGCAGTACTAACTTTCACTAGCAGTAGTAACTTTTGTACTAGCAGTAGTAAATACTTGGCACATTTTCTTTGAAGTTCATGAGCAACACTAAATCCATCTGAGCAGTATTAACACAAACATGAGCAGCAAGAATTCAAACAACACCAAGAAGACTTTTAATCCTAACAATGAACATAATAATAAAATCTGAAGTCACACTTACAAGTTTTTCTCCCACTGATCTAATCTCATCATCTCGATATAAACATTTGATTAATCAGATGATACTAAAAGATTTATCACTTGGCAGGTAGTTGACAAGTTGGTACCCCGTATGATCTTTCTAGCTTGTTTATAAATCTGGAAGCATACAATTCATCACTCATGAGAAGTTGAACTCTTTCCTGAACCTCAGTATCTGATTTGAACTTTACAAACCAAAATAATCAAGATAAAAATCATTAGATGAAAAATATACTTGTTTATAATTATAACAAATTTACATGTAGGGTTTAAAATAACAGTTACCTGAAACACAAGATATGCATACCTCTCTGAACGAATTTGGAGAGGAGGGTCGACACAAATCACAACAAGTACATGCGGCGTTTTAGGCTGCAAAACAAAACAAGGGTAAGATCTGATTTAACTACAGAAAGTAAGAGATTAGATATGATTATGTTGTATGCCAAATTAATAATAAATAAGTAACCTTAGCCAAAACGTGACTATGCTCCTGTACAAAAATTTTACGAAAATCTGTTTCTTTCTCAGCCCCAAGAATTGAAGGTTAAACTCCATATCAAAATCACCCATGCGTGAGTCAAAAGGCTCCTTATATGCAAACACTATAAAAAGAAAAGAGCTTTTGTAAAGAGAAACCAAGATCATACCAAGGACTAACAAATAAGAGTCTCTCAAATGTTGCTACAGGGGCTTCGCTTCATAAGCGAACACAATCAAGTGAACTTACCCACTCCTTGATTTCCTGATGAATGACAATGTAAGAGTTAGAAAACGCTTTAAGTAATGAATTCATATCAGAAATATTACCTATTAAAGATTTATTTAACTTACAATTGACGGGGCAGAATCAAACCTGCAGCCAAACTGAGCAGATTTGGTATGCACAATTTCATTGACTTCAGGATTTCCACCTATATTAACAACAAACACATTAGTTTGGGATCACTTTCAGTGAGACACGCGCGTACACACACACACACAAAGGATTACTAGGAAGAGACCTTGGTGGCACCGATAGTGTTATCGATATGGAACTTCACCTCAACATCATTTCTCCTATAGTCTCTATCGAAGTCACATCAGTCAACGGTATCTCGTAAATTGTATTCAGTTGTTTGACCTTAAAAGACAGCATGTTCCGTGAGAGGATATCACATAAATATCATTAGTACCAGTAGTAATACTTGTCATAAAAATGAAGTTTTTGCCTGTTCAAATGGCGAGTTTTTATTATTAAATTTTTTATTTGTTTATAGAAATGGGGGATACATTATCCAAAATATAAATCGGTTTTTGTCACCGGGTTGGGGTTAAGACATGTACATGCTAACTGTGGGTTGCCACTTTTTTTACAGAATACGGGTTAAATTGACTTTAACTACTTAGAAACGGAGCTAATTTAATGTAGTAGTTTGAGACTCTCCAACAATGGGATATGTTGGTAAATAGTTGGAATCAAAATTACCAAACATAACCAATCCCCAAATATCCACCGCTTTGTTGAGAGTCACAAGCTACTACATATTATTTAGCCATCGCCTTGATAACGAAACTCATTATTAAACCCCTATATTGGAAAAATATTTGGCACTTGGGATAACCCATGTTCTGTTCTTTCTCAAGATAAAAAAACCTTTTTATCAAAAGGCAATATGACAAAATTTCTTCCAAAGCGCTGTTATATTTTCTATGAATGTCAACTTTGCAATATGAGAAATCCAAACCCATACTTAATATGATTGACAGTAGTTAAATGGCATTAAACCTTATGGAAGATTGTGAACTATTGCGTGTAAACGTGAACTTTTTAGCAATATCTATTGTAGAGCAACGTTAATAGTGAATGGCCAACCTCTTATAGACACTGTGTCACACCCCAAATACTGCTTTTCCAATGAATGGAATTCTGGGAAATGACCGCCATAGCATCACGATTCTGATTATATTGAACGACCTAAAGTGTCTTTTGAAAATAAATCGTTTGATTGAGTAAAATAATCAGAGTTTACAAAGTATAGGTCCTAAAAGATTTCCAAAGTACCAAAATGAGTTTGTTACAATCAAACGATAGTTAAGTGCATAAAATATATGTGAGACGCGTCAACTCAGCGACTCCATGCAATCCATGATAATATGCTAATACCTGAGATAAAACATGCTTAAAACAGTCAACACAAAGGTTGAGTGAAATCCATAGGTTTAATTAAATCGTTTGAACACAATATTCGTAGTGTGAGTTACGTTGTTTCACACTCATCGTTGAAAACAAAACAACATTTATTTCACTAAGTTCATGACAACCAAAGTGTAAACCTCGTACCAATAGAAATTGGTAAAATCGTTTCATCGCAGCCCTAGAAGGTACACAATCTCTCTCCCCTGATGATTGTGATAACATCAAAATCATCACACACTTGTGTACCTCTTTCATCTTCAGAAACTAACTCTTCCATCTCTTCCCCCACATAGTTGGAATAAGAACACTAAACGCCTTGATGAGTAAAACCTTGAGTTTCTCTGCGGTCATGACATTTGTTTTCCCGGGATATCTTCAATCACTTAGAAGAATTAAGTTCATCAAGTTTACTCGCCATGAGTCAAACCTTGAGTTTCTCTGCGGTAATAACATTTGTCTTCCCGGGATATCTTCAATCACTTAGAAGAATTAAGTTCATCAAGTTTACTTGCGTTTAGATGCTTGTCTCCTTCCCCCTTGCTGGTTTTGACACTTCAGAATCAACAACATATTATAAGCCCAAATACTAGAAATCTGTTGAGAAGAACACTTGAAGTCTTTGTGAGAATCAACTTGTCAAGTAGAATGTGAGCAAGTCTAATTGGGGATTAAATCGGACATTTCACCCTCCCCAATTAGTGCTCTCCCTAAACCGACAATCTTTTGATAAATGCCCATTAAGAAGAAGTCTTTAGATCATTAAATGCAACTCGCCTTTGGTCTTCTAACATATAGCGAAATGTAGAATGATGTAGACTCGACCTTCTTCAAGATTGTCCGAATGGGGAATAGAGTGTTAACATCTTCAACTCACACCACAAAGCATCCCACCAAAAGCATCCCAATTAACTTACATCTTGCAAATCCCTTAACTAAAATCACTCCCAATCAAACAAGAACGTAAAGATGTTCATCAAGGAAATCGTGAACAGGCCGCACGAACACACAAGATGGTAACACCAAACTACCCATCACATCAAACAAGAACAGAGATTGTTCGGAATCATCATGTTGATGTATACGTGAAGCATTAACCGGAAGCAATTTGCCGATAAACTCATCAATCCGAGTGAAGATGTCAACCAACGACTCTTAGAAGAAACTCCATGTAAAGATGACCCGATAAGAAGAAGCTCGGTTCTTACATGAGTTTGGAGCCGTTGACCATTTATTCTCGAGATAACAATCAACCATGCGAATTATCATACTTTCTCCCTCAAAATTGCGTATGAAGTTGCCATTCTTGACTAAATAAGTGAAATCATCCAAATGTATTCTATTCACACTTCCCCCGCAAAATTAGCACATGATGTCGCCATCGTGCTTATAGTAGAACAAGTTGAATAAGAAAACAATCAATGGTAGCCCGTTCACTTGATGACTAAAGCACATGGAAAAGTATGAAGCATGTTGATGAGAATGGTCATAATAAGAAGATTTCTTCTTCGTAAGATAAAGCGCATCGACACGTACACTTTTCTTTTCTTTAGAGAATGAGGCATGAACCAAGTGTTCATACGTCATTATATTGAAGTACGAGGCTGGAATGATGAGCAGACGTCATAATCTCTCTTTTCGGCTCTCATAGCAAAACATGTAATCAACCCATTATCATTTAGTAGGCTTTGTCGTGACGGTGATGGAGAAAACCCAATATGATGAATTTGACCTCAAGTAAACTACCCGAACTCGTGACTTAAACTTGCACATGTGTAACAAAGAGCGGTGCCAATTTCCATTAGCATCTCTAAGTACTCTCTATGTACTCTATACTCTTCAACCAACCAACCATCAAGTATAAGACGTACATTACCTCTTGAAAATCCACGATTGAATGTGACATCGAGCACTACAACGTAACTCCTTAAAGTGATAGTTATTTTGTGGTGATACGAGCCCAATTTCCCTCGTGGTAAAAAGAAAAAGACTCCCAAAATAACTAGATTTCCAAGTCTTCGTTTTGGAAAAATCTTGAACAAGGATCATGAAGAATCTTCATCCAACCATCCCCGATACCTTCGGATACTAAGTACACTCTTCGTGATATTTCATTTCAATCTCAAATAAATAATCTCAATTAACGTCGTTGTCACATCTTACGAATCGCTCAAATCTAGCCTTCTTTGACATTTGAATGAACTTTGATAATGGTTTTCATCCCGACCATGGTTAAAAGCACATAACCCCGTAAAACCATGTAATAACCAAACTGCCATGAAGAAAACCCAAACTGTTAGATATTAACTTTTCACATACACATCAAACCATAACACAAAGTAGCATATAGATGGAATTCTAGAGAGAGAAAGTTAGAGGTTTAGGGAACTTAGTGAGAGAAAGTGAAAGATATTATTATGAGCTCCAACTCTCTACCTTGGGAGGTAGAGAGTATTTATAGTCTTACATAAATCGCCACACTTTGGGCATGGATCGTGCATACAGTGGGTAAAGACCCGTCCGTCCTCCACGGTGTTACTTAACTAAATTACTACTTAACTTAATGAACTACGACTACGAGCTTAACGATTACATATACTTGAGGTGACCGACTCTTTAATACCGGAATTTCTAATTCCTAACAATCTCCCCAAGGAGGTCACCTCAATTATACACTAAAATTACATTGAATACAAATAGATATTACATCAACAGTTGATCTTGCATTCTTGATGTAGTCCTTTGCTCATAAGCTCGTAGTCATTGATTCTTCACATTGCATGTTTGGTTATTCCAAGTGGAGGTCTTTCTTGATCCACGTGATGATAAGTTTGAGCCATCTTTGGAGATCATCACTATCAACAATCTCGACACATCCTTTGTGGTGTTGGTATTATGTGATGTTATGACTTTGGGACCGACATGCTCACATTCGGATCATGAATTCTTCTCATCGAGTAGCGGAAGCATTTGTTGAATCACGATATTGGCGCAGCAGAAAGCGAAGCATGGAGTGAAAATATCGAGTCATTGATGCACTAATCATGATTTCTTTTGAGTTGAATGTGTTAAGTGAGCATGCGGCTATGGATTGACCGCTTCATTCGATCACCGCAAGCGTCGGCACACGCATACAACAGATTAGCAACAAATCGCACGAAAGTGTCTTTGATCACTTCGTTGAATTGAGGTACACGCCCACGGTTCCCGCTTGATCGAGACAAGTCTTGCACGTGATCGGTAGGATTCCTAAGAATCTCCTTGACGGGGTTTCGCACTGTTTCTAGTTGTTCTCAAACCGAACATCTCAAAGAAGACAACACGGAGTGAGTGAACCAAATAATATAAAGTCCACCGATTGATGAAAAAGATTTGAAAACAATCGTGTATTGCTCAATAGAAATTGTTTTTGCAATACAACGAAGGTTTTATTGAAAATCAATTATCAATCATAAAAATACCTTTGGTTTGAAAAATGAGTACACGGTCGATGTGCTAAAGAAAAGAGTTTATAAGCACAAAGACCGGTTTTCAAAGGTATCCGTCAATCCCTAACTCGAACGGGTTTGATTCAAGAGATTGAATCGCCCATTGTTTCTTTTCGGTTGTCACATGGTTGATCTATAAAATAGATCTCACATGCCACCTACCAGAGCTTGTTTGATGTTGGCTCGAAGGCTTTCCATCTTCATTGTGAATTTGTAAACATATCACTCGGATGTTCCGCAATACCACAAGGATAATGCGTGGGACTCAAGATATAATCTCTCTTCCACATTGTGTGAAGCAGAGAGTCTTCATTGAAAGTGTCCTAATGAGATTTATTGATGATCTCGTGGCTCTAGACTCAATTTGTGCATATTTGGATCCTATAACGGAGACTAGGAGAGGTCTCCTACTTCAATATCAACCATCTCTAAGAGAAAGTCGATAGATAATGTCGGTTCCCGTGAGAATGAAACAAGTCCTTTTAAGAGGAACTTGAGTGGTTTGGAAAGTTGAAGTGCGATCGTCCTTGGGTCCATGACGTCTTGTCTTCAATAACGATGTTACCATCAAGAGTATATGAATTGAACCCGGTTTACGCCCTAAGGTTGAATAAATGGAGGCTATTTGTTTTCACCCTTTTCTCATTCAATTCTTTTTAATTCTTCAACCCTTGAAGGCTTACCGAGACTTCATAGCTAGAACCTTGTTAGGTTTATTCTAGTACTAGCTCGGTCTTAGTCCGCACTCTTCCCATATCTCACATTTCTCCTTTTATCATCATACCTAAGGACTTCTACACTAACTAGTGGATTGTCCTGGGTAGATCCCTCCGGCTCGGCGGATCATGGAACCAATACCTAACCTTATCATCCTTATATCACCGTCGTAAAGTAAAGTTGGTCGGTCAATTTGGTATTGTTCATCCGCCATTGGATCCAATTGAAAACCATTTGAAAATCAATTCGATACTTGTGATATATTATCAAAGCTTTTTGTACCGAATTGTTTTGATATTTTAGAACGAGAACTCCCCTCAACATGTGCATCAAGTGTTGAAAATGTTTTGCACACGGAGGCAAGAGAAAGAATTTACTTCCTTTAATTACCATTTTCTAAAGATATCAACATCTCTTCCTCAAAAGATCAAGTTGGTATAGCATTTCGGGAAGGATGAGGTTTCCATGAATTTTGCTCCCCTCAATATGTGCCTCGAGGTTTGAAAAGAGTTTTGCACATACTAGAGGAACCCGCACATTAGGATGAATGATCACGTTTCAAATCAAAGGTTTAAGATAGATGCTCCCCTCAACATGTGCATTGAAAAATTGAAATCGTTTGTCACATGTGAGAAGGACAACATGTACATTCTTTTATACCCATTTACACGATTATCGGTTTAAATCAATTTAAATCACACATTCTCCCAGATCACAATTATCAAATCATTTGAGATTTGTGATCTCGTATAGATTTAAATTGATTTTGAAAGCTTTAAGGAGAATTGTGACTTGATTGTGAAAGTGTTTTAACGATATGGATCGATTTTAAGACTTTAAACTCCATTTATAAAACATGCATGTATATCTTTTGAAAACAATTTAATGCCAAATAACTTTTTAATTTAATTGAAATCATTCTCCCCTCAATCAATGACGTGGGTTGTTGATTGAGAGATAGAGATTTTGACAAATAAGTCCCGATGATTATCAAAATAGAGATTGAGTTATTTTTCAAAGCATTTAGTTTTCATGAGATAGGGTTTATAGAATCGAGCAAAGGATTTTAAAACATGGTAAAATATGGCTCTGTTCTTTCTTTAAAACCGGGTTATTGCACGAAGATGACAATAAACCATTTCTCTTTCTCCCAAAATATTTTTGATTTTTTTTTTTTTTTTTTTTAAAGGATTCGAACAACATCTAAAGTCCGTGTCATTCTTTGAATGACAAAGCACAAAGACCGTAGATATAATCGAACCGGAAGAAACATGACAAAATGACAATATTTTTGAAGAATTTTCGAATTTTTCAAATTTTATGGATTTTGAAAGTTTTATATTTTTCTATTTGATTTTGAAGGTTTTATAATTTTGTATTTTGTTTTTTCAAATATATATGTACAAGAGATAGATGAAGAAAGACCTTTACTCCTCGTCTTCCTCCACGAAGACGTTTGAGAGTTTCGGTTGAAGGCTTTTCAAACCAAGTCGTGGAAGAATAAACTCAAACGTTCTCTTGGAAGAGCTTTGGTGAAGATGTCGCTAACCGGTATTCGATCCTCACAAAATAGAGTTCCACCACACCGTTTTCCTCTTGCTCCCACGATGAAATGATGTCGAATGTCGATGTGCTTTGCTCTTGAGTGTTGTACGTTGTTGCATGAGAAGCAATAGCACTTTTATGATCACAAGATGCAGAGGATTTGTTGAATACAAAGCCATAGTCGGTTAATTGAGATCTCATCCATAGGATTTGAGCACAACAAGATGACATGGCTATGTATTCAGCCTCTGTAGAGGAAATAGAAGTACTCATTTGCATCTTTGACGACCACTCACAAGCTTATCACCCAAAAACCGAGCACCTCAGGCGTGCTTGACGAGTATCTTGACACCGCATGATCTCGCATACGCATATCTTTGTGTGACATACGGTGTCCTTGGTACCAAAGTCCCATATTGATGGTTCCTTGGAGATACCGAAGACCCGTTTAACCGCTTCAAGGTGCTTTTTAGTAGGCTTAGCCTTGTATCTAGCACACATGCAAATGAGAAAACAAGATGTCCGGTCTACTAGCGTTGAGGTACATCGGGATCCAATCATACTACGATATTTCGTTTGGTCTACCATGATCCACGAGTGGTCCTCATCTAGTTTGGTTCGTTCAATCATGGGTGTGTCAACAGGGTCACTTGAATCAAATCCAAATTTCATTAAAATCTCATTTGCATATTTAGATTGATTTATTAAAATGCCTCCGGGACTTTGTGAAATTAGTAATCCCAAGAAAAATGACATTTGTCCCATCATTGACATTTGAAATTTTGAACTCATTTCATTTGAAAAAAAACGGTCACACACATTGGGGTTAGTCGAAGCAAAGATGATATCATCAACATAAATTTGAACATGGATTAAATGTTTGCCTGACTTCCTTGTGAACAATGTTGGATCAACTGCTCCTTTGCTGAATCCGGTAGATAGAAGAAACTTTGATAGCGTATCATACCATGCCCTTGGAGCTTGCTTTAAACCGTACAGAGCCTTCTTCGACGATAAGCGTGGGTAGGATGCTCGGATTTACAAAGCCTTCAGGTTGGGCGACATAGACGACTTCTTTAAGATCTCCGTTCAGAATGCCGTCTTCACGTCCATCGATGACTACCATGTTTTTACTAGCAACATTAGCCAAAAGATTACGATTGCCTCGATTCGAGCAACAGAGCAAAAGATTCTTCAAAGTCTATACCCTCCTCTTGACGGTATCCTTTAGCAACTAATCGAGCCTTGTTCTTCAACACATCACCATGCTCATCAAGTTTCACTTTGAAGATCCATTTAAGAGCAATAATCATAGCACGATCTGGAGCGGTACTAACTCCCATACATCAAGTCGATCAAACTCATGAATTTCTTCTTGCATGGCATTGAACCATTGTCTTCATTCATGGCGGTTTTAACATCTTTTGGTTCGATCTTAGAGAGTACGGAGTTGAAGAAACACCACAAGGCATCGGTTGCGGGTTGTTTACGTGTGGATACGGGGCGAGAGGATTTCCAATGATGTTGTCCAATGGATGATCGTGAGTCCATTTTCCGAGGTGTTCATGTGGCGTTGGTTGATGGACCTAAGTAGCGAGTCGATGTATCCCGAAGAAGATGGTTACGATGAAGATTCATGAGCAAATACATTTTCAAATGGAGCATCTTGAGGAGTAGCAAAGGGATTAACTTCATCATTGATACGGACATAGTTCCATGATGTACCCTCGAAGTTTGATGATTTGTTGATGAGACAGAGTGAGCAGCAGCGCTTTGACTTAATGATATTGAGATTGAAGGATTGGCGCCATTCACGGGAATATGAGCGACCTCGAAGTAGGAATTGTCGGTTCATTAGCACTTGGCTCATAATGTTCATCAAACATGGGATCAAACAATTTCTTTAAATCAACATCGGATGGAGGTACATATGGAGTTTCGGAGAAGACTTTGGTATAAGGGATGAACTAATGGGACTGTCTTGAAGTGCGGGTCCTGAATTGGAGTGTCCGGAGCCATAGGACCACTGCGATATAAATTCTCTCGACTATCTTTATCAACCCATATGTAGACAATTTGAAGTGACCACCGATAAAGAAAACTGATATACCAAACTTGAAATCGAAGAAGAATTCCATGCATTTGCATCTTAAGCTCGCCATTGTGAATTTTAACTTCAATCTCAAATAAGTGATAATTGATTAACTCAAGTAATCGACTTGTGTCAAATGCCCAACACGTGAATAAGCGTACAACCGGATGTCGTCGATCCATCGAATGAACCGGAACAAATGATTTCTCGACATTAATGCATTCTTCCTAAAGGTATACATGTAGAGACCGATCCGAAAGTTCACCACAAATGTCTTGAGCGGATGAGGAAGTCATTTTCCTTAATGTTCATGTGGTTGATTTACTGAGTGCACATTTGGAGAAGAACAATGAAACAATGATCCGTGAAGATTTGGCAAAGGAGTACCAAAGAGCGGATCACTATTCATGAGTGCAACTGCAATGATAGTCATTAACAACGCCTTGTGAAATGGCCGGAGATAAGGTTTCTTGAGACTTCAAGAAGTACTTCTTAGATGGTGAACCAGTTGAATCAATAGAAACCGGAGCATGAGCTTGAAGTGGATGATCAACATTCGTCGAAGGTTGAAAGTACTCATCAAACATATCTTTGAAAACAATGAATCCCAAACATTGATTCCCAATTATCCTTAGTAAGTGAAGCATTAGGCGTTGGAGGAGAGTCATCAAAATCAAAACAATGAATCCCAATTATCCTTAGTATATTCACTCTTCATCAAAAGAATATACACTCATCATCATCAAAAATTAAGTCGTATAACCATTATTCAAACATCCATCATCACGTAGTATATTCACTCTTCTCCCCTCAAAAATTGCATCCGGTTGCCATTTTGATTTAACAAGAGAATAAGAGTATACACCAATGAACGTAGATCCACTTGATGATTGAATGAGCGTGGAAAAACATGAAGCTTGTTGATGAAGAATGTAGATGAGTATAGCCATTCATGAGAGAAATTCTCTTTAGTCGAAGATAAAGCGCATGTAAGAGCGTACACTTTTCTTTTCTTTGAAGAACGGGGCTCAAGTGTTATCTGCAGACACCATAGTGTTGAAGAACGAGGCTGGCCCGATGTGAGCAGACGTCATTGTTAAGAGCCTGTCATATGTTTAGAGCCGCCCGAATCCAAATACTAAGGGACGATTTATACGACCGCTTTGGACAACGGACGAAGACAGAGAATTGGAAACATTGGATCCCCACGTGCTAATGGGTTCCTTTTGGTTAGCACAAACAGTCTTTGAATCACGAAACCCTAGATGCAATGGCATTATCCCTAGGAGTCGAACTAGTAGAAGCATCGGACTTAGTCAAATGACATTTTGTGCTTAATGGGATTATTCTACCGGTTGGCTTCCAAACCTTAACAGCACTATTCTAGGCATAGTGGATCTAGCTAAGGGTAAGGTTTGCCATTCATTAATATTCGACACGTGGGCTTCCAACGAAATCCTACATTTGTAAACACATTCCTGTGGGTTTCAAGATTGCTTAACTGCTTCGCTCTCCAAACTTTCTTAAGCGGGTTATGAATCTTAGACCTCGAAATAACACATCACATTTATCATGATTACCGTAAAATAAACATTTTTACATGTTTTGCAGACAAGATGAGGCCTCGAATTAATTTCATGCGCTTAGAGCTAATACTAGAACTAACACGATTCTTTTGTTCAAATCAAACTTCTCGTCCCTATGGTGTTCTTTCACTTCCTTATCATGAACACTTTTAGTTTGCGTAATCCTATCCTTCTTTGCATTGCTTCTAGGTTTTGACCCGCTAACTTTAGTGTCAATCTTAACATCTGTAGAAGTAACAATGGGAACATTACATGGCTTCACTACTTTCGCATTTCGGTCTAGAAGTCTTGGGATCCAAGTTCTAGGAGGCACATCAAAGGTTGCTTGCTTGAATTTTGACATGGAACAAGGCATATCAAGGGTCACATGCTTGGATTTAGGCATAGAACAAGGCACAACTATTCTATCTCGCCTATTGCTAGATTTCGGACTAGTGACAATTACATACTCTAAGAGTTCACGAGATCGTTTGGCATCCATGCGGGCATAGGCTATAGTACTATCAAAAGGTTTTTAATCTTTCATCTTCAACAATCTCACGGAGACCCTTCAAACTTTCCTTAAGGTATGAGAGATATGCTTTATGTGCAAGTTCATTATTCTAATGGGCGGAGGAATATATAACATATCTATAGCATATTTATCACAATCGAAACCTTAGGAACAGTATTTGCAATTGGGGATTGGCAACTTTCCTTTCACCTCACGCTTGATTCTCAATATCGTTAAGTAAAGAAGTTATCTTTTCAATTTGTTTATCATGATTAACTTTAAATGAATCACATAACTCTTTGTTTTGATCATTAACCTTTGAAATTTCGACTTTAAAACAATCATTTTCCTTTTGCAAGTTATCAATTATGTTTTGAAGTTGGAAATTCGAGAATCTAAAGGTGGAGGCATATGGAACCAATCGCATCCTTCTTTTCACCTTTCGGTTGTGAAATTTGGGCTTTCAATCTTTTGATCGTGTGGCAATGAGCTCGAATTTGTTCATCACGTTTGCTAATTTCAAAAGCGCATCAAACTCGGGAGCATCGAGAGGATGTCTTGATATTTGAGGTTTTAACATTTTCTTTGAGATGTTGATGTTTTAATTGCAAAGCAAGATGTTCAACTTCTAATTTAGAATAATGTTTGACCAAGTTATCATGATCATCTGTTCTATTTTCTCATGCAATTTTGAATTTGTTGTTTCAAGCTCAATGACACGATCATGGGAGACTTTCGAGCAACAGATAATTCATGAAATTGAGAAGCATCAATGGAACAATTTGTAGCGTTGAAAACACATCTTGAGCAATACATTCGAAATCGATTCTCATTCGATTATGCAAGTTCTTCCTCTCAATCTCATTATATTTTAATTCTCTCATAATCACAAACCTCAACAATCATTGCATCAAATACCTTTTCCATTTCTTTAATATCGAATCGTCCCTTTTTAAGACTCTCAAATTGATCTTTTAGTTGTTTAAAGAAAGGCATGACCTCGCTTAAATAGCATTCTTTAGTTTGCTCAAAACCCTTTCCCTTCAGTTATACCGTGGGTGTGATCCTTTTCTTACAAGTTTTCTCAAAATCAACAAATAGTTGAAAGATAACATATTCATCGATTAAGGTCTTGCTTTTAGTGGCAAGAGATCTAGGAACTAAGTGCATTGGTGTATTAGGAGGATACACAGTTGATTTAGGCGATTTCCTACAAGGGGATTCTTTTCAACAAGATTTTCAGCTTTTTGCATTTCCATATCCTTTTCCGAACACTTGTTCGGGGGTTAATAGAGTCGAGGCTTAAACTTGTTCAAGGAGATCCAATTTTCTTTAGTGTAATTATGGGGTTTGATCGTTATGTTATTCTTTTTACACTCGGGATCTTCTAACTTCTTATTCATTTTCTCCTAGTGACTTCATCATTTCTTATCTTCCTCAATGCACTCAACGCAACTAGGTTTCGCCTAGGCTTAAGGATTTCATTACCATCATAAAGCACCTTATGAGCATTTCTAGCCTTTTTAATTACCTCTGGATTTGGTTCCTCAACGAGGGAATGCTATACTTATCGCTTAAGACTCGATGCTTAGTGATCATGTGAGCGGTTTGAATGGTATTCCTTATACGTATAACTTATTTTCAAGCTTGTTTTTCAAAGTTTTTAGATTGGAAAAATCATTCAAAAGTTTTGATTCCTTAGCTTTGAATTCTTGCTTAAGCATTTTAACATTTTCTTGAAGTTTGTGTTTTGCTTAGCGCTTTTGGAAAGCTTTTCTTGTAAGGAGTTTAACTCTTGTTTTAATACTTCTTCTCTAAAATTACTTTTCTAATAATTATGCGCATTTGGATATCCATCTCCCGCTCACGAGTGGTAAGTTCAAACTTAGCACGTTGTTCGTATATGGCAACTTGATCCTTATAGGTATTGAGTTCGGTGGTCAAGGAATCATCGAGCACAAATGCGGTGTACTCATGCAATCCATAATCATCATTTTGAGAAGAAGATGCATACCTAGGTGCTGCAAACTTTCATGCAAGTTTCCTCTGCATTAACGTGCAGCAGTTGTGTGGCGGTGCATCTCTATCTTGGGTACATCCGAAGCTTCCATGTAGCGTTCCTTTGCATTAGCTTGCACGGGTTGTGATGGTGCACCTCTCTCTTGTGGACATGAGCATGAAGATTCTATTTTAGCATTGTCCGACTCATCATTATTTGTTTTCTAACATTCGCATTCAAGACCACCCGATTCTTCACGGATACATTACCCAACTTATCACAACAATTTTTCAACTGCACCGACACTCATTCACGTCTTCATTCTTTTGTGCGATTCTTCAATGAACTTTTCATATTATCCATGAGTTGGATAAATGTCTCAATGAATTCACAATTTCCATTCCGTATGTTTTTGAAGGAAATTCCGGTCAAGTGTTGATTGTAATCTGAATATTCCCCATCGATGAATGGTTGAAATTGTTTGTAGATTACTTGAAGAGTCGCTGACCGAACCATCCTTTTGAACTTCTTCATTGGTAAGTTGCGACTTTAAATGCTCTAAGTTCAACAAAGAAGCTTCTTGTCAATGTAGGTAAGTCCCGGCGGAAAAGAGCACTACATGTTCGATCCCCGCTATGGATAACAATGAATGAGGTGCGGATGAAGTAGGCGATAGGGCTCAATGTCGCATTTCATTTGCATGGCATTCGTAGCTTGGTGGTGCAATTCTCTCATTAGATTCGAACATGGAGATCTCACATCCTCATTGCTTAATTCAATCATCTTTAATCGTTCGATGTAGCATACATTATCATTGTTGTCCACAACATCATATAGCTTAAGCACTTCGAAATCACCGGGTCGAGAGAGTAAGACATGATGTGGAAGGATGCACGGATTTTACACGTCTATGATTTAAACCGAGAAATAGAATCTTCGGCGGGATTTTACTAAAATCAAAACGAAACCGTTAAGCAATGACCAAGAGAGGGTGTTAAGATGACCGATGGAATGATACAATGAAAGACGATTGTGTGATAGGACTTTAGATTGTTCGTAGGAAAGGTGAAATGTTGATTGGTTGAGATTTGGATTGGTTGAAGCACGCTTTTACGGAGAATTTTAGGTCTAAAACTTAAAAGCTCAATAACTTCCTTTCGAGTGGATTTGGGCCTCGAAAAATTCGTTTCACGACATCGTGGTGAAACTTCACAATATTCAGTTTGTTCGGTCGTTTTGACAGTATTTTTGAAACGGAGTTACGGATCAAAAGTTATGGCCGTTTGAAGTTTTGACGTAAAAAGTCAACTTTGGTCAAACCTCTTCTTCGTAAAAATCAACCAAGTCGCTATAACCCTTGAACCAAGTCGCTAAGTCACCAAGTCGCTAAGTGCTAAGTCGCTAACACTTAATTCGCTACACCACTAAGTCGCTACAGTCCCAAGTCGCTAGACAAATGCAAGTCGCTAAGTAGTAACTCGCTAGGGCTCAAGTCGCTAGCAAAATTTTGGCAGCAATTCGCTACTCAAGTCGCTAGATATACAAGTCGCTAAAGAGCAACTCGCTTGCACCAAGTCGCTACCACAAGTCGCTACCCGTGGTGGAGATTCCACTACTTGTACTTTAACTCGCTAGATCTAACTCGCTAGCACCAACACCGTAAGTCGCTACAAAAATGTGAAGCAAGTCGCTACCAAGAAAATATTCCGTGAACTAAGTCGCTAGCTTGAAAACCATATAAACTTCACTTTTCAATCCAAAACAACCCAACCAAGATGATTCAAGCTTACCAAATGAAAACCTAAACACTTTTGATGATTCTAAACATAAAAGTACCAACAAAATTCAAACTTTAACACAAGAAATCAACCAAATGATGCAAAAACCACTAAACTTTTTCAAACTCAAAACCACCTAAAACCACTATAAATCCAAAGATGTGCAAGATATGATCAAACCTTGGCTCTTGATACCAATTGTTAGATATTAACTTTTCACATACACATCAAACCATAACACAAAGTAGCATATAGATGGAATTCTAGAGAGAAAGTTAGAGGTTTAGGGAACTTAGTGAGAGAAAGTGAAAGATATTATTATGAGCTCCAACTCTCTACCTTGGGAGGTAGAGTATTTATAGTCTTACATAAATCGCCACACTTTGGGTCATGGATCGTGCATACTGATGGGTAAAGACCCGTCAGTCCTCCACGGTGTTACTTAACTAAATTACTACTTAACTTAATGAACTACGACTACGAGCTTTCTAACGATTACATATACTTGAGGTGACCGACTCTTTAATACCGGGAATTTCTAATTCCTAACACAAACACACACCCAATTCATGAAGTACACCCTTTATCCCTTCTTTGAAGCGAAACCGTAGCACCAAGATCAAGTAAGATCCATAATTACACTTTCTCTTCTCCAAGATGGTTCCATCATTACGGGATTTTACAACTCTATGGTTTAAACCGAGAAATAGTTTCTTCATGGATTTTATAAAACCAAGAATAAACCATAAGATAGATCCGAAATGCACTTTACTAATACCGGGATGTTTCCATTGTCACGGGATTTTATAAGTCTATGGTTTAAACCGAGAAATAGGTTCTTTCGCGGGATTTTACAAAATCAAGACAAAACCGTAAACAATGTCAGCTTGAATGTGTTATGACGACTTTCGTTTCAGTGAATATCTGTTTTTAGGGGAACATGCAGTGGTTCATCAACGGTTCATTATCCAACATCAACAGTATCATCAACCATCCAACAAGCACTTTGGTAAACACATCATTCACGCATTCTGTCGGCTGTTGCAGTGACCACTTGGTGAAGTAAACCCGATATGTCAAACTTGATCATGAAGTGAACTTCCCCAGATATATTACTTAAACTTGTACTAATCCTTGTGAAGAAGAAACGGTGTACCCAATGTACAAAACCTCTTGACATATCCTCAACTGCGTGAGACACCGAAGTGATAGTTACGTTGTGGGTTAGACGAAAAAGAATCACAAACGTAATTAAATAGCCAAGTATTTATCACACTCTATAAATGCCCAAACAAGTCATCTTCGCGGAAGGGTAGAAAGAAAAAGACGAAATAAGTAAACGCGCCCAGAAAACCTCACTTCAAATTCAAATAAGAAATATCGTCCAAACAACCCCGCAGTCAACTTTGTTCAAATAAACAATTTCAAGCTGAGACGAAATATTATCCATGAAAATATATATACCAAAGTATCAATCCGCACAACCCATCAAATTTCATCATCTCATCAAATTTGTTCAACAAATATCATAACACAAATCTCGTTATCAAAAAAATTGGAAATGCTCTTCTCCAAGCTTATCATGACAAAGTCAGTTCAAATCAGTTACTTACCCGTACATAATACCCGACCCATTTATTGTGAGATTTTTACCCAATCTAATTAATACACACCAATATCCGAATCAATCCATCAAAATTACCCAAAATATTCTCTTATCAAATCTGATTTCGGTCTAATATACACATTCAATATTCAAGTCCAAGTCCAAAGTGGACTTTATACCCGGCTTAACGCATAGTTACAAACACATGACCCATTTTAAATAATACCAAGCCAAGCTTTTAGTTTCGACCAGACCAAGGGAAGTTCCATCTGATCCAATTTTAGTCATGACCGGCCCATGTACTATAATACACGATCCAGCAATGGTATATCATAACCCAAAAAAACTGGAGTATATAACACACATTATACTCACTAAACACTTTCACAAACCCTAATATATCTCATCAATATCCTCCGCCTCTTTCCACACCGTTTCTCTCACCAAAAATCAACTCTCATCTAATCTGCTCTTCACACATCAAGCGCAACTCAGAATGAAAACTCATCTTAGTTTAGTGATCACATCCCCATTAAAAACATATGAACGAACAAATAGCAAACACCCTCGGAATCGAGCATCTTACCACAGGGTTGGCACTAAAGTCATTGAAACATATGATTCGAAGGTCCATAGTACGCCACAGAGTTGGCACGAAGCTCTTGAAACGACACACTGAAACCCAAGGGTAGGTTTAATTAACGTGTTTTACGTTTTGTTTTTCAAATGAACGAGCCAAAGAAAGGAAATAATACACATATTATTATCCTTTTCTTTAATGTTCGAATAGTAAATGAAGCATGGTCTTCTTAAATGATCTATGAGGATGAATGGTTCAATTGAAAGAATCTTGAAAAGATTGCAACAGTTATTGAATCGAATCTGAGATGTTTTTATTTTCTGATTTTGAATTGATTGTTGTATGGAGTCATGTCTTGGGGTGAGTCTAGATTAGGTTAAGTTATGGTTGGATTTGATTGTGGAACAAGTGTTTGCTGATTCATGTCAAGAATTTTATGGACTGATGATGTTTGAAAACTGAGGTCGTGAGTATCTATATTTGGTAATTGAGTTGAGGTCAAGTGGTTTAAGTCTTTTTTTTGTGGTCGTAGTCTTGGTTCAGTCACTCTTCTTCTTCATTTCTGTCACCAAGTCGCTACTGAGTCATGAGCCAAGTCGCTAGATCTTGTTCTTTTTCAAAGCAAGTCGCTAGTAGAATTTTTGAGTCAAGTCGCTAGCATAAGTCGCTACCCTTTTCAAAACACAAATCGCTACGACATGTAAATACAAGTCGCTAGGCAGTTTAAGTAGTCAAGTCGCTAACAGTTTTTTTGAGAACAAGTCGCTACATCGTTTGCAAAACACAAGTCGCTAACTTGTTAATACAAGTCGCTAGCAAGATTTCCGATGAGTTTTCCGACCATTTTCCGACCATATTCAAAGAAACCCAGAAAACAGTCATAAAAATTGCTTCTTTGACGCATTTGACCACAGTTAGGACTTTAAAATCTGACCATGTGACTATAAAATACTGTTTGGACAAAATACAGTTTGGACAATAATACTTAACTTCAAAGTATGACCATAAAATACTGTTTGACCATGAGATATGACACAGTTTTTGGACATACAGATGACCAAGACTTTTATTATTTGACCAAACAAAAAGGATACGGTACTTGTTAACCACAGTTTACCCAAATAACATATACGACCACAAAAATACACAAAACAGATTCAAACAAATATCAAAACCACAAGAAAAATCATCAAAACACAACAACCTTGGCTCTGGTACCATTTGTAGGATCGATATATTTATTGTGTTGATGATTCGGGTGGTCTTGGATGATGGAAATACATGGTAGCCATTAGAGAGAGAAAGTAGAGAGATGGGTGTTTTCTTGGTAGAGACTTGTAGCACAAAATGTGAATGTTAGATTATGAAAAGCAACACCCCTTCCATCCATGGAAGGGGTATTTATAGTTACAATGAAACTGTCCTCCTATCGGACTGTGGATCAGGGATACAGTGGGTAAAGACCCGTCCTTCCTCCACGGTGTTGCACTAAACTAAACTAAGCTACAAACTAACTAATAAACTGCTAAATAACGTAACTAATAACAAGTCTACGAGCTAACTTATGCTAGATAATATTTGGGGTGACCGACTCTTCAGATATGGAATTTCCAATTCCTAACAGAAAGTAACATTACTCCCAATAGCTTTGTGATATACACATGGCTCATCAAGATTCTGAGTGAAACCAAACTTCTTGATCTCCTCATCAAATATCTTATTTCATTGCCTCAATGCTTTCTTCAATCCATAAATGGATCTTTGAAGTTTGTATACACGGTTTGAAAATTTTAGATTCACAAACCGCTCAGGCTACGCCATATAGATGTCTTCATTTAGGTGACCGTTTAATAAGGCGGTCTTGACATCCATCTGCCAAATCTCAGAGTCATAGTACGCTGTTATAGCAATAAGAATCCTAATAGCTCTAATGATAGTACGCTGTTATAGCAATAAGAATCCTAATAGCTCTAATGTCTGCTACAGGAGAAAAAGTCTCCTCGTATTCAACCTTAAAAGTTTGAGTAAAACCTTTGGCTACCAGACAAGCTTTATAGGTGTGTACATAGCCATCCATATAAGTTTTCTTCTTGAAGAGCCACTTACTTCCAACGACTTTAGCATTAGAAGGAAGGTCTACTTTAATCAAGACTTCATTATCTTTCATGGATTGCATTTCCTCATTCATTGCGACTTGCCATTTATCCTTTTAGAAACACATAATACCAATCTCAATTGCCTATACCAAATCATTGAAATTAGCGCCATCAATATTTTTCGATCAAACATAGATTCGAACAACGAACACAATGTGTTGGTTTCAGTTGAGCAATTTCTACGAAAAAAGTTCAAAAGTTAGTACTTTCGATAATTAAACCTTTCAAGAAATATAAAATACCCTTGGTAAATATTCATATTAACCATAGAATTTTCTTGAAATTAGGACCCAAATTGTCATAGTTCCACCACATCAGTTGACTGTTAGTGATGAAAGTATTCAACAAGGTAAATGTCGAACAATAATTGACAAACATTTTTCAATACCTAGAAGTTTTGGATTTACAATTTTCCAAAACTTTTTGCAAATGTAAGCATGTTTCACCCCATCTTATGCCTTAAGTCATAGATCTCACTAACTAACTCAATTAAGTTGTCTAATTTAGAAACTGCAAATTTATTCTAGTTGAAGTCTCACACAACATGGAGATTTACCTTGTCATTGCAATCTAACTAAGATCTCACATAACATAAATTACAACTTCAAGTGTTTCTTATAATAAGATGGCATAAACTTAAATTTAAGGGTACAAATTTTGATATGTAATCAAAACTTATGTATGAAGAAGCATGCACACATCTTCATAACATAAAATTTAACAAAACCATTAGTTTTAGATTACTAAGATTAAATCTACAAAGTTTTAATCGAGGCATTTACAACTTTTCCTTAAGATGCTTCGTACATATAATAGTTATACTTGGTAGCTCCAAATATGACGCACAAAGGAGCGGAGAATTAGGTCAGCGTGAAGCATATTAAAAACCATCTTCCACTAGAACACAAAGTTTATTTAGCTACACCCAATAAGTGTGATGATATAGATATAGTCACATATGATTTTTTTAGTGTGTGTGACTAAAGGTCGCGTGACCGTAGGGTACCTACGGTCACATGTTTGAGTTAGTGTTCATCTCTATTAAAAAACAGTGACCAAAACCTTAACATGTGTGACTAATTAGGTACAAATTTAGTTGAATTAATCAGTATTAATGATCGTAAACACTGTATAGTCACACAAAGCATGTTTTCTTTTATATATTTAGTTACATACAATTAAGCATAAAGTGTCTAAAAGTGTTAAAAAGTGTGATTATATGGTGTTTAAAGTGAAGTAAAAGTGTATTTTGTATGACTATTGTTCATCTAATGGCCACATAAATTTTATGTTTGTGTGGCCTTTTGTACTATTTAGTCACACAAAACATGTTTTTTTAGTCATATACAATTAAGCGTAAAGTGACCAAAAGTGTTAATAAGTGTGACTATATGTTGTTTAAAGTGAAGAAATATGTATTTTGTGTGACTATTATTCATCCAATGACCACTTGAATTTTATGTTTATGTGGCCTTTTATAATATTTAGTCACACAAAGCATGTTTGTTTTGGGTATTTAGTCACATACAATTAAGCCAAAAGTGGCCAAAAGTGTTAAAGTGAAGAAATGTGTATTTTATGTGACTATTGATCATTCAATGGCCACATAGATTTTATGTTTGTGTGGTCTTTTGTAATATTTAGTCACACAATAAAATAAGCAAACAAGGACCAAATGTGTTAATAAGTGTGACTATATGCATCTTTTAGTCACATTTAAGAAATCAATATATATCAAAACAAATCCAAATACAATAAAATTAGAATGTATATAACTGAACCAAACATAAAATTGTAATGTTATACATAATAAAATTCTCAATAATTTAAGGACTTCTGGCTCTTCTTGTTAGTTTGCCTTTGCATGGTATCACTAGAGACGTAAATGTTTTTGCGCTTCATTTGTAATTTAGGTGTAGTTTTGTTCTCACCAATTATTTGTATGGTATTTGGTGGTGTTTCTTGTAGGAAACAAAAGTCGTGTGTATTAACCACTGAATAAAATATGAAGCAGTACTAACTATATGAACCAACATTACTAGCTTATAACTAACAGTTGTATCTAATACACTAGCAGTATTAACTTCAAGCAGTCTTAATCTTTGAGCAGTCTTAACTTTGTACTAGCAGTACTAACTTTCACTAGCAGTAGTAACTTTTGTACTAGCAGTTGTAAATACTTAGCACATTTTCTTTGAAGTTCATGAGCAACACTAAATCCATCTGAGCAAAATTAACACAAACATGAGCAGCAGGAATTCAAACAACATCAAGAAGACTTTTAATCCTAACAATGAACATAACAATAAAATCTGAAGTCACACTTACAAGTTTTTCTCCCACTGATCTAATCTCATCATCTGGATATAAACATTTGATTAATCAGATGATACTAAAAGATTTATCACTTGGCAGGTAGTTGACAAGTTGGTACCCCGTATGATCTTTCTAGCTTGTTTATAAATCTGGAAGCATACAATTCATCACTCATGAGAAGTTGAACTCTTTCCTGAACCTCAGTATCTGATTTGAACTTTACAAACCAAAATAATCAAGATAAAAATCATTAGATGAAAAATATACTTGTTTATAATTATAACAAATTTACATGTAGGGTTTAAAATAATAGTTACCTGAAACACAAGATATGCATACCTCTCTGAACCAATTTGGAGAGGAGGGTCGACCTAAATCACAACAAGTACAAGCGCGTTTTAGGTTTCAAAACAAAACAAGGGTAAGATCCGATTTAACTACGTAGTAAGAGATTAGATATGATTATGTTGTATGCCAAATTAATAATAAATAAGTAACCTTAGCCAAAACGTGACTATGCTCCTGCACAAAAGTTTTAAGAAAACTGCTTTCTTCACCATTGAAATTGAAGGTTAAACTCCATATCAAAATCACCATCGTGAATCAAAAGGCTCCTTATATGCAAACACTATAAAAGAAAAGAGCTTTTGTAAAGAGAAACCAAGATCATACCAAGGACTAACAAATAAGAGTCTCTCAAATGTTGCTACAGGGGCTTCGCTTCCTAAGCGAACACAATCAAGTGAATTTACCAACTCCTTGATTTCCTGATGAATGACAATGTAAGAGTTAGAAAACGCTTTAAGTAATGAGTTCATATCAGAAAGATTACCTATTAAAGATTTATTTAACTTACAATTGACGGGGCATAATCAAACCTGCAGCCAAACTGAGCAGATTTGGTATGCACAATTTTATTTACTTCAGGATTTCCACCTATATTAACAACAAACACATTAGTTTGGGATCACTTTCAGTGAGACACGCGCGTACACACACACACACACACAAAGGATTACTAGGAAGAGACCTTGGTGGCACCGATAGTGTTATCGATATGGAACTTCACCTCAACATCATTTCTCCTATAGTCTCTATCGAAGTCACCTCAGTCAACGGTATCTCGTAGATTGTATTCAGTTGTTTGACCTTAAAAGACAGCATGTTCCATGAGAGGATATCACATAAATATCATTAGTACCAATAGTAATACTTGTCATAAAAATGAAGTTTTTGCCAGTTCAAATGGCGAGTTTTTATTATTAAATTTTTTATTTGTTTATAGAAATGGGGGTTAAATAGCGATACATTATCCAAAATATAAATCGGTTTTTGTCACCGGGTTGGGGTTAAGACATGTACATGCTAACTGTGGGTTGACACTTTTTTTACAGAATACGGGTTAAATTGACATTAACTACTTAGAAACGGAGCTAATTTAATGTAGTAGTTTGAGACTCTCCAACAATGGGATATGTTGGTAAATAGTTGGAATCAAAATTACCAAACATAACCAATCCCCAAATATCCACCGCCTGTTGGAGAGTCACAAGCTACTACATATTATTTAGCCATGGCCCTGATAAGTAATAGAAAGTAATAGAAAGTGGGGCTATGAACTCACCTGATGCAATGTTTATGATGACAAGAGTGGATACACTGAAATGAGGTGCAATCTCTAACTGCAACCTATGATGAATGATATGATCTATTATAAGCCATGAATTTATATCGTACATCCAAGTTCTCAAGTAATCTATACCACTTGTACATTTTTGAAAATGAAGTTTATCGTCAAAATATACGCTTATGACATTTTGTCAAGTTATAAAATACTTTACGCGTATTTATGTTGAAACAATATACTACAATAATCGTTTAGTGATAAATTAAGAAATTATAGTTTTTCGTCGTAAAATAATACACTTTGACAATTCATGAAAATGACTAATTTTGAGTGATCGTATATTATTCGTTATATCTTCGTTTAACAAACGGTTGAACATTTTTGGAAAATAGAATAGGCGAACTCACTTTTACTTGAAGACATCGTTTTCTCAAAAATATTCTATCGATATGAAAAATGGCTCCAAACATGGTCACTTGCGATAACCATTTTAGACTAGTAAAAATATATAAGTGTTATACTTGTGTAAAATAGTTACGATATCCATATTTAAAACGCGTATAACTTAGTCGTTATAAGTCCATTTTCTACGTTTTATATATCCTTAGTTTCGTGTTAAAGTATACTAATATATTTTTGACAAATCAACTCATTTAGACAATGTTTAAAACTCATTTTTTACCTAGGAAAAATTCTGGACAGCATGTATTTTTCTGAAAATATAGTTTTCGTCGTTAAACTTGAAAATATCGTAACTTCTTCGTTATTAATCCGTTTAACCCGTTCAAGCGACCACGGTTTCATTTTAAAGTATATTTTCTGAAAATATAACCCAAGATATTTCATGACCTTGTGAATTTTCCAGATTTTGCAAAAGCGATCAAACCCAAATCTAGTGTTGTATAAAATGGTTTTTAGCGTAATACTTGTTTCAATCACTTCAAATCAACACCAAATCTATTCTAAACCTACCATACACCTTCTTAGGGTGTCGGGTTCCTAAATATCATCAACAATGATATGTTTCAAGGGATTAATTATAGGATGATTATAACTCATAATAAGTACTAAAACAATTAAAAGTGGTATGAATCACATAATACTTGCATGTTTTTCTACTAGGATGATAAAAATAGCTCAAGGATAATTATGAAAGATTAGTAAAGATTATGAAAAGCTTACTAGTTATATGATGAGGTTTAAGTAACTAGGTTTCCTAAATACTCCTAGGTTTTTATTTCAAAACCCTAAATAAAGTAATCTAGAGTTTATATATCACTTGATCTTTGAAATATCAAATGTTTCTTGCTTGATCTTGCCTTGGCGAACCTTAGGGATGAAGTGGGAGAGATTTCTTTTACTTTTCACCTTAGAATGTGTGTAAGTATATGTTTAAGACTTGTAAATATCTTGTATTACTTGTGTGAAGTCTAAAGTAGTATATGTGTACATACTAGTAGGAAGATTTTTACAAAAAATGGTGTGTCATGGGGAGGGTGTCGGCAAGGGCAAAATGGGGATAAGGGTGATGTATTTTGGATGACTTACGGTATTTAAGTGTAAGTGTATTATGTATTTTGTAAGTATAAGTAGGTATTTAGTGTAGCGTTAACTAGAAATAGATTTTAACGGAACAAAATAAACTATATCAAGTCGTAAAATTATAAAATACATTTCTATAAGTATTGAGTGAATAAATAATTATCGAGTTGAATTTAAAACCGTCTTAAATATATATATATATATATATATATATATATATATATATATATATATATATATATATATATATATATATATATATATATATATATATATATAACAATTTATATATAAAATAAATTTAAAACATCGGTAAACTAATAATATAATTTTATAGTCTTAAAATGAGTATAAAAATATATTAGGATAACTTTGAAGTGTCGGATCAATTATTCAAAATAAATGATCGTGTGATAGCGTTTATTTAATAGAAAAATATGCGTTAATGAAATATGCAAACCCATGCATGAACTAATATGACAATGATGTTACTGATGATATGTAGACTAAATCTAGTCTATATGAAATGTTTTCAATGATATTTCATGAATACGCAGCTAAACTCTTACGGTTACGCGTATTTGATGCTCGTAAACCTAGTTTACGGAAAGTGATGAATAGTGAATCATGAATAGTGATTTTTCTCCGGGAATGAATAGTGTTTCGTGAATAGTAAAATTTTGAAATAACCTTTCAAAATATCAAATCGACTTCAAAAACGATGAATAGTAAAATGATGAATAGTAATCGATGAATAGTAAATTCGAGATGAATAGTAAAATTTTTAAAATTTGTAAAATGACACGAAATTACGATTTTCACATTCGCCCACCCAAAAAGGAATTCATCCACGAATTGGTTCTGTTGGACTCTCAGTTTTAGGGTTTGTGATGCATAACGAGGAGAGAAGACATGAGGAAGTGTCGTTACGGTTATCTATGATTAAAAGTGTATAAACATCGTGATAGAGAAAAATATTGGAAGAATCTCCCATGAGTATTACTTTGACTTTTAGGAATATGTGAAAATTTTGCTTGCACTAAGATTTATAAATAACTGCTCCCAACATAACATGATCCTCCGAATTAGACATAGTTAGCTAGGGTATGTATAATTAAGGAACGATAATGTGACGTTCGGTTTAGTTGTTATAACTCTCAATGTTTAAAGAGATTTAAACCATGTCGTTCCAATGGCAGTTAAAGTAAAAGGAAGTAAAAATTTTGGTAAGTGATAACAAATCGGAAGGAAAATAAAGTACGATAGATGAGAATATTTTACAACGAGTGGTTTATCAAACAGTAGATAGTCTTAAGTCTTAAAGATCCGAATACTAGGGAAGACATAAACTTAGTACGACATGGTGCATAAGGAAATAAGACTGCTAAATTCTAAACTTCATGAGTCTGTCGCGTTGTTGAGACCATGGCGAGCTTATCCTCCTTCTAACATGTATGCTTTCCCATGAGCACCTTCAACTTGTTGACCTTGGTTTTGGGGACATTGGTTCCGATAGTGTCCTTGCTCCCCACATCCGAAACAGCTGACTATGGCTTTACCTCTACAATCCTGGCGAGGTGTCCCAATTTTGCCATTTGTGGCACTTGGCGGGCAAGGACACGAGTGATGAAACTTACATCGATTACATAGTGGGTGTGTTCCAAAGATAACCTCGCCTTATTGGTGCAGAACATAAACCATTGCGACTTCTTGCCTTCTATTCATTGTTGATGATGGTTAGTGTTACGGTTTTGGTTGTTGTTATTATAACCTCCCTGGTCATTTTCCCATTTCCTTTTGTTGTTGTTGGTTTGGTTGTTGTTGTTGTTGTTGATGGTGTGATTGTTGTTATTGTTGTTGATGTTTTCCCCCTTCACAACTTGAGCCATGACTTTTTGAGATACTCGGATAGATTCTTCAATTGTTTGTGGATCAAAAGAAATTACATCACCTTGAATAATCTGTGGAAGTCCTCCAATGAAACCTTCCAGTAGTTTCTCATTGTCCGAAACCATAGATGGACATAAAGCAGCCAACTCTTGAAACCTTCTGATGTAAGTCTCGATGTCATAACCAACAGTTACTAACTCATAAAATTCCGTTCCAATTTCTTCACCTCAGTGCGTGGAAAATACTTCTTAGTTAACAACCTCTTGAATTGATCCCATGTGAGCTTGTAAGCATTTTCCATACCAATAGGATGTGCATAAGAATTCCACCATGACATTGCCCCATCTAAGAGTGTACTAGTAGCAAACTTCACCTTGCAGTCATCTGGGCAATTGCATAGAAGAAATACAGACTCCATCTTCTCAAACCAATGGACCATAGCAGTGGCTCCTTCCGTGCCTTTAAACTTTGTGGGATCACCGCTCTTAAATTCGTTATATGTACAATTTCGAACTCCAGACCCTCCTGCAGCTCCTGCAGAAGATGTAAGTCTGGCGGCTTCAAGAAGAAATAAGTCTAGCGACTTCAAGAAGAGGCAGCGGCCTCGGCGACAGCGATTCTTGTTGCTCGTTCATTCCTCAGTGCCTCGGCTATTCTATCCTCTACATACTTTTGGATAGCAGCTTGTGTCATTTCTGGTGCAGCTTTCTCCGGCGCCATAACTCTTCAAAATAAGAGGAAAGGTGAGACGTAGCAAAGTCCTATGTTAAGAATAAGCGCTCTAAAGAGATGTGATAGTAGGTGATAAATTTGAGGTTATTTTTCAAAATGATAGACGAATTCCTAGGAGATGAGTTGTAAGTGCTTCAAATGTATGACAATTTAGAAACTTAATTTGTGAATAGCGTGTAACTCGACATGTTGGTGGTGAAACAGAGAAGTGAGAGCGACTTCACCCTCCTTGAAGGTTTTGTCTCGGCATTCGATGTTATCGGTGATGAGTCAACTGATGTTAAAATTGTGATAGGGAATGACAAGGCATTTTCCACATTGGAGTCTAAAGAAAGGATAATGGAATGGGTATTTGAAGACATTTATGTGACAATCGTTTTTGAAATGACAGTAAATAACTCGCAAAATGTACGTATAAACCGCATGTATAGTGAATATGCACTTATGATGAAATGATGAGATGCTATGATGATGTAGTTATAGTATAGGGTCAATGATTCATCCTAGTTCTCTATAACCAAGCTCGATGCCAATCATCACACCCCAAAATATCTGCTTTGCGTGAATGGAATTCTGGGAAATGATTGCCATAGCATCACGATTCTGATTATATTAAACGACCTAAAGTTCGCTTGAAAATACATTGTTTGATTGAGTAAAATAATCAGAGTTTACAAAGTATAGGTCCCAAAAGATTTCCAAAGTACCAAAATGAGTTTGTTACAATCAAACGATAGTTAAGTGCATAAAATATATGTTAGACGCGTCAACTCAGCGACTCCATGCAATCCATGATAATATGTTAATACCTGAGATAAAACATGCTTAAAACATTCAACACAAAGGTTAAGTGAAATCCATAGTTTTAATTAAATCGTTTGAACACAATATTCGTAGTGTGAGTTACGTTGTTTCACACTCATCGTTGAAAACAAAACAACATTTATTTCACTAAGTTCATGACAACCAAAGCGTAAACCTCATACCAATAGAAATTGGTAAAATCGTTTCATCGCAGACCCTAGAAGGTAAACATGCCAATTTACCTTATTGATTCAAATATAGTGCGTTCGATTTCCCTAACTGGGTCAATAAGAACGGGAGTGTTAATTCAATATGCCTATTCACAATATTCAGCCACTGCAAGTGACTAATGGTGCATGATGTAGGGACTTCAAACATGGCAATAGAATACTTAGTGACAATAAAGCATTTGGATATAGCATACGGTTCAAAGCATTTTTGTTCGGTTAAAAATATAGCATGTATCTCCCCCAAGAGTTTGTAAAACAAATAAGTAATAGAAAGTGGGGCTATGAACTCACCTGATGCAATGTTTATGATGACAAGAGTGGATACACTGAAATGAGGTGCAATCTCTAACTGCAACCTATGATGAATGATATGATCTATTATAAGCCATGAATTTATATCGTACATGCAAGTTCTCAGGTAATCTATACCACTTGTACATTTTTGAAAATGAGGTTTATCGTCAAAATATACGCTTATGACATCTCGTCAAGTTATAAAATACTTTACGCATGTTTATGTTGAAACAATATACTACGATAATCGTTTAGTGATAAATTAAGAAATTATAGTTTTTCGTCGTAAAATAATACACTTTGACAATTCATGAAAATGACTAATTTTGAGTGATCGTATATTATTCGTTATATCTTCGTTTGACAAACGGTTGAACATTTTTGTAAAATAGAATAGGCGAACTCACTTTACTTGAAGATATCGTTTTCTCAAAATATTCTATCGATATGAAAAATGGCTCCAAACATGGTCACTTGCGATAACCATTTTAGACTAGTAAAAATATATAAGTGTTATACTTGTGTAAAAAAGTTACGATATCCATATTTCAAACGCGTATAACTTAGTCGTTATAAGTCCATTTTCTACGTTTTATATATCCTTAGTTTCGTGTTAAAGTATACTAATATATTTTTGACAAATCGACTCATTTAGACAATCTTTAAAACTCATTTTTGACCTAGGAAAAATTCTGAACAACATATATTTTTCTGAAAATATAGTTTTCGTCATTAAACATGAAAATATCGTAACTTCTTCGTTGTTAATCTGTTTTAACCCGGTCAACGACCACGGTTTCGTTTTAAAGTATATTTTCTGAAAATATAACCCAAGATATTTCATGACCTGCTGAATTTTCCAGATTTTGCAAAAACGATCAGACCCAAATCTAGTGTTGTCGAAAATGGTTTTTCTAGCGTAATACTTGTTTCAATCACTTCAAATCAACACCAAATCTATTCTAAACCTACCATACACCTTCTTAGGGTGTCATGGGTTCCTAAACATCATCAACAATGATACGTTTCAAGGGATTAATTATAGGATGATTATAACTCATAATTAAGGGAGCATATGACCCGAACGGACCGGACCGACCGAAGGACCGACCGGACCGACACGGACCGAGACTGGACCGACCACATTTGGTCCGGTCTGCGGTCCCGCCTTTTGGGCTAATTGGTCCTCGGTCCGGTCGGTCCGGTCCGGTCCGGACCAAACCGACGAATTGGCCTTGTTGGACCGACCGACCGAAGGACCGGCCGGACGGTCCGGACCGACCACATTCGGTCGGTCTCGGTCTAGGGTTTATGCCGAATCGGTTTCGGTCCGGTCCGGTCTTGGCGGTCCGGTCCGGTTTTTGGATCATGCACACCTTACTCATAATAAGTACTAAAAACAATTAAAAGTGGTATGAATCACATAATACTTGCATGTTTTTCTACTAGGATGATAAAAAATAGCTCAAGGATAATTATGAAAGATTAGTAAAGATTATGAAAAGCTTACTAGTTATATGATGATGTTTAAGTAACTAGGTTTCCTAAATACTCCTAGGTTTTTATTTCAAAACCCTAAATAGAAGTAATCTAGAGTTTATATATCACTTGATCTTTGAAAAATCAAATGTTTCTTGCTTGATCTTGCCTTGGCCGAACCTTAGGGATGAAGTGGGAGAGATTTCTTTTACTTTTCACCTTAGAATGTGTGTAAGTATGTGTTTAAGACTTGTAAATATCTTGTATTACTTGTGTCAAGTCTAAAGTAGTATATGTGTACATACTAGTAGGAAGATTTTACAAAAATGGTGTGTCATGGGAGGGTGTCGGCAAGGGCAAAATGGGATAAGGGTGATGTATTTTGGATGACTTATGGTATTTAAGTGTAAGTATATTATGTATTTTGTAAGTATAAGTAGGTATTTAGTGCGTTAACTAGAAATGGATTTTAACGGAACAAAATAAAATATATCAAGTCATAAAATTATAAAAATACATTTCTCGCAAGTATTGAGTGAATAAATAATTATCGAGTTGAATTTACGAATACCGTCGTAAATATATATATAACAATTTATATACAAAATAAATTTAAAACATCGGGTAAACTAATAATATAATTTTTATAGTCTTAGAATGAGTATAAAAATATATTATGATAACTTTTGGAAGTGTCGGATCAATTATTCAAAATAAATGATCGTGCGATAGCGTTTATTTAATTGAAAAATATGCGTTAATGAAATATGTAAACCCATGCATGAACTAATATGACAATGATGTTACTGATGATATGTAGACTAAATCTAATCTATATGAAATGTTTTCAATGATATTCCATGAATACGCAGCTAAACTCTTACGGTTACGCGTATTTGATGCTCGTAAACTTAGTTTACGGAAAATGATAAATAGTGAATCATGAATAGTGATTTTTCTCCGGGATGAATAGTGTTTCGTGAATAGTAAAATTTTGAAATAACCTTTCAATATATTAAATCGACTTCAAAAACGATGAATAGTAAAATGTGAATAGTAACCGATTAATAGTAAATTCCCGAGATGAATAGTAAAATTTTTAAAGTTTGTAAAATGACCTGAAATTACGATTTGTCACACACTGAGGGTGCCGAATTCCTTCCACTGACTATGAATTGCTCTTCTTGTGTTGGGATCCCATAGTTGGTAAAAATGTTGGTAAGGAAAAGCTGATGCTGCAAGGACAAGATAGGAACCGAGATCTTAGTGTGACCCTACTATTACTACTAGAAATTAGAGAGTACTAAAATGCAGAAAAAACATAATCTTCTTAATCTAGAAAACAAGCTGAAATTTAAAGAACTCATCCAATCTGATATGGTCTACAAATGAGTTCATAATCTACCAAATGAATGACAGGATTATTAAAGATAAAAACTAAAAGTAGATGTTGAAAAGTACTTGATTAGTGAAACCGATAAATCTGTGACTGCGATCGTCTTTCATATAGAAACTAAACTGGATGCTCCTAGGAACCACCATCCATTTGACTTCATGAATCTCACCAATCTTCATTACAACCATTCGATCAGTATGTTTTCTTTGCCAGGTCAACCTTGGTAAAAGAACTTTAAGTTCCCCCTCGTTTTCCTAAAGGATCCACAGAACACGAAGTCGGATAAGGAACATAAACTTTCATTCTTGATTCAGTTTATTGTGATCAATGAGTACAAATAAGGAGGGGCAGTGCTATCATATGATTGCAGATAGTTGAACCAAATGACAATCAACAATATCTTAAAGGGTTAATAACCTTTTAAAGCACTATACTTGTTAAAATAGTAGTTCGCGTGCGAACTAAAACATAACTCTTTTAGACATTAATGTTAACATTTTGTCTTTCTTTAAGTATTATGACCATATTATGACCATTTTATCCTTTTCTAAATTTTTTCAAATACTTTTTTTTTTCGAATTTTTTTTTCCAAAATATATTTTTTTGAATTTTTTTTTCGAAATTTATGAATTTTTTTTAGAATTTCTTTTTTTTAAATATTTTTCGAATGGTAAAATGGTCATAATTTGGTCATAATACTTAAAGAAAAACAAAAATGTCAACATTAATGTCTAAAAGAGTTATTTTTTTAGTTCGCTACGCAGAACTGTCATTCTTAACAAGTATAGTGCTTTAATAGGTTATTAGCCTTATCTTAAACTACACAATATATTAATGAAGTCTATCAATAACAGAGCTTTATATTTTGATTTAAAATCATGGAATTGAGATACGAAGGGATATGATTAGAAATAGATCTGGAATCATCTGAATCAATGGTGGAGACAACAGCCATGACGAGCATCTCCTACCCGCGACTTACAACACCTTTGATTTTCCAAATTAGTGTGTATGTGTGTGTGTGTGTGATTTTGATTTTGTATTTTAGGGTTTGTAGTTGGTGATGGATATCATTTTGATTTTGGGGAAAAAGGATACGTGTGACTCAAGAGGAAATAAAAAATGAAGTGATCTAAAAATGAGATTTTGATTTTGGGGAAAAATTGGGGCGGGATATGATGAAAATTTTTTAAGAGGGAAGACAAAATTTTGGCAAGCAATCATACACTAACCTTTAGACACATATATTAAATTACGTGACCATATGTATCGAATTTTGATTACACTCAATCATGTATGTCTACGGTTTAGTGTGACCATATGTATTGGATGTTGTCTACACTTAAATAATGTGTGACAAAACGTTTAGTGTGACCATATATGTCATTTGATCACAGTGTTAGTAGTAAATGTGACTATATACATTAGCTTTTGGCAAGCTAACACAAACTAAACTTTAAACACACATATTAAGTTACGTGACCATATGTACTGGATTTTAGCTACAATTAAATAATGTGTGACAAAATGTTTAGTGTGACCATATATGGCATTTGGTCACATTGTTCAAGTGTGTGACATATATTTGTCACTATTTATATATATATATTGTGATTAATGCTTCAACCTTACTTTTCATTTGTCACGTTCCAAAATCATATGTGCCTAAATAATTAGCAAAAGATAGCAATCCCTTAAATAATGTGTGACAAAACTTGATTGTATGATTTAGACACATAAAAATTACTTCATATGACTAATGCTTCAAGCTTACTTGTATTTGTCACGCGCTCCAAATTCATATGTGGCTAAATAATCGAAACAAAATTATCAACCACCTTTAGCCACATAATGTTCAATTGTGTGGCAATACAGTTCTAATGGTCACACGATCAAAATTTTCATGTGTGGCTAATTAGCATACCTTTAGCCACATAAATATGTGAATGTGTGGCTGTTCCATTTTTCCCATGTGTGACCAAATCCCATTTTTGTACTAGTATTCTTTCGGGTCACAATTTAATGCGTACTCTCCTTATACCCTAAGACAGTTTGTCATAATGGGTGAGCCTTTCTAATTTTTGGTACATTCGCATCAATCGACTAAAAGTTCAAGATTTAATACTTAGAAAAACGAATCCAATTTCATCATTATTTAGTCCGGTTTATTTTCTATTCTTAAAAAAAAAACCCCTTTTTGCTTACAAACATGTCAAAAAAATATAAACAGGAAGCAATTAATACAAATAACCAACTCATATAATGTATATACAACTTAACAATTAACATATGTAAAACAAATAGCCACATGCATAATTTGTCAGATAAAGCCCTAATTACTAATTCTAGGTTTATAATAATGCATATATTAACTAGGGCTTTCACCTACTAAGGTAAGTGAGCAAAATACATCGACGAGTCGATTGCGTAAGTCATAGTTAATCATATACCACATAGCACATAATTGATTTATTAGATATATTGAGGTCTTCCCCAATTCAATATTATCAAAGAATTACATGTGAAGTTACTTAACAATTAATAAGACAAACAATAATCCATGGTAAAACATGCATGTTTTCACCATGGATCCCTCATAACAATTATAATCCCAAGATAGGGTAGGATTTATACTATAACAATCTTGGAGACCAAGTTAGGGTAGGATTGCCCTAGCCCATTGATCGACGGTTATGGTACTCCCATGGGGTTCTAGAACCTTCGATCACTAATTTCATCTTTAGTCCTTTAACTTGTTATTTAACGATCGTTAACCAAATCTCGTTAACTACTAACTCTCGTTAAGTGTTTTATTTATGATTAAATAATTAAATACAACATTTTATATATAATTATTTTAACATTGATTATCATACGTAATGTGTGCAATCATAAAGACTCGTGTTCGAATCCGGTCATACTTATATAAATATGTATCCATAAACCTTTCTGGATCATCTTGGAATGTAACAGGTTAATACAATAATGCAATTTGCTTAAAAGTTGGACATAACAGGTCAAAAGATTAAACCTAGCTAATAGAATCCCCTTTTAAGATGAAAATGGGCGACTGGATTAAAAGATTGAGCTTAATAGAAGTTGGTTTTAGCACGTGTTAGAATTCTTGTTGTGAATAAAATATTTATGATTAAATCTTAATTATTAGATTTAAGATTATTTGAGGACAAAAGATTATTTACATATCAAGGAATCAATCTACACCCTCCATTTTTATTTGATCTAATGGATGAGATTAATCCCAACAATTTAAAAAACCCACTTTCATCATTTTTTTCAAATATTAATATCTTTCAACCGTTAATCGTTAAACGAAAAAAATATATCATTCGACGACGTTTAATTATCTTTCATAGATAAAGACTTTGATATACTTTCGACAAAATAATTTTTCGTATTTTCACGTTTTTTTTTTAAGTTTTCGTTTTTTACGTTACTAAATTTTGCATTAAAAATCATATATGATAAAACACTAATTTGAATATCACATGTGATATTAGTGTAATATCATATATGATATGTAATATCACATGTGATATTAGTGTAATATCACATATGATATTACATATCATATATGATTTAACACTAATATCACATGTGATATTCAATTTAGTGTTTTATCATATATGATTTTCTTCATGCAAATTTCAGTAACGTAAAAAACGAAAAACGAAAAACGTGAAAAACGATTTTTTTTTCTTTTTCGAAAGTATATTAAAGTGTCCGTCTATAGAAAGATAATTAAACTTCGTCATGACGATATAAATATTTTCACTTAACGATTAACGGTTTAAAGATATTTAAATTATAGAAAATAGGTGAAATAATAAAATCTTTTAATCTCGGTAAATTGATTTATTTTTAGATGGATGGTGGAGATGAATCACTTGTAAGAAAAGTTTGATATATAAAATAACTCTACTCTAATTATTAAGATAAAGTACTCTTATAATTCTTCGAACAATGCACAATTATCAGATTATTGCTCAATATTTTTATTTCCTGCCTCTAAATAAAGTACTTGATGTTCTTGAACCTTGTTTTTGTCACCATTGAGTTTATCTCCATAGATTCTCGCACACTCATATTTGAAAAATAGGTGAAACCTTTAAGCCATGACCGACCTCACTTCTAATTATCACACTATTTAAGCTCTCTTCTTGGACTATATAATACAGAATCAGGATTATGTTAACATAAAGTTCATTAATCCCCTATCATATGAGGATACAAGGATATATATATTGCTATGTGCTTTTGGAAATTGTTGTATGTAAAGTTGAACATAGTCGTGACCGAGTAGCCTAAAAGTCTCTATCCCAATGTTGGAGAATTTAGATCTCGTACCAAAAATGAAACCATATTATATTTACAAAATAAAGAGAGAAAAAAGCTAGCTGTACGTTTTAACATACAATCAAATCTACATCTCAGGTACAATTTTGAAAAACTACTCTGATTTATTAGAAGCTAGTAGGTTACAAAGGAATAAGCTACACCGAAAACGAAAAGGCTCTAGCCAAACTGATCAATCTAAACAACATTCTTAGTCCAAGTAAATAAATGCACCTAAATCACATCCAGAAATCGCTAGGCAGAAACAGGGGATGCCAAGCAAACATACTCTCTTTTTGAAAATTTACAAGATCCATAGCTGTCATGACCAATTTTCATTCATCTACAGGTAAGGTACATGTCATAGAAAGTTTAAAGAGACGATTTCAAGCAGTTGACAAGATCCGTCGCTGTCATTTCGATCTCTCCACTCATCTACACAAAACAATGAAAAAGGATCTTTTAGTGAAATATTACTGAAAATAAAGCATACACAACAAAATGTTCCATCAAGTCACAAAAATAATTTCTCAAGCTGTTTAGTTTAGATAAAAATAATTGAGGGTTGTACCAAGTGACTGATGCAGCACCCTATAGTGACAGACCGACAATTTTAGAGTTTCACAAAGCCTTTTGACTTTTGGAGAAAGATAATCTCAATAAAAAAGACGAAAAACATTAAATTAGTACGTTTTACTCGCTAGACAGTGCACTAAATTTTAGTAATGTGACCCAGTACTATTGGTCGCTGTTTCAGTCACTAAAACATTTTTGGTAGTGTATATAACACATTGACAGGAAGTTTTTCATTGTAAACTATGTCTCATTTATGTGTATTCTATTCTATAAACACATACCTGAGCAATTATTGTTATTAGAGCAGCATCTCCAGAGATGGGAAGAACGTTGTTACACATGATGATAAATTGAAGTCTCTCCATTTCGATGAGGGCTTTTAATGCAAGGGAAGAATTTCGTTGACAGTAAATTCTTACAAGTGTGTGGCTTCCTGAAATTCTTACTTTAATCCCAGGATCATTATCAGTGCTAAAAGGTAATGGGTTAATCTTATCATAAGAAGATGCGTCGTCTTCATGACTACTGTGAAACTTGCTCCTTGTTGAAGTAGTTGATTCCAGGACGATGTTTTTTTCACCAACTGATGTTTGTTCAAGTTCCTTCACTCGGTTTTGAAGGTGTTTAATGTACTTACTTGCATCTTCCAGCACCGTAGCCTTGTCCATCTACGATAAGGGATCATTTTAGATTACCAGTTATAGAAGATAGGTTTTAAAGTTAAAACAAAAAGCACTAGTTATTGAATTTAAGTACGTTGAGACTCATAGTATTGGGGTATTTTTGAACTTAAAACGGTACATATAACTAACACGAAAAAACCAACCACCCTCTAGAACACAACAAATAGACGTGTGACATATTTGGGAGTATAAAAAGGGGGAAAACAATCAATCGAACTGTAGATCCACTTTTCGCATGACATGAAAACTTTACTGCTCCTATTCAATAGTACATCAAAGTAACATCTTTTTTCAAATAAACTAGTCTACGCAATTTACTTTTTAAATTGTTAAAGATACGCATGATATATTTTGAATGATCTTGATCTAGCTAATATATTGGTTGGTAATAGGTTACCAGGTCACCTTTGATAATAATTTACACATTTGGTCCCCAAACTGGACCAAATTCGCGCAGTTAGTCCTACTTTGATAACGATCGTTAAAAAAAGAAAAAAAAAAAACTTTTAAAATTTTTTTCTTAAAAATATTTTTTAATTCATAATTTTTTTAAAAAAAATGGATAAATTTTTATACACTTTTTTTTCAATCGAATTTAAAAAAAATTAGATTAAAAAAAAAAATTGTTTTTTTTTTAATCGGAAAAAAAAATTTAAATCGATTTAAAAAAACAATTTTTTAATCGGAAAAACTTTTAAAATTAGATTAAAAAAACGTATTTTTTTTTCTAAATCGGAAAAACTTTGTTTAAAATTTACGTTTTTAAACTTTTTAAAATTCGTTTTTTAAATATGATTTAAAAAAGTTTTTCGATATAAAAAATTTTAAAAACTTAAAAAAAAGTGCATAAAAATTTATCCATTTTTTAAAAATTAAAATTAAAAATAAATTTAAGTAGATTTTAAGAAAAAAATTTCGCTTTTTTTTTTTTAACGATCGTTATCAAAGTATGGCTAATCTTGTAATTTGTTCCATTTGGGGACCAAATGTATTTTTTATCAAAGGTGACCTAAGAACCTACTATCAACCGGTCATATTAGCTAGATCAAGATTATTTGAAAATATATTGCATATCTACCGGTTTATTTGAAAAATATGTTCATAGATCTCTAACTTTCACCCTAAATTATTTCGTACACATTTATGTGCCGGGTCAAAGTTCATTTTTTCGGTTCCGTAGCACAAGGTCGTTTCCCATATATGCTACAGTTTTAAGATAAAATAGACATATATGGGATCCATATCATATCAAACTGAATGATAAATTGATAACGTATTCCCCAAGTCTAATATGAGTATGTGTTTACCTAAACTCAGCATTAATAAGAAATGTATAAAAAATAGGTGTTAATTTCTAATGTTATGGTTAGGATAATATACGTTAATTAAGGTATGCATAAAACATGATAATTTGAACCAAAAGGTTTCTGGCCTAGCGGTATCCGTGAGCCCCAACCAAGAGGTTGTGGATTTTAGTCCGAGCGGGACGAAAGTGTCATTGTTGTGGTTGTGTGAGAATGTAAATATTATAGCTTGACATGCATTGCACTTTTTTGCATAAAAAATGATAAGTTGAAGATGAAAGTGTGATGATCTTTTAGTCGGTACCTTTTTTATTTCAGGAAGGAGAGTTGACAAGGAAATGAAGCGCCGAGTCAGCTTCTCCCTTCTCTTCCTCTCAGCCAATACATGCTCTTGAGCTTGTCTATGATTTCTTCTGGTGCTGGGTACTCTTTTTGGAATCTCTATGGAGTCAAGAAGTTCATTGAGACTCATCTCCACTTTAGGTTTTATTGCATCATTGTATTTCAGCTGAAATCCTCCATGTAATGAATTTTGGTTTATCTCGTTGTGGTCTCCAAAGGATATTGTAAATGTATTAGATGTGCATCCGCCAATAGGAGTGAAAGGGTTAGTTCTAGTTGCCTTGTAACTTTCTTGATTGTCCAAATTTTCACTAACGTTGGTTGCATGATTTGATTCGCTTCGTGACCAAATTCATGTAACCTTTGAATCCTTGCGAGGAAAATGGATCTACTAGCTCACTATATGTGCATGTATGCTGATGCTGATTCATAAAGTAACGAGGATCTTCCAGTTCCTATATTAGTTAGGCTTACATCAATCTTAGAGCAAAACTAAACAGTCATTTGATTTGTAATGAAGATCTTAAGACTCTTACCAGCTCAGGCAACCATAAGCCGGATGACATATCCATAACAATTTTATGTAGGTTTGCTTGATTTATCAAAAGTTAGTCACCTACAATAACGGAACGTCTGTAGTTAGCGATTCAGAGTCTATTGATATAATAACTCTTCAGTTAGCTACTTGCTTTCTATATGAAATACTTTCTGAGAATAAGAGCCAGCTCTACATAGGCATCTAACAAGCCTCCAGAACAATCAAAAGAATATGTTTTGTAGTTACTTTACTGACAGTCTGGGAGACAAATGAACAACTGTGACATTCTCATCAAAAACTAACAAATGTCATTGACCTTTGTAAATGTTGATACCACAAGTAGTTAAAGGGACAAGTTATTGAGACCCTTCCCCCACGTTTTTGCGTTTTTTTATTTTTATAATTTTGTTTATATCAAAAAACTATAAACCCGAAAGTGCGGAACATAAAATATAAAGTTTAATAAGTCAAACGCTTAAAACTATCGAAATACGTAATGTAAACCCATAAATTGTATTTGTAAAAAAAGGGAGACAAAGGAATAAAATACAAACCTCCATAGAAGGAGGGTCTGTAATAACACAACCCGTAGTTAAAAGATCAAAAATTTATGTTTTGGGTACAAAGTCTTAACCTTCTGTGACTTGTCGGAACAAATAATAGTAGTCATACATAGACGGAACTTGAACATTTTTTTTTGGGGGCGAATTTATTTTGGGAGGACGAATCGAGATTTGTTTGTAACCTCAACTAAATTACCCTAAACCTATAATATTTACACTAGGTCTTGGAATTTTGGGGCTGGGCCTCCCGTCTCCATTAAGGTCCGTCCTTGAGTGCATACATCCAGATGCAAATACATATCAATATCTAACAAAAACGTCTATATGTGATAATCGAAATGATGCAAAGTTCATCGAAATTTTATTTCTATAAACCACAAATGTAGATCCTACAAACATAAGAATACTAGACTTATTTTTAGATAAATTATCCAAAAGATGCACATTCTATAACCTCAGCAGTCCTTAATTATTTGCACTGTTTAAGCTATGAGCGTGTTTAAGAAGCATGAGTTTTAATAAAGTATTAGCTAAACTATGAAACACACATATTTTGTAATTAAATTTATTAAAACTTATTTACTACTTATAATCGAATATGAACTGAAACCAAACATTTGAATTCCTGCAAAGAAAATTCAGATATTTGTCATGACATAAAGTAGTTTGACAAAATATACTATCACGACCCATTTTACCTTGAATTAGATTACAGCCATAAGCCATCTTATAAGATAGCTCAAGGAATTTACAGTCAGAGGCATCAACGTAAATATTTTAATTAATGAATGATGTGATATGATTATTTGACATAAATTTCAACAAAATAGAAGCTAAGAAGCAAAGAAATCAGATTACCTTGGTAAACTCTTTAGATTCGTTAATTTGGTTTTCCTTGACTGCTTCTCTCATATGAGGTTATTGTATTCTTTTATCTTCTACTTATAGATGACAAGGAAGAGTTCAAGAAGTACAAGTATGTCTTATCAAATTTATCTTTTCTAAATGTTTATATTTTAATTCAAAAGTCCGATTTGATTAGGATGACTAACACACTTTTATTTTTATGTAAATTGCAAAATCGTCCGTGGTTTAGCCAAATTGCACGTTTATTCTTCGTGGTTTATTAAGTGCAAATATCGTCCGGATTGGCACTTTTACGCCGCACTTTTGGTCCTCCATCATTGCAAAACCGTCCTTGTGGTTTGCCAAATTTCATTGAAGGACCAAAGATAATGTAATGATCGCAAATCCGGACGATATTCGCACTTAACGAACCACAAAGACGTAAACGCACTGACCAAACCACATGCACGATTTTTGCAATTTACTCTTATTCTCTATTTGATAACTATTACTCCGTAGATTAAAATATAACAGCTTTTACCCAATAAGACTATAAAATCGCACTTTAGGATAAAACATATAAAACCACCATATTTTTATAAATCAAATAAACCAATTTTAGCCATTAAGTTTTATCAAAATTAATAAAAAATCATTTTCACTTTTTTCAAAATTTTTATTTATTTATTTTTTTATTTTTACAAACGGTAATCTTTAGCGACAAAAATTCACCATTACATTTAATTTTTTTAATCTATAAATACACCATTGCGGCAAATCTTTAAAGTTTGTATCTTAAGAAATCACATGTGATTTTTAAGACGTAAATTTCAACACTTGCAAAAAAATCGAAAAAGGTACTCGAAAGTATATGAAGTGTCTCTATAGATCGATGATTTAATTCTTGTCGTGATAGTATGATTCTTTTCATGAGTAACCATTAACGGTTTTCGAAATATTTAATTTTAAAAGAATGAAAGTTTATTTCTTTTGTTTTGATAAAGAAAATATAATATTCTCAAAATTCGTATTTCTTATGACAAATCCACATCATCTATCTAGTTTGATCTAATAATAGGGATTAATCTAAGATTTAATATATAAACCCAAGTTCATATTTTTTCTTGTCTTTTTGTCTTTCTTTTTATTTATATTTTTTGGTATTTTTTTAATTCACGTTTTCTATAAACTATTTTTTTAAAATCACGTTATTCACATTTTTTTTTAATTCGTGTTTTCTTCTTCGCTTATACGCCGTCCGCTTTCATATGTTTCGTCCGCTTTCATATGCTTTTGTCCGCTTTTATCGCTTTCGTTTTGTCCATTTTTCATACGTTTCGTTCATTTTATCGTGTTTTACTCTTTCATACGTATTCATCCGCTTTCACGTTTAGTCCATTTTATTACGCTTTGGTCCGCTTTCACGTTTTCGTCCGCTTTCACGTTGGTGACTATCACAGTGATATTCGTGATATTCGAATATCACTTTGTGATATTCAGAATATCACTTTGTGATATTCAGAATATCACTTGTGATTTTCTAAATATCACTTTGTGATAATTTTCTGAATATCACTTTGTGATTTTCTGAATATCACTTTGTTATATTCTAAATATCACTTGTGATTTTATGAATATCACTTTGTGATATATGAATATCACTTTGTGCTATTATGAGTATCACTTATGATTTTCTAGATATCACTTTGTGATATTCTGAATATCACTTGTGATTTCATGTTAGCAAACATTAGTTGAAAAATCACTTGTGATATTCTGAATATCACAGAATATCACTTGTGATATTCAGAATATCAATTGTGATATTCTGAATAACATTATATTCTGAATATCACAGAATATTACTTGTGATATTCTGAAACGTATGAAACGTCTGAAAAAATATGAAAACGGACAAAAACGTTAGAAAACGGATGAATATGTATGAAATGGACGAAAACGTATGAATGGGTAAAAACACGTATAAAAACGGACGAAAACGTATGAAAACGGACGAAAACGTATGAAAACAGACGAAAACGTATGAATAATGGACAAAAACGTAAGAAACCGAACGAAAACGTATGAAACCGGACGAAAATGTATGAAAACGGACGAAAACAGATGAAAGTGTATGAAAACGAAGAAAAAAACGCGAATTAAAAAATAACGTGAATACCGTGAATTAAAAAAAAACGTTAATTAAAAAAGCGTGAATTTAGAGAAGAAAAAAAACATGAACTTAGGTTTATCTATTTAATCTTAGGTTAATCCCCACCATTAGATCAAACTAAATGGATAATGGGGATTAGTCCATTGGTAAAGACTAAAATAATGTAAACGAATGAAAATTCCTCTAATAATTGATTTATTAAATCTTTAGAGAATATTAGATATACATTTAACTTTTCTCACCTTCAATAATACTTCAAAATAACAAATATGTGATTTGTGTATGGGAACTCATCTACAACCAAGACACCAACTTTGATGCGAAACAAAAGTCAGTGCATTGTGATACTAGAGTATTCCACAAAAAGGTAGATTGGCAAGCACACCCCGACTCGGATACTTTTGGCACCAACCATTGTCCAATTTACGAGAATAGCAGGAAAACTCTCCGGCCTAATAAGCACCAACCTGGAATGAGCACGAGCCAAGACTGACCTCTCGAGCTCTTATTCCACAAAGTCTCCAGGTGTTCATGGGTTTTGGGAGGTGGGTACCTATATGAAGCAAATGCCAAGAATGAGACTTGAACTGGTTTATGGACCGAAGATGTCGCTCCAACCATTGACACTAGAGTATAGTGCAACATCAAATCTTTGCACCAGGCTTTTCAACCTTGGTAGTTAACATAACTTTAAGATAAAAACCCTTATGTAAATTACTATGCATCTAACTTTATTACTCTTTCCGTCTTAATTTATTTATCCAGCTTTGATTTTTTTTTTTTTTTACTTTGACTTTAAGTATTTTTTTTTTTGTGTTATATGATCTTGATGAAAATTGATCAATGAAAATATATTAAATCCGCATATAGATAATATCTTTGTTAGGCTTTTTGGCTAGAAAGTGGCCTCATTATCGAAAGTAAAAGAACTCATACAGTGGAAAGGCGACAAGATCAAAAGAATTGATAAGGGTGTTACTAAAGTTTAGTGATTTGCAAGGTTGAACACATCGTCGAGATAGTTGATATGAGTGTTGTCGATGTTATATTGAATAGCATGGTTTACCCACACCGTGATCAATTTGTCCATAGCCAACCTTACAAGTTTAACAACAAAGTTATTTGGTTTGTTCCTCAAAACCATCTTCATTGGACCCATGACATATATATCTTTACGGGTTCGAATCCTGGGGAGAAAATTAATCCTCTTGTCGTCATGAAAGTTCACCCGCGATAGACTACAATGACCTGCACTATTTAAAAGTTAGTCGCTTTGAGATTAGTACCACAATGCTGTTAAGTTCGCAATCTAAGTAAATCATATAAATATATATATGTATATATAAGAAATACCTTAAGCAGATACATCAACTCAACTTTTTATAAATAATTGATATCTTAGAATTTAATAAGTATATTTTGCGTATTCTTTAACGACTAGACCGTTGTGTTGTTGAATATGTAAAATATATATTCTTTGAGGCAATGCTTTGAATTTACACTTTATTCTGTTTTGATGAATAACATGCAAACACTAGGACTTAGTTTTTCAGAGTTACATCTCGGGAAATACATAGATTTGCTCAATTCCGTAGGGAATATGTAGATACAAACTTTTATTGACTAATGAGTGGTGAAAACGAGATTGCAATAATGGAGTGAGGCTTTTGCATGTGCCGAACGAAACTAATAGAAAAGGACAAAACCGTTTTTCTAGAAAGTTATTGAAATTTTGAAATGCAACGATAAATGTGTCCATTATCTCAACCCTAACCCTAAGGTTGCCTTGGTTTGCAGATAAAAAAAAAGAAAGAAAGAGGGATTATAGTACAATATAATTCGATTACTATATTTGGTAAGTTATTATGTGAGTATAATTTTGTAAATGTAGATGTAACATTGCTTTTACTAAACATCGGTAGAAAACAAGAAGCGTATATTGTGAATAGTAACATTTCTTGCTACAATCGTCTAAGAGTAACACTTTTTTGTGGCTGAGTGGATGTCACACAAGATAAAAATATGACGTGAATGATAGGTAGTATACAAAAACCATATATTCATAGTTATTGTGTGCATATTTGGATAAAATTTAAAAGTTTATTACATAAAATGGAACACTCTTTAGTTTGACAATAAGGCGGAAAATGACGACAAAATGTGGCTATTTTTTGCCTAAGCCATAGAAAAATTAGTTACGCTACTTAATTATTACGTAAAATCAAAACTAAATATTTTCTTTTAACTAAAACGGATAAGAAACCAAAGCGAAACGAAATATGAAAGAATATTAAATCAAAACATTTAACTGGCAGTTAGCAAGATATTGGATCCTCAAGAGAATGGAGTTGGACAAAAGAATTGTTGCTGTCCATTCAATTGATTGCCATGTTTGTGATAGTGGTGCAGAAACTATAAAAATATACTTGCTTCGTTTCGTTCTTGGATAGCATCTTAGAGGCACAAGGTTTTCGCTGGTGGGGCTTTATAGCTTCAATGTGCGTAGGATACTTAAAGAGTTAAAGATATGAGCGATTTTATTCTTATTAAGTGTGGAGAAGAGTTACAAATTAAGCGATCTCGCCTCACCAAATTGTTTCTCATGGCGTAGATGCGAAAAATCTGAAGGTTTTCTCCAACAAATTGTCAGGGATAGATGAGATTTTGTCAAGATTCAAATTTGGGTAAACACTAAATGTGGTAAGGCGTCCGTAACTTGGGAGAATTGTTAAAGTTGCTTCTTCTTGAATGTCTCTTTTACCCTCCTTTCTAGTATCTCGATAGTTTAGAGTTGATATTCTTAATAGTAAGAAACGATCGAAAAAGATTATACTGCCATCATTTCTTTGTAAATGTGAACAAAAAATTTATTTTGTGGATACTTTAATTTCAAATTTATCCTTTTTAGGTATTCTCATAAATTTTTGGACATTTTCGCCTCTTGCTAATAAATTTTTTTTTCCCAAGAAAGAAAATGTCACATATTACCCTAAAAGGATAAATTGAAAGAAAAGCACCCACAAAAGCAAAAAAATTGTTCGCTACCCACAAAAGTAAATGATGACAAGTATGATACATTTTTCAATCATTTGCGCCCTTCTTAATAATATAGTCAGTTTCAAAGAGATTTAAATAGTGCTGATCGATAACTCCTCCAATCATTCATCTCCGACACTAAAAATAGTTTTCGTGAAGTTCAATAACAAACACTTAGATTAGTAACTCGTGCAACAAGGAGTGTTTAGTTTGGTCTCAATGGTTTACGGATTCTTGATTTGCTTGTATTCACCAAATAGTCCTTTTATTTAGTTGCATTGAAGGTCTATTTCTAGTTGCTATGATCAAGGGAAGTTTATGTATCTTGTTTTGATACACCAGCGTCTTCTTACTTGTGTCAATATTAACTTTATTGTGCTTACAGCTAAAAAACATCTCCATGTACTAAATATAAGAACATGAGGAAAATCTAAAAGTGTCTCGAATCGAGCTTTTTGGTATGATATTGGGGGTCGAGCTCGCTTAAAATAAGTCTGGATCATTTAGCTAAGCACATTTATATATAACTTTATTCAGCTAATCTCTAGTAAGTCAAGCGATTGGCTCGCTTACACCCTTTATTTGGATGAGTAATCGATCAGTGCAACTTGCAAGAAGGTGAGTTGAGTTTGGTCCATATGGCTTACAGATCATATCCTTGATCAACGTAGGAACAAATAGATTTGTGTGAATTAAACTTAGCAAGTCTTGGTAGAAGGTTTACCAATTTTGCAAGATTATCACTTGTTCAATATTACCATATCAATACATGAAATTTATATTGTTTACCAATTAGGGACCTATTAAAACATTGTTACTATTCATCACTTTTATGTTAAACCTTTTTTTAACAAGTCTTGGTAGAAGGTTTACCAATTTTGTCTTTGGATTCTATAATTTGAGTTGTTGTCTTCTTAAACATGTTTCACGGTTTTGAGGTTCTTTTAAATATACAAGAAAAATAGCATCTATAATTTACCTTAAACATGTTTTATGCTTTTGAAGCTCTCTTTAATATACAAGAAAAATAATATATATGATTTACTCGTACGTAAGTATTTAGTTTTCCATCGCCTTGTCAATACATCCGATAATAAAATAATTTGACATAAACAAGTATTAGGATATCGTAAAATGATGATGTGTCAAGACATAAAATTTGTGCACGAAA